>CM067505.1:21490069-22090069 GCA_034509495.1 Acestrorhynchus altus
TGTCTCTCTCTCTCTCTCTCTCTCTCTCTCTCTCTCTCTCTCTCTCTCTGTCTGTCTCTCTGTCTCTCTGTGATTGATATTGAACAGTGAATTGCTTCACTCTTCCATTGCTTGAGTGTGGCTGGAGGCTTTTTGACCCCATTGTATCCCTTTTAGGGGCCCATTCTCACAGCAATTCTACATAGTGCATGAACACAAACATACACACACACACACACACACACACACACACACACACACACACACACACCACCTCACAACCAAAAGATTAGATTTGGTTACTTTTTTCTTTTTAAATTAAACCTCAATGCATTTTTCTCATGCAGAGCATCCTGTCATCACTGCAACATATTCTCCCTCATACTGTATTGCAGGATATTACTGTAGACTTTCCTCCAAAACAAGATTTGGCAGAAAGCCAATTTCAGACATTGAACTCAATGGACTCAATGAACTCATTGGACTTTTATTCAGTTTTCAATCTTAAAACGTTTCATTAGTATTAAAATGACGAATTTATGTAAGTATGATCAGTTATGCACACAACTGGGTTTAACACACCGATTTCTAGGTTTATTTTTCAGTTATGAGTCTTCATACAAAAACCATTATAAATTATTTGGTTGATATTTATTGTGAAAGTAATGTAATTTTTAGAATAAAGTACTGAAG
Organism: Acestrorhynchus altus; assembly: GCA_034509495.1. Lineage (NCBI taxonomy): Eukaryota > Metazoa > Chordata > Actinopteri > Characiformes > Acestrorhynchidae > Acestrorhynchus > Acestrorhynchus altus. Next base: position 21,490,742 of record CM067505.1, read on the forward strand.
CATAAGCCCATGTATCTACATGATTTAAAGCATTAACAGGTTAATTTTCACATTGTAAGTTGGTACAGAATTGATTTTAATTAAATTTACTTTGTTTTATCTTTTTGCATGTTTCAATTTCCCTTTAGATTGTGTGCACATTTGCTGTGAATAAAATATATTTACATTAATGTGCACTAAAGCATTTTTGCTTCTTCTGTAAAAACTGTGTGAATGGAATTGAGGACTTTACTATCCACTAAGCCAGAGTGATGACCAGGCGATATTTGGTTGTGGAGTCATGAGGTGCTTGATTGTGCTTGCTTCTAATTGGATGCTGCAGTTCCCTGCCTGCCGGTTGCCCACCCCATGGTGTGTGCCTGCATGCTTCCTCTAAGCTGCCATTTAGCTTCTTGTTAAATGGGTGTTGTGGCACATCAGTAGTCCAGTTGATTGACTGATTCCAATATTGACTTGTGTGACTGGTGGTGACTTGGGCTTTTAGGCAGCCTTAAATGGCTGACATTTTCCAAGCTGACCCCTCTGAGGACAGCAAAACCTGCACCCCACTGCACCATACCCCCCAAACAAAACACCCCCTTTTTTCCTTTTATCTTGTAATCAATCTACCCTCAAATAAAAAAAAAATAGAAAAGAGAAAAAATGGAAAGTGTGCTCAAGATATGAGGTTCCCCACAGCTCCCAAATTCCCATCCATTAGAGACATTCGATACGTGAGCCCCAAATGCAATCCATGCTGGTTGTCATGGCATCCACATAGCAACCAGGCTGCAAGTAGCCTCCAGTTACCTTTTGTGCAAGGACAGGGTGGGGGATGGGGTGGGGTTTAGAGCTCCAGATTAGGGAATGTGGGGTGGATGAATAAATGGGTCGCACTCACAATAGGAGTGTACAAATGACTGACAGCTGTTTCAAAGCTTGTCTGCATGTCATGCAAATAATGGAGGGAGGCTGGGGAGGGGGCTTTGGCAGTCTCGGCTCCTCCATATTGTATGGGCAGGAAGCTGGCTATGCTGCTGGATGTGAATGGGAGTAGTCACATGAAGAGAATGAGGCCAATGTGAATGCCATCAGTTCTGGGAAGGCACACATGGGTGCTGTCAAGACCCCCATGATGCTATTTTACCCTTGGTTTTTCAGTGCACTTAAATTAATTCCCATTTTACTGGTAATCAAATGTATTTGCAGGATTAAATAGCTAATTACATAGTTATTAGCTGTACATTGGTATATAAGTACTTCAAATTAGATTTACAATAGTTTAACATCGAATGATGACACACTTTTTATTGGGTTCAATATAAATTAGTTCAATGAGAATTCAGATGAAATAAGACTATTTATTTGGTGTCCCAGTTGACCATAACAACAGCTTATGTGGGCCTTCTATTCAGTTATTTATCTAATGCTCAGTAATGGCTACAAGCTCCAAAGAAACTACTTTGAAACTAAGATGTAAGCCATCTAGTTCAGCACATGAGGAACAGACATTTGGACCTGCCCACTTGTTCTGTGAGTTTGAAGAATGAAAGAATTAGCTTTGTTGCAAAGGCTAATGTTGTAAAGAGTAAACAAAAACAAATAGTCAATAATGATATAATATGACTCTAATTGGTGACTACTGGCCTCCATTCATTATTAGTCACATAAGTGTTAAGCTATTATTATAGAATCAGCTCCCTATTCTGGCCAACTGTAAATATCTATTTCTGAATCCAATCCGCAGCAATCAATCAGAAACAGAGCAGCACAAAGTGTTGTATTCATGAGAGGAGTGTCTAATTTTAGGATGTACACACACACACACACACACACACACACACACACACACACACACACACACACACACACACACACAAATACTACATCTGTTTAGTGGCCTCCATGGGTCACTTCCTCTTCCTATCCCAGGGATGTGGAAGGCCAGGGTGAATCCTCCCCCATTTCTCTGTCAGATATAAAAACACAATCTACGGAGGTGCCTCTCTAAACATACACACCCTCTTTGTATGGGGGTGTGCTGGGGGTACAATACTTCGTTTACAATGAAATTAAATTGTATTTAAGGAATAATGAGCTGTGTAGCTCTGCTGGGTATATTTGAATCTGAATTGCATTTTCTGCTGTGTGTCAATGTGATACCAATGTAGACTTAAGAGATACATAAAAAATACTGCTGGTAAAGTTTACTTTCCCTAAATAATTTTATTTCATTTTATATCACCAAAAATTTTAGCAGTAACATCTATTAGAAAAGGCCTCTTAAAGTTAATTTCATTTCCGTCATTTGAGATTTGAAGTCTCTTTTGACATCAGTGTGTTAAACAATCTGGATTCAGGGTCCACTATCTGAAAAAAGGCTATTTTTGTGCAATTTTTGTTCTTGGTCTTCTTCTATTTTATTTTGACAAACAAAAACCCCTGTCTTGACTTTTTTTCCTAGACATTTCCATTTGGCACAACTTTCAAGCAAGGATTCAGAAGTGTTGCTTCCTACAGTGGCAGAACCATTGGAAAAGTGTGCGGCAGACCAAGGGGACTAATTTGAATTAGATTAGAGTAAGATTGTTGTATCTGAATTCAAGTATTTTCTATGAATAAAGTTTTTTTGCACATTTACTACATAATAATGGGATGTCAGTAGGTGATGATGTGTCACTTTTACTGATGGGTTAGGGGTTAGGCCCTGTCCCATCTCATATTTCCTCTTCAGCGAATGCCCTTAAGGCATGGAGTGTACAGTAATGATATGAAACTTTCCTTTTAGGCAGTAGATGACCTCACTGACACTTCTCCTTTTACCTCTTTTGTAATAAATTGATCACAAATTCAGGAAGTGAAAAATCAGAAAGGCCACCCTTGCACATTTTCAAATGCCCCTGCTTCTATTTACACCCATTTTGTCCTCCATCATTTTACACAGACAGATAAACACCCATGTCTACATTGTTGGAGGGCTGTTTCCTGCACTGTCATAGCAGTATATATGTAGTGTTTGCATCATTACATTCAAGACCAAGACAGAGCATAACCCTCCATACAATATACAGTACACATTATAGTGCATCACAAGACTCCCTATTGTTTATTTAATTTCCAGCAAAAACACCCAGATGGTGATATGACACAGAAATTGTGTGCCCAACTTTACCATTATTACAGCTTTATTACAGAGCTATATTCAGTTCTTCTGCAGACATTTGCAGGGAGATATTTCACACCTCTAAAGTTCAGTCTTAGACGTTTGAGCATGGTATGATTGTCAGCATTCAAATTATCCTAAACATATTTAACAATATTTCAGTCTGTCCATTGCATCTCTACTTTGAATTAATCAACATTTGTTTTTTCAGATTTTCAGATTTTGCCTTAGAGTCAACAATGTTACTCTGCCTTTTAGTACTTGAGGAACATTGTTCACGTTAGACTATATATTACTGCATGATAAGAAACTGATACACACTTCTTGATTTTTCATAGACTGATTACTATAACTGCCGATCACCAGGCTGTCTAAAAGCTCATCCAGAAAGCTTCAGCCAGGATTTTAACAGCAACAACTAGTAGAAAACACCTCACATCATTTCTGACTTCAGGTTTCTTAGAGGATTGACTGTTAGACATGAAAGTATGTATGTTTTAAAACATTACATGGATTAGCACATCTTACATTATGAACTAACTATCTCAGTATGGCCCAAGTCATTGTTTGTGGTCCAAAGCTACCAATTGGTTTAATATACCAAGGTAATATGAAGAGATGATGCAGCATTTTGTTTTTGTGCACCCAAAAAACTTGTTTTTTTGGTTAAATTATTTTAGTACTTTATAAATGTAACTTTTCGTTGACATTTTTTGTTTATTATTTGACCTTGCTTTTCATTTTAATTTTACACTTCTATATATAAGTGTGTTCTCATACATTTGCACAGTACTGTATACACAACTTTTGTCCCTCCAAAGTTACAGTTAAAGTTAAGTTTGTTTGTTTGTTTCCGTTTTTATGTTTAATATTGACTTGGCGAGGCTAAAGATCGTTCTAGAAATTTCTGGAGAAATGCCCTCATAAATGTATGAGTCCAAATGAAGGGGGCTGGGGGTTGTCATCATTCAATGTCCTGCACTGCCACTGAAACAACTCTGCACCAGTGACTGTAGTTTTACAAGGAGGATCTTGGGAAATGTAGTTCAATCTTCTTCTGCTCAAGTCGCAAATCACATCCGTTTTTCAATCCACTGTGAATCCATCTTCCCCTTCCATCCCCCATGCCCCCTGTGCCCCTCGAGCACCAGCCTGTTTCAGAGCTAGCAGGACAGCAGGGCAATGCTAATGCTAAACAGGCTGAAATGACCCCTGTGAGCCACCTAATCCAGATGAATACTGTCTAGACGATTCATTACATTCTAATCATGGCCATTGGGCAGAGCCTTACAGTGCTGCCTCCAGGGGGAGATAGGGCTGGATAAGCATGTGTGTGTGTGTGTGTGTGTGTGTGTGTAACATACACATGCTCAAACATCAGTACGCTGGCCTTTGATGAAAGCGCGTAGGTCTGAATGAATGACACTAATTGGCAGCGTGCTGGAGACTCTACGGTCTTGGCAAATACCCAGGCAGAATCCTGGGTTGAGCACTAGCTCTGCATTTACATTATCTCAGCAAGTAATGCAATGAGGGAACATCATTCTAAATGAATTGGCCTGGTTTTGATGGCTTGCCAGTGGATACAAGTCTGTTATAGATAACCTATAAAGGGTCCATTTATACAATATAGTCATCTTTATGAGCATGTAATAACAGGAGTGGGCAGTAGAACTGCATAATTAAATCCTTGAGATGTCAGCAAACTGTGATTTATTTACAGTGTTCAAATGTCTACAACACAAACCTAGACATTTTATTTTTTAATGATAAAACACCAGTGTGTCTTCTGGGATTCTGGGATTTTAAATTATATGCAATTTCTATAATAGGTAAAAAGAGAAATTCTAATATATCTGAATATTGCCTTGAACACAACTTTATTTTTTTTAAAGGGCAGTTTTCAAACTCAGTGGTTCAAACAGTTCAACAAGACCAAGATGTTACCATTTTCCAGCATTTTGCATCTAGTAATATTTTATGTTCAGAGGCGACAAAGAGGTTTGAAGGAATAGTTGATGAGATCCAAACCCAAAAACATTGTACCAGCTGTTGGTGATAGCAGCAATGTTCCTGTTTATGAGTGTGCTTTTAATGGTGGTATACTTGGAGATCCTGACCGCTGGTTCTCACAAAGACTATGTTTTTTCTAAAATCATTTCACACCAGACCCACTTCAAATGACATCCCAATCATGTCTAGACCTTGCAAAATTAGAGGAATTGCCCTTTTTTCAGGCCTCTATACTTTCATGAAGTATTTCAGTGCCATGGAGCTTTAGTTTAACTCTATTACATTTCAATGTTAAATATCTTAATTTTTACTCAAACACTTTCTGCAGCACATGTTCCACTTTGTTACATTAAAGTTAGAGAAAACTCTAAATATGGATTGTCCAACAGAAGCTTAGCAACTGTAACTAGGTATGTGCACCGTGGGCAAGATTTCATACTCTTACAAAATGCTGAAATATTGTGTGGGTTGTTTAAAGGCAGAAAGGCCTACTTGGCCTGAAGTCACAGGAGGAAAAATGATACTTAAGTGGATTTAAAAGCAACTATTTGTGTATTGTAAAAGGGTCATATCATACAATTTTGCTATATTTTCACGCTTGGCTCCTCTTTATGCATGGATGTATGTAATAAACCATAATAATTTATTTTGTACATTTTACAGGAGATCCGGAAGGACCCCACTATAACAGTGATTACAAAAGCCAGAACATTATGATTTTGTAGACCTTGACTAATACCGCTAACTGGATAACTTAGTGATTTAAAAGTCTTTTTTTTTTTTTTTTTTGGTTTGTTTTTTTGCTAATGAGCACTTAAAACATTTTACATCTCAGAAATTATTTTGGAATATGATCATCCAGGGTGTTTTTGCACATGAAAAGCAAGATTTTCTGTGATTTATTTGTAATGATTAGACAAGGAAATTTATAATAATAAGTTCTTCAGAAACAGTCTTAATGTCCTTTATGATGAGAGGGTTCTAAGAGTTAATCTCGATCTTTTTTTGCAGCCATTCAGCACAACATTTTCACGTGGTGTACAATAATGAAATGAAGGTTTAAATGACAGTAAGAGAGCCGTGTTAATGTTGCTGCTAGTTAGAACACACGTTTCATGTTCTGGAAACGTTTAACCCCCCTGATTTAAACCATGACCAAAAAAGTTGCCTCAATTTATATTTAGAAGCAGTAGACTTTTCGTATACTCTCAGTAAAAGTACAGTAATGTAATAAATGCTCTTTATGACATGGACACGAACACATGAACACACAAGAAAACAAGGGTCTCTGGCTTGGCAGCTGTGAGATTCCTGTGCCACAGAGGATACACACACCAGCAACACATGTGTGGGTGAGTATATGTGTGTGTGTGTGTGTGTGTGTGTGTGTGTGTGTGTGTGTGTGTGTGTGTGTGTGTGTGTGTGTGTGTGTGCTCGAAATATTTATGTGTGTGGTGCAGAAGATGGGAAGCACAGGCTCTCTCCTCCCTACTTCCCCACCCCCAACACACACACACACACACACACATCTCTATCCAAATCTCTCATTTTACTGCCATCATTGTCAGCTGTCAAGACTTCAAATCATGTCCAGTTGAGACTCAGGTTCAGAGGGAAAGCAAAGGCTCGCCACACAAGAGCTGAGGTGCAGACGTGAGAAAAAATGTTGCTTCCCTCCCACTCTCTCTCTTCCTCTCTCTCTCCATGTCTCTCTTCCTTCATCCAAGACCCGCCAATCTTACCCCTACTCTCTCTCACCTGCCCCCACCCATGTCTCTCCTCTTACCATTTTCATTATCTATCTCTATCTCTCTTTATCTCTATCATTTTCTCTTTGTATCTGTTCTTCCGCGTTCTTTTCTTTCACCTCTCATCTCTTTGTCTCTCTTTCGTTCCTACCGTCGCTGTCCCTATCTCTGACTCTCTGTCCCTATCTCTGACTCTGTCTTTCTCTCCTACTGCCTCTCTATCTCCCTACTTCTCATGCCCTCTCCTCTCTCATAATCAGATGCTATGATACTAAAACAAGTGCACCAACAAATGTGAATATTTGTTATTGTGATGAGAATGAGATTTAATAAATGTTCACAAGGAAGTGCAGCATAATTTGTGCTTATTTACTCCCCCCCCAACACACACACACACACACACACACACACACACACACACTGTTCAAGAACAGTATATTTGTACTGGTTACCGGGGTGTGTGGTTGTGGGTTTGATCATATGTTGTCTCTGTATCCATGAGTTGTATGTGTTTTTCCAAGTACATGTGGTTTTCCTATGAGTTTTCCTCTTACTTCCCAAAAACACATGGTAGGTTCTTTAGCTATGAGATGGTTTGGCTCCATGTCTAGGCGGTTTTCCTGCCTTGGGCCCAGTGATTCCAGGTAGGCTCTGGACCCTCTATAACCCCAACTAGGATATTTTTAAAAATACTTTAGCAGGATAAAATATGTAAATCATGGATTATTGCCAAAGGTGTTGGAGACAGTTTTGCTGCTGCTGTTACTTTTCCAACTCTCTTAAAGAGTTGCAGTGAAAAGATATAGACAAAGTAATTTTGAGTCACATGAACAGAGCATGTGGATAACTAATGTTCAACAAAGAAACCCACATGTCTTGAGAGATGACAGATCAATCAGCTGTGTGTGTAAGGGCAAATATCAGTCGAAAGGAAGTGAAATTCACACTTCTGACACAAGAGGTTCAGAACTATCACAGGAAGTAAAAGAAGCATATGGACTGACACAGAGCAATATTACAGGCTTCACCATGAAACACACAATGAAATGCAGTTTCTTTATGAGCACTGTCCCATGTGCTTTACCATAGTATGAAAGTTGTAAGAAGTGTTCCGCAACTAGAGTGGGAATGATAGAGACAATATATAAGTCAGAGATTTTTGCCAGGATTGTGTGACATCCTTCAGTCACAAGAACCTGCAGTTTCTTGTTTAACCAGATGATAATACAAACCTATTTGTATTGATATCAGTGACTGTCATAAACATGTCATTAGTCTAGATTTTATACTATATCAGACTAAAAAAAGCTGTATCAGACCAGAGCATAACTAGTAAAACATGGCCACAGTACATTGTCAGGTTCACTGTCATATTATAGGGTCTTTAATATGACAAGCTGCTTGTCTGTTTTCTGATATATTTTCCTTACATTTATATATGTACAAATGGTGAGGTGAGGTGAGGGAGCTCTGAACAGAAGATTTGTTTTTATAGAATACTTTCAATGTGTGTAAATGAGACATGACAGTGTGTGGTCAGCTGGTTTGGAAAGTTTGAGACCTGTGTGTATTTCTTTTTCTGTCATCATTCACTTTCCAATTAGTCACCTCCAGGAAATGTCCTCTAGCTGTGTAGAGTGCCAGGCTCCCTGCTGCTCAATCCCACAGTATCACTGTGTGATGGGAGCAGCCTGCAAGCTGGTAGTTCCTGGGCTTTGATTGAGGGTGTTTATTGGGCTTGTGCTAATGGAATAGACGTGAGCACTACCCAGTGCACCATGTCTACCCCTTAAATTTAAACCCCGCTGTCTGGCTGTCACTCATCATCATGCTGATGTGATCTGGCCACACACGTGCTGCTTCCTCCCCAGTGTCCGCTCAAGACCAGGAGCTGCTTTTATTCGACCCACTGGGTTTATTGTCGATGATAATCTCTGTTTGTTTCACCAAACTCCTGGGGATTCTTTCCACACAGAAGGATTTCTTAGCTCAGCTGTACACACACACACACACACACACACACACACACACACACACACACACACACACACACACACACACACACACACACACACACACACACACACACAGAAATCACTCCCCACCCAAGACATTACTTACACGCTTCCACCAAAAAACTCCAGTTCTTGAACTTGTTCCATTCAGGCTTAATTCCAGGATAACAGCCCACTGAGACACAGTCTCAATCTTCAAGTCTAAGATGAGAACTCACTTGTTCAGCGTAGCATTTGGTAATTAATGTCTCAGCTTAGTTACAGGCTGCAGATCCAGGGGTTGATGGACATAGGGATTTATGGTAAACTGTTGGTAAGCTCTGGGCCCGAGTCCTTCATAATCACTCACGTGTTTGTGATGGTGGAGCAGGGACACCAATGTTTCAGGACACCCCCATGTTTTACATGTGTTGCTACTCCTGGTTCCTTCCTTTTAATTAGGCTGTTATAGTCAGATCTGCTGGAGTCACAGAGTCGCCACTGAACTGAACCCCACCCTGCCCTGGACTAGCCAAGGCCCACCTGCCATCACCAATTATTTAAGAATTTACACAGACCCTAATTAGTTGCTACTGTTACTATGTGTCCACCAGAAAACTAACGTTACTTCAGTACACCTGAGTACTCAGAACAGGTGTGTAACCAGGTGTCCCTCAACTGTGTATAAGTAGTTCGACCAGAAGAGGATGGGTCCTCCCCTTGTTAGCCTGGTTCCCAAGGTGTTTTCCTCCAGCTTTGAGGGAGTTTTTCTCTGTCACCTGTTGGCTTACCTACCAGGGTTTGTGTCTTATCATTAGTTCATGTTGTTAACCTTTTTTATGTTTTGATTTCTGTAAAGCTGCTCTGTGATATCATTTGTGAAATGTGCTATCCAAATAAATGTTGATTGATTGATTGGTTGATTGATCGATCGATTGATTGATTGATTGATTGATTGATTGATTGATTGATTGATTGATTGATTGATTGATTGGATTGATAAGAACCTGGTTCTTTCAGCTAACCAGCTCACAAGGCATTTACACAGGTTTTATTGAAATTGAGGATTTGTTCTTCTTCTTCTTCAAAAAGCAAACATGGATAAAATGTGAATAAACTTTTGGCACTAAGAAGATGTAGAAGACTACAACATGTGAGACAAATGGTAGGTTCTTCTGTACAACTAGACACAATGCAAACAAACTTTTCAGGTTCTGGAACCTATAATTTTTGGTGGAAAAGCACACAGAATGTTTCATAGTTAGGGTTTGAGAACTGGAACCAAGTTCACATTGTTGAAAAGTGACTCCATTGTCGATGATGCAACACAGAGGCTTGTCTAATAGAAAACCCAGAACTGTCCTCTTCTGACCACATCACTTCCTGGACTTTTGGTTTTGATTCTCCCCTTTTATCCAGTTCTTTCCCAATTCCATCACTGCTAGATCCCACACACTTTACTAGACCCAGCAAATGCCACATTTGAAAACTATTAGTGAACCACAGCTTATACTACCACTTACACAACATTACTGGACATCTGACCACACTTGGGGGACCACTCTAAGTACCAATTCTGTTACATCTAACTGACATCTACATTAATTACCACTGTTAGGTAATGGAGGAGTTCCACACAGCCAGAGAGAGCAAAGATAATTTTTCTATGCTTCACTCCTGGCCACATAGGTCTAAGGCATCTCAGTCTAAGGCATTTGACTCTTAAGACAGCTGCAGCACTCTGGACAATGCATGTGTACATAGGAATTCAATTTAATATTTGTTCATGCATTGCAGTTTTCAATATTTCTGTGAGAAAAAGTTCTGAGTTTATTTTGTTCAGAATTCATTTATGCTGAGGACCCAACATCCTGGTTTACCGAATGAGTATAAGCATACGTTTAAGTCATCATATATACTGCAAATGTGAATGATGCAAAATTCTGAACATTATCACTAAAAGTATTCCAATAATGTATTAGGTTTTCAGTGTAAACAAGGCTATGGAATTTTCTATCTGTCTATCTGCCTATTTATAACTATACAGTATACATCTGGGGGCTACATCTCTATGTTTACATTGCTGAAGCTGGTGAGACTGAACCAAAGACTATTACTATCAGAACCTTGCTTGATTAACTTGCAGTTCTGAATTAAAATAAACAGAACAGTGTCATGTGTGTGTTGACCTAATAGCTATAGTGTTTTATGTGCATTTACAATATTGGTTGCTCATATAATTTTAGACCCTGTCACAGAGTGTAGGATGTGAATGAGTAACATTGAATTTTCCAGAATGTACAAGTTTGCATTTACATCTTACTTCAGGACTTTTCAAGTTTATTACCCCTTGAGATTTAGAATTTCTGCTTTTGCCCATTCTTTGATTTATTCTAGCTGCTTACTTAAAGTTGCCCTATGTTTGTTTTTGATGCTGGAGCTGGCCTGCTGAATACGGCAGAAGCCTTCATGCTGGGCCAATGGTCAGATAGTTTAGACGACACCCACTGGATCAATCCATGCTGTGTTTTTCCACTATGGCCTTTGTGTGTGTGTGTGTGTGTGTGTGTGTGTGTGTGTGTGTGTGTGTGTGTGGGGTAGTTAAACTTGCAGAATGGCCACATCATAGCTAGAGTAAAAATATTGATTCTACTGATCCAATAAATGAAACTGTTGATTGATGGAAAACAATATTTCATATTAATCAGACTCATTAAAAAGATAATCATTTATCAGACATTAGAGCAACTAAGATGATAAAAGCACATTTTCATTTATTACAAGGCCTGGTTTTATTGTATGTTGTTACCCTTCCTTGCAATTGTTCACATTCACTGCTATTTAACAGAAATCTCTTGCATCAATGAGTTAAATGAGTCTGATGGTCCAAATTCCTGGTATAAAATGATGATGAGAGGGAGTGAATGTTCGTCACTAATAAGTCATACATGTACATTCATGCAGTTATTATCAGATAAAATAAATAATAATAATAATAATAATAATAATAATAATAATAATAATAATAATAATAATAATAATAATAATAATAACATTAATGGTGGTTATTATTATTATTATTATTATTATTTTTATTATTATTTATTATTGTTATTTTATTATTATTATTATTATTATTATTATTATTATTATTATTATTATTATTATAGATTTATTTGCCTAGATTTAGACTTTTTGACATTTTTGAACCAAAACCAAAACAGGTGCTGAGTACTGGTTATTAATATTCATTGCCTTAAAACATTATGTATTTTGATAGGTTGCAATCAATGAGGTGTGTAAAAAAACAGCAGAAATAAGGAGAGTTGTATTAAAATGGTATTTGCTGTTGAGTATGTTCTCTTGTGCTGCTTCAACTCAAAAAGAGGTTTACTATCAAAACAGGAGTGAAAAAAGATAAGCAATGCTGGCAAAATATTGGTCCTAAAGATGTGCACATTTATTAATTGAGTTTGAGTTAGACATCTTCCATCTTCAGAGAAAAAAGACTGTATGAATGCCACACTTCATAGCCTCCATTTGAGGTGACAATATGGATTTAGCCATCATGCTGGGGGATGTTGTGCATGTTTTTATTAACCAGTCATTTTTTTCAACCGATCAAAATGGGTCATCATGAGATGGTTCCTATAAATAAATATGTACAAATAATCTTTAGCTCTCCTCAGTTTTATAATATATGCAATATTATATATATGTATCACTTATTAAAAAAGAGGTGAGAGGAAGTTATCATGGTCTGTAACATTCAGAGGCACATGACCTGGATGCCAGTTCCCTGGAACAAAGCCTCTGAAAGAAATTGCACAATAAAGACTTGGGGAAAGAGTCATATTGAATGAATTCACAATTTCCATATAAGACATGTCATTCATGATTTTATGTGGCTTGATAAAAGATTATCTCACCCCCTCAGAACAAACAATAAGAACCCCGTTTCCAGTAATGATGCGTGTTGTTGTTGCAAACTAGGCTCTTGTGCTGAGTACTGTGTTATTTCCAACAAACATATACTTAAACTTTAAAATTGGGAATGTAATTGAATGTGTTTATATGGCTATTATTCTGCTATTTAACTGTTTATTTAAATGATCACCGATCTCACTTAATTGGACAGAAATTGTGTATTGGAATAGTCCCAACTGTACTAGTCTGCAACTTAAAATAGTGGAATGCATACATTAGAATGGGTGACCACAAACATTTGCACATACACTCCCCTCCAAAAGTATAACAGTGAGGTCAAGCCCTTTATTTTTGTGTAGACTGAAAACATTCGAGTTTGATATTAAATGATGAATATGAGATAAATATTTCAGTTTTTATTTCCAAATATTTCCATCTGGATCTGATGGACAATTCAGAAGATAGCACCTTTTTGTCTGAATCCACCCATTTTTCTTGTGATCAAAAGTATTGGAACATGTGACTGACAGGTGTGTTTTGTTGCCCAGTTCTGTCCTGTTACTATGATTATTCAAACAATAAATAGTGCTGAATGTCTACAACCAGTGTCAGATTTGGGTTTTGCCTATACAGAGTATGAATAGTTAGGGGAGTAACAAACATGCAAACCAATGGGTAGAAAAAAAAAGCAATTGTGAAGCTGAGAAAAGATCAGATCAAAATCAAACAGAGCCATTGCACAAATATTGGCCACAGCCAGTACAACTGTTAGGAATGTCCTGAGGAAGAAAGTTGACACTGGTGTACTAAAGTAGCAGATGTTGAACAGGTTGATCAAAGAAAACACCAACAGTTGATCACAGAAACATTGTAAATGCTGTAAAGCAAGACCATAAAACAACTGTTAGTGACATCAGCAACAACCTATAGAGGGCAGGACTAAAGGTCTTAGAATCAAATGTTCACAGAAGACTTCATGAACAAAAGTACAGAGGCTCCCGCCAACCACTAATTAGCAAGCAGAACAGGAAAACCGGACTGAATTCATCAAAAAGTTCAGACAATCCTCAGACATTTTATGGACTGGTGACACAAAGATTGACATTTATCTTTGTGATGGAAATGTTAACGTTTGGAGACATAAAGGTTCTGCTCATAATCCCAAACATGTAAGCTCACATGTGAAACACAGTGGAGGAAATGTCATGGCTTGGGCTTGCATGGCTTCTTCTGGGAGAGGCTCATTAATCTTTATTGTTGTCATGCATAATGGCAGCAGTATAATGAGCTCAGATGTCTACAGAAACATTTGTCTGTCAATTTAAAGAAAGATACAACCAAGCAGATTAAGAGATCCTTCATAATGCAGCAAGATAAGGACCCAAAACTACAGAGTTCATCAGGAGTAAGAAATTGAAAGTTTTAGACTGGCCTAGTCAAACTCCAGACTTAATTCATATAGAGCTGCATTTTACCGGCTAAAGAGAAGACTGAAGTATCCAAATCAAAGACCTGAAAAAGAACCCTAACCCTAATCCTGGAAAAGTATCACTAAAGAAAAATGCAGAAGTTGATGATGATGTCAGTGGGTCAGGGGCTTGATGCAGTTAGTTCAAGCAAAAGATTTCCAACTAAATATATAGTCTTATTCATTTTAATCTACTTGAAGTTAATCTGTTACCATCCTTTTGCTAACAAGAAAAATCTGCGAGTTCAGACAAAAGGTGCTATCTTCTGAACTATGTATCAGATCCAGATGAACGTACCTGGAAATAAAAGCTGAAATATTGATCGTTTGTCTCATATTCATCTTTTAATGTCAAACCCAAATGTTTTCAGTTTACTGAAAAAATAAAGGGATTGGCCTCACTGTTCCAATAATTTTGGAGGGGAGTGTAGGTATCCATGTGGATATCTACATCTGAAGATACCTAAAGAGAATTGCACAATCTGCTTTTTCTGTAAACTTTGCTGATGTGTCGGTATCTTTCATCACTGCTGGAGGGTCTACAAAAAGATGCTTTCAGGGGAATAACTGGTGCCTCTTAATCACCTGCTAAACCCTGCACTGTAGAGGGCAGAGCAGGACAGGAGTCACTTTATGGTGCAAAGGGCCAGTTCCATTTCTGGGTTACATACTTGGTTGCTCTGTGCTACACTTGAAAACAATGATTTGTGGTTTCACAGTGCAAATGCAAATTTTAACGTCAGTACCAGCAAGGTCCACGTTTCATCTTTTCCACGTTTTCAGTCTTTTTCTTAAAGGGAGAGACTGTGTAAGGGTTTTCTATACACTTTATTCATTCAAAACATTTAATGTGCCTACAAATCTTGATGGAAATTTCAGATATGTTGTTTAAAAAAGCCTAAATATGATTTATTTCATAGCTATATGTCCTCCCATGAAACTCTGCTGAGGCTACAGATGACAGAGGGCTGACAAATCTGCTCATTCACAGTGACACTGAGATGAGGAGAGTGTGTTAGTGTGTGTTGTGCTGGTATGAGTGGATCAGACACAGCAGAGGTGATGGAGTGTTTAAACCCCTCAGTGTCACTACTGGACTGAGAATAGTCCACCAACCAGAAATATCCAGCTAACGTTTTGTAGTCAGCATTCTGTGAGCACTGATGAAGGACTTGAAGATGACCGACACAAACTGTGCAGAAACAGTAACGCTTCTTTCATTGACTTTACATCTATCCACAGGAAAGGAGAGGGAAGTGAGTGGATGCAGTGTTTGAAAACTCCAGCAGCAGTGCTGTGTCTGATCCACTCATACCAGAGCACAGTACAACGTCCTATAATACCTGCCCTGTGGTGGTCCTGTGGGGTCCTGTCCATTGAAGATTAGGATGAAAGGAAGCTAGAAAATAAAGTAATTAGAGAAACAGATGGACTACAGAGTGCTCCTGTATGGTCAGAGGAGATAATGCAATGGAAACAAGATAGAAACAAGTCCCTGTAGGGAAGTGTTGCCAATAGAATGGGATCAACACAAAACCATTTTTACAAATTTGAGCAATTCTGTGAAAATTGCAGGAAGACAGGGTTGCTTGAATTGTTGAATTTATTGATATAGACAAACCTTCCCTGCTAAGTTGAAATCCACCAAAACACTACCTACCTGGTTTCATTACAAAATATTGTGTTTTATCTAGAGAAGTGATAGATGACTGCAAATGTACAAAATGAGAATGAGGAGAAAAGCTTTGTCTGTCTTAGTTTGTGCAAAATGCTGGCTATAAGAATTTGGCTGCATCTCTCATAAGCTGTATTTAGAAATGCATTGTGAAGTGGAGGAGGGATTGTTTTTGCATTTTTTTTTCTCTCTGACTCTCATTTTTGTGGCTGACATCATGGTCAGCCTTTCTCAAAACACCACACTCATGCACAATCACACAGTATGTATGGTAAGTATTTATAACCCCTTGTTAACGAGAATGCTAAATCTGTTGTCCGTTTCACAGGCAGTCATGGTAAAGAAACATTTTGTCTCTTTTTTTTTTTTTTTTTTTTGCAATGAATATTTGATGAACTTACAGTGTGTCAGCTTTTTGGATGGTACATAGACGTAGCTCCTTTTCAACTCAGCTTAGTGGCCTAGTTTATCATACACAACATGCTTGTGTGTGTGTGTGTGTGTGTGTGTGTGTGTGTGTGTGTGTGTGTGTGTGTGTGTGTGTGTGTGTGTGTGTGTGTCTAAGGACTCGATACAGCTTGTAAAAAAGCAACAGCGACACTGAAGCTTAAAGCCTGCCAGCAGCACTGTGAGGGAAAGGCCCAGGAGGAAGACGAGGCAGAGGCTTCGAGCTGTGTGAAGTGTACTTTGAGGCATTAAATTTACAAAAGAGAGAGACAGAGAGAGCACGAGAGAGAGAGAGAGAGAGAGAGAGAGAGAGAGAGAAAGAGAGAGAACACCAGAGAGAGAGCGAGAGAGACAGAGAGAGCACCAGAGAGAGACAGAGAGAGCTCCCTACCACAGTAGAGTCGCTGCCATTTGCTAGGAATTAGGTCAACACTTTCTCTCCTCCAAGTCTTTCCCCTCCCTTCTCCCTCATTCCGTCTCTTCCTCACACTCCTCTCACTCACTTCTTCTTTTTGTCGACTGTTCAATTAGAAATTCTCTTTTACCTCATGTAAGCAGCTGGCAGCAGAGTGTGAGAGAGATGAAGAGAGAGACAAGGAAGGGAGATAGTGAGCGAGAATGGCAAGGAGAGTGAAAGGATACAGACAGACATACAGATAGACAGATAGATAGATAGATAGATAGATAGATAGATAGATAGATAGATAGATAGATAGATAGATAGATAGATAACTGGAGAGAGAGAGAGAGAGAGAGAGAGAGAGAGAGAGAGAGAGAGAGAGGGAGAGGGAGAACTACTTCCTGTAAGAGTTCCTTTACATTTCAGAGCCACCAGTACCTATGGACAGGGACTACAATACTGACAGGCAAATCGAATTATGTGATTTATGGTATATGATTTCACACTCTATAGTGTTGCTATGCTAATATAGTTTTTGTAAGACTTTTGTATATTTGTAAAGAGTATATTACGGTTGCTTAGTTAAAAATGTTACATATGAAACATGTACACATGAAAATAATTCCCTTGCATTTGTAACAAATCAAGTGAATTAAAACCAATTCAGATTATTTTATGAACAACTGCACAAATTAATGTAATAAAATATTAGGCTCATTCAATAGCCTCAGTAATCACATATTAGTGTGAAAATGTGCATTTATTTTCATAATTTAATTTAAAAAGTCATATACATATTATTTTCAAATACATATTATAGTGACAAATTTCAACCTTTGTCTTATAGCTCATGAAAACATGAAATCCAGTATCTCAAATTATTTGAATATTTTATTATGAATTTGAGTAAATCAATATTAAACAGTATTAATACAGTGTCTGGTTCAGAACATGCTATCAGAATCATGCACGCAACGGCTGACCTGACAGTTGTCCAGAGGACAATCTACGATGTCCACCACAAAGAGGTTAACCTGATGTCATTGCTGGCTGTTCACAGAGTGCTGCATTAAAGCATATTAATGGAAAGTTGACTGGAAGGGGGAAATGAGAAATTGGTGCCTGAACAACATGGATGACCACAGACTTGAGAGGACTGTCAAAGGGAAGTTGATTCAAGAACTTGAGAGATTTTCAGAAGATGTGGACTGGGGTTGGTATCAGTGCATCAAAAGCCACTACACACAGACGTCTCCATGAAAGGGGCTACAACTGCTGCATTCCTAATATCAAGCATCTCCTGAACCAGAAACAATGTTAGAAGAATTTTTCCTACTGTAAAATTTACTTTCAGATGAAAGTAAATTTTGATGAAAATTTTTCATGTACATTTCAGATGAAAGTAAATTTTGCATTTCATTTGGAATCAAGAGTCCTAGAGTCTGATAGGAAGAGGAGAGACACAGAATCCAAGATGTCTGAAGCCCAGTGTGATGTATTTGGAGTCTGTGGGCCATGCCATCTTCTGGTGTTCATTCACTGTGCTTTATCAAGTCTAGAGTCAACACAGCATCTACTATCTGTTCTGCTGCCATCAGCTGATAAGCTTTATGGACATGATTTCCTTTTCAAGCAGGACTCAGCACCTGCCCACAGTGACAAAACATCTGATATATCTTTGAAAATAAGCTAATAATTTGTGAACCTGTATTTGTAAAACAAAAAATAGTTGAAATATTTGACTGAAATATTTCAGTTTATACAGCATTTAGTCCCAGTGAAGCCGATTGGTTGAGAATCGTTCTAACTGTGCTGTTATTTCACCATAATGGCATGTTTTGTTTTTCTCACAAACACTGTTTAACTCTTTCAGTAACAAAAAAGATCAGCGCAAAAGAAAAAAATAATCTAAAATGAAACTAAATGATTAAGGGCAATAATAATAAAAAAAAAAACAGCAAAAAATAACTGTGAGTGGGAAACAAATTTAATATGATGGAGCAACAAGTTGGCAATTAAAGACTTGTCCTTCCATGGATGGAAATGCTAACATTAATAAATATTAAATGCAGTGTTCAAGGATAAATTCAATTCAAAGTATTGAATAAAAGCAATAGAACACTCAAAGATGTGTGTTACAGCATGGACGTGTGTAAGAGCTAAGCTCTTATTTCACAATAACTGACTCCCTCTCACTGTTCTACTGCTAAATTATGTGGAATGAATATATGACACTTTATATTTTTAATACAATTTAAACAACAAAAAAAACTTTTCACATTTTTCTAAATCCCTGATTCCCTAGTCCACTTTGAAGGCTGCAGTGATAATTGCCTTATCTCACTATGTTTGTACAGTTCTTTTTACACTCACCAAGCACTCACCAAGGAACATTAATACACAAAAACTAGCTATGAGTACATTCTGTCCAGTCTTCAACTGTCCAGTTTTAGTGAGCATGTTCCCCTGCAGTATCAGGTGTCTCTTCTGGAAGCCAACCTGGTTTTCTGCTGCTGTAGACCATCCACCTCAAGGTTGGACATGTGTTTTCTGGGCTGCTACTACTCACCGTTATTGAACAGAAGGCTTATTTCAGTTACTATGGCCTTTCTATCTTTCTCTGTTAACCAGTCTCAACAAAGCATTTCTTTTTCTAAGTTACAAGAACATAGTTGGAAGAACACATGCTTCATTGATGACTTCTCTCTGAACCCAGTTGTGTATGGAACTATTCAGTTTCAACATTAACTCATCTGTACTGAGTGCAGTTTGAAGCATAGTTTCAAACTGGTTAACAGAGCCCTTTCAAACACAAACCATACACAAAAAAATAGAAATTATGGTTATGGGGGTTAGAGCAAGTTTATTATTTATCAAACAAGTACAACATCAGCACTAAGAAATCTTGTTATTAAAAAATGAATGTCAATCTCAAAGGGTTCAGCATAACCATATGCTATGGAATGTCCTTTAAGAATGTATCATCATAGGAATTCAGTATAGGGTCAGTAAACACACCATGGTGTAAACAGCCAGCCCTGTCTTATTTATGAAGCCGATGATGCATCTGCATTGAACAGCATCTATGCCATCTCTGATCTTTGTTTTAAACAGACACAGCAATTAATTAATTAATAAATTCATTCATTCATTCATTCATTCATTCATTCATTCATTCATTCATTCATCTTCATATCTGCTTCTTCCTGGTCAGGGTCACAGTATGCCTTCCTAAACTCATTGGTCACAAGGCAGGAAAACCCCCTGGACAGGGAGCCAGTCTATCTCAGATTACCACACCCAACCATTCACTTACACCTAGGGGGAAATTAGCATAGCCAATTCATGTCTTATGTGTATTTAGAAGGTGGGAGTAAACCAGAGTATCTGGGAAAACAAGGAGAAAACACAGAAACTCTCCTCAGAAAGAGGCTGGAGTTGTGCCATCATGCTGCCCAGAAATAAATGAATAAATAAAATGTATGTCAATATTAATTGACCAAACATTCTTTGCTAGTATTTGACATCAGAATGATATTGGACTCTACATCAATTGTGTGAAGTATCCAAATGAATACCTACACTTAGATCATTTTCACACCTCTCTGGAACAGTTAACATTAGCATGATTGCATACTTACCATCATTTCCATCCTGTTGTTGTCTGTGAATTTCTACAGCTTGAAGGCTGTGAATATAACATATATTGTTTATAGACATTGATCCCTGGAGATCAGATGTTGATACTTTTTTTTAATGAAGGCTGTATATTATTGGTGTTAGACAAAAAAATTAACCTCCAAACCGGAAACTTTTCAGTAGAAGGGAAAAACTTTTTTAGTCTTTAAAGTGTAACATTTTTAATTTAATGTGTAACTTTAATGAAATGTAACAAGATTTTCTTCTAACTTTGTACAATTTCTCTTAGTCAATTCATCCTGAAATGATAAATAGAAACAATTTAAAAGAAAGCTGGCATTTTCAAAGGGCAAACAGCAAAAATTGAGCTTGAAAGATTTGTACCAGCAGTGACTATATGCTGTAATATTCTATATTCAGTATAAATTTTCATAAGAGGTTTGTCTAAGATTAAATTAAATTATGTTAACCTTTATATTAATGTATTTTGGAATGTTACCTCACCTAACTTATAAAGCCATGTAAAAGAAAGCATAGACTATTTTAAATTTGTGTGTGTGCTGGTGTGTAGCAGAGAGAGGTGGAGCTGTGAGCACTAAGAGAGCTGATCATTAGAGTTTAAAATGGCGGCGTGTCTGAGGGCCATGTATGATTTATGAACGTTGGCACAGCAGAGTGGAGTCTGAGTGAACTGTCATCATCAACCTCTCTCTCTCTCTCTCTCTCTCTCTCTCTCCCCAATTGCAGGAGATGGGAGATGGACAGCTGGACAGTAGCAAACTGAGGTCAAATCTCTGCTTGCTGTCTTTCAGTGGGCCAAGTGAGGCTCACTCACTGGACACCAAACATCCACTGTCCTTTAAATTGTCATATAAGGGTTACATTTGCATTTCTCAAATAAATGTTTTATAAAATTGTGAAATACAATTTGTTAATTGTAAGGTCTTTTTAGTTTGTGTTATGTGTATTGTTAATCATCCTATTTTTTATTTCTTTACAGATGTTTTGTAACATCAGTTGTTAAAAATGGTATACAAATAAATGTATTTGTCAGTTAAAGCAATAAACTTCTACATTTAATAATCTTTGATATATATTTAAACTTGAATATAAATGAAATTCATACAGTAATAAGTAATTATACTCATTTGACTCACTGTGTTATGCACACACAGGAATTAGACCTCCACATTTTACCCATCCACACACAGTGATACCCCCATACACACTAGTGAGTTCACGTACGTGCCCAGAGTGGTGGGCTCAGCACCCGAGGAGCAGCTGGGGAGTTCAGTGCCTTGCTCAAGGGCACTTCAGTCATGTCCTGCCAGTTCAGGGATTCAAACCGGCGACTTTCCAGTCACAAGGCTTGTTCCCTAACCACCAAGCCATGGCTGCTCCCTAATATAATGAGCAAGTCTCATTCCATTTGTTAAAAATTTAATGATCTATTTTAATATCATTTTAATATCAGGTTTTTGATGTTTTGAAGGTTGGCTTATGGAGCTAAGGCCAAAACAGTATACAGAGTTGACAAAGAGTCAACATTTCCATGCTTGAAATGTACCTGCCATTTGCCATACAGTTTCTGTATTGGAGTTTACTTCACACACACACACTCACACACACACACTCACACACACACACACACACACACACACACAAACACACACACACACACACACCCTTTTGTGTTTCCACATTAAATGTTATAGTAGTATTTATCATCTGTATTTTCTCCTTTCTCAGTCTTGTCAGTAAGTGAAATGCTCATTAAGGTTGAGGTCCTGTGATTGTCTTGCCCTGTAAGGACCATTTCACTTTGCAGATGTGAGATTCATCACTGCTTTCATAGCATGCTGAAAGTCATTTATTTCTAATAATATCATATAATATACATATCTTTCTTAAAGTTATTCTTCATAAAAGTCAGATGTCAGATTCAGGGTGTGTTTTTAGCAATGATATGACACTGCCAGCTCACTATCAGCATTGACAAAGCATTATTATCCATTAATAAATTAATATGAATTAATTATTATTTATAAATGATAATATTTATAATTATCCTATCCCATTTGGGATTATCCTCTCCCATTTCCATTGACAGAATATTCATATGACACACAGGCCCCAAAACCAGCAATCAGCACAATAATAGTATTATTCAAATATTGATAAAACATTATTATTATTATTAATAATGTTATTATTATTATTATTATTATTATTATTATTAATAATAATAATAATAATAATAATAATAATAATAATAATAATAATAATAATAATAATAATAATAATAATAATAATGGTTTAAAGGTGGTTGAGATGCAGCCTTTAATGGCCATTATTCCATATATATGGGCCAAAAGTAAGTGACAGATGAGGCCCAGGACTTGGTTACAAAAAAATTCTCTTATCTGAGTATACTCTTATAATAATAGATGTATAAACTGATCAAATTCCATGTTCCATGAAAAAAGATGACTGTCATAACACTGGGAAAATATTCTATATAATAGTGGTTGCAATTACAGCAGGACAGTGATCTGAAGGTAAGATACATTATTTCATAATTCAACCAGTTGAATCACTTACGTGTTTCAGTTATACTGGCAGTAGAACCAAGGACTTACTGGTGTAGTGTGGTGTGTTTACCTGACAATTAAACACCAGTCTGCCACAAGGATGTTAACCAACTATGTTAATGTATGTTAACCAACCAACTGTCACCTGACTTCTTGTGGTAAGCTTCTTATGTATCTATATAGACATCTTCATGGAAACTGGAACTGGAACTGGAATTTACCATTGTGCATGTAGAACTGTATTCTTTCCAGGCTTCAGCTCAGCAGAGATTAACATTTTCCCTCAAGTAGTGTAGTTCACAAAGGCCATGCTCTCACTGTTGAGCCAAGTGAAGTGTTCAGTGAAGTGTATTGCTGATGTCTCTACAAGTACAAGACTGCGACACATGTGGCCTATCATGCAGTTTTTCTTCATGATTGCAAACATTCTGTACCATTTACTGTGCAGTCTTCTAAAGCCTTTTTAGAAAACTTTAGTCTAGATTTGCAAACCTCACCACTGCACTGTTGACTTTAGCAAGGTACTTTATTGAAGTTCATTTGGGCTGTGGTTGTGACTGACTTGTTTTCAACCTGCCTTCCTGATGTTGACACTTTTTTATGCTGACTTGATACACAGTGGCTGTCATGACTATTTACAATCATGCCTGCTTGTTGAGTCACACAGATTCACATCAGTATTCCAGGAGCATTCTAAGGGGAAATTTCTATATCTCTTGGGTCCTCTTACAGTTCCTCACCTGGTTATTATGAGTTGGGTGAGCTGTTCGCTGGGAATCCCCTAGTGGCAGAATTTAGAGTGCAAGAGTGAGGATGTGGGATGCAGGAAACCTTCCAGTTAAAAATCAATGACTCTGCCCACTGCAGGTTTCCCACACAGAGCTGACTGGAATATAGGTCAGGACTACCCATACATATTCTCTTGCCAACTCACTGTGCATCAACAGGGCCCTCAGAGAAGAGAAATGTGGATTATTGGGTAATTAGATAACATAAATGACATGGAACTCAATGCCACCTTTACTGCCGCAAATCTGACAATGGCTGACAATGGTGAGAATGTATAGAATCTCCAAGGAATTAATGTAACACAATGGAGCCTGCTATCTCATAATGATCACCAGACCTTCTTTAGTTAAGAAGTTCCTTGCATTGCAAAAAAAAATGATATATTGGCAAGTAAACTTTGTGGACTACCCTAATCACACAATGTGACCAGCACAGGGACAGTAAAGCCTAGCATGAGCTTCCACTGAAAAACACATGAAGCTCCATTACCTGCTGCTAAAGTAGTTACATTAAACAGCTCAGCATGCTAGAAGGAGAATGCTAACTGTTAATTCCATTATTATGTTGACAGATGGGGAAAAGAGAGTCGTTTTACCCACACAGAAAGAGTGATGTCAGTTATACTGTTTTGGGCTCCTAGCCACATATGGCTGTTCAGACAAAATCAATGAACACAGTGCTTTTAGTCCAAACTGCTAATGTTAGCACTTATCACTAATAACTTTGGGTTACTAAAAACGTAACTAGGATAATGTAGCATATGGGACACTCAAAGAATCATTGAGGTTAGTAATTATGGCCTCTAATGGTGTTATAACACTCTTAACTTAGAACCACTTTGTGAGGGAGTCATTCTCAAAAGGACAGGACATCCTAAAGTACACTTTTAAGAAAAAATAGTGGATAAAAATAGTGGTCATTAGTAAACAGAGTATCAATCAACAACAATAACACATTAACAACATATCAGTGCACTAGCCGTAGTGAAGCATCTCAATACACTGAGGTTTTTCCTGAAGATGTGCTGTTGATGCATCACTTACATTAGATCTACTTACAGTAGATTTATTGATGATATGTCATATGAAGTACACTTAATATAATACTTCCATTAAGCAAATCCTAAACCTTATCCTGACCATAATCCTATTCTTACCATCTACCCAACACCTATAGCAAATCTTTGTCTTGGCCCTACCCCAAACGAAAATCTAAACATAACCCCCAACTCAGAACCTAATCATAACCCTCATCCTGGCCCCAATCCTTACCTTAACCTGAATCCTAAACCTAACGTATGCCTTCATCTTGGCCCTAATCTTAACCTCAACCTAATCCAAACCTTGACCCAAAACATAATCCTAACTGTAACCTCAAACAAAAACCTATAACGTTATAACCTCAATCAATAACCTAATCCTAACTGTCATCCTGACCTTAATCCTAACCCTAACCTTAACCTCAATCAAAAACTTAATCCTAAACCTAAACTAAACACAAAACCTAATGATAACCTTTACCTTGGCCACATAAACTCAGCCTAATCCAGTTAAGCTCCAGTTCCAGACTGATGTGAGCAGCATGTCTACAGTGTAACATCTTATTAAACCTGTTACAGGATCAGTGATTTCTCAAGTTAAAATCTATAGAACTTTGACTTTCCAAATATAGTGAAAAATATCAATATAAAATGATGCAAATTATAACAACTATCATATACAGACTAATTGTATTTATACAGTTACTTAAAAGATAATCTGAATGTATTAAAATGTCTCACTGCTGCTAAATATTTGATGTGTTACTGAGAGTTGGCTGAGGAACATTCAAAATAAAGTGTATTCAAACAGTGATAGTACTGAGAAAGAGTTTATTTGTCTAATGATGATAGTGGAACTATAAAATAGTGGGGTTTATTTTATTTTGTGCTTTGAATTCAAATTTTGGATTCAAAAGTGGAAGAGTAAGGATATGGAATGTGGAAAACATTCTAGTTAAAAATGAATTACTCCACCAGTGGTTTTTTCTTGATACCAATGACAGATGTTGTATGCTACACTATACACTATATGGGCAAAAGTAATGCGACACCTGCACATTCATTACTTCTTCCAAAATGAAGGGCATTAAAAAAGAGGCTATACTGTCCAAGGAAGGCTTTCTACTAGATTTTGGAGCACTGCTGACAGCAGCATTTGTCAGCAGAGTTCAGGATGTTGGATGATAACCATAACCCCCAACTTCTTGACTCACCCCAAAAGTATTGACCGGTGCACCATCATTCCAGATAATACAATTTTGCTGCTACACAGCTCAATTTTGGGTGGTGGGGGGGTCTCTACAGGGGCCTCTGAGGGTCTGTCTACAGGGACACAAGCTGTGTGTGTATTTGCAGATTTGTGTCAACAATGGGTGCAACTAAAGTATCTTAATGCATTCATTAACAGCGGTATCTACAAACATTTGGATATATAGTGTAGATATGTACAATTAGCAAGAATTCCGTAAGGAAACAATACTTGGACTCAATAGTTTTGTCCTAGTGTAATCAAGTGTGAGAACTTTTCTACCTAATATTATTTTTATATATGTTTGTGTGAACATTAATGCCTGATTGTTTGCTACTGTCTTATATTCAAAAAAATTGAGCTTCAATTGTCTGACAGGCACAGATATTATATTTTTATGTATAAATCTGACAATGGCTCAAAACACCTGTGTTTATGAACTTGTGAACCACTAGAGTTAGGGCAAAGCACTCCTTTAAAAGTTTCAGTGCAGATCATTTCAGTGCCTAGTTATGATTTATTACTGGTCCATGCATTATTTTCCCACACTGCATTACTATTTACTTTTCTTATGTACCTGATTTATTCTCTGCTCTCACTTATTGAACTGATTGTGTTAACTGGTTGAAAAGACAGTGGATCAGTCATGATTGTGGATAGAATCTTGACTCTTCAAAAGAGCACAGAGACCTCAGCTGTCATGCCCTCACCAGTTGCTCAGCTTCTAACAGAATGGCAAACTCTGTATGGTTGACATATCAGTGGATGATAGGCAATGGCAACACCTAATTG
The DNA here is from genome assembly GCA_034509495.1 of Acestrorhynchus altus. Lineage (NCBI taxonomy): Eukaryota > Metazoa > Chordata > Actinopteri > Characiformes > Acestrorhynchidae > Acestrorhynchus > Acestrorhynchus altus. The sequence goes on from CM067505.1 coordinate 21,517,655, forward strand.
GCTTGTTTCAGGTCTGTTTAGGTTTCACCATTGTCGTGTTGACTGTGTGGGAATTCAGTATAGTTATGGATGGTGATCTGTTTGTGTTTCATCAGCCAAAACCCCCAACCCCAGTGGTGATTGATACAGATCAATCTATGTACTTCCATATTCTCATCTAGAATCTATTATTTTCAGTTTACTTCATAATTTTTGAATTTGGTCTACAGTCTTTCAGCCAGGCCACAGTTCCCTCTTCTAAATACGCTAAGTTGTAATGCTTAATCTATGTGACTGTGTGTGTGTGTGCGCGCACATGCATGCGCGTGTGTGTAACGGTCCCAGCTGTCGGGTTGTTACTCATCCCTTCCCCCCATTCCCCTCAAAGCAAACACCCCTCCTATTGTTCCCATTGAACACAGGGACTAGTGTTATTGACTCAGCATTGCACATATTGACCACTGCCTGGCCCTGCCCCAGTGCAGCCATCAGCAACAAACTCCTCTATCGCTGCATGTCCCAGCACACTCCACACACACTTTAAATCACCACAAAGTTCTGCATATTCAATGTAAACAGGAGATTCAAATAATGTTAGAAAGAGAAAAAGTATCATATGTATATTTAATGTACAACAACTTGAACACATTCTCATATATACCCTCAAAACCATCTGGCACATGGAGCATGTGCAATAATGACTGATTCCTCTGATATTGAAAGACAAAAAAATATGCACAGAGGAACTGAATGCAAAAGAACAAGGTTGAAGCTCCACATTTCTGTGTGTGTGTGTGTGTGTGTGTGTGTGTGTGTGTGTGTGTGTGTGTGTGTGTGTGTGTGTGTGTGTGTGTGTGTGATCAGAGCTCTAGGCTGTGGTTGACAGATTAGTCCTTATTGGCTGATGGGGCTGTAGTGGCTACACTAGGGGCAGGAGATCGTGACTAATGAGGAGGTCTCACAAAGCCCCCCTACTTCTCTCTCTTAAAGACACCAGTACACCACTGAGACACTGCTGTGAGAAGGAGTGAGTGTGAACACGGTTGCAGTAAATTAATCTGCCAGAAATTATAAATGAGAGTGTTAGGAAAGGATTGATTTAAGTCCCAAAAAGTGCATTGATATAAATAGTTTATTGAATCCTGCTGATACCAATGTATACATAATTTCAAATGGATTAAACACCACGCATTAGCACAATTATGACCAAAAGTAAGTCAAATGTAAAATATGGTGGTATAATATGTTTAACCCATGTGGAAAAATGGTAGAAATATTTACTCCATTCAAATCAAGTCACTTCGTTCAATTTGCAAACACAGAAGCAACTTTCAGATGAAGTGCCTGAAGGCGTGTCTGTTAATCACATGAAAGGTACAGTCATTGCAGGCCTCCAATCATGCCTACCCTGGGACGTTCTTCACTTAGTAAATACTTATCATTCCTCAGGAATTCTAGAAATTCCTACATCTCCAGCAATGCAATACATTGTATTTGTAACACAAGACCCATTCCACACAAACACTGCATGCTGGCACTTGTTAATCTCAAATAGTTCTGTAAACACTGGTTTTAGGAAGGAAGGAAGCACTGACTATGTAAACTATGTGGTTTCTTTTTTCCTTGTTTTGCTTCAGAGTTCATATCTCTTTGCAGTTCAAATATGCCTATTTCCACATAGCAAACCTAGCTGTATGAAAAAAAATTCAAAGCAAAATGGAAAATGTAACCATATGGTAACTTGGATCCAAACATTTCCCTGTAGGCTCAACAATCAGCATTAGCATGCTGATTGTAACCTTTCAAGTTGAACAATAGTTAATGGCCCTCTTTATTCATGACTTCAGAACTGAAAGCCTGAGCAGCCTTCACTTTAAAATCCAATGAGTGCTAAGGAATCAAATCTACCTTCAGTTTAACACCTTGCTGATAAAGCAGAATGCCTTTGTTTTGCTTTCTGTCTCTCATTTTGAAATAAATCTCCATAAGTTAGTTTCCCCTCAATATAAATGTGGTTGGTCAGCCAGTTGAACAAAAATACAAACACAATTAACACCAGTGCCGGCATTAGCTATTTAACCTATTTTGTTTTTAATGCTTTAAGTATATCATACAATGTCAGAAACCACAAAGTCTGGTTGAGATTACTTATCCAGAGTTGGAGGAAGGAATGGAATTGTGGAATTATGGAATTATTTATCCATGCATCTTCCCCTAATTATTGGGTTAAAAACTTCCACTACTAATGGAAATTCACTAGTTTTATTTCTGAAATATGTCTTTCCTGATCAGTCCTGATATGGAGTTTATATTGAAAGTGAAAATGAAAATATAGAAAAGAAAAGGACCAGCCTTGCATCACATTAGACATCAGAGGACAGTGTCAGGAGATAAAAACCTGCAGATTAGCTGTGATATTTTTTGTTTGACCCATTTCTTTGTCCCATCTAGTTCCCACTGATGAAAATCAGCACTCCTAAAGTAGCAAATAATTTTAGGCCAGTCGCCTATTACTTTAATAACAAATTCATAAAGATAATTAAGAGGCAAAATTTTGCTCAAATAGATACATATAGTTAGATACCTTACAGTTTGTATATAGGTCTGATAGAGGTGTTGCAGATGATATTCTGATGTCACTCATCTTCAGTCTCCAGGGTCATATGCCAGACTTGATTTATTGATTTTTCCTTGGCTTTCAATACCACTCACCAGCACATTACAGCTGAGAAACTTATTTATCTTCATTATCTTGATTTAAGTATAATAGGCTGGATATTAGATTTCTCAACTGGTCGATCCCAGTGTGTGAGTGTCAATAATGTTTACTCTTTAACATTGTATTCCTTTACTGGGTCATGAATCCAGGAATGTTGTTTTTTTCTTTCTGGAATTTACACCACCACTCATAAATGTTTTGCACTTTAACTGACAGAAAAATATAAGTACAGTACTTCGTATTTGTGCAAAGAAAGAAAACTTTTTGACCCCAATGTTTATTTTATTTCTGAGAAAAAATAGCAGCACTTGTTTTTTTGTAGGACAATCAATTATTTCAATGGCAAACTATTTACCTCAGCATAGATCAATAATAAGAGATACATGGAAGTAACATATCATGAACTTCACTGTTGTCACTTCATTAAAAAATATTAAAAATAATAATCCAGCATAACAAAAACAGGGCTGTAACACAGGCCAATTCTAAATCCCCCAAATTGTTGCATATCAATTATGTTATGCAGTGAAAAACAACTACTCTGCTAGTTGTTGTGACTGATGACTGAAGCCTGATAGCTCAAATTCATCAATTCAGGAAGGTAAAGCTGGGTAACCAAGCTAGAGCTAGGCAAACAGCTAAGCTTGGCATTTGCATGTGGAGGTGCTACCATTTTTATCAGAGAAACACAGCTGTTATCAACCAAAAGTTAAACCTTAGCCAATTGGATCACATCATTGTCTATTATAGCACTAAGAGAACAGCAGCACTTTATGGTAAGATATGCTAGGCTAGGCTCTGTGGCTCCTGTGAGCTGTTGCAGTGACATAATCATTAATAAAAACTCAAGAAAAATAAGCATGTTTTATTCTGAGATAAATAAAACATGGGTTCAATTTCTATGTAAATTCTCATTTGAGTGTGTTTTACCACAACTTAAGTCAAATATGTACTATTTATACATCAGAGTACTATATCTTATTTCATCCATGTATATGTAAACGTTTCTACTTACATTCTGTGATCTTCTTGCAATTCATCAAGTCCAAAATATATGTAGTTTAAAAAATAATTTACATTTGTAGCATTTGGCTGATGTTCTAAAGCATGATACATTCATAGGTAAATGTAGCATTAGGAGACTTGACGAAGACTTTTTTATTGTTGTAATGTGATGGGTTTGCTTGGCTGGGGAAGCAAACTACAAAAAAAACAGCAACAACACTGAGGGAAGAGTGCATCATTTTTACAGGATTAAAGTTGCCCACTTGATTGGAGAGTATCAGACTATTAGATATAATCATTGTTGCTTTTTTATTGCCTCCTTCAATAATTCATCAAATTTATTGCTACACATTTTTGTTCACATGTTCTTGTTACACAAGAGTTCTAAGCAAGGCATTACACCTACTTACTATCGTCCTGTAGGAGAAAATGTATGTGGCAGACGAGCTGCTGACAGCCTTAACACTACAGGATGCCACTGCTTTCCATTCACTTCAAAGCCAGAAACTTCACAAAGCCTGGCTTGTTTAAGGCTGGTTAAAGACCCAGCAAGCTGAATTGTTGCCGCCACACCCCGCACCACCACCTCACCCGCAGTCCCTTAAATAGAGTTTTAAATGACTATTACACAACGTGTACTATTGTACCAAACACACACAATCACTGTCATTGAACAATAGTTAGATATATAGGCATGAGTACATATTCATTAAGATTAAGCTTTGAGCTGGTATATGCCAAAAAGACTGTTACAACCCCCCAGTAACACAATACAACTGAGATTTCAACAGAAACGGAAGTAAAGAGACCACTACAACAACATAGCAAGAGTTGTAGTACTTGTGCTACAGAACCCTTCTTGGTTTTTGGTACCTGGTACCTGGTTGGTTTTGCATTACCATAGCAAAACCCTACAGCAATGGGTTGTAGGTGTACTGACTCTAAATGACAGGTTTGCAGATTTAAAATGATTATTATCGTTATTCAAGAGAGTATAGAATTTACTTCATCTTGCCTAGACTACTGTAACAGCTTATACACTGGAATAAGTAACTTCTCAGTTAGTGTGATTACAGTTTATCTACAATGCAATGCCAAAAACAAAAGTCATATCACTCCACGGTTGGCATCCTTTCACTGGCTCCCTGTTAGTTACATAATTAAATTTAAATATATTTTATTTATATGTGTGCTTTATAAATAAATTAGTTAATTACTATTTATTCATTTGTGCTTTAAAAATTTTTTTTTTGTTTTTTTGTTTGTTTGTTTGTTTGTTTTTTTAACTAGCTATGTTAGCACCAAACAGGTTAGCTCAGAACTCTTTGTTATTTTTAAGTCAACATGTAACAGGCAGACAAGCAATATATAATGCATGTTCAATGTTTCAGTGTCTCAATTTTTTTTAAATAAAATATAATGTACTGCATAAAAAGTTACAATGAGCCAGATTTTTTTTTGTTGGTTTGGAGTCTATTATAAACAAATTGAGATGTTTAATTGGTAAGTCTAACACAACATGCAATAGCAATCTGAACAGCACATACAGTGTGTAAAGTGATGATTTTCTCTAGCCAATCAGCACTCTGAAAGGTTTGTTCAGCAAGTTTTATGTCATGTCTCTGCTCAGCTCATTTGAAACCAAAGCTTCCAGTTTCTAAAAAAGTAAGTTGGACAACATGTTTGATAACAATGATTTAATAACTCGTTGGCATGTATCACAACTTGTAAAATCGAGAAAGATGGTGTAATGTTTGTTTATACACACTGCCAGTCCAAGATTACCTCTAATGGAGGTTACCTGCCATTTTTTTTTTTTTTTCAGATGGTTAGGCAGCAGCTTAGAGACGTCCATGGCTGCTCATAGTTTAAGCAAGTTTTGTTGAGTAATTCATAAAGCTTTGGAATTTGCATGACCTAGCTCTTCCAAATTATGACTGTACAAGCCATAGCTTCAACAAGCTATTTAAGGTCTGAGTCCTTGGTAAAAGAGTTGTGAGAGCTCAAATTTCATGGGGTGCCCAAATTTGCATGAAGCTCCTAGTCTTTTTCACTCTAACATTGTTAAAAAAAATAATAATCAAATCATGTTTAATATGTTGAAAAATATCATACCCTTTGATGAACAGTTCATTTGCTACTCTCTGAAAAGTAATAGATATTTTGACATAGGTGCCTAAACATTTGCATGCAAAAAAACCCCACTAAAGTGTCTACATACAAATGTTATCTGGCATTTCCATCTTACTGGTTGGACACACAACGTATTAAGACAAGTGAGCCTAACATACTTCAAACATATAGGGACATAGACCAAAGACAGAACATTTATAACAGACACAGCTCAGCATCTTAGCCTTAGTAATCAGGGTCACAAAGCATAAGCCCCAAAGAAGATCTGCTATCCTCTCTTCATTGTAAACTCTGGCCCCCATCTTTTGCAACATCTTTTATCTCTATAGCTTCATTCCCATCTCCACTTTAACCAAAAAAGAGACACAGCAGAGTAGCCACAAACCACTCTAGTATGCACAGTCTGCATGTTTCAAGGGCCATCACTGACATAAAGACATGAATCCAGCAGTAGTCACATAATTTAATTTAGAAAAGCCATGAATGAACTGTTAACTGCCTCTTATCAGGTTATCAACTGCAGGTATTTCATCTCATGCCCCTGTAATGAGTGGATTTATGGAGGCAACATTTTTGTGTCTGCGGGTATGTGGTCACTTTGAAGCTGCATTTGCATCCCAAAATATGGCAGTGGTGTGATTGTGATGAAAATAGAGTCATGTTGTGACAGTCTCCTGCTGCACCGCTTCCTTCTGAACCAACAAAAAGCTGCTTCCTCCTCACTGGCTACTATTTTAGAGATAGCATTGAGGCTGAAGAGGAAGCTGAATGATGGCAGCTGGTTTTATCAAAGCAAAAAAATTGGTCAACATATAGGCAAATGTGAACTAGAATATACCTGTTATACTTTATGTTTTTTATATATTTTTTAATAATATTGGTTAAGCCAAAATCTGATTTCCAATGTTTTGCATACCATATAGTAATGGAAGAAGCAATGGTAACTTACGGTGAGCATTCATTACAAGTGTACATACATTTTGAGTAGTGTTCTCTTTTATACATTCTTCTTGATATTTTTATTTCATCCCAGATTGGCCATATCAGTGAGACTTTTTTCAGGCAGAATTGCAGGCTGATTTCCTCAGAACTCCTGGCCAGCATAATATATGTTTTTGTTTGAGCTTGATGGATCAGCTGGCAATCAGCATGACCATCCTCACTCAAACCCAAAGGCTGTTGAAAACCAGCTGACTTTTAGCAGTTAGTTTTTGTTTTGTTTTTTTTTCATTCAAAGAAATTAAAGTCAGTCCAAAAAACAAGATCTCAAATTTTGACCATAGGGATGATAATAAGGGCAACTTTCATAAGGCAACAGGATACCTACTGTACATAAGCAACTAACATAACACTTTGTAAACATTTAGGTATATTTTAATACATTAAGTAATAGTAATACATTAAGGTATATTTTTACAAACCTTTATTTTTCACTTTAATGGTTTTCTAAACCATTCATGCATAGATAATACATTAAAACACACCCTATATGATTACACATGCACATATGCCACACTCAAGAAACACAAATGCATATATGGTCATGTGAAGTTAAGACACCCAATAAACACCTTTGAATTTTTTGACAAACATATAATCATGTGGACATTTGATCTTAGCTATATTGAGAGATGGAGGCAATATAACGAAACAGAAAGCAGAACAAATGTCTTTTAATTTTCCCACTCCTCCAAGTGAGATTCCTTCAGTTATGGGATGTTTTAGCATCATTGTTCCAGAAGTCATGATCTTTGTCTAGGTGTTCTCTAGCAAACTTAGTCTTGTCCTGATGTTTTTCTTTGTTTCTTTGTTTCTCACAACAAAGGATTCCTCCTTGCAATTAAACTTGTTTGACATCAACAAGAGCTACCTGTAGTTCCCGTGATGACATTTATGGATTATTTGAAAGTTCGTCTGCATCTTTCAGTCTAAACTTTGCTGAACTTGCTAGGACGTCTTGACCTGGGCATGTTGGCAGTTGTTTTAAATCTCCACTTGTAAATTATTTTCCAGACAGGGAAATCACTGAGTGTTTTCAGATCTTTTTAAAGATCTCACTTCAACAATCAGGAGCCTTCTCCAGAGTCCTCTCTATCTGATTCAAATTTTATGTGAACCCCATGGAAACTGCTATGGACTGGAATCATATTGTCTTTGCTGATGAACCCAGAGTCTGATGGAGCCATCGCATATAAGGAACAGTAACAGATCTGCAATATGTGCAGGACATCATGCCGCCGCATGGTTTCCTCTTATGGCAAGAATTCCAACCAAAATCTTCAGCAGAATAATGCTCACCCACACACATCAAGGTTTCCCAGGAATGTCTCCACCAGATTCCAAAATTGGCCCTTTTGGCAACCTACAAGTGTGCAGGATCTCTGGGGCAAGCTTTCACATCTGTGAGAAAATGTGAAAGCTGTATGTCTCCATACTCAAACATACAAGAGTTTCCTTTCCGTTTACAGATTATCCAATAAATGTAACATTTTGCTCTAATTTCCACTTTCATTTGTACATTCACACATAAAGTTTCATTTGATTCCAGCTCCCAGTATTTTTTCACCAGTGAGTATATTAACAAAGACATTGATTATTCAACAGCAAAAGAAACTGCTAGATGTCCTTCTGTTAGTTAGTTAGATCTTGTTAGTTACGTTTTGCAGGCCATGTTTGAATAGAATAGAATAGAATAGAATAGAATAGAATAGAATAGAATAGAATAGAATAGAATAGAACTTTATTGATCCCTTGGGAGGGTTCCTTCAGGGAAATTAAGGATACATCATACATTAAGAATACATCATAAGTTTAAAGAAAATGTGTTTTGTGAGTATTATTATTGAGGCTGTATACAAGTTTAATTACAGATATCCTCCTCACACTATAATCCAATTCAAACGGAACTACAGGCTTACTTAACTGGTTTTGGAGGTTATATGATACTGTTGTCTTTGACAAAAGGAATGTAGCATAGCTGAACCACAGAATTACTTTAGGCCAGTATTTGATGATTTAGGCTTTCATCTTGCCTAAAGCATGCACTTACCTTCATTAGCCTTGTATCTACCCTCAATGCATCAAACATGCATTTCCTGGTCAACTACAATTGGAATAAAGGGGGAAGTGCATTTGATTTTTGACTTTTGGAGAAGGCAAACGCTGTGAAAAGAGTGCTGAAGAAGAGGAGGAGAGCACTCCGCACAGCCTTGCTGCCTTTGAGCTGAGCTGCCATGTGGGATTCTCGCTCTCTGTCAGATTTCGGTCTGTGACCTACTTTGGCTGTGGTTCATGCTGAAGGGGGAGAGAGCCTTTGACTGAATTTTCACCTCCACAAAGGAGCTGATAATGGCGGGCTCCTGCTCTTCTGCTGCTTTCCTCAGTGCTACGAAAGGAGGATTTAATTAGAGTGATCAGTAGTGCCACTCACCTTCCACACTGAATAACTGGGCTACAGAATCTCACACTTCAACTAAATGTGGTGGGTGGGGGGGTTAAAGAAAAGCCGCTTCATCAGTGAGGGGGGGCAGAAAAATAGGGTGCACACTCGATTAAAAAAAGGAGTGGAGCTGGAAAAAAGGAGAAAACAGAAAGAAGAAAAGCCATTGTGGAAGCAATCAGGAAAAGAGACTTGAGGAATGGAGTGAAAGGGAAAGGCAGAGGCAGTAAAGAAAAGAGGAAGAAAGGCATGATGAGATCACTCAGATGAAGTGATGGATAGAGCCTTGAGAGAGATACATCGATGAGAAGGTGGGTCTCGTTACTGTTTTTGCCAAGAGACACCACACACACACACCCCTACCCAAACACTTCAAAACCCTCTCCATCACTCTGCTTAGCGCAGTTCTCTTAAACACACATACACTTGTGCAAACAACACTTGTTTTGATATTTTAGTGAGAACTGCCATTAAAATTCCAACAGTTTCATAGGTCATAACATAGAAACCAGTGAAAATCCAATGTTATGCTAAACTAGTTACCAAATAATTCACAAAAAAGTTATACATTTGAACATAATGTTCAAGCAATTAACCCTTGAATTATAACCCTGCTAACTTTAAACATACCCTTAACCATATCCCTAAACCTAACCATAACTTTACTATCCCTAAACCTAACCCTAAATATAACCCTATCATCCCTAAACCAAACCATAACCCACTTTAAATACCAAAGAAGCTTCCAGTGCATGTTTACTGCACTGTCCATGTGTACATTCTCAACCTGCATACAGACTCTGACTAATGAGAGAGAGGACAGGGCTCATGACATCACCGACATCACTCTTTCTTTGCTCCCACAGTGTTCACATTTCAGAATAGAAGTCCTGAGAGTGAATAACACTAATACATACATAAATAACAATAATATTCAGGTTGTTTTGGTAGAAGAACTAATTGGAAATATCTGTGTCAATGTTATCATCTCAGCCTATAAAGTGGGTTCTAAAGGTTATTTAGTTATAATGTTATTTCAAACTGGGTTTTGTTATTTAAACTAATCAGAAATTACAATTTGCTTGAAAACAGCATATTTAGGAACATGGTTTTTCATGTTGTCCTGCCATTATCAGGACAATGTGGATAGTAGTACAAACCCACACAAACACACATTTTCTCATGGGAATTTTAGCTCTCTGTCCATTAATTAGATTTAGGCAGTACCAAACACAAAGTGAGCTTATCTTTCCCCTTACTAAGCTCAATGCCTGTTAGCAATCCTGCTTCACTGATGTCCCATCTATCAGACTGCGTATCCTTAAGAGACCTGACTACTGCTCACCAGTCTGGAATTATTTCAGTGTTGTTGTTATACAATATAGAGTACCAAACTATACAATATACATAGTATCAAATAAAGATTCTTTTACATTATCAAAAATCTTTAGTGTGCTTTATAGCTCAAGAACCATCTTTAAAAAAAATCAATCCAAAGAACCCTTTGCAAATAAAACAGGTGCCTTTACTAAAGAATGTGTTTCATAAGAATGTACGTCAACACAGTTTTATCATTCAGCTTGCTTACTTTAGGCAATTATTGTGTTCATAATGTTTATTTAATTAAACATTCTTTTCATTTTTGTCTATGGAGCAGAGTGAAGTGCAACTGAAAAATCAATACAACCTCCTATTTTATATATGTATTTTTCTGCATGGTCCTCATTATGTATATACAATATTTACATGTTCTGATCTGTCCCACTTACAATTCACAATGACCTTGTGGCAACTGGTTGTTTTGCCAAATACATATAACTCAACCTGTGATTTACGTTTATGTAGATAACAAATCACGGACTGAACCTCATCCAGAAAAGGTGAGAATTTAATTTCTGTTTGTCCAAGTTACATCAGTAATTTGTGCATATGCACATAGAAATATACATTTAGTACCCATAGTACAACTCCTGAAATGCTCTTTAAGTCACATAGGTATGTAGGCTGGTTCGGAACAGTGCTGCACACTACTGTAGGCATACTAGTGAATCTCAAACAAATAGAATATTGTGAAAAAGATTTCATTTGTTCATAATTGAATTCTAATGTTAAACTGTCTTATATGTTATATTCCTTAAATTTCAAATGATATATTTCAAGCTTTCATTTATTTTAATTTGATGGCAGAGATGGCAACAAGTCAAGACAGACAAATCTGGGTCAACTCAGTTAACAAATTTAAGACAGACAAGTCTGAAACAAGTTTGCAGTCAAGACAGGTAAGTCCAACTCAACTCCCATGTCACAACAGGCAAGTCCGATTCAACTCCCAAATCAAAAAGGGACAAGTCTGAGTCAACAAGCAAGTGCGAGTCAAGTCCTAAGTCTATAAACAGAAAAAGAGAAGCAACAGAGTTTTTAAATAGGCATATATATATACATGCAGTATTTCAAAACATTGCAAATACACATTGCTGGCATGTCATGTTGTTTCTTGCAATATTTCACTTGAATTCCATTAAATACTATAATAATCAGTTACATTCCTTACAACCAAATACATAAAAACTGATACAAATTATGTGACTTGGCAACCATAGTCTACTGTTAATAAACCAAATTGTTTCTGGGTATTATTAATAATCATCCATGGATAATTTAATTATTTATGGATGTTTTAATTACAGACAATATTGCTACTAGTGCCCAATAACCCCATTTAACTGTAGTAAAATAATTACTGTATTATTTTACTATATTACATGCAGCACCTGCTGAGTATAATGAGTTTATACATCAAAGTGCAAACAAACGTGTTTGCCGGAGCTCAGTGGGTTTTATTTGATTGTAAACATTGATTGACACTTGTGAATGGTGATCCCAAACTTTTAATACTAGCATAGATGGCTGCCTTGTTTCAGCTACACTCCTCCATTTTGTGTTATTGTGCTGTGGGTGGAAAGGCAGCATGTGTAGACTGGGAGCTTTGAGAGCCAAGCTGTATTCCTGCAGTGTGTCAGCATTGTTCGTCTCTCTAAAAAGCCACTCTCTGCTGCTACGCACATCATTGTTAGAGCAATAGTGCGTTATTATGCGCAGACAAACTCAATGACAGCTGGGTGTGAATGTTGTGTGCCTGAGTGTGTCTAGTGTGTGTGTGTGCTTTAGATGGAGCGTGACGAACAGTTCACTAGGGCAGCGCAGGCCCACTGGCAGTGCAGCTGCAGCATTAGTGGGTCAGTGTGCCATCATCCCATTCATCAGTAGCACCGTAACTCTCTCTCTCTCTCTCTCTCTCTCTCTCTCTCTCTCTCTCTCTCTGTCTCTCTCTCTGTCTCTCTCTCTCTCTGTCTCTCTCTCTGTCTCTCTCTTTCTCTCTCTTGCTGCCCCCTCCCATTATCTCTCTTCAGAACATTACATCAGGCTAAAATCTTCCCAGTTCCACCATACTGACCATTTTTCTTAAGTCTTGGCAAGGATGATGAACACTCTTTAATATTTCAATGTCAGTTATTTTAAGAATACATCCAAAGGCCTGTATGAGAACTTATGACATTTGTTTTAAAAGTTCCCTTCATAGCAGTTACCAAATAAGTCATAATATTTCCTTAATAATAAGAAGAATTGTTATTTTATTTATCGACTACTTATCATCCCAGTGCAACTTGAAACAAACCATTAATGATGTTAACATTCAGTTACATTTATCCATCCATCCATCCATCCATCCATCCATCCATCCATCCATTTATCATCTTATCTTCTTCTTCTTGGTCAGGGTCATGGTGGGTCCAGAGCCTACCCAGAGTCATTGTGTGCAAGGCAGGAATACACAGTGTGTCAGCCTATCACAGGGTACCACACACAACCATTCACTCACAGGCACCTATGGGCAATTTAGGTTGGCCAATCCACCTACCATGTGTGTTTTATATTTTATAATTAAAATAATTAGATTAGACAAAGGTTAAAATTGTTATGCCCTGAGCTCTAATGATATCTCATGATAGTAGTATTCTTTTTTAAACAAATGCAGCCATTTATCAATGTCTCTATAGCCCCTTAGATTTCAAAAGGCAAAACAAAGTTTGTGAGGGTTGCATGAAGTTGAACCCACCTTCGTGAGTTTGCAAGCTTGCAGTTTCACTTTGACTGTTGCACATGAACATTGGAATATTTCATGTTTATGTAATTTCCATGAGTGTTTTGCTTTGCTATGTTTGTGCAGTTGTTTGTTGTCTCTAATGTTCTTTTCTTTGTCAATGCCAGGCAAATGTTGTCTCTGCAAGAAGTATAATAAAGCTGTAAATACTAATATATGTAAAGGAATCCTGTTCTGACTGGCTGTTCTGCATTGTAACTCACTCAAAAAGCAACCAGGGTTGGAAACACTCATTATAACTTCAGCATGAGTGAGCTGGACTACATATCTTTTATTGGAGAGGGAATATATAAAAAAATTGAATAATCTGCCATTACTATAGCGGTCACTATTTGGTCAGTCTCTGGTATTTCTACATATTTTCTGCACTCCTGTAAATGAGTGCATCTTTTGAAATTGACTTAGAAGTACTTGTCTGTTGATTTCTATTATGAGAATGCCGTGATACCGGGTGTTTTTTGGGTATTTTTTTATTTGGCAGTCAAAAACATGTCTCAAGATACAGAGATCCAGATACAGATTATGTTTAAAAATCTGAAATAAATGCTTTCATTAATTAAAATAAATAAATAATGCACTTAATTCACATTTACTCCACTAGAATTTGACTTTCAGTTTACTTACTTTGGACAATAATTGTGTTTTATTACCGTGTTTTTAGAACTGTACTGTGGCCATATAGAAGGATTGTAAGTTTTATGCATCAGCTTATTCAGACATTACACGCTGACCTCAGTTTTCCACTCATACTTTATATATGCATCCACACACACACACACACACACACACACACATTCAAACAGAGAGAGAGAGAGAGAAAGAGAGAGAGAGAGAGAAAGAGAGAGAGAGATGCAAAGTAATGTGCTCAGCTAAACACTAAATGGTGAAGTGTGGGTGCAAATCCCTCTTGACACATGAGCACACCACTGACCTTATTACTATGACAACAGATGTAAATGGGGGTGGGGAGATCATGTAAAAACAAATACACACACAACCACAATATGCAGCTATTTTTATGTTTAGGAATCATACTGTTGACTGTTGTATTAAACAACATATTAAACATAGAATATTTAAATTTGAGGGAGGTGTGTAACAAAGAAAGGCTTCAGATTTGATTTTTATTAAGGAAATGTTTGAATTGAATTGAATTGCATTGAATTGAATTGAATTGAATTGAATTGAATTGAATTGAAACTGTGAAAAGCATGTATGGTGTGTGCATGGCAACTGATGCACATATTTCCTTAGATGGTTCTCACTTCCTCACACAGTCACGAGTGTGTGTGTGTGTGTGTGTGTGTGTGTGTGTGTGTGTGTGTGTGTGTGTGTGTGTGTGTGTGTGTGTGTGTAAGGTAAAAATAATCGCTTCTTCTTTCATCCTTTCATACATGTGAGCACATTCAGCAGTTCCTCCCCCCTTAAATACGTCTGGAGAGAGAGAGAAAGAGAGAGAGAGAGAGAGAGAGAGAGAGAGAGAGAGAGAGAGAGAGAGAGAGAGAGACAGAGAGATCCTCCCAAATCCTAGGTAGGTGGGGGACAGGGGAAAGGGAAAGAGGTTACAAGCAGAAATAAAGAATAGGAAGCAGCCAAGCTGCAACCAAGTAACATGGAAGAGGATGTGAAGTGTCAGTGCTTAGATAACAGTAGTAAAACACAGTGGTTTTAGAGTACAGTAATAATACACAGTGCATGGATAGTACAGTTATATTACATGGTGGATGGATAGTAGTGATAGTAGAATGGATGGATAATATAGGGATAATACACAGTGAATAGATAGTATAGTCATAATACACAGTGGTTTGTTAGCATAGTGATGATACACAGTGGATAGATAGTAAAGTAATAATACATGGTGGATGGAAAGTAGTGATAGTACACAGTGGATATATTGTATAATCTTAATATACAGTGGACAAATACTATAATGATAATACACCGTGGACAGATAATATAGACATACACAGTGGATTAACTGTGTAGTGGTAATACACAGTGGATCGACAGTGTAGTTATAATACGTAATGGGTGGATAACAAAGTGATAATACACAAACACTTCTTACCTAAACAAATTAGCATAAAGACAGCACTTGTGTTGATTAATGATATTTAATTCCTTTTCAATCACCTTTAAAACATGTGGTTCTAGTGCATAGAGATTACAACCACTGACTTACTATACCAATGTACTGCTATATACACACACGTAAAACAAATGGTCCAAGATGCAGGTCAGCTTGAGAGGGGCCAAATCCATTTACTCTGCTACCCATCAAATGCCAGTGGCTCACATGCACACACATTGGCTGCTGTGCACTTTACTTCTTGCTTGACCAATCCCATGTATCAATCTAGAGCTTGGAGCTATTCGTGGCACAGGTACATTTAGCCATATATGAGAAAGACACTGTTTTTCTACCTTAGTGTACTGTAATGTATCACTTTATCTTTGTAAAAATACACACACCATATATTAGTAGACTTGCATGGCATGTGCCATATACAGATCCACATATTAACTCTTTGTTTTATATCTCTCTTGTATCTTATGTTTGTTTAGATTCATATACCCTTATTTATTCATATTCATCTCTTGAGTAATTGAGGAATTTATTTCTATGACTAACCTCCTTGTTTCAAAACCAGCTTTAATGAGCCCTGTTCCACTTGACCTCACCATTTCCCCTTGGGCAAATCTCAGATGCCATCTTAAGAACTGTTCCATTATTGTGTTGACCAAAGTGAGGTTGGATATATGGGCCCTCAGAGAACCAAGACAGAGTAAACACAAAATGTTGCCTCTCATTGGAGGCTGATGCATTTCACCTTTCAAACCATGAAAAAATGATGCAGAAAGCTGTTTCTATCTTATAGCATCAAACTACTATTTGCTGAGCTTCAGGTCACAAACTTCTCCATCAGTAATGTGTCTGCTGACTCAGCTTCATTATTTTACTCTAGTAGCTTTCTATTTAGTGAGGTAATGACTACACCGCAAACAACAAAAACAACAGAAAAACAACAATGGTCAGACAAAGCAACTATTTACAAGATTTCTTCTCAAAAATGTCTAGCATTGCAAAGTTTGCATGATTAACTGAGGCCAGCACAGCCAAGATCATGCCAGCTCTGCTCTATTATGTCCCCTTCTTCACTTCTCTTTCAAGTAGCCACTTTCGAGTGATGTGTTAAAACAGGGGAGATACATGTGAAATAAATGTCAAATATCACCATAGAAAATTATTGCATATACAGTAGGTCACATTGGTTTTCAAAGCAAACAAATATAGTCAATAAATCTTTTACATTATGACACATCCTCTACAGTTGCCAGGAATTACATAGATTTCAAGATTACTAATAAAATGTTGTCTAAATGTTGTCTAATTCACAGAAAAACACAATCTAACTAAACTAATAACACACAAACAGTTGTTATTGAGCATATTAACTGTGTTCTAAAGCTTAGGCTGCAGTTGTGGTAGGTTAAGTCCTCAGCAGGACTATCAAGTAAGGTCCTGCCTCTTGCAAGGAAGGCACAAAACTTGGGACTTAAATTCAGTGTGTGTGTGTGTGTGTGTGTGTGTGTGTGTGTGTGTGTGTGTGTGTGTGTGTGTACGTACCATATGTACCATATTTGGTGATTCTAACTTTACCTCTGATTCACATGCATAGCCATGGTCCTAATGTACGGCTGCCCACTGGCTAGTGTGTGTAGCAGTGAGGCATGTGAGAGGAAGAGATGGTGTATGGGAGAGGAATGGAGAAAGAGAAACGGATAACGGGAGGCATCTGTTCTCCATATCCAGGCAGCTTGAGTGGCTGTCCTAATTGAATTCACAATATCTCTCCTCTTGCAGTAAACAAACCATTTTTCTCATTTGGAGATTGCTGTGAAACAGAGGCCCCACAGTTGAGATGACATGAGGGCCATTGTGTGGCTCATTAGCTGTTGGGTGAATGAGGGTTAGGTGGCAGATAATAGAATACAGAGGACAAATAAATCCACCTTTTGTTTCTCTTATATAAACAGCTGATTTGCAAAGGTGTGGTTGGGTCACGATGATCTGTGAAATTCGGGGAAAATTCTATTCAGTAGCTCGTCCCCGTAGAATATTGACACATTTGCAAATATTAAGAAATCCATTTACATTTATGGCATTTAGCTGATGCTCCTTATCAAGAGCAACTTACAAGGTTACTCATATTACAGAGGTGGGCAGAGTAGTTGGTGAGGTCTTGCGCAAGTATTCTTATTGGTGTAGCACAACATGAATTGAACCTCAGTCGCTGACATGGTGTGGTGGCTCCCTGGTCGTGTTATCTGTTGCGCCACACCAACGCATTACTCAGTTATTTGGCTATCTGACATTTCTCTTGAAATCTCTCAACTTTCCACCTGGAATTTCCCCTCATAGTCACTGAAACAATGTGGAAGAAATGTCAGAAAAAAGGAAAGCAAAAGCAGAAGTAGGTGAACTGACGAAGTAAAAGTGAAAGCAACAGCAGTCCAAGAGCAACTCACTAGAGTAAATGACATGCTAATTAACTCAGCTTTGGGATTCCCAGTAGAATCCTTGCTGAGGAAAGTACCTTATGTTGATACACTTCTCAAACAAGTTGACAAAAACACAGAATGTCAGTATTTACAGGTGAGACTGCTGGGCATGTCCCACTGGGGTTTGGAGGTGAATTCCAATGCAAAGGTCATTATGAAAACATGAAGGCATGAACTAGGATAGAAGACAGTTCAGTGGAAGTTGGAAATGCTGCTTTGATCCCTTAAACTCCATGGGCCTCTATATGCACCAAGGCTTCAGGTCTTTTTTGTATACACTCAAAAATAAAGGTGCCAAAGAGCACTCATGTACAGTTTTCTGAAGCAGATGGAGATGGAGGGGGCATTTGGAACAACAACTGGCCTTCCATCTCCCCCAACCCATTTCTCAATCTCACTGCACATCAACAAGGCCTGTTCTGAGGCATGTGTGGGAGATCACAGAGGTGCCCAGTCTTTGACCTTTTGACTCCAGCAGCTATACAGCAAAGCTCAAAGCTAAAGTCAAGGCACCCCCTCATCCCTGTCCAAGTTGGACATCTGGCTGATGGTTACTGATGCCATATGCTCACACTGTATTAGACACATGCTTAGGTTCTTAGTTTTCCTTACAGATCAATAAGCACTCATGGTTAGAGATTCATTAGAAATGCAGCCTCATTTGGGATTTGGAATGACAATGAACAGGAACTAAGAAGACAAAAAGTGGCATTTTGACTTCAAAGGACAACAGAAAAGACATGGTGCAATAAAGCATACCAATGCTTTATCAGCCACTGAACTACCAACTAACACTCTTGGTTATTTCCCAAAAATTACGTCACACAGTATTCTGAAAAGCTCATAAGGAAGTCTCCACTTCTATGGAAGAAAGAAGTGAAAATCCTGATGTTGCTCAAAATGTTATTGTTTACATTTATTTTAAAATTTTAAGACAAATTATTTATACATTTTACTAAAATACTGCCCCTAACTACCAGAGGTGTGTAGGAATAATTGCATTTATTTTTGCATGAACTCAAGCATTATTTTGATGTTCTTGTTATTTCTTGGGCTTTTCCTCAGGAGGCCAGTTGGTCTACTTGGTAAAGACACTTTCAAACATGGATCATGGATTGTGCTACACTGGTGTGAGATAAATGGCTGTGGATGACAAACTAATTTATCAAATCTACCTGCATTTCCTTATATGTGTCTCTCAGTGGCCAGAGAAGCACCAAAATTAACCCTTCTTTGCTGACATCTTTTTTCTTTGTTGCAGACATTTTAGTAAATTGAAATAAGCAACTACACCATATAATATATTCATATTCAGCTGCTGATAGTACACCAATAAATTAAATACAATGGCAAAGAAAACCTTCTTGCTAGTCATGGCATTTTGGCAGTGTAATTGCAGAGTGATGCAGACCCCAATGCACAGGTATAAATGCTCACATCAACGTAGACTGCTTGCCCAAGCTATGGCATATACAGAATGTACAGTAAGTTGTGAGCATTTACAAAGCATGCAGAAAAGAGTATAACAAACCTTGGTTCCTGTGATAAGAGATGATGGATGTAAAAAAGATCCAATCTATACATTATTTATTACATAATATTTTTACCTGTAAATTCTAATTATCTACTCAAGTTGTTTGTGCAAGATATAATAGACTGGGACACATCATAAAACATGTATGTGTGAATATAAAAACATCATTATCGCTGTCTACTGGGACCTGTTTAACTCTGGTATGTTTACCTTGCATATGTTTATCTTGTCTAATATTGGCAATTAACATCACTGTTTATCTCCCCTGGTGCCACAGTGTCATCAACTGATTCACAGCATTCACAGCATTGAAGATGATTGGCTCTTTTTGATGCAGGGCAGGAATTTATCCAAAACCAGATGCCTTGTGAGAACTTCCATTCATATATAACCTCATTTATAACATTACTGATTTTGTGCACACAACACTGTGTCCCAAAAGAGTTTTTATCCCATCCTGTGTGTAGTCATACACAGATCTGATTAGCTGAGTAGTGTCACTTGTGATATTTCCAACTGTTGCATGGTCTTTGACTTTCCTAAAATGCTTTACCTGTCCCATAAAGGCATGCAGGTTAAAATAAATACTCCATCAATTAAATAATTCACAATAGTACATTGGTACATATGGATTCAGATCTGGACCATGGACCAAGAACCACCTGTTATTGTTATCTATTATTCAGTAACTTCTGCAACTCTATTATTTCTAGTTTCACTCAAAACATTATTTTCTCTATTTTTGTTGTTTTGTTCCTTGTTTACATAATTTGAATCTGGCAAGTTTTCTTTACATTGTGTCATGTATGTGACACAATATATGACACAATATATAGGCAAGTAGAAATGCTCCAAAATTAACAACTTCTTACATTGGCTTCCATTGAAAGAAGATTTTTTCCCTTCTTCCAGAACATTTGCCATTTTGGAGATATTTTTTTACATGACAACCACGATATATAAGTTATGTAAGTTCTATATTGAGAAATTGAAATGTCTACCCATGTGCAAGTCCTTAAAGTTTAAATAGGTTAATTAATATAGTGATATTAAAGTTGAAGTCACTCATCTTTCTCACTCTCTCTCTCTCTCTCTCTCTCTCTCTCTCTCTCTCTCTCTCTATCTCTCTCTCTCTCTTCTCTGAGCCTCCCCTCACCCCAGCTTGTGATGCTCATCAGTTGGCTTTCTGAAAAGAGAACAATAGGGCCTTTTCAGGATATAAATCTCACTCTGTGTTCAGGCATGAAATCTGGGCAGCCAAACAAAAAGAGCCATTGACTCTCGTTGAGGAAGAAAAAAGAGAGAGATAAGATGCCCCACGTCGAGCCTCGCTGAAACCAGTTCACTGCTCCAGGGCTGCAGCCAGAGAGGGGGCAAGAGGGGCAAAATGCTGTTAGAAACAATCCAAAAAACAAACAAAATAGTGAGGGTAGTGGGCCACTCACCTCTTCTGTGTGTCCTTCCCCTGCACGCATTCTTCTATCTGGGGCAGCCTTCTCTGAATTAGTCCTAAGGGACAACCCTGCACTTTTGGTGTGTAGGGTTGGGGCTGAGTTTAAGAGTTTAAAAGTTGAAATGGTCTATCTGCAGCTCACTAGACCCATAAACATACAGGCCAATGTGGTTGAACTTACATGAAAACATCATCTACACTCAGTATCACTGGTAATCTCAATCATGCACTAAGGCTATGGACCGATTTCTCATCAGTTTCTCATCTGAAGATAGATTGATTGTCCAATTAATGACTCCACTTAAATACTTTATGTATTAATAAAGCATATCATTCACTACAATAACCAAAATACAGAATTTAAAAGAAGAGTTTAAACCTTTAAACTTTTTATTTTCCAGTAACTGCATGTTAATTAAACTAATTATGTATTCTAAACTTTATTTACACTAATAATGTAAGGAACTAAATGATAGGTTTTTAGCTGATTCTTCTGAAGGAAAAAAACACTTTTGGTTCCCTACAGAACTATCTTTAAATCATCTCTATCTTTGTAAGAGATGTGATGTTTGAGAATGAAGAACCTCTCTATCTAGTCAATTACGCAGTCTTGGACAACTAGCCATGAACTGCTTTTGCATCATCCGGGATTGAACAGTTGTGCCACCTTTGATTGTAACAGTCAGTCAATGTTAAGGTCTTTGCAGAAAGGAAAGTTCTATTTGTTCTATTCAAACGATAGATGATTGATTTGGGGGAGGGATATTTTGTGGCATTATTATGCCTTTTGGATACTCATAAACTACCAAAAAATCATGAGATAAAGAAAGCATGATTGTTCTGCCCTGCTCTCACCTCTTTCATATTATTATTAATTCAGATCATACAGAAGGAAAATGGGGAAGGCAACTAAATGATCTACACCCTTACTTTTTCTTAAACCTTGCCCACCAAAAGAAGAAATCAGTCCAAAATATGTCATAATGTGATCATTTTAATTACACTATAAAACCCATCAGAATGTATTTTTTTATCATCTCATGTGATAATAAATCTATCAGGTCATATTATGGAAGTTCATATTGACCTTGTAAAACACTATTTTCTAGACTATTTAAGGCAATGCCAGTAAGGCTGCCAGATATTTAACACTACAATCAATATTTCCTCATAAAACATAAATCTAAAACCAATGGAAGTTGGTGCTGCAGTTAGTTCAGAAAGCAATTAAAAAATTATGCATTCCACAAATTTGTCTCAAAATACTTAAATTTGGCAAAACCCATGCATGCTTCTAGTTGCTGTGGTGACTGCAGCTTAAAATTCCTTAGTTTCTCCAACTGTTTCACATAGTTTCACTTCCTGTTTTTTATCTGGCTGTTTTGTTTTTTTTTTCTTGTGGAAATATCCTGGTAATTCCCAGATTTTCAAGTGTTAAAGGGGCTGTGATGTCAGAAAGTTGTGCAAGGAGCATTTAAAAATGGGCTCTACATCAGGGAACCTTCTACACAGTATACTTCTGGAAAAACACTGATACATTTACAATCTTAATACCTAACCTAAATGCTTCTATACTCTCATCTACAGCACATCCACCTTTCTGTCTCGCTCCTTGTCGTGGTCCAAACAGTGGTGACAGGGAAAAGGTGTGTGATAAGATGTGTGATAACAGTCCTCTGTCCATTGCTGCTGTCCCATCACAGGCCCATCAACACGCCCATTCACATTCATGCCTGAGGTCGCAGTTATCTCCTCTCTGATAAGGCCGCTCTGCAGGGACATTAAACACCACCACAATGAGGACTCTGCCGAGGCAGAAAACGTGTGAAATGCAAGCTCCTCTGTGGAGCACTGCAGCTATTTGCTTTCACCCCTGACTCTCCGACTGATCTTGTGACAATGAGGCCCTTTCACACCAGCTGATTGTGGGGGGGTTGAAGCATACAGAATGAGATGATGTGTCCTGACCCGTCATCAAGAAAATAAACCACATCACAAAAGCCCTGGGCACTAGGAGACTCCACCCCCACTCCTCTTTCACCCTCAACCCCCAACTCTCTCTCTCCCCAAGAAAAAAAGAAGGGACTGTTTCAATATACGAGCATGACATTCCCTCATCTGACACACACAAAAAAGCATTCTAACCCCCCCTGAGGTGGTAACCATTCTGAGAAAGAGGCAAGACGCAAATGAGGTAAAAAAAAAAAGTCTTCACAAGCAGTGCATGCCACACATTCCTCATTCGTCCACAGACAGTAGAGACTTTATGCCATTTGGTAAGGCCAATATGGGACGAAGCGAGAGACACTACATGGAAGTATTGTGACACCTGCTCATTCATTGTTTGTTCTGAAATCAAGGGTATACAAGAGCAGAAGTTTATCCTGCTTTTGGTGGGCTTTCTAGTAGATTTTGGAGCACTGCTGTGAGGATTTGATTGCATTCAGCGACAAGAGTGTTAGTGAGGTTAGAATGTTGGGTGATCAGTGCCCCACCTCATCTCCAACTGACTAACTCCTTCCAAAAGTATTGTATAGAGTGCTATCATTCCAGAGAACACGGTTCCAGTGCTTATGACATAGCCCAAGTGAGGCATTAGGCATGGTTCTAATATGTTCATGTCCATCTGCTGCAGAGGGTCCAATACTCAACCTGTGAATATCATCAATTAGTATTTATCACTGTGGCACAATGTACATGTTACCATTCTGAGTTACAATTTACGTCCACTGTAAATGGTAATTTTTGTGATGGCATAAAAGAACCACTTTTGAGTGGGTTTCACACATTTTTATTACACACACGGTTCTTTATTAAACCAAAAGTGACTAAAAAAACAATTTGAGTGTGTTCAGTAATTCCATGCTTAACCATGTTTCTATAACCATGTTATTCTTAAGTTATAAGAGTGAGGAATGGCCAGTCCTTGGTATTTAAGGGGTTAAAATATGTGCTTATTTTGAACATTATAGGTCACCGTGTTTTCAATCATCTCATGATTTGAGATCAAGCTATAGGTGATGGTAGGACACACTGTTAAAAATGTATGAGCAAACTGGTTTTACTTTAAATATATGCTTATGCAAATAAATGTTTTAAATGAATCATCTGTTTTAATCATAGTTGAATCAAACCTCTTAAATTGCTGGCTAAAAAAGGATACTTCAATTCTGATGACTTGGTCTAGGGCGGTTTGGTGATTTTCCTGCTTACACATACACCTGATTCCACTTGCTTAATTACCATGTATGTGTTAGAGCAGGGAAATCACCTAAATGTGTCATACACAGGCCCTAAAAAACCAGGACTGATAAGCTTTGCACTTATGTACACTGATCAAAGCACCTAATATTGTTTAGGTCTCCCTCATGCAACAAAAACAGCTCTGAGTCACTCAGGCATGGACTCCACAAGACCTGTGATAGGCTAGACTTTGCTCCCAACACGCATCAATGAGCCTTGGGTGCCCATGGCCTGGTCGTCCTTCCTGCTGTTTTGAAGAGGCTCTGACCCAATTGTCTAGTTGTCACAATTTATCTGTTGACAACATCAGCTTCAAGAACTGACTGTTCATTTGCTGCCTGTTAACTTGACAGGTGCCATTGTAGGGAGATAACCAATGTTATTCACTTTACCTGTCAGTGATTCCAATTTTATGGCTGATTGATATATACACATATAGACATATATACATACATACATACATATAGACATATATATATATATATATAGACATTTCTGATGACAATTGGATGGAGAAGTTACACATTTCCAGACAATATTCTCTTGTAAACTGAAGTATTTTATTTATGCTTTATTGTATGATGTTTCCACCAAAGCATTTAATAACTTTAATGTAACTCAACAGTTCCACACCAATTCACAACTTGTGGTGGGACCCACCTGTAGTGAGTTCCTTCGTAACTAGTTAGTTCAGGGAACTAGCAACCTGTCTGTCACAATGCTGCTCATCTTACCTCAACTGCCCCTAACACAATTATTTAATTAAGGATTGCACCTGTTGAACAATTCTGAAAGAGAGCTATGTACTTTTAAAGCAATATTTCAGTATTTGTGAGCACCTTATGCCACTAAATGCAAGATAATGTATAATGTACATGGCTGTAAAGTGAACTACATTTAAAGTGTCATTCCCAAATGAAGGGCATTATATATATATGCACAGTTTCTAAAAAGTAAACTCAGGCCTCAATACTCACTCTATACATTTACATCTGATATTTAAGCACATTTAAAAGTGCTATACGTCTAAATATACTTATATGACTAAGCAGACATCAATTGCAGCTTAGTGACGGCACAGATAGGAAGGCCAGCCAGTCTTGAAATGATGAGATTTAATGAGCAATGAGAAATCTGCATGACAGGGATAGGTTTGTAACATGAGTCAAGAACAAAAACTGGCCATACAACCGCTATCATTTGTGGATGAAGATTCATGATGGTATTGCTGTGAGTAAAACAACCATTTAGAGTTTTTAGTTTAGGAGCCCTTATGTCAGTAAAACTTCATACAGCATCTTGTAATCTTGAGATTTCTGTAAGATCCATAAAGATTTATTCTGAATCTTGTTGGTCCCCAATCTGACCGATTTGTTTTTCGACAGCATCTAAGTGTGGGGAATCGCTGTCTACCAGCTGAGGATACTTTCTGAGTGAACAGTAAAGCACTTTTGTAAGTTGCACTGGATAAGGGCGTCTGCTGAATGCCACAAATGTAAATCTAAGTGTAGATCACTCAGAACATCCACGAATGCTCAGGTACGGCTTTATAAAGGTGTTAGAATGATGTCCTGTTAGCAGTCATCAGTTTCTTTAAGCTTTATATATAAATATAAATAAGTCTGTAAGTCTGTATCTCTTCATAAAGTCTTATATCTTCTCCAAAACTCTCAGTAAGTTGGACACAGCTCAACAGGTCCAGTGTTCTCCACTGCATCTCGGGCTCTGATGCCATTTCCTTCATCACATAATGAGCGAGGAGGAGCCGGGGGCGTGGCGCACGCCCCGATTGGCCCGCGCGGTGCAGCCACGCCCACGGGCGGGGCCCGGGGTTTTCTTGAAGCGCCGTTCAACTGGTGTTGTTAGTAGTGGAGCAGCGCTCGTAAAGAACGGGTGGAGGAGGACGAGGAGGAGTGCTTGTACGGACACCTTCGGATGCGCATCGAGCCCGAGGCTTTGGATTTACTGCCCGATTCGATTTCGCTCGCTTTGAAGCCCTCAGATCAGCCCGACTGACCGCGATGGGATCCCAGGCATCTAAGGGAGGAGTGGCCGTGGAGGGCAAAGCCGCCGAGGCGTCCGCAGCCAAGACGAACGGACAGGTAGGACCGAGAGGATTCCCACTCGCCCTGTCAATTGGAGGAGCGCGCCTGCTCCTCGCCCCGCGCACGAATATCTGACACAACCCTCCCATCGCACAAGCGTTTGCTGTCATGGTCGGGGTATTTAACCGTACGCAGGGTGGTTTAATGGGGTGTGTGCGCGTGCAGGGGCTGTTGGAGCCGCCCCCGTTCAGCGCCGTGTAGGAGGATGCTCGTGCAGTCTGCAGATCTAACAGTTCTGTATTTTTATCGATTTTTCGTACCGAGAAGCACATTTGAGGGCTTTTTTCATTCATGCGTCGAAGCCTAGACCCCACCAGACGCGCGTGCTCAAGTCTCGACCCGGTGCTCGCTACTAAACCCGCGTGTACCAAAACACTGCTGTTTTCACACCAAACAGCAGTTGTTCAGCCCTTTTCACCGTCGATGCTTCGTCGACGGCGGCTGAAACGGGGGTGTAACGCGACGAAAACGCACGCGCATCGATCCGTTTCAGTCTTTTGTCTGAAAGCCACCGTCTCGACTGGCGTCCACCGTTGCGTGTGCCTCAGTTGCCCCCTATGTTCAGGCTGCGGTACTGCAAGGCGTCACCTCCATCACTTGTATTGTGTACGTGATTGGTCCCCAGCGCAGTCGTCGACGACTGAGGGGCTGGAGACTAGATTTGTGTTGCTCTTTCCACATAAGAAATGGGGGTAAAGCATGTGTGGATTCATTTGGATTGACACACCTTTCAAAGCATGATTTAATGTAACATCTTTTTTTCCTCTTTCAGGAGAACGGTCACGTCAAAACCAACGGCGACGTGTCTGCCAAAGCAGAGGGTGATTCAGCCGCCACCACCAATGGCTCAGCTGAGACAGCCAAGGAGGCTGAGGTCGGAGCGGGAGATGCCATCGAACCAGCACCGGCTGCCGAAGGGGACGCCGCCAAGCCTGAGGGCGAGGCCGCCAAGGAGACCCCCAAAAAGAAGAAGAAGAAGTTCTCCCTGAAGAATTCCTTCAAATTCAAGGGCCTCTCGCTGAAGAAGAGCAAGAAGAACGCTGAGGTGAAGGAGGAGGCTAAGGCCGAGGAGGCCACAGAGGAGAAGCCAGAGGAGAACGGAGCAGCTGCAGCTCCTGCCGAGGAGGAAAAGAAGGAGGAGGCCAAGGCCGAGGACACCCCTGCCCCAGCCGAGACCCCCAAAGCTGAGGAAACCCCGGCCAAGGCCGAGGAGGCCGCCGCCCCCAAGGAAGAGGCCGCCCCTGCTGTTGCCGCTGCAGCACCTGCTGCTGAGCCCACAAAACCCACAGAGGAGACCAACTCCACACCCGCACCATCCGAACAGAAGGAGTGATTGTACTTCACAAGGACTTTGTGAACTGTTTTTCAAGAAAAAAATATATATATTTATATATATGTGTATATGTATACATATGTATATATACATGGATATATGTATATGTATATATACACATGTATGTGAAAAAAGAAAAAAAGAGACTCCTCGTGCCACTTTCTTCAAGATTAATATGAAATGACAGACTAGATTCACTAGTTCACTTCCCTATTAATGGCTTAAAGATCCGGGACTCTGAATTTAGGCTGAAATCACTTCAGAACCAGGATTTCAAAGCAGGAGTGTGATAGGCGTAAGTTTGAGAATGGGATGATGATGAAGAAGAGGAAAGAAGAGGCATCTTTCAAACCCATCACTACAAAGATGCTATATATTATAAAAAGAGAAGCGCAAGATAAACATCACCACATAATGACTGTTAAAAACGGAAAAGAAAAAAAGACTTGCCAACTTTCTACATTCCTATATTTTAACCCAAATTTAAGTATTTTGTGGTGTATAGAGAACCATTTTAAATATCCAGAAGGCTTTGTCTTGTTTGTTTGAAATCGCATTTTAATTTTCATCTTGGCTAAAAAAAACACATTTGAGCTTGCTATGTTCACATTTGAGGTTTTAAAAGAAGCAGAGTTGTTATGTGTTAAATGTGAGCCTTGATCTGCTTTTTTGTCTCTGTAAATACATTTGACTGATTTTGTTCTTTATTTTGCTAATGTTAAAAGATGTTACTGGTTTTATTGTAAAGTTGATAATGGTAAATAAATGTTGGTTACCTAATGAAGTTTGGGAAGTGTACTTCTTTACTGACAAGGTGGAAAACACCCCATGTTTTAAGCATATGGACATGATGTTTAGGCATTAGAGTATAGTATACTTCAGTATAGAAACTGAAGTACTGTATGCATCATCAATAAGTGCAAAATAAGTCCAAAATTAAAACGGTTCTCATTCGGTTTGTGTAAACATGTCACCCTTGAAATGATTTTATACATACACTTGGGGCAGGTTTGCCTGCTTGATAACAGGCACAGAATCTTATTTAAGTTTCAAAGCTCAGAATCATAAGTCTGCTCAATACATCAGCAGTTATTAAAAGTAGATGCCTGCTCAAAGCCCACAATTTGTCCCACTCAGTAAGCCCAGTGTGACTTTACAAATAAAAGAAAATCCAAAACCAATGAGGCCCTGTTGATTATAAGGGTCTGTAGATTCATGTTCAGGCCCAAGTGTAATACCAGTGCAGTGTATTTGTGCCACAGATTCTTAAGAGGTTCAAGAAGCAGAAGGTGAAGATGGAGATTTATGGTAAATAGAAAGTAATACAGCATCAGTTACAGGTTAGTTGTTGAAATGTAGTAAATAATGACTACACTTGACTGCAGATTGCAGAATCCTTTTCTTTGAAGAATAATTTGTAAATTACTGGTTAGAAAGGGATTCAGTGGTAGGATGTATTTCGTTAGTTAATTAAGAGACTTGGTGTTAAATTAACTACCCTATAGCATACATCTATTTTAATGCATTTTTATGCACCAATTTAATGCACCATTTTGAACATCTCTCCCAATGTTCCCCCAATTCCAAAAATGTTTTTTGTTCATGGTGCTGTAGTCAAGTATAGACATATGTCTCCATCAGGTGTCAGATTTGTGTATTGCAGCATGCATGTCTGAAGAGTAAGCAAACCCATTTTTTACATCACATCTCAATTTAAAAGAGGCCTTTGGTTTTGAATTTCTTTTGTTTGATTAATTGAAATCATTCAGAGATACTTAAGATAAAAACAAACAGCAACAAATAACAGAATATCAGATATTATGTTGGAAATTGCTCATCCAGAGTATTTTTGAGCTGAAAATGCATGACAAACCCTGAGCCTGAGCCTTTACTGAGCCTTTATTTGTAGTGTATTGTTACAATATTGCTACCTGCATAATGTTTATACAATTACATATTACATACTTTAATATTCATCATGGCACATTACTTGCTCTGTAGCCCAGTAGGTTTTAGTTTATTGTATTATATTTCTATGTATGTATGTATGTATGTAACTATCTATCTATCCATCCATCCATCCATTTAAAACAGGTATGCCATGAGATGAAAATTGTTGAAAACCCCTAATCTATGAAACATTTTCAACACCTTCAACAGAGCTACATTAGCCTTGTACCTCACAAGTAAAACTGAGAGTTCAAACTTTAGACACAAGATATGTCTTGGTAATTGAACTGTTTTGGGTAAGTGAATAATTGTGAATTGCTGAGGTGGAGCCTTGTATGAATGAAAAGAAAAAAAAGGTTTTAGGTGAAAACTTTTTGGATTTTCACAGTGCAAAGTTGTCCACATTCAGGTTATAACCTACAGTGTTAGAAAAACAGAGTGTACTGTGGAAGATTGTAGTGCTTTCCAGGACTTTCTTGGAATTTACAATTAGGATACTAAGAGAAACTACTCAATATTACCCTAAAATACAAGTGATCCTTTTTGTCATGGAGTTAGTGAACAGTTGGATCATCATCAAAAAATAGTTGCACCCAAAAGTAAACCTCAGATAACAATGCTATTCAGAAGGTAGATAAAGGTTACCAGGGACAATACATGATTAAATATATTGACTGATTTGGGCAACATTTATTGAGTTACACATGCAGAATTGGTGTCTCTTAGTATAAAGTTGGGCCACTTATTGTGTCCTGCGATAATCCATCCCACATCCCTTGAATATTCTGATGCAGTTTTTGAAGTAGAGGATGAGTGCTGATAGCACATCCAATATCATCTCACACATTTTCAATCTTGGATAGGTCTGGCAATGTGGCTGTTGCAATAGTGCACACAGATTCTTTTGGTCATCTCCACCAAGACAAAAGTGGGACCTGCTAAAGACCTCACTGAAGAGACCATACTGCTTCCCAGAGCCCTACAAAACTTTTTTGCTGCTCATTTGCTTTCAAACTTTTTTCAAAAAGTTCATTTGCTTTCATATTTTTCAAAGGTTTACACGACAGGCCATTCAGAGTTTTCATTTTCACTAGTGTGAAGGAGACTCATTTAATTCCTTTATATTTTCTTACTTCCTGTTGTACTGAATATACATATTCACACATTTTAATATGAGGACATATTAACTGGGTAGCTTGTCTGGTCTACATGCCCAGGATGGTGGTTTTTAGTACACTGTTGGTAATGTAATCAGAGCTAAGACTGAGACAAACATGACGCCACTAATTATTTTATATACAATTGCACTAAGTAATATGTAAATTAGGAATACCTGCACTATACACTCATGCAGTTATCTAATCAGAGAATCATGTGGCAACAGTGCAATGCATAAAATCATACTTACATGGGTCGCTAGTCTCAGGTAAATTTCCATCAACCATCAGTATATGGAAAAGGTTTTTTTGAGCATGGCAAGACTGTTGGTACTAGTTCTGCAGACCAATATGCATCTGTGATGAGAGAAGTCATCAGAAGATGGTCATAAGCTGACAGAATGGCTATGGTAACTCAGACAACTGTTGTGTTAAGCAGACAGCCATCTCAGAATACATTTCCACCCAGAGGCAAATGAGCTTCTGCAGAAGACAACATCAAGTTCAACATCTGTCATCCAAAAACACAAGGCTTAGTCCACAGACTCACCAAAACTGAATTGAATGGAAAAAACTGCTGAATCTAAATTTCTCTTGAGGTACACAAATGAATGAATCTATAAATTCAACCTGCCTTGTGTCAATAATCCAGGCTGTTGATGGTGAAATGCTGTGGGAGAGGTTTTCTTCACTTTTGGGCCTGTTAATACCACGGTTTGAATGCCACAGTCTATTGGAGCATAGTTGCTGACTTTGTCCCTTAATGGCCACGATTTATTCACCTTCTACTGGCTGCTTTCAGCATGATGATGCACCATGTCACAAAGCAAAAGTTGTCTCAAACTGGTTTCATTGACAATTGTAATGTTCTTTACTAATCTTAGTAATCAGATCTAAATCCCATATAATAACTTTGGGATGTGGTAGAATCTGAGATTGGCAGTAAACCTGTAGGAATTGTATGAAATAATCAAATCAACATTGACCAGAATGTCAAAGGAATATTTCCAACATGTTGTTGAATCCATACCATGAAGAATTGAGGCTGTAGTGAAAGTAAAAAAGACCCTATATAGTATTGACATAATATTTTTTTGGTTTGCAGTGAGTGAATGTTCATAACAGTTTATTGACATTCAAGATATAAACAGGCAGGTAGGGTATGTAAAAAGGAATACATATCCTTGTTTATTTACCAAATTGGAATCCAACTGCTTCACTGTCACAAACTTGAGTGATCACGTGAGTTTTGTGAGTCAGACAGTACCACCAATATCCCAGTTTACCATAATTCCCTATGTCCATGTACCCCTGAATCTGAAGTCTGTAACTAAGATGAGACATTAATTACCAAAAGCTACACTGAACGAGTGAGTTTTCAGATTAGACTTGAGGATTGAGACTGTGTCTGAGTTGTTCCAGAACTGGAGACTTTGTAAGAAAAAGCTCTTCCCCCTGCTCAAGGTTTCTGAATTCTGGGAACTAGTAGGAAGCCAGCACCCTGTAATCGTGATGGCTCATAATGGAAGATCTTGCAGGTACTCAAGATCAATCCCATGTTTAATGCAAGTAAGAGAATTTTATAATCAATATGTATTTTAACCTGAAGCCAGTATAGTGCTGATAAGATTGGACTGATAAGGTCAAATGTTATCCTCTAAGTTAGGCTGTTATAGTCAGATCTGCTGGAGTCACTTGCCACACTCTGGCAATGTTCTCTGTTCTCCATAAATCTAAACACTGAACCATTTACATCTCTGTACCTTTCTCAAGTCAATGATGATCCACTGGCCTGGACTGATGAAAGGCTAACTTTGTGCTCCCTGCCCATCTAAGATGGACCCCACCTCTTCACATTGGTTGCCCACGTTCCAGCCACTGGACCTTGACTAGTTGCCCACCCGCCATCACCAACTATAAGACATTTATACAGACCCTAATTAGCTGCAACTGTTACTATTATGTCCATTGTTTAACTAACTTTACTTCAGTACACCTGAGTATTACAGCAATTGTGTGGGGTTCCAGTGTCCCCTAACTAACTATGTATGAGTAGTTGACCAGAAGAAGATGGGTCCCCCCTTGTGAGTCTGGTTCCTCCCAAGGTTTCTTCCTCCAGGTCTGAGGACTTTTTTCTTTGCCACTGACACCCATTGGCTCACCTGGGGGTTTATGTCTTTATCCTTTGTTTCATGTGTTCTTCACCTTTTTATTTTTGATTCTGTAAAGTTGCTCTGTGACATAATCAAAAAGTGCTATACAAGTAAATTTTGATTTGATTTGATACGTACAGTACCAGTCAAAAGTTTCAGTGTATGTACACACATTCATACACACACACACACACACACACACACACACTCACCTATGCATACACACACACACACACACATACACAAACACACTCATCCACATACACACACACAAACACACACTCATACATACATACATACTCACACAAACACACTCACACCCGTACACACATGCACAAACACACACATAGACACACTCACGCACGTGCACGCACGCACGCACACACACTAACACACACACACACACACACACACACACTAATACACACTTTCACACACGCGCGCGCACGCACACGCACGTTTTTGTAGTAAAATAATAACATATCAATAAATATTTGTATGTATAATTAAATTGAAATGATACATTTACTGCAGTAATTTAATTAAAACCTATTAAACACGAAAACAGGTTTGAAACGCCGTCTCTTAAGAAACCGAGAGAAGAGTGTTGAGCTCGGATTGGCTGAGACGCGGAGAGGTCCCGCCTTTGGAATGACGTTTTGAGTAGTGATTGGTGGAGGGGCAGCGCGCCCCGCCCCGGACGCGGAGCGCTGCTGAAAGCCGGCGGGCCGCTCAGTGACCGGAGGGAAAATGGCGCTGAGTTCACAAGGAACAAAGAAGAAAGTTTGCTATTACTACGATGGTAAGAAAGTGCGCTCGGAACGGGGTGGATATGACAGATCCCCGTGTTCTCGCTGTAAAAGCGGCCCTTGGCCCCGCGCGGGGCGGGGGAGCCTTTAGCTTTAGCCAGGATGTTAACGTTAGCCGGTTAGCAGCGGGCTAACCGCAGTGCCTTTATCTGAGCCGCTTACCGGTCCGGCCGGCCAACACGCCTGCGGCTCGACTGAACCGGCTGTGAGTTTGGTGAAGATCAGAGCAGTGAGAAGTGTAACCGTCCGTCCCTTAGTGTAACCGTCCGTCCCTTAGTGTAACCGTCCGTCCCTTAGTGTATCCGTCCGTCCCTTAGTGTCCCTTACCGTCCGCACCAGTAAGGAGCTCCGAGTGTAACCGTCCGCAGCAGTGTAAATGTACACACCAGTAAGGAGCTGCGAGTGTAACCGTCCGCCCCTGAGAGTAACCGTACACACCAGTGAGGAGCTGTGAATGTAACGTCACATTGGTGTAACTGTACATATCAATGAGGAGCTCTGACTATAATTGTTCACACCAGTGAGGAGCTGTGAATGTAACGTCACATTGGTGTAACTGTACATATCAATGAGGAGCTCTGACTATAATTGTTCACATCAGTGAGGAGCTGTGAATGTAAAGTCACATCGGTGTAGCCATTCACATCAGCAAGAGTTGAGTGTTTCAGTTCACAATAGTTCATATCAATGAGGAGCCCTGAGGTTAACAGTTCACATCACTCTTAACCATAGTGGTATTCAGACTCGGAGAGTGAAAGTGATTCAGAACCAATTCCGAACTGTGAGCCAGAAGGCGGTAGTTTGTTCACTGTTGGGAGTTTGCTTAGACTCTTTTCCGAATTCACCAACCTCTACATTTAAAGCTTTAACCTGATTCTTTTGGGTGGTTCATACTTTTTCTTCTCTCTGCATTTTCTAGGTGATGTGGGGAATTACTACTATGGCCAGGGTCATCCCATGAAACCCCACAGAATCCGCATGACCCACAACCTCCTGTTGAACTATGGACTGTACAGGAAGATGGAGATCTATGTAAGGGAGATGTGCACCTAAAAGACTGAAACTACAAAAGCAACTAGGTCAGACTAGTTCTGATGACGTTTGTTTGCATATCTGTGTCCGACAGAGACCACACAAAGCCAATGCTGAAGAGATGACCAAGTATCACAGCGATGACTACATCAAGTTCTTGCGTTCCATCCGCCCAGATAACATGTCCGAGTACAGCAAGCAGATGCAGAGATGTGAGTATTCCATCAATTGATATGAGTTGAGCCAGAGTTCCTTATTCTTTACTAAGAATGCAATTTTGTATAACTAATTGAGTATTTCAGAAAGTAGCCACATCAGTTTATGTTTAAATGAATAATGAAAAAATAGTCAGGGCCTCTGTGCAAGAGAATAAAACCACCTCATTCATAAGAGAACTATGGAATGAATGAAATCCTTTGAACAACTCACTGTTGCAATTTTTTTGCAAGACATATGTGCAGATAAAACGACAAGCTGCTTGGCTTCAGCTTCTGACACACAAATGTGCGTATAGGCCAGGTGTCTCCAATCTTATTTGCAAAAGGCTGTTGTGGCTGCAGGTTTTCATTCAAGTTTTCATAACTGATTCATTTGGATGGAATGAAAACCTGCAGCCACACTGGCCCTTTACAGATAAGATTGGACACCCCTGATATTGGCCCACTGTGCTTGCACACAGGGGACTTTGCCCTCCGCATATAGCCCATCCACACACTGAATTACACACATTGAGCACACATGCCTGGAGCAGTGGGCATCTCTATAAATGGTGCCCAGGGGAGCAGCTGGGGAGTTACTGTCTTGCACAGTCATGTCCTGCCAGGTCACAAGGCTGGTTCCCTAACCACCAGGGCAAGTCTGGCAGTTACTGCTGCGGGAAAATTTGGTCATTTGTTTTTGTTTTTTGTTTTTCTTGACAAATGTTTCCATTGTAATGTCTTGTTATTTTAACATGTTATTTTATCATTATTTCTGAATGAGGCTGTTTGTACTGCTGGTTTCAAAAGGAAATTTTTCCAGCAAATATAACAGTATATTTTAGATGAGCTGACATTTAAACTTCCCTGTTGATAACCACACCAAGCCTGACCAGAGAATGTGAAAATGGCAAAATACCCATCTGCTATTACTGAACTGTACGTGTTAAGTTGGAGAGAGATTCATATGTGGGAAAACCTAATTGGTTTCTCTGTTTTACTGGTTAATTTTAAGTGAAAATAAGAATTGCATAATATAAGTAACCAGCATCTAATATTTGTGTACCAAGATGAATCAAAACTGAGTATACTGTGCTGAGCCTTGAGTGATGCTTTCGATACAGCAGATTTTGCAGTCATGTGATCAGGTGCATTTTTTTGCATTTTCATTTCAGTTAATGTTGGTGAAGATTGCCCTGTGTTTGATGGTCTATTTGAGTTCTGTCAGCTTTCAACAGGCGGCTCTGTTGGTGAGTGCTTTTGGCCTGGCTCATTGTATGGGTTCAAAAAACTGCCAAGCTTATTGTAGATGACTGATAACCGTGTATGTTTTAATTGTGTGTTTTTCTGTCTCATTCAGCTGGGGCTGTGAAACTTAACAAGCAGCAGACAGACATAGCCATTAACTGGGCAGGTGGCCTTCACCATGCCAAGAAGTCTGAGGCCTCTGGTTTCTGCTACGTTAACGACATTGTCTTGGCCATCTTGGAGCTGCTCAAGTGCGTCCTCTTTAAAAAATATGCCTTTTGCAATTCACCTCGAAATTATTTGCACAATATTTTCTCCACTTATCTTGTATGTAGTTTGTTGGCCAGAATCAACTTGCTTTTTTTGTTTTCCACTAGTGTTGTGAGACCAATGTAGTGGAAATTATACAAGCACCTATAATCTGTCACCTAAAATGCTTTTGAGTGATGAACATTTTTTTTTTTTTTTTGATAATTTGTATCTTCATCATAAGATTAAGGAATTCAATTTCAGACACACCTCTCTTAATATAGATGTATCATTCCATCTAGTTTTACTTGGGTTACTAACACAAGGTATTTCTAACCCTATTTGGTAGATACCATCAAAGAGTGCTGTATATTGACATTGATATCCACCATGGTGATGGAGTAGAGGAGGCCTTCTACACCACGGACCGTGTCATGACCGTGTCTTTCCACAAGTATGGCGAGTATTTCCCTGGTACAGGTGACCTCAGAGTGAGTTTGCATTTTAATCCCTCTAAATTACTCTAATTTGCTTAAAGCATATATTAACACATGTGACTGACATCAGTGAGGCTTATTTGTGATTTTCTTGCAGGATATTGGTGCAGGAAAGGGAAAATACTATGCTGTGAACTACCCGCTCAGGGACGGGATTGATGATGAATCTTATGAAGCCATATTCAAACCTGTAAGTCATTATTAAGTAAAAGTATGCTGAAACACCCTGGTAACTGGCTAGATTGAATGAGTAAAATATGTGCCTCCTTCAGATCATGGCCAAAGTGATGGAGATGTACCAACCCAGTGCTGTAGTACTTCAGTGTGGCGCTGATTCTCTATCTGGGGACAGATTGGGCTGCTTCAACCTCACCATCAAAGGTCAGTCGCAGCACAATTTCCCATAGTCATACAGTTGTCTCTACTCTAATTCTGCCTTAACACTAAGCTCCTGTGCTCTGCAGGCCATGCTAAATGCGTTGAATACATGAAGAGCTTTAACTTGCCTTTGTTGATGCTGGGAGGAGGAGGCTACACCATCAGGAACGTTGCTCGCTGCTGGACCTATGAGACAGCTGTAGCCTTGGACAGCACTATTCCCAACGGTAATGTGAATATAGTGCTGTGGACAGATGGCTGTAGCTTGATTAGGGCTCTACAGTGTTTCTGTACAGTGTTCACAGATGTCATGCATCCATTTTTTGTTAGAGAGTAGAATGTTTTGGAGACAGCAATTCAAAATATTTTACTTGGTCGGCATTTTGCATTCCTGTATAATGTGAACATAAATGGTCGAATTAAAACTGGTCATTTCTGAAGTTTAATCTTTAATACGAAATGGCACGATAATCTTTTAGCTTTCACCAGAAATGTGTGAAATTTGACAATTAGAAAGCCATAATAGTTTTTTCTGCTCCCCTTCTTTACACAGCTTTAGTGGATTAACATTCTGATGCCAGATATATTGCGACACCTATACTGGAAAAGAATATATACATGAAGATAAAAATGGAGGCATACATTACAAAGTGAATTGCTTGAAAATTACTCAGACAATGCTTTAGAAGTTATTTTGAAAAATCTGCTGAAGCATAACTCCTCAGTACTGTTGGTTGGTGTAGCCTTATTGTATTTCTGATTTTGCTGGCCCCCCTGTTTACCCCAGAGCTCCCATACAATGACTACTTTGAGTATTTTGGACCAGACTTCAAGCTCCATATCAGCCCTTCCAACATGACCAACCAGAACACAAATGACTACTTGGAGAAGATCAAGTAAGTGTTTTAAGGGGAAAGCACCTTTGCTGATTATCAGCTCATTAACATGCTTTTTTGCAGTGGTGTGTTACAGCAGGGAATCCCATCAGATGTGCATTGCAGATTGACTAGGGCTTTTTTTAGCAACACTCCATTAACTCATGCTAGCAGTTAGATACACATGAAGCTTAGTCGTACATTTGCTTTGACAAACATTTTCTTTAGTTTCAGAAACCATATTTTAGGCTTCATTGCCCACCTGCTTCAAAATATCTGTATGCTTCAGTGCTTTTGTAGACTTTAAAGCTTGAATAAGGATTCCTGAATAAGGTGACTGATTATTTAAGTGCCACGTTTGGCAGGGAGTCCAATGAGTTTAGCAGTCAGAAAAGGCCCGGTGATATTTAATAATTATGGGTCAAATCAAAATAGTTTTTATTTTCTTTATATTTTCTGTTTTGTGGGGTTCACATGCAAGGTTGACACCAGTGTTCTTGTTGGCTAGAGATATTCAACATGGTGGCAATCACGATTAAAATCCTTTATTGTGACTGCAAGGCATGGATACTATGTTCCTTTGGTGCAAGTGTTTGACCTAGTGAAGAGTCTTTGTTCTAATTTGTTGTTTCACTCTCTTGCTCTGTGTGTGTGTGTGTAGGCAGCGTCTGTTTGAGAACCTGCGCATGTTACCGCATGCTCCAGGAGTGCAAATGCAGGCTATCCCAGAGGATGCAGTGCAGGAGGACAGTGGGGATGAGGAGGATGACCCAGACAAACGTATCCCAAGTGAGTTGGGATTCTTGTTACCTTTCTTTGCTTTTTTGCTTCAGTTTCTCCTTACTGTTCTTTCACATGGTAGATTACAGTGGATGTTATACTTTGGTGCTCCTCAAAAAGCATAAGTGATATTGGGCTGATTTATACTGAATTGTGATCATTCACATGGCTTTATCAGACAAAGTGTCATTTTGCTTTTTGTGGCCCCGACCAACTTCCTGTTCGTATTAGTTTGATACCACTCAAATGCACATTACTGCACATCCCTAGATACAGTGCATCTCAATCTGCATCTGCAAATCATTTCTGAAATCTTTGGGCACTGGATAGATGTTTGTTTCTTCCTGTTCATACTTTTCCCCCTGTTTTCATGTGTACCCCCCCGTAAAATCATACTACCATGTGTGTAGTCATTTGACTCCACCTGTTCCAGTCATGGTTAAATGGAACCATGGTCTCCTTCTCCTGAGAATGAGCACAAACTCAGCCAAGATCTCTTTTGTGGTTTGGGGCAAAGCTGCAGCTGGAACAAATGTTAATTCAGTTTTACTGAACAGAGCATTTTGGTTTTTGTAGCAAGTGAACAGTGGAGAGGGTAAAGTTTGGAGGGAATGGCTGATGTTTCAGTCCTAAAATCAATTCCTGATTATGTTTGAGATTCTGTGGTCTGAGGTTGTTGGTTGGCTTTTTTTTTTACATTATCTATGCACTTATCTTTGTTTTTGTCCTCACTAGTTCGTGCCCATGACAAGCGGATAGCCTGCGATGAGGAGTTCTCAGACTCCGAGGATGAAGGACAGGGCGGCCGCAGAAACACCTCAAGCTTCAAGAAAGCCAAACGAGTGAAAACTGAAGAAGAAAAGGATGGGGAAGAGAAGAAAGGTGAGCAGACAGGTACAGCCAACAGTATTTTACTGTTAATCAGCTTGATTTATTAAAATGAACATGGGGTTAGTGTTATGAATATTTAATTGTGAATGACTTCTGATGAGGCTGCATCCCTTTCCCAGTTGGTTTCAATCTGTGGGTTTCAATTTATGCCTCAAATCTGTAGTTTGTCACTCCTTACACATGGTTAGAATAATGGATGTAACAATTTAAATGGGTAGAATGCTGAGCTTAACTTAAATAATTCAGTGTCATCTTTACCATGTGGTTGTGAAATGAATGTGCTTTTAAACAAAATTAGCTGAACTACAGTGTGATGTAGAAGATAACCTTCTCTAATCTTGCAGATGTGAAGGAGGAGGAGAAGACTCCAGAGGAAAAAATGGACACAAAGGGGTGAGGGAGTTTCTGGACTGTATTAGTATTTTGGTTCTGTTTTATTTTGAATTAAGCTGTGGGCAGAAATATTTTCTGTATGAATATGTCTGTCTGTCTGTCTGTCTGTATGTCTGCATTAGTATGTCTTGCTGTGTGTAACACCTAAGTCTTTTTTTTTCTTTATTGAAGGCCAAAAGAAGAATTGAAAACGACCTGAGGATAAAACTAGAGTCCAGATTGGATGCATGTACCAGTCATACCCCTTGTTACCACACACACACACACACACACACACACACACACACACACACACACACACACACACACACACACACAAAATCTTAGCCTGCAAGCTAAAGACTGTAAATTATTTTCTAAGGCTCATTTTACTATTTGTATTCTTGATGAGCGGTATAAAGGTTTTTTGCATTACAAATGTGAATTGCAATGTAAGATGTATGTTTTCTTTTTCCCCCTTTTTGTACTATGAAACCTTGCTTTCATTTTTCTTTTTTTAAATAGTTGTCACTGTCTACCAAAAGTAGCATCAAACAAGACCAGAAATTGTAGTTAGATTTGGTGGTCATTGGCTTTCCCCACCAGGGAGGCCTCACCTGTAAGTTATTTTGAATCATGGACTTGAATACAGACATGCATCACTTTCCCTTATTAGGTCTTGTTTTATCTGTGGATGCTGTTCCCTGCTGCAGTGTCCTTTACCTCATTTTTAAGAGATAATGTTTGTTTTAATGACAGTGTCCATGTCAATGGCTTAGCTCTGAAGCTCTTTTCCTCGTCTGTTTAGGATGTGGAGAAAGACTTGCGTTTACTGCCGTTAGACTCCAGATTCTTTGCTATTGTGGCTGTGCTAGCAAGTTGTGGCACTTGGCTGGATATAGCAGTTTAGAGTTCCAGAGTTCAGTGGTTTTGAAATGTCCGTATTATAACAATGCCTTTGGTAAAGTAAATAAAGATGTTCTCTCATGCCCTGCCTTTTCTGTTGCTTTCATTGTATATCTATAGGATGCATGGCTGTACATAATTCCAGCTAGACATGGTTACAAAAACTGAAGTTAACAGAATTTCCTCATTGACTACTTAAAACCTGTTCTGATCATTGATCTTCAATTTATGGATTAACACAATCTAATAACACAAACTGTTCACATTTAAACGCCCCCGGTGCAGTGAATATTCGTATTTTTATTTAGTATTTTTTTTTTCTGGTTGAAATGAGCTTAAAGTTGGTTTCACAGGTGGTTTGGTCTTTAAATAAAGCAACACAAATCCTGGTTAATGCCACATCTAATAGTAGGGAAATGGCTAGTGCTTCCATTTTCCATAGTGCCACCATTTCAAAAGGTGTCTTTAGAGAAATGCATGATACTAAAATCATTGCTGAAGACCTGAGTATACATCAATTCTTGATTTGACTGTCTACACATGAAGGGTTCAGTAATGTTGCTACTTCTCTTAGAAGTGGCTTTCATGTTGAGATTACTCCAAGACTATAACAGGTCCTGAAATAGGTGAGCAAGAACCCAAGGGTAACAGAAAACACTAAATTGTCGCATCCAGGAAATTGAAAGAGAATGGTGTCCAGGGAAAGACATGTAGAAAGGCTTCCTACTATCCAAAAATGAAGACCACCTGGATGTTGCACATTGCTTATGAAAAACGTTCAAACTTGTGTTTAGGAGAAAAGAACATTTCCCAACTGTTAAGCATGGTGGAGACAGCATTGTGGTTTGGGGCTTCTTTACTACCTCAGGGCTTTGACACCTTGTGATCATTAAGGATAAGGATCAGAAATAATGTATCAAAACATTTTTACAAGAAAATAAAGAAGGCCGTCAATGACCTTAAGAAAAGATGTTGCAATTAGAGAATAACCCAAAGCACACAAATAAATGTCAGCTAAAATATGACTGAAAAAGATTTGGCTTGAAATGGCCAAGTCAGATAAGTATTGAGATGGCATGCCATGCTCAAACAAGCTACACCGGCAAGATACTGATGAACTGAATGATAAAAACTTTGCTGCCCATCTTTAGCCAGATGAAAACAAAATCAATAGTTTGGGAAAAGGAAAGCACTGCATTCCAGCATTAAATCCCATTTCTGAAACACTGTGGCGGTAATATGGTGCTTTGGGCATTTTTTGATGCATGTGGGCCAGGAAGACTTGCAATCGGTGATGGAACAATGAATTCTGATTTATACCATAAAATTCTAAAGGAATAAAGTCAGGACATCTGTCCATGACCTAAACCTCAAAGGACTTTTGTTAAAGATAAAAGAAGTTGAAGCTGTACAGAGTAATAGGGTAAAATTCCTCTAAGCCAATGTGCAGGACTAGTCTATTGCTGCACAAGGGGGTCACACCAGAAACTGAAAGCAAAAATTCACATACTTCTGCTGCTCACAGACATGTAAAGTCATTTTTGTCAATAAATGAATGACCAGGTGTAATATTTTTGTTGCAATTTGTTTTCCTTCTGTTCTCCTTATTTTTAGGACTTTAGGTCAAATTTATGCAAAAATACAGAGGATTTTAAAGGGCTTCAAGCAGCAGTGTATTTGAAGGTGCTTCAAATAGTTATTTGAGCAATTCCATAGAAGAACCACTTTATGGCTCCATAAAGAACTATCACAGTAATAGATGTTTGTGAAGAACATTTAAATTGGTAAATACAAAACTTCAAGTCAGGGTTCTGCAGTTTTAGCATAGTCAATTTACAGTGTTTTGGGAGTGAAGGAGAACCCAAAGGAAATTTCCATGGACACAAAGGACGTACC
Source organism: Acestrorhynchus altus (assembly GCA_034509495.1). Classification (NCBI taxonomy): domain Eukaryota; kingdom Metazoa; phylum Chordata; class Actinopteri; order Characiformes; family Acestrorhynchidae; genus Acestrorhynchus; species Acestrorhynchus altus. The sequence continues at coordinate 21,560,716 of CM067505.1, forward strand.
AAACTCCTCACCGCAACCCCAGGAGCTCTCTCTCACACACAGACACACACAGACACACACAGACACACACAGACACACACAGACACACACAGACACACACAGACACACACAGACACACACAGACACACACGTTTTGCCAACCTTCCAAAACCAATTCAATTCAATAATAAGGCACATTTTTGTATGTCAAACTTCATTTAGAATATCTGGTTTATTTAATAAACTGTGGAACTGAGGGATGTAATTTGCAATGCATGTATTAAACTGACAATATAAAAACAGGCTGTATGACGGACTTTGAGACAAAGCCCATGATGGGGTTGACTGATGTTCATATGTTGTCCACTGGCTGCTGGAAATGCTGTCAAGAAATCAGGGAATCCTACTGGTGATGGAATTTAGGCCTCCAGCTCAAAGTCAAAGTACTGAGGATCAAAGTAATGTATTCTGACATAACCGTCCTCTCCCCCGCTGCTGTAACTACAATCAAAACAGAAAAGACACAAATTACTAAGCTTTTACATTACAAATCAATCTTATAAGTGAAGTCAGACATTTTAGTTCATTCTAATGAAAGCAACATGCTAGTAAAGATGCTTTAGAGGTTAAAAAGAATGAGGAGAAATCGAAATATGCCACACCTTTTCCCATCTGGATGGAATGCCACACAGTTGATGGGTCCAAAATGACCCTTCACTCTTCCAAACTCCTCTTCATAAGCTGCATGGAAAAACCTGTTGGGGAATAAGGCATATTAGACATGGGAGCAGAACACAGGGCTGACGGGTACACAAAGACGCAAAACATTTTTGACTGATATTCTGTAACTGCTCAGATGCTGATGCATTCTAAAGCATTTACTGCTGGCACAAAATTCAATCATCATCAATTACAGCAAACCGTGCGTTTCATATATAATGACTGGCAACACTGAGTTACATCATCCATAATCAAAGTACTGCATACATTTAATCAGCCCATCAAAGGTACTGGTGACAGCTTGTATACCAACCTAGCCTCGAATTTTCCAATCCTAGTAGAGGTGGTTGTGACCTCCATGGCTTCCTGACCTCCTCCCATGACCACCTGTGTGCCAACACAAAACAGAGTTCAGGACAAATCAGGCTATGTCCAAACTGCCAGGCCAAATCTTTTTGGAGGATTCAAATCACATTTGGAGTTTGAAAACAGACTGCAGTCGAATTTGAACAGATGTGACACAAACGACCATCAAATCTGATCCAAGAAGAGTGTGGCACCAGCATGGCTATGTAGTTACTTGTGCCAACATCATTACCACAGAAACCCACGCAGATAGCTTTGTGGTGTCCTGATACAATAATCTGATCTGACAACAGTCATAAGCAGAGCAGTCATAAACAAATCTGATTTACCTGCAGTCTCAACACAGCCTTACAGTTTAATTCTATTCCTGCTGATATGGAAGACAAAATCAATGACCTCCTTGCTGGCAAAAACCAAATCACTTTTTAAAATGTGAGCTGATGAATGGAATTTATTGTGCGGCCTGGTACCAATTGCTCCGGGGGTTGGGGACCACTGACCTAAAGGAACTCTTAATCATCACAGTATAACATAAAAGCAGTGAAGCTTCAGGAAGATCAATCTGCCCAATAAAGAATCATACGCAATTATTCAGATTGTTTTTGCAGGTGGTGACCACAGACAATTACTCCATCATCCTTCCTGACCAGTTCTTCCCTAGTTTTGATTTTGCTAGTGCCCTTGTCACTATTGATGGCATTAGGTGGTTCCTTCCACCCATTCAGGTGGCACAGGTAGTCCGGCTCCTCCAGGATCACACATCCATGTGGTGCAAGGTGTGCTGCATCTCCCAGCACAGTCTCAAGAGCATTGAGGAGATACCAAGACACAGGCCATTACATTACACACAAGTAGAGCAGGACAGGGGTGAAGAAGGGCATCAACCCAGCAGTAGAACCAGTATCTGCTCTGAGAATGAATAAGAGGAACACTGCCAGAGCCCTACAAAGTGACCTCCAGCAGATTACTGGTGTGCATGTTTCTGAACAGACCGTTTCTGAACATGAGAGCCAACGTTCTCTCTTGGGAACTGTACTGAGAGCCCAGCACAGTGCAGCTTGATTGGCATTCGCAAAAGAACACCAGAACCAGTCCAACAGTGGAGTGTATGTATGTGTATGTATACAGTGGCTTGCAAAAGTATTCCTACTCTTGAACATTTCTGTATTTTGTCACATTATGACCACAAACAAATATATTTCATTGGAATTTAATGTGAAAGACCAACACAAAGTGATATACAATTGTGAAGTGGAAAGAAAAATATACATGATTCAAAACATTTTTTACAAATAAAAAATGTGGTGTGCACAAGTATTCAGCCTCCTTGAGTCAATACTTTGTGGAACCACCTTTTGCTGCAATTACAGCTGCAAGTCTCCACCAGCTTTGCACATCTAGTCACTGAAAGTTTTGCCCTTTCTTCTTTGCAAAAGAGCTCAAGCTCAGTCAGATTAGATGGAGAGTGTTTGTGAACAGCAGTTTTCAGTTCTTGCCACAAATTCTTGATTGGATTTAGGTCTGGACTTTGACTGGGCCATTCTAACACATGAATATGTTTTGTTTTAAACTATTCCATTGTAGCCCTGGCTTTATGTTCAGGGTTATTGTGATAGGTGAACCTCCGCCCCAGTCTCAAGTCTTTTGCAGACTCCAACAGGTTTTCTTCCAAGATTGCCCTTTATTTGGGCGATTTCCATCTTCTCATCAACTCTGGCCAAATTCCCTGTCCCTGCTGAAGAGAAGCAGCCCCAGAGCATGATGCTGCCACCACCATATTTGACAGTGGGGATGGTGTGTTCAGAGAGATGTGCAGTGTTAATTCTCTGCCACACATAGCATTTGACATTTTGGCCATAAAGTTCACTTTTGGTCTCCTCTGACCAAAGGACCTTGTTCCACATGTTTGCTGTGTCCCAAAAATGGCTTCTGGCAAACTGCAAATGGGACTTTTTGTGGTTTTCTTTTAACAATGGCTTTCTTCTTGCCACTCATCCATAAAGACCACATTTGTGCAGTGCACAACAGTGCAGTCCCACCTGAGCTGTGGATCTCTGCATTATGTCCAGAGTCACCATGGGCCTTTTGGCTGCATCTCTGATCAATGCTTTCCTTGTTCAGCCTGTAAATTTAGGTGGACGACCTTGTCTTGGTAGGTTTACAGTTGTGCTATACTCTCTCCATTTCCAGATAACGGATTGAACAGTGCTCTGTGAGATGTTCAAAGCTTGGGAAATCTTTTTATAGCCTAAGCCTGCTTTAAACTTCTCCACAACCTTATGCCTGACCTGTCTGGTGTGTTCTTTGGACTTCATGATGCTGTTTACTCCCCAAAATTCTCTTAACCAACCTCTGAGGCCATCACAGAGCAGCTGTATTTGTACTGATATTAGATTACACACAGGTGGACCCTTTTAAGTCATTAGCAGTCATCAGGCAACTTCTGAATGCAATTAGTTGCACTTTTCAGTTTTTTATTTGTAACAAATGTTTTGAATCATGTATAATTTTCTTTCCACTTCACAATTGTATACCACTTTGTTTTGGTCTTACATTAAATTCCAATGAAATATATTTATGATGTTGGTTGTAATGTGACAAAATATGGAAAAGTTCAAGCCGCTGTAAATATTGTTCAACTTAGCTTGTTGATCTATGCATCAAAAGCCAACCCATTATTTGGAATGAAAACACTGAAAAAGAAAAACACTGCAAATATTAAAAGACTAAAATTCTTACATGTTCCATGTTGGGAGAGATGGCAGCAGAGTTGACCGGCCGCTCAGTCTTGAAGGTTTTAATGTGGTCTAGTGACGTTGAATCAAACATCTGCATAGACAAAGTACAGAAAGAAGAGCCTGTCTCAGTAAATATGGCTCAGTACATGGCCTCAGACCATGAGAAACTAGACATTTATTCACATTGCAAAGCAATATTTCAACTAATATTTTTCACTAAATATTTCACAAACCTTAGCGGCGCAGTCTTTGGAGGCTGTGATAATCATTGTGAGATCCACAGAACTCTGGATGTCATTGATCTGCTTAGTATGCTCCTTCACCTTCTTCAAAATCTCCCCAGACTACACACAAATAAATGTACATAAATAAAATTATTCCACTTGAAATGTAACCAACAAATACAGAGAGCAAACTGGACCTGAATGAATAATTGGATTCTAATAGGCTTTTCAATTATCATGTTTGATTAAGGATGCATATCAGATCATATAAAGACTAACTGCACAAACATTGAGATAGATATATACACATATACACAGGGGTTGGACAATGAAACTAAAACACCTGGTTTTAGATCACAATAATTTATTAGTATGGTGTACTAGGGCCTCGTTTTGCTGCCAATACAGCGTCAATTCGTCTTGGGAATGATATTTTTGGATACAATCCAGGTTAGCACCAGAACATCCCTTTCAGACAGCTTCCTCTTGCGTCCACAGTTAATCCTGTTGAATGTGGTTCGTCCTTCTTGGTGGTGCTGACATTACCCTGGATGCCGTGGCTCTTGATACATCAGAAAAACTTGCTGTCTCGGTCACAGATGCGCCAGCAAGACGTGCACCAACAATCTGTCCTCTTTTGAACTCTGGTATGTCACCCATAATGTTGTGTTCATTGCAATATTTTGAGCAAAACTGTGCTCTTACCTGCTAATTGAACCTTCACACTCTGGTCTTACTGGTACAATGTGTAATTAATGAAGATTGGCCACCAGGCTGCTCCAATTTAGCCACGAAACCTCCCACATTAAAATGACAGGTGTTTCAGTTTCACTGTCCAACCCCTGTATATTATTTCTGTGTGCTAGCATAATCACTTACCACTGACTGCATTTACACTAGTAATCATTTGGTAATATCACCAGATGTTCAACAGGTGAGCATGTGAAAACTTTGAAGTCAATATTACAGTAGAAATCTGCATTTTACCTCAGAGCGATAAACTCACAAATAAATAATTACCAGAAAAAGGTACTAAAAACCACAACTAAACTGACAAGTTTAAATTTTAGGCACAGTAGACATACACATTGATTCGCATAGAACAGGAGTTTTCTAATGATGATAAAAACAGAACTTACCTTTGAGCTGAATTGGTTGATTTCTCCATTTTCATGACCAGCAATGACAAACTCTCCCAAAGGGCCCCACACAGCACTCGTAATCTTTGACTCACTGCATGGCACAGAGAGATATGGCTGGTTGTCCTCTGAGAGATGGTGCAAAAGATAAAATACAGGCTTGTCAATAATGTGCATTTCACTGTGACTTCCATACGGTCACATTTCTCATGCAAATGAAATGTGTACACACACAAACACACACAAGATCAAATATACAAAGTTATACACAATATCCCTTCTCAAATTTAGTTCAATGTGGCTACCAAGAATGAAGAAATTGATTAAAATAATTAGTAAAACTGCACTCCCCACAGCTGTTAGTAGATCTACACCTGTGAGCATTATTACTGCATCAAGTCACACGATAAGTGCATTGACGAGCATATTTGTGCTTGGCTTCCCTTCTCCCTTCTCCCCCCCCAATGGTACTAAACTTGTACTGAAATATTTTGTCAAAACACAGACTTTCGTGTACTGTTATAATTGCACCTAATTACACACTGAATTTATGTCGGTTTTTTTTTTATTACACTGTACTACCTTAGAACAGAGTAAATACTGCTGACCTGAGGCAACCACACTTACCAATCTGTTGAGGGTCCCGCAGATCAAAAAAGTTGAGATAGCACTGGTAGCCCATCTGTTTGTCGGTCGAGAACATGATGATGTTTCCACTGAAGTCAAAGCCACACGTCCTCACTGCTGAGTTTGTCTCCAACATAGCCAACTGTTTACCTGAAGAGTGTAACAGTGCGATTGTCATTCTTTTCAATGCTATTCAAGTAAAATCCATTTTTACATTTATAGTGCACCTGCACTTCAGCAAGGCTTAACTAACCTGTCTCGCAGTCCCAGAGCCTGCAACTATTGTCAGCTGAACCAGTCAACACATTTTTTGTGTCCCCTTAATTGTAGGTTAAAGAAAAGCACTGCTTTCAAGAACAAGTGAAAAACACAGAACTGCATATTATATAAATTATGCAAATTTATAAATAAATCTAGGCAGCAATCCAGGTGCCGCAGGTAATGTGTGTGAAGCACAGTTCCAGGGGCCTGGGGTTGTGGGTTCAATCCTCACTTGGGTTATTGTCTTGGAGGAGTATGGTGTGTTCTGTACTCCTGTTTCCTCCTGCCTCCCAAAAATGTGTATGGTAGGTGAATTGACCATGCTAAATTGGCCCCTAGGTGTGTGTGTACCCTGTAGTCCACTGTCCAGGGGGTATCCCTGCCTTGTGCCTGATGACTGCATTTAGGCCCTGGATCCACCATGAGCCTATTCAGGACTAAGCAGATAATGACAGACTCACTGACATAAATAAGTTTAGACTGTACATTACCTCAGAACACAAACTAAAGCTTAAAACAACACAAGCATCAATACTGAAGGATACAGTCAACATCCGCACACCAGACCGCCCCGGAGTGTCCATTATAGGTGCCCAGTCTTTCTCCATTCACAGAGTACCACGCATTGGCATACTGAAGGGAAATAAGATTTTTATTTAACCAACATTGACTGGATGGATGGATGAATAGAGACAGACAGACAGAAAATATAGATATACAGAGACAGACAGAGGTAGATATATACAGACAGACTGACATATATAGCGACACAGATATAGATATACAGAGACAGACAGATATATAGAGACACAGACATAGATATATAGAGACAGAGAGACATATATACATAGGGACAGACATATAGATACAGACAGACAGATACAGAGATGAACAGACAGAGACAGATATAAAAAGATACAGAGCTATAGAGATGAACAGAGACAGAGATAGATAGATAGATAGATAGATAGATAGATAGATAGATAGACAGACAGACAGACAGACAGACAGACAGACAGAAAGAAAGAACAATAGATACATACAGGTTAACAGACAGACAGACAGATCTTTGGATGGGTCTCTGGGGGAAATGAAGTTGCGACACCTACCTGGTCTTTAGCCACAGAGAAGAGTAAGTCTCCCTCTCTGTTGTACTTTATCTGAGTGATGGCCCTCTCGTGGCCCTGTAACAGAATGGGTTTCTGCAGGAAACATAACAGTCACGGGTCACTTAGAACAACAACCACTGACACAATTATCAGAGACCCCCACCCTAACTAACACACACACACACACACACACACACACACACACACACACACACAGCTCCCAGCCTCTGCCCTCCTGAATAGGTACACAGTGTTAAAGCCTGCCCCGACAAAGACACTCCAACATCTTCATGATGTTCTTGAGGAGGCCGCCTCTGAAAGCGAAGCGCTTTAGACAGAGGAGGCGCTAGGGACAGCGAGCTCAGAGGAGGCCGGCTCTCCTGGAGAACCTCTACGATGCCCCGCCGCGCTGAAAGAAGCAAGCCGAGGCGCTTCAATGGCGCCTCACTTCTGCCTCTCTGCGCGGCCGGCTTTAACCCCCGAGCGTCGGCTCGTTTCTCACCATAGCGGCGGTCCGTCTTCACTCCGCTTTAGAAAATATCGGCAGAAACTCTCCGACACCGCAGCCGCGTGCGACACAGACACCGAGCAAAGACCGAGCCCACCGACAGAGGGCGTTACTGCCGGTCGCGCCTAGGAAACATTTCAAAATACGGGTCCCACTCAAGCCGTTTATATGTCGTCCCACTAAGGATGTATGTGTAGTTTTAACCACTAAAATCACTTCTACCGATTCTATGGCTGGTTCTGTTACGGAGGCGTTCAGACGCGTCTGTTTCGATCAGAGCAGTCGCACTCTATACCCCACGAGAACAACGGCAGATCTCGCGATCTTCTAGCCGTAGCTGTGGATGCAATAAAAGTCCGCCGTTATAGTACGACCCTGCTGCGCCTGATCCGACTGTAACAGCGTTACACACCACTGCTCTGTGGCGTCCTGACCACAGAAGAACAGGGGGAACGGAGGCTAATATAAAAATGCAATTAATGTAGAAATAAAAATGACAGAAAAATGATTCGTTAGTCATTTTAATCTTAAAAGTGAATATTATAACATGATATGTAATGGAAAGGAATATTTAAATACTTATGTGTAATATCATAATCAGAAAAAAAACATTTTATCCTGCATTTTACTACAGTACATGTTACACAGGCTTTGTAATATTTTGTTATTATTATTATTATTATTATTATTATTATTATTATTATTATTATAACTTGTATTTAGTTACCATTAACTTAGCCTAGAAAGAAAAGGGCAGTTTAGAGGCTTTAAATCTTTAAATGAGTAAAATGAAAAAAAAATACAAAGACCAGATAATAACATTTCACAATGAAAACAAATCTCACAATTATCAGCTACCCTTCAAGCTAATGAGGATTTAGAAATACACTTTAACCGAGTGCAGAGTGACTTGCTCTCCCTTTGCTGCTGCAATGTTGTTAATTTCCCCACTTCAGGACTAATAAAGGACTATTTTAACACCCCTAAATCATCCCAGCTCAGCTTCATTAGCCTCCATCACACATCTGGCACTCTCTGCCTGTGACATTCATGCTCCATTCAGGATATGTAAAGTGAATGTCACCAAGCTCCTCCAGTGTTAGAAATCCAGGAGAGCTCTGAGTCCGGATGGCATTTCCCCTTCTTTCTCAAGGCCTCTGCTGTAGAGCTTGCTCCAATTTTCCCACAGAGCTGTGTTATGCCTGGTGTTACCCCCAACTAAATGACACAGGACACCTGCAGGACCCCATGCAGTTTACAAGAAATAATAAACAACAATATAATAATAATAATAATAATAATAATAATAATAATAATAATAATAATAATAATAATAATAATAAATAAATAAATTAAACAATAACTAATGCACCTGAGGTGAAATATCAAACTTTCATTTGATGTTTTATGGTAAATGTAAAAAGGATGTTGTCAGTTTCTACTCTCAACTATCAAGTCCTGCGTTTGGCTCAATGTTTAGAGCATTTATCATCATCATCATCATCATCATCATCATCATCATCATCATCATCATCATATTATTATTATTATTATTATTATTATTATTATTATTATACAGCTGCTTATTGGGTAGAAGTCTGACAGCGTTTGGCCCAATGTTTTATTAGTAGTTGTAGCAGCATTATTAATATTATTATTAATATTACTAGTTGAAGTAGTAGTGTGTTTTTACAATTATAAATAGTAGCAGTGTTATTTATATTAATAGTAGTAGTAGTGATAGTAATATTATTGTTACAACTAGTTACTATTGGTACTTCATGTCAGTCAAACTCATGGATGCTTTGCTGGAAAAGGGCTTTCCAGCAACTGGGACTATAATGAAGAGTGCCAAAGCCATGCCCGCTTACTGGTGACAAACAATTGCAACAAGAAGGGAGGGGAGCATCGATGATGGTGGCAAGAAAAGGTCCAGAGCTGGCTATCACAAAATGCTATGACAATAAGTCAGTGCAAATGGCCTCTACCATACATCCTGAAAATATCTGTACAAGGTGGTCCAACAAAGACAAATCACACATCCAAGTGAGAAGACAAATTCCTGGATCCAGTACAAGTCTGACACCAAAGTCCTGAATCGACCTGCAAAAGACACTGAACAGTACTTGGACTTCAATTTGCACCTGGCAACACACACACACACACACACACACACACACACACACACACACACACAGCTTTTATATGTTAGTTTCAATGTGGAAAGAGTATGAGTTTTGTATGTGGTTTTCTTGTCTTATGTTTGTGTGTAAAATTCATTGTCATTCAACATTTCATCTGTAAAATAAAAGATGTCTTCGAAGTGTTGTTATTTGTAATGAATCATGTAGATACTTACCCAGCCTCGTGAGACCCCGCCTAGTCATTTGTGTCCTCTGTAGTGGACACTTTGTTTCTGCAACCCTCTTTTAACTCCTTTGAGTTTCTCTAACAATCCCTGCTGCACATTAAAGAGGACATCCTGGGCTTTCAGTGAGACCACATTTGTTGGGGTTGGATGCTGACAAATTCCACTTCCTGTTGCCACACAATGGCAAGACACGATTAATACTTTCCTCTTTTTGAAAAACCCATTTGATTAATGAACATATTCATATATTGTAATTACATGGTGAAAGAGTAAGACACGATTAATACTTCCTCTTTTTGAACTCTGACATTTGCAGGTTAAGTCCTATTTTTGACAGTCCAATGAAATGTATGAAAGCCAAAGATGAACCGTCCTGTTGTGCAGCACTGATGTGTGAGTGCTTTACTGAAAATGGGGTCCCGCGGTTAGCCAGACAGTGTGGTCCGGGTTCGAGCCTGTGCATGTATCACATCTATGATGAGATGCAGATGCTGTGCTGATCAGACGCTCTGCTCAATAGATGATCTGTGCTGATCATATGATCCGATGAGATGAGACGCTCTTTGGGGCTCGAACCCGGGTCCACGAGCATTCCAGTCCAGCGCTCTAAACAAAGATTGATAAGATAGATTGGTGGTTGATCAACAGGAGCGATAGGTTGTGAAGTGAAAGAAGATCAGTTCTCTGGAGCCTCCGAGGAAGATTCTAACTTGATTGATGAAGAATAAAGAGGCCTGTAGAAATAACTGAGTAGATTAAGGAATGTAGAGATTAGTGGAGACACCGCTTGCTATATGAATTGGCGCATAAGAGAGAGCCTTGAAGAATCAGAAAATGCACAAGCTCAGTGTAGCAGGATTGGTCCATAGTAAAAGATGACAGTGCAATGTTTCCATTTACAGTCTATCTAGCATGATCAGGATGGAAACGCAACTTGGTAGATGGTTTAGTAGCTGGAGTTGTGTGTCATGTACCCAAGGCTTTAGATGTCTTAGTGAAATCTTCTGATAAGGTCATAGGAAAGGTTTACGTATCCCTCTTCCACAGATGCTATTTTGCACGTGACAACACACTGAACAAAGTGCTCCGCAACCCAGCTGAAGGACTCTGCTAGTCTAATGAGTGTTCTATTTTGTCTTCCTAGCAATTCTGAGTAGTTATCAGTCTTCCAGACCTTAAGTTGACCTCTGTTAAGAAAACAGCTACCTGAAAATGCATTGCCATTTCTGTCTTCTCCTCAGTTAATTTTGAGTTTTAGGTTGCAAAAAAGGAGAGTCCATGACTGATGGATTGCTGGGACCAGATTTGAAACGTGCATCACTTGGTCTTGCAAAGTCATAGCCTAACAAGCTAATTAGGTTGTGAAACCTCAGCCAACATTTACCAGTAATGCCTTTAACTACCATACATAAACTGAACGTCAGATAAATAAATTCAGACACTCAGGAATGATGATGTTTTGTGTCATTTAATTTGCAAATAATGTTTACAGTATGTGGAAAAAGAGTGAAATAAAATAAAAACAAACTAACAAAGATCTTTGGTACCTTTCAACAGTGGATGGGTCCATCAGTACTGAACAGCAAATGAAGACAACCCATGAAAGCTAGAATGCTGTTCTTGTATAAGAGTTGGAATGTAGATGAACAGTAGTTCTGACATCTTACTGGAAGTCAACACTTGGAAGACATCACAGGACAGACGTTCAGGTTAATAAAGCCCTAATGTTCACGGTGTCCAAGTATAAAAACAATAAAAAAAATGCATTGCATTAAAGAAAAAATGGATTAGAACCAGAAATGACTATACTACATTTACCAGCCTCAATGTCCTATTACCGTGAAGCCATGATAAGATTACAATAACATACATTCATTTTTTTTAGCATGTCAGACCTTTGTTTAAGCGCTAAATAAAGATCACATGAACGGCACTAGAATTGCATAGTTTAACGTTTTAGAATCTCTTTATTGAACCTGATCACAGACAGAAAACCAGATCTGGGATGCAGTTAAATAGTTCTATTATGTACTTTTAAAGTAGCTTTTAATTTGTATACAATCATGTTAAGAGACATACTGTTTATTAGCAACATAAAGAATCAAACTAGAGGAAACGCTGGAATAAAAGGATAGTTTTTTACTTAATGCACTTCTCAGTGGTCATACCCTTGCTTAAATGCCGCATGCTTTGCTCTGGGTCTCGTGGACTGATTCTCGAGAAATGTCTATAAAAATGGCCAAATGACCTGATGAAAATGACCCATTCATAAAAACTCTGTAGTGATTGGGAGTCTTTAAACACAAACATGTTCTGCAAAAGCTGCAATTTGGGTTTTGGAATGAGTTGCATTAACACAGACATTAATTTAAATGTTGCCCACTGTATTTGTGTGAATGGAAAAGAAGGTTTATTTAATTTATTTAACTCGTGGGCAAACTCTCACATTTCAAATACTTATTTACTGAGTATGGTGAAACTGAGGGTCTTGATATACTAACGTTTTCAGGATTCAGGCAATGACATAGCATGATGAAAGTAAAGATGAAAGTAAAGATGAAAGTTACCAATTTACATAAAGACAGATTTGCACGATTCTGCAACAAATTTCAGAAACCTGTCCCTCCCCTCCTCCTTAAATTCAAAAACACTAACCACCTCCGTGTCCTTCCAAATAATATGGGGTAGGAAATCCCAGTTCTGGAGTGCAAGCACACCTGATTCAACTCGCCTCTTGTCAGGTTTTGCTGACCCCTGAAGTCAAAGGTCCTTCTCAAATCTTACAAAAGGTTCTTTAAGCAATGCCATTTTTGTTTCCATAAAGAGCCATTTTTAAATAGATATGTCTGAGTGTGGAGAATTTGTGCAACAGTTGAAGAACTTTTTCTTAAATGCAAACTTTCTTTACACTCATATCTGGTTTACAAAAATGGTTATTTATAGAAAGAACAGATTCCTCTTTGGCATCTTTATTTTTAAGAGTGTATAGCAAAATCTAGTGTATGGGTAGGTAATCCTAGTTGCAAATAATGAATAAAATATTATTTTAGATACTTCAGTGTAGTAGGTCAGTGTCATCTGATCAATATGCAATCTGGAGTTTAAACAAATATGATATTTCAGTCTGATGTTGAGAATTGCTCTTTAAGAAGCAATTTCTAGCCAACACCATCTTGACATCTTGACAATAAATTGTTATGGCATGGCAAAATGACGCTACTGTTTTCAGACCCTTAAGACTGTGGAACTGCACTTAAAAAAAAGACAAAACAAAAGAGAAAAAAGAGATGCTATTAATTTCTGATACTAAATACAGATTGAAGAACAAAAAAAACAAAAAAACAAAACAAATGCAGCTACTGCCACACGATGGCTTTTTCGGTTTATAAATAAGGCGATACTCTTAAGTAGCATATCTGACCATCCGTCTAAATTCTTAAAGGTTTTTCAGCCAAATTAAAAGATTAACATTTGTAAATTTAAGGGAGATGTAATACTCAGTAATACTCCCATCAAGTTAAGCAGCAGCTGATGCAATGTTCCATGAACCTTGTAGCATGTTAGAGTGAGGGATTTCTGCAGATACAAATTTTCTGAGTGATGAAAGAGTAACAAAGAACATCAAAGGAAAAATACAAAGTAAAAATGCAGCATAAGAGCCATCTTGAAGGCACACTCTTCCCTGACAGAATGGACAACACTGCCACAAAGGCAGAAACAGAGGACCAACCTCAGAGACTGATAGCTGGTGGGCACTGGCAGAGGTGGGGAGATTGTGAGGAGTGTTTAGCCCAGAAACACCACCTCAATCCTGGGCTGAGCACACCTCCCTCTGCGCCTCAGCCTCTAACTCTGGACCACACTGACACACTTGAGTACAGGAGGAAGTCTCTGGTTCAGGGTTGCTCTGGTGGGTGGGGCTTCCCTCTTCTGAGTCCATGCTTGGTTGTTGTGAGTCGACCTCCGTCGCTGCCCCAGAATCTAGGACTTGGTCACCCTCTGGTTTGCTGAGGCCCTGAACCTTCTTACTCAGTTCATTGCGTTCAATCTGAAGAGCACGGCAGAGCTTCTCGAGCCTCTGCACCTTCACTTGCAAGCTCTCCAACTCCTTATCTCGAAGTGTTTTCTGTAGGAGGAAGAACATTAATGACTTTCTTGAATAATAATAATGTCTAGTGTGTGACACAATCACTCGAGAGAGAAAAAATAGGTGCAAACAAAAAAATTGTGCGATCTGAGACCAAACAACCTGGGTTATTACTGTGGAATTATTTTCGTTAATGAGAAATAAATTTAGGTAATGCACAAGAATCTCATTATGAGCCCATATTAAGAATAAGGTCAGTCTAAAATAATTGCCCATTATTAGAGTTCAATTATTACAGGGCAAAAAAGGGAGACAACTCAGACAGTCATTTTAGCTTTCAGTTTGCAAATATTCTGTTTGGTTTTGTTTGTAGCAGGCATGTTGTGCAGCTACCTCCATTTTACATACTGTTTCTTTTTTTACCCATTATGTAACATTAAAATATCAGGAGTCCATCATTCTGAGACTGACATATTTCTCATGTTCATACTTTGTTTATGTCCATATTTGAATTCCAAGTTTTACACTAATATAACTTAGCTATAACTCTCACACTCACACACTAAAGTGATGTCACTGCAAATGTTTACAAAGACAATTGTTGAGTGTGACAGAATTATTAATGTAAAAAGTAACAGCAGCAATAAAACTGTACACTTCTATAGTGGATTAAATTTGGGGTGGGGTTTACAGAAGTTCACAGAACATAAATTCTGTAGGCCAATCAAATAAAAGACAGATAAAGAGAAATGAATAGAACATGACATGTGTTTTCATGATTGCATTACGCATACTGCATGAGTATTTTATACACTGTATTCAACCAACTCCAACATGTACCTCCTCAGCCATCTCTAACAGTGCTTTGTTACTGCTCTCCCATCTCGACCTATACATCGTTGTCTCCTTCTCCAACTTCTTTATCTTCTTTGTCATCTGCAGGCAACACACAAAAAGAGATGTTCTAAATCATCCTGGATTATTCATAGATATCTGTAGGCTAATATGTCTGCTTTAAATGACAAGAGGTTTGACAATTAGCTAATGAAGTGGTGAAAGGTGTGTGTTCAGTCTGTGGCATAAGAGTGTTCAGGAATTTAGCAAGTGTGTAAGTGTGTGTGTGTGTGTGTGTGTGTGTGAAATGGGGAACGCTGCAAGAAGTGTAAATGTCTGTGCATTCCAAATACTTTAAGCCCTGTACACCATCAGTCAAGGGACTAGAGGATTAATAGCATCACATTCATCACATCAGATCTATTATTTTCAAATACCTTCTCCATCTCTTGCTTGAAGGTTGTAAACACCTCATTGCTTTTGGACAATGTGTTCTGAAACTCTTCAAACTTCTCTGTGTATAATGATAACTGAAATGGACATACATAAAATAAGTCCATAAATAATACATACAAAAACACATACAGCATCACTGAAAGTGATATAAGCAAAAAAATAAATAAATAAGAGCTTCACAAAACTTTTATCTCTTAATATCCATGTGTGTAATGGGAACATACACTCACCTGTTGTTTGAGGTGAACCTCTTGCTGTTTCATAAGCTCATACATCCTTTGTGACTCTACAGCCTCTTTCAGCAACTATGAAAACAGAGGGAATTGAATCCAATAGAATTACTGCAATGATTTACTCTGAATTCACAAACAGACTGGACAAGGGTATGTTTTACTACATCTTACTTGAAAGTATATTTTTATCTACAGAAGAATAAACAATATTAAAGATGTTATATGTTTGTTTGCTTATCTGTGAACCATTACTACATATATGTAGTAATGGTTATATATACATATATATAGTAATATATAGTATAGTAATACATAGTAATACATATATCTTGCAAAAAAGCATCTCTGGAAACTCACAAACTCTTTTTCCTTCTGGTGGCGGTCCTCAGAGTCCTTGAGCAGTGCCTGAGCCTGGTGGAGCTTAGCATCAACCAGCTGCTGTTGCAGATCTTTGTGCTTGAAGACCTTGTCTATGTGCTACAACAATGAAAAAAAAAAGATTTAGCAATACACTTTAAATTATATAAGTGGAGCAATATTTTCCCAGTAAATCAGAAACACTCGACATTAATTTCTGAATTTTAGGTTTGCCTTAAATTATGAATAGCTTTCACTTACTGACTGGGGCCAGTAACTCCCAGTAATTGGGCCAATGTGTAATTTTACCCATAATCTGTATTGTATCTGTATTTTATCTTGTTTTCTTTTCAATAATTGTGTATACCGCCTTGCCATCAAAACATATCTGACTCATTAAGACATCCCCTAAAAGTGTACTTTGGTATTTAGTACCAAGATGTCAGAAGCAGATACTTTAAGTTCTGTAAGCTGTGAGGTAGGGCCTTCGCAGATTGCATAAATGAGCATTGAGCACCATGACTCCTTCACTGGTTCATCAATTATTTCTTCCTGGATTACTTTTGTTACTGGCTACCAGGAATCAGGCACACTACATAAGACCTGCTTTCCTGGAGATGCTCTAGCCATTACAAATGGGTCCCCCATCAAAGCAGCTCAGATTCTTATGTTGCCCAGTTTTCCTGCTCCCAACATCAACTTCAAAAATGACTGTTCACCTGCATAAAAAAGCACAGCCATGTGAAAATGTTAGCACACTATTAACTTTAACATACTCAAACATATGAACATTTGATCTTCATTTTAACTACATTGAGAGATGGATGTGATGTAACTTAATATGTACATGTATAAGATATTTCAGCATCAGTCTTTGTACAGACTGTTGTGCAAATTCCTCAAGCCCCCTCTGATACAATAATAAAGACTTCATATCGGTTTCTATGAGGGAGAGGTCTCTAGGCCCTGGTGCAGCAAAGCAGACCCAAACCATGACATTTCCACATGCTTGGTTCATACTTGGTATGAGGTTCTTGTGCTCAAATGCTGTGTTTGGTTTGCAGTGCAGTCTATTTCTGCTGGTATATGCAAATACTTTTCCCTCAACTATAGGAAGTTTTACTAATTATTTTTAAAGACATTTATTCAGTTTTATGTGTTTAATTATATCAACAACATCTCTCAATATTGTTAAAATGAAGGTGATATGTCCAT
The DNA here is from genome assembly GCA_034509495.1 of Acestrorhynchus altus. Taxonomy (NCBI): domain Eukaryota; kingdom Metazoa; phylum Chordata; class Actinopteri; order Characiformes; family Acestrorhynchidae; genus Acestrorhynchus; species Acestrorhynchus altus. The sequence goes on from CM067505.1 coordinate 21,577,940, forward strand.
GTGTTTAAATATGTTAAAGTCAAATGTAATGTATGAATGGGGTGTCCTAAATTTCTTCCATTACAATGGCATCTGTCAAGTGATTTCACCTGTTAGTGGTTGTACTATGTCATACTAGGTTGTACTATGACTGGCTGGTGTAAAGCATATATGTAATTAAAACAATGACTGGGACAATCTCTCCTGGCATTTTTTCTAGCACCCTTTAATAATGTTCAAATGTTTGGGTTTTAATATTTCATTAAATGTGATGTCTGATTTGGGCAGAATTTGCTGTCCTATATCCTTCATGCTATAAAATTTAAAAAGTAAAGTTTGTCAGCCTTGTTGTCAATGTTGATTATCTGCCTCCTGGTCTGCTGATAAAGGCATCACTAGGTTGTTGTTTATTTGTTAGCTGTGATATTTAAATCCTCTATTTATGTTCTAATTAGCATTATAATCTAATCAGCATGTGTTTATGTTGTAAATAACCTTACTGCAAACAATCTGGCCATGTACAACATATAGTAAAAGGTCATTTAAGTCTCATCTCAGCCTGAATGTACACCCAACCTTTCACTTTCTTTTTCCATTGAGTAACCAACTCCATGCTTTTTCCTCTTTCCTTTATGAAACACTGACCTCCTCCCGTAGCTCATACTGTTCAATAAGTTTCTTCAGTTTCTCTGCCAGTTCCATGTTCTCCTGCCGCAAATTGGCATTGCGCTCATTGTGCTGCTCCATCTGTGCCTGGATGTCATTTAGCGTGACCTGAAAGTGGGAAGTGACCTCTTTCCTCTTCTCCTCCTCCTGTCGAGCACGCTGCACCCCATCCTCCTGTCAGTGAGAGAAAATTACAAGATGTCATATGGGAATAGAACATAGTTATATCAAGAACACAATGTCAAACCTGGGTACCACACACTCTACACAATTTTGTTTATTTGCTCCCTTCTTCAAGAATTAATATGTAATGACTGAATGTGTACCTTTAGCGTACGGTTGTGCCTCTGCAGTTCACGGCAAAGGCTCTCCAGCTTGCTGCGGGCCAAAATGGCCTTGCTGTGCTCATTCCTCAGGTGGTCCTTCTCCTGAATAAGCTGTGTCTGCTTCTTCTGTAGAGCCCGCATCTGCTTCTGAGAGTTGCGGTGCTCTTCAAGCTGAACAACACAATAAAATACCTTTGGGATGTGGTATAGGAGATATGCAGCATGAAAGTGCTGCGTGCTGATGTCAATATAAACCAAAATTGTTTTAAGCATCTTGTGAAATCCATGTCACTAAGAACCATGGCTGTTTTGAGAGCAAAGGGAGATCTACCCAATACTAGCATTATATTCTTGATTAAGTAGTCAGTGCTGCATGTATGCAAATAATAACAAAACTTGCCTTGATGCTCACGTTTTTCCATGTAAATGTTAGTAATGCTAGTAGTTAGTAATAACTAGTAGTTTAGTTGACCTAGATGTGTAATGTAGCGTTACATACTGCCGAGTAGAACATGGAAACCATACTTTTGGAACAATTCAGCTAAACTGAATAACTAAATGACTTCATTACCAGTGGTACACTTTTAAAACAATCAGCCTTGGTATAAAAATTGGCACATCACCATGGGACAACACAACCTGAAAAATTCTGTGTAGAACAGATAACATTGATACCAATTGCTGTGTTGAGGCTTGGTGAAACAACAGCGTACTTCCCACTATTGTTCTCTGCATGGCTAAACTGCCTCTGAAGCTCAATACATGAACTCAATCAGCTAAAACGGCAGTGCTGGGGCTGCCAAGAATGTGGGCTGTTAGCTGACTGTGCCGGAGCAAGCTACATTACAGCTTACTAGCAGACACACAGAAACAAGGTTGATGTATTGCAACTATCTATAACAAACAGCAGCACAGTTGAAACCATGAAATAAGAAAATGTAAACAATGATAAATGTGTACATTTTCAGGCTTTGCATTGCAAAGGACCCTTTAAGCCACCAAAGTGTTGTGATCTCACGTAGAACAGGGGTAGGCAATCCAGGTCCTGAAATGCCGGCTCCCAGCATGCTGTTTTTCCTACTCCAACTCATCTAGTAACCTTGCAATTAACAGGTGACAAGGAAGTGCACAAAACTGTGCAAGAGTCTGGGATTCCAGGACCAGGTTTGTCGACCCCTGAGCCAGAACCACGAGTGTGGTTCCTTTTCACTGGATCTTGTTTAATTCTTCTCTCACTCCCTTCACCAATCGAAAGCTAAGGAAATGAGGGGAATTAGGAGTTACTACAAAGTGGCCAAAACTTTTTGGACCGGCCGTTGATGGGTGCCCTTACGCTAGGTAACAACTGACACTAAGGCATTTGTGCTTGGTGAATGAAAAGTCACATTTATCTGCAAAGAAATCATTGTTTCTGCACAATATGTACACAGACCTCAAGCTTAATGGCAGAGATGAAAGATTTCTGCCTTTTAGCCATTACTGATACCTAAATGTTTCTGACAAAACTTTTTGGATCATATTAAACCTCATAAGTTTAATGTGGCATTTTACCCTGATTCTGATGTGTGTGTGTGTGTGTGTGTGTGTACACACACAACAGTATTAGTTCTCTTACCAGCTCAGCATACTTCTTGCACAGACCAGCAAGTTTTTCCTCTGGAGTACTCAGTGTGTTCAGAGTCTGCATAAGCAATGTTATCTCCTTGCCTATAAAAAGCAGAGGTGAAGAGCTACTTAATGCACAAAACTCATCTGTATGGAGAATCCAGTAGCTTAACCCTTCATGAAATCATGATGGTTGAAAAAAAGTATTATTTATATGTCTATTTTTGAGCATTCTAATTTGTTCAAACAAAAAATATGTATAAAATATTGACTGCATCAAATCAGGGAAATGTCTTCAAAAACAATGATATTGTGTTTATGCCATGTCACACTTGACACTGTTAGTTTGGCTGCCAGAAACATCACTCACTCACCTAGCCCTTTAACCTTCTTTTTCTCCTGAAGCTTCTTCTGGTCCTTCTCTGTGCTGCCACTGCCATTCAGTTTGCTATCTTCAGACTTGCTATCCTCTCGGTCTGTCAGTCCATTGACCTCCACACCATCAGGCTGGCCATTAGGCATAGCTGTGTCCTCACCACCATCTTCCTGACAATATGTGCTGAGGATGTCCTCCAGCTTTCTGCTCAGCTCCTCAGCCACATCACAGGAAGCAGGAATTGCTCCTGCTCCAGCTACTGAGCACAGCACATGGGAAACTATTAATAATAATAATAACAATAATAATAATAATAATAATAAAGTAGACAAAATGATGTGGCATTGGACTTGTGTACATCAATTTATTTATTTATTTTAAATTGTGTGTTTGAATGTTGTTTATATTTATTCCCATAATGCGTTTGTTATACCCTTAAAACACATTTATTTTATTTCAGTACAGTGTATCTTTATACTTTGAGATTCATGATGTCAGAATAAGTATTGAGTTGCTTAAAAATTACTTTATACAAGATATTTGATATATTTATTTTCCTGTGAAAGAGCAGAACTTTTGTGTGGATTGTATTAATGATACTACATTTGGGTGGATTTACTCAATATCTGCAGGTTTCTTTCTCACTTACGGCCTTCGTCTGTTCTGGAGCTAAGAGTTGGCGAGCTGTCCGTTTGTGTGTTTGACTCTTTTGGGCTGTCGGTTCCTTCAGGACTGACTGTACTCTCTCCTGTTCCATCAGCACTGGCAGGAGACCCTCCACTGTTGTCCACAATTTGATCATCAGTGTCTTGTCTCTTCATTATTGATCTGTGGACAAAATACTCTCATTCATTCACACATCCAAAGGCAGTGTCCTCAGTGTGAAATAACAGCAAACAACCAGGCCTGATTCAGAACACCAGTTACCCAGTAACGCAACAGACCCCAGGGCGTCGTTACCCAGTAACGCAACAGACCAGCGATCTGACTAGCGGCGATTTAGCTTCTGAAATTCATACACAGAAGAATAAATTAACTACATTTATTTTATATTTATAAGTTTAACCAATGTTAGCTCCTGTATAAAGCTCTCTAACAGGAGAAAAAACGTTACAATAACGTTACGGGTAGTCCTGAGTGACAGGCAGCTAACTGGTTAGCTGGTTAGCTAAGGAGCGTTACTTTGTTTAGTGAGATTCTGAGATTCAGTCGGAGCTCCAGGAAAACACCAATCCCACTATATTTATTTAACCGATGGAAACTCGTCTATAAACCTGCATGTAAGTTAAGAACGTTAAAGTAACGTTGCGGGTTGTCCTAAGTGAAGCCTGTGCACTGAGAGCCTTCTCACCGCCAGCAGAGAAAGCTAAATGGGGAGATTCAGTTCGACTACACGACCCTCCTGCCCTCACACCCTGCACGTTCAACTATCGGAGTCTCAGCCTGGACACGAGCCTACCTGAGTCTCAATCAGGTCCCTCAAATCCTCCCTCTTCGCCAAAAGTCACTGTTTGCTCTGCCAGCGGACACCGGAAACAGAAAGAAAGAGTGAAAGCGGATTGGCGAGGCAGAGACACCGCTTCCGGCACAGCCCCTCCGAACCCGCAGATTTATTTCGTGCGTATATATATATATATATATATATATATATATATATATATATATATATATATATATACATATACATATATATACATTATTATTATTATTGTATAATTATTACAGAGAAGACACCATATTTCACACATCGATGCTGTCCAGTGAAACCACCTATCTCTATTTTTGTCCAGTTTTACTTTTCCCCAAAAATGTGAATCTGACAGTAGACCAATAGAAATGCTCCAAATTGACTCCAGTGACTCTTATTTTATAATCCCTTCCATTCAAAGTGAAGATCATTTTAGCTTCTCCTGTAAAGCATTGTTCATGTACATGTTTCACACTGTAACTATCACAATCAGTAAAGTCTTTTATGTATCTTTTGTAATATCTTATGTATTTCTCTGTAAATGTGCACATTGAACTACTGTGCTTTCACACAGTCATTTGGCCTCCACATTTAACCCATTCACACACAGTGATGCACACACATGCACACTAGTGAATTCACACACTTGGGGGCAGTGAGCACATGTGCCCAGAGCAGTAGGCAGCCCTATCCATGGCACCCAGGGAGCAGCTGGGGATTTCAGTGTTTTGTTCAGTTTTCATGCCCTGCCAGTTTAGTGTTTAGAACCAGCAACCGTCTAGTTACAAGGCTGGTTCCCCAGTCACCAGGGCATGGTCGTACATAAAAACACCTGTAATACTCTTTTCTCAGACCAGCATGCAGTTGCAGTCAGATGCTTACATAAACTCATCATTGACCAGAATGTCATGGAAAATGGCAACACTGGGATAGAGCATACAATATACATCTTTTATTAAAAAAAAAAAGAGGAATACATTTTTGCATTGTTTGAAAACATGATCCAAAACATACACACTATTAATTCACTAATTGGTGCTGAAACTTCCAGTTAGTGGTCATGATCAACTCCAGCTGGTGGCTTTTCTGAGCTCACAAAGATTGTCTTGGATTGACAATCACAGTATAGGTTCAGGATCTCAGAATCATTTCTAAATTGCAAATTCCAAGACCATCAGTTCACACTTCTGTAGGCAAGCAGAAGTTACTGGGAGATCACCCTTAGCTGTGATGGAATTGGTCAGGAAATAAAAGACATAAGCCTGCCATGACCTGTAAGCTGCTGGCAGTCACTGTCCACTGTCTAGCACATTTTAACTGAGATTGCCAGGGAACGATGTGGCTCACCTCCAAGGAACAAACCCTGTTCTAAGGACTAAGAGTTCTTTAAAATAACTCCAAAACATCAGCTACAGGGCTGAAACTTGGGACACAGCCGAGTGTTGCTCCCCGTATATTTACTGTAGACTAACACTAATCAGTGATGTGGATTAGGGCTGGGCAATATATTGTACATTTTAATATAAAATCTGGCCATAGAGTAATATTGCATGTTAGGACGGCTATGTGAAATGTTTTGCATACATTCTTTCATTCAGAAAAAAAAAAAAAAACCCAAAAAAAAAAACAGGTCAACTAAATGACTGAACACCTAATCACACCTAATGCCCAATCATTTATGTAAATGTCTGGCCTCAAACACAAATAAAATTCAAATTTGTATATAAAAGTATGAAAGAACCCAAAATCAAACGAACTTCAGTAAACATGCAGGCTTTTTTTAATTATCACCATTTTTATTTTTTGCATGTTAATTGCATTCTGGACAAACCTTTTAAATCTCTTTAAAATATTTGTTCAGTAATGTTAATGTACATGTTTGTGTGACATGTTCAGTTTGTGTATCTGTTTCTAGTCACTCATTCAAACCGTCGGTAAAGTCAAGTCAGTCACAGTATAAGATGGGTAATAGTTGGCAAAAGAAGAAGAAAAATACAATTAAAAAGAAAAGAATTACAGGACCAGGACACAACATCCAATCAGGGAGAGACATCATCAAGTACAACATAGGAAATGAAATTGAAAACACATTGTATACAAGTTAGCTTTTTTTTTTTTTTTAAACCTTTTTCTTTCTTTTTTTTTTAACGAGACACAGCCAAGCATTATGCACTGGCTTTGGATTTGGAGGAGACAAAAAGTCTCAAGATATAAACATCTACAAGATCTAGGACGGAAGACCAGAAAGACTCAACTCACCTGTACATGTGTGGCCTTTAATCATTTTTTTTTTTTTGCACTTCTTGGAAGTCATTGTTAATCAGGGACAGTGTCTGAACTATTCCTTCAATAAATTGTGCCAATAATAATAATAAAAAATGAAAATAATAATAAACAATAATAACCATCAAAATAATAATAATAATTTGCCCACACAGGTCTGCTTAATTTCAGCGTTAAATGCAAGTTACATTATAGATTCATGAAACCCTGATTTATTGATCTCTCTAAAGGAAGTCCTTTAGTGAGCGCAACCTGAAGTGAAGCTTTATATAGATATATATCTCCCTGGATATGTCAAGAGTGGTGCAGATGACTGTAGTTCCTGCTTTTCTTCCCTGCAGTTTTACTGCCCATTTTTAATTTCCAATTTCCACTTTAAAAGACCCTAAAGTCTCTGAGTGCTGCAACCACTTGTGCCTGAAATAAAGCCAGGACATCTGATTTAGAACAGTCAATTGGGTCTCAACACTCAGTGAAATTCAAGTGAGACTGTATAAATACAGGTAATGTCACAAACGATGAAAGTCCTGTAACAAACAGAAAAAAAAAAACACATGTAAAATTTCTACAACAGCTGGTGTCTTTCTTGGCTCTTCTGTGCCACTATGAAAGAAGGGTACAATTTCCAAAAGGAGATACAATCCAAGCAAACAAATTAAAGTAAATTAATCCTGCATAATAAATTAGCTTTACATTTCAATTTCTATTTTTGATTCAATTTACCAATTTGGTGTACAAATAGCAGACTGCCACATGTCTACAGAAACTGTGCAGATAATGTAACCTCTGATTATTATAAGATATGAAAATAGAGCAGCAACATTTGCACAAATCCGTGCACATTCAAGTAAATAAACAAAGTCCGGAAACAAGGAAGAGAGAAAAAAAAAAAAAAAAATATTCGACGACATGTTGACATGCATCAACCTCCAGTCTTTGTTGGTCTGATTGGCACTTTTGTGAAAAGGAGTGCATTTTCATTTTTAATTAGTTTATTTATTTTTGATTTGCTGACTCTTACTGCAGCTTAAGTCTCCCCAAATACAAGAAAGTGTATATGTTGCCCCCCACCCCAATCCTCCCTGTTAATTATAATCCTATTTATTCCTCTTTGATGTGCACAGATAAGCAAGTACAGGTAGCTGCAGCATTGTTGATCTCTGACTATTCCCTTTGAGGACTATATTATAGTTAGCCACAGTGCTTTTAATTAAAATGTAAAATGCATAATTAACGTCTAGCCTGTTAAAGCTGTTCTCAGTTCTCTTTAAAAATCAAGACAGCAGAAGGTTCTGAGCAGTGCTGTTTGGGCTGAGGGTGTAATATACAGAAACTGACCATCAAACATCAATTCCTCTAAATTTGCCATTAATTATATTATTTCTTACACATTTCTGTTGTAACAAAACCTTGCGTTTCATCCAAACTGATGACATACTTTAATAAAGAATAAATGGTCTTAAAAATGTTAAATGTAGCAAGATCTGACCAAGTAATTTTGGGACATTTTTCTTGGCTTATTCTTCAAATGTTCAAGTGCAGCTTGTATTTTACACAGCATTATTATGAACTAAAGTGTTTTGCCTCAACAGAAATTATATCTTTAGTTTTAATACTTTAAGCAGTCACTTTAACCAACATAGCAATTTAACAGGCGTATCCACTATTAAATCCCAGAATCTCACTCTTACGACCTACACAGCTATGCTATTACTATAGACGCCAATCACTGCTATGGTTTGCCAGTTCTCCAAACAGAGTATTCAAAACAACTTGGAAAAAAATGAACTCCCCAAACTTTTAAGGAATCAGTTGGCAAAACATCTAATTAACCTTATTTATTCCAGACCCCAGATGCAGCTGATCAGCAAAGATATTGGTTATCTGAAATTCACTTAATTTTAGAGTAGGAAAAGTTAGGCTAACTTTGTTACACAATGGACATAGAATGTCACCACACTCATTTCCTATGCAATTAAATGTATCAAATTAATAATGTTAGCTTATGTAGTTTTACAGTTACTTTAACATTATTTATATTTTAAAGTGTATTCTAAACCACATCAAGTTATTGTTTTCGGACATGAATTATGCCAAGAAAACTGGCAACAGGTAAAGTCTTGCGCCTGTTAGCAAAGTTAGCCTAGCATCTGATGAACTAAAGAAAAACTGCAGATACCAAATGTTTTTCCTGAGTAACGACATCTGGGGTAATTTACACAATTTACAACTTAAGCTTCTGCACAAGTGGCATAAGGACTTGGCTGATGGAGGATCAGCTCCTCTTATACTATAAATGTAGTGAAACAGCAAATCAGTCCCTCTTCAGTGTAAAAGAGCAACTTCTACAAACACAGAGAGGATAGTGATAACTTCACTCAATGATACAGTAAACAGAGGACATTTTCATGCACCAAGTACGAGAAAACGTCATAGACTGTAACAGCACAGCTGAACCACAACAGGATATATACATAAAACAAACAGATTTTATATATATATATATATATATATATATATATATATATATATATATATCACACACATATGTATATATACACACACACACACTGCAAATGTATCAGATGCAGTTCACTTGCACTGGATTGTTATACATGTTAACAGGATTTTTACCTTACTTCCTATATGCTGTTAAACAGATCCATAGTTTTACATCTATGGAATGCTAATCTACCAGACAAAATGGAAAAACCTAATGTCTGACAAATAACCAATCTTCACTGTGGTAATAACTTGTTCACATGACCATATTTTCTAGATGTTGGAAACGCAATAAGAGTATTGCAGCTACAATACCAATGTCTTCAACGCTGATTAAGCACAACACTTAAAATGTGTGCAGAAAAACAGCTCATTCAGCCACCAAAATTCCCTGTAGAGTGCTTCACTGCCAACATTAGAAGAAGCAAAAAGATCATGTGAACGCACAGCTTCAAAAATATTCCCTTGCTCCCCACATCACCTGTCAGTCAGTGTCCTATTTCTCATCTTCTGTAGCCAAATACAATCCAACCTTCACTCATTAAAGCACCCAAGAGTCAGTGTGGTGTAGAGGTAGGAGAAATGCTTCCATAATGACATTAAAATGACAAAAAAAATCTCAGATTTATGCTTCCTTGATCAAGAGATAACCCAGTTTACAAGCAGCTCCTGTAAAAAAACTATAATAAAATGTCTTCTCTTTAAAACAGATGAGTTATAAGCCACCACCAGGTGAAAATGTCAAAGCATTTCTTAGAGGGAAGTTCAATGATAATTCCACAGATCTCTCAAAATAACTTAATTCAATCAAAAAAAATAAATGATCAGAGTTGTGTCATAACTGTTCTCAGTGGTGGTGAGGAAAATCACATGAACATCTCGAAATGTGACATCGCAGAATACCACCTCTCAGTCGGAAACAAATACTGTTACACAGTTTGACGATAAGGTTTTTTGACTAAAGTGTAGTTTTAAATCCCTTTACAGCCATGTGGTTCACGTAAATTGCTGTGGAGAAATTCAGTAACCACAAAAAAAACTTTTTTTTAGTATTTACCACTAATTTAACATCTCAAACATTAAATATACAATTAGAAGGCACACGTGGGTTCACTGGTGAGTTTGGATACTAAATAAGATGGCTGTGTGTGTGTTGTAAACATTACAACGTGTGGTTCCCTTCACCAATACAAATGTCCATTTCCAAAACCATTTCATACCAAGTAGACTCTGAACAGCTTTGTTTACATCTCACTGATTGAACTGAATTTAGAAAGCGCAGTGGAATTTCCCTTTAACCAGGTTTGGGCTTAAAGTGCCAATTCCAATGTTTTGTAAACACTATTAAACTCCAATGCTGAAAACAGAAAGGATCCTGCAGAAATATTCATTCAGAAATTATGGAAGCGATTTTCCCCTGTGTTTATGTTCTTATCTGTGTATGATGTGTAAATTGCATGCTGTTTGTATGCATGTGTGCAAGAGGTGTTGTACAAGTAAATAGCATAATATGCAAATATATATTATTGAGAAGTTGATTAGAGCTGAAATATATATTATTTTTCCCTATACATGTTAATACTCTGTTAGGTTAGTCATGATTTACACAAATATCCCTTGCCATATCTTTAAGATCTTCTTAAGGTCATCTTATTGCTTATGTGATTAACTGTAAAGTGAAATTAAACTTTAAGGGTTAACAGAACCTATCAATAGATTTTTGGTAAAGGGTTTTTGTGCCCTTTTCTGCGATTTTAGAACGTGCAAGAAACATTAGCAGTTGAGAAGATAATCACCACCTTTATGTGAAAATAGTGATAGTGTAGATTTGGCAAGGGATACACAAAGACTGCGGATAATAGAACCATGCAAAAGCCTAACCCGTACAAACCGAGGGCTATCCAAACAAACACCACTGTCTGCACCAGCTTTGCTGATACTAAGAGGATCTATAATTCAAAGACAAAACCCAAAACCCAACTCAAGGGAAAGCTGAAGTCCAAATGTGTTTGAGCATGTCTATGAAACATACAAAAACACAACCAAGTCTCACTTGCAAATCCTGGTGTTACAGCCTTGTGAAAACTGCAGCCCTCTGCTGTATGCTAATCCTAAATCTCGCATGTAATAGTTAAATCACAGTGTGTTCAAAACTATTTATAACACAACAAACATTAATTAATCTGCCTCTGAACTGCCACTAATCTGGAGATATATCTCCACCACACCTATATATCTCCTACCTTGTGTCCAAACACTGCCCAACGTATTATTTATGCACAACCAACCAGCTTCTTCCAAACCAAAGTGTAGCATGAAACAAAACATTAGTACTCAAGAAAAACAAAACCCTAAATCCTCTGAAAAGTAGGTGTAATCTTTCAACTGACAAGTACGTCAATAATAGTACAAAACTAGGTCTAAGAAGCTGCTTACTAAACAACTAGCCACATTTTACTACTATTAGTTTTACAAAGGCCATGATGATTGACTTTGTGTATTTTACTACTATGATATATGAAAGCAGAAAAACACCAGGTTTATCTATTTTTGTTGGGAATGGAAGCCCAGAGAAGAAAGGGAAGAAGAAAAAAAAAAAAAAAAAAAAAAAAAAAAAAAAAAAAGCCACCGCATTTTGAGCATCCTCTCCAAAATGATTCGGCATTACCCTCAACTTTTACCTTGAGGTTGTTTCTTTGAGCCACACTATATAAAGGGGAAATTAAGACATAATAAAAATAAATACAACTCCAGTTCCTGAAGTGTTGCATGTGTGACAACAGTGGTAATGTCCTTCTGCAAGAAGCACGCTTTCTCACAACATGTCTGAATGAATCGGTTCAGGCGACAGTCAGGCCCTGACTGGCTGAGCTGTGAGCAAGTTTCAAACAGCCTGCAGAACACAGGGAGAGGAAGGGTACGGATGCTCTAGGGAAGAATAAGGAAGTCTTGAGAAGTTGATTAGAGCTGAAAGCCCTCCATGGGGGCTTCCTGCTGAGGAAAAAGGTACTGCTGCTGGTTCTCATCCACCTGTGGTGCCAGACTAGCATCCTCCTCCTCTACACCAAAGTAGTGCTCGATGAGATCAAAGGCTTTCTGGTAGATCTCCTGATTCTCATGGCTCTGAAGGAACTCAATCTTGTCCAAGCCTAAGGGAGAGGAGGAAAAATATTATATGTACCACTGTGATCCAATACAATGGTGTTGGACTGCAATAATTGAGGACTGCAGCCCTCCAGGGTTTAGCTTTATGACTTAGTTAACACACCTGCCAGACAAAGGTTTTTGGTGTTTTAAATGAGTAGGGGCAACACTAATCTCTGCAGGACTATAATCATTATATGGACACTTTGTTTCCTTTGTTTGTGTGTGTTACTCCAGGAAAGGAATGACTACTAAAATATTAGTAAAAAATGTATATATTAACCATAGGCCTCCTCTATCAGGCTGCAGTATGGGTTGATTCCACTTCCATTCTGTCTGGCCTCCTGTTCGCCGAGTCTCAGAATATTCTCCAGTCCATTCAGAGCTACCTGCACAATCTTAGAGTCCATCACTGTCAACAGATCACACAAGGGCTTAATGCATCCCAAATTCACCAGATACCTGCAGAGAAAGAGAGTGAGAGCAATTGAGAGGAGAATACAGATTGAAGGTGAGAGAAAGTAATGAAAATAATATTTGCTAGCTAAAGAACAAAATCCAACTAAAAATGGCTTCTGAAATGTTCCATGTGAGAATGAGAATATCATTGTTAATGTGTAACCATTGCATCCAAACTATTGGATATTGGCTAGCACCAGGTAGCTCAAGTGGGGAAAACTGAAAGGGACTTAATACTGCTAGTGACCTTTAAATGCTGCATTAAATAAATAACATAAAACAAAGAAAAGAAAGTAATTGACTATACTGATTACATTTTATTTGTATATTAAAATGTGTGACTGATGCATGATATACAGGGGTTGGACAATGAAACTAAAACACCTGGTTTTAGACCACAATAATTTATTAGTATGGTGTACTAGGGCCTCCTTTTGCGGCCAATACAGCGTCAATTCGTCTTGGGAATGACTTTTTTTTAATACAATCCGGGTTAGCACCCGAACATCCCTTTCAGACAGCTTCCTCTTGCGTCCATAGTTAATCCTGTTGGATGTGTCGTCCTTGGTGGTATGGTGACATTACCCTGGATACCATGGCTCTTGATACATCACAAAGACTTGCTGTCTTGGTCACAGATGCACCAGCAAGACGTGCACCAACAATTCGTCCTCTTTTGAACTCTGGTATGTCACCCATAATGTGTTCATTGCAATATTTTGAGCAAAACTGTGCTCTTACCTGCAAACTGAACCTTCACACTCTGCTCTTACTGGTGCAATGTGTAATTAATGAAGATTGGCCACCAGGCTGCTCCAATTTAGCCATGAAACCTCCCCACACTAAAATGACAGGTGTTTCAGTTTCAATGTCCAACCCCTGTAGGTAAGCAATTCTAGGTAATTTAGCCTAAAAATCTTCAAAGCAGGATTTGCAATACCATGCACTTTGAGATGCTGGATATTTATTAATGCTTACTTATTGTATTAGAAACCATACTGGAAAATTACTTCATTTTCTTAACAGCAGAGTAAACATATCTTGATCCAATTATTAACATAAAGGACTAGGTACTGATATTGGTCAAATTGTTCTTTTGTTCTCTGTAATATGACCTGATTTTTCAAAATGACTTCATCTCTACATTATGGTTACATTAAAATTTTACAATGGAAAATAATCATGGACATGCATCTTGTAAAAATGGTCTAGTAAAGAACAATGGTTTCTTGCAATGGAATCAAAGAACCCCCACGTACATGAGATCAGACCACTGGATGTTAACAGTGTCACATGCTGTCTGTGTAGAATTTACTTACTATAAAAAACAGAGTGGGTGACCACCATCAGTTAAAATGGAAGAAAAAGGGAAAAGTTCTGTGCAGCACATGTTATTCCATGACTGAATTCAGAATTGTAATTTGTTTTATTGTGATAATTCTGGTTAACAATTTAACTAATGTACAAGCCTGTGCTAGACACCACTCTCTACAGACTCTGATTCAGCCATTTACCATTTTATTCTGATGCTTTATTTTTATCTTAAACAGTTTTGCCCAGAGAAGTTGTTTTTATGTTGGGTGATTTGTCTATGTCTTGCCTCAATTTTCTTCATCAATTAATGTGCATGTAATTCTGAAAAGATTTATGAAATCTTATTTAAATCCTAATTAGTCACCTTTTGCCATATAAAGGCACATGGTACCTCCATGGAATTTATGAATGCAAACTTTTGTCTTGGGCTCACCGGATCTGCTCAGGTGTGCCACCTGATGTTGCATTAGTGATTGCCCACGCAGCCTCTTTTCTGGTTCGGAATTCTGCTTTTTGAAGGACTTCAATCAGCACAGGGAAGATATTTGCATCAATTACGGTCTGAGGACATGAATGGAAAGGAGTAATAATTAAAACATATCTAACCATAATCACTTTAGTCTGTTCAATTAAACAATAACCATAACTACTAGCCACAAATTAACCCAAGGCCTACTGTCAAAGGAAAAAGAAATGCCAAAATCATTGGCAATTTATTCTCAGGTTCAAGTAGGTTTAAGGTTTAATTGTGTAGATTAAAACCACTTTTAAACAGAGGAAATAAAAGTGCCTGGAAACAAGAGAAATGTTCCATAATTTTAAATTCCTAACTACAACTATACAGCAGAGTATAGACTTGCCCTGTTAAATTAGATAATTAAAATTATCAACCACAAACTGACAAAACTGATGTCAGTGCAGATGAATGAAAAATGCCACTGCAGTCTTGATTTGATATGACACCATCCAGGAGCCTAGAAGTTTGCTCGTACCTCAATATTAGCAATATTTCATAAAAAAGTACTTTTGAATTGAGAGCATATTCTCAAACAATTCAATATCATGCACTATTACACCACAAGGGTTAAGGTGATACTGGCAGGTACCTGTATCTGTGCTCGGTTTCCTGCTGTGATATTGGAGATGGTCCAGCAGGCCTCCTTCCTAATGGACTCCTTGGCACTGCTGAGCAGGTGCAGGAGACAGGGGAGTGCAGAACAGTTCAGCACCACCTGCAGTGTGCAAAGCACGAAGGGAGAGAGAGAAGTGGAGAAAGGCAAAAAGACAGACTGATGGACCGAGCCAAAGTTTCAAACCAGAACAACTAAATCAATGCATGTGGACACAGATACAAAGGAAAAGAAACAAGCACACAGACCTGTGTTTGAATATCATCTCCAGTGACTATGTTTCCCACAGCCCTCAATGCTGGAGAAGCTACTTTATAATCCGAGTGCCTGTGAGGAGAACAAAAGCACAACCACTGCAGCTAACAGTATTGAAACCAATTACAATGAGTGAAATTGGAATTTCATACAGACTATTCTTTTCTAAATTGATTTTCTAGTCACTGAGGCTCACATGAGAAGCTCCACCAGCCTCCTGCACACTCCAGAGTCAATCACAGCCTGAATTTTCTCATTGGGCCCATCTGAGAGGTAGGATAGGGCCCAGCATGCATCAGCCAGAAGGTCGGAATCACTGCTGAACAGCAGGCGGGATAGCACTGGCAGGCATGGAGATACCTATACGTAGAAATCCACAGAAAGTTGGAGAAGTTTATGAATTAGGATTATTGGGTTTTTAAAAAGGTACTGTGTGTTGAAACTGACCATTACCTCATGCAGCCCCTCAATGTCATGGTTTTCAGTGTGTTACATTATTTCAAATAAACAGTACGGATGAATGCCTAACCCATGCCGAGGCTCAGTTGAGGACTGTAGGGTTGCAGGAATGTCATTTGGCACACACAGGGTTGATAAGATCCCACCACATCATACCCAGTAATAAAGCAATCAGAACATTATGACAACCTCCTTATTTCTATACCCACTGTCCATTTATCAGCAAGTGTAAAAACAAAAAGGTGATCATAAGGTTAGGACTGATTTTAAAATCCTAAAAGCATCATTGAATCACACAGAGCCACTAACTATACTATTTACATATCTATACCAAACCTACACAAATCTGAAAATCAGTTCAGGAGTTACAAACATTCCCAAGGCCTCAGCTAAGGTCCATGTTTGTGACAGCACAGTCAGAAAGGGATAGGGAAAAGGTGGAATTCATGGGAAAACCCCATAAGCCTTGGGGGTATGAGCACAGGCTCAATGGGAGTGCTTTATGAGCACACCACTCAAGTATAATGCTTTTGATAATATATCTAGCATAAAGCAAGCAATACATTTCATAGCAGGGAGATGTGAATAACATTTAAACAGTGAGACAGTGCAGGGATGGGTTGTTTCTTAGGGACCTGAAAAATTTGATATTCCTGAAGTGATCAGTTAACAAAAAGTTCTTAAAGAACATAACCTGAATCTACAAAATCTTGTTTTAAAGTCAGATCATAATTGATATTTTCATCTGGTCAGTTAAAGACAAAACATTATGCTTCCAGGTAGGCTAGAAAATGGCTAAGAGACAGAAGCAGGGTCAGGTTCATTCTTAAAGCAAACAATAAAATCCAAATAAAATTCAGAGAAGACTTCAAAATGAGGAAATATTAAATGAAAGCTGGCAGAAAGACGGGGAAGTGAGCAACAGATTTAGACCTTTTCAAATTCTGGGGGTGGACTTTTGCCTCTGCATAAGTTGGAAAGGGCCCACACAGCATTCCTGGTCATTGTGAGACGAGTTGATTTGGTCAGCAGCCTGAGACAGTAATAAGTATGAGTAATTATGTAAAATGTATTTGTTCATTATTACTTATTAAACATTTAACAGTTTCAAATATGGTAACATTAACATGACATTAAGAAAATACAAAAACAATTAGTTCTTGCTGGGAAAAAAAGGAATATTAATAATATTAAAATTGACTTGAGGCAAGATAAATGAGAACAGGTGCAGTGTATGAGGACTCACATTAATAGAGGTGGAAGAATATTGCAGTTTAGTACAAAATCTCTGCATACAGCACTGTCTCCTGCAATATTGCCAAGTGCCCACACAGCCTGAAATGGAGAGAGAGAAGTGTTGGAGTGAGAGGAAAGCGATCTTAAGTCTGATTACAACAAAATTTAAGTTTGTAGTTTGCCTGGAGACCACCTAGGCAGGTTAGTTATCCTTTCTGTCCTTTTAACACTGCAGCTTCCATACAGCCCATCAATACCTGTTCTTGGACGTCTTCAAATTCAGAGTTGAGAAGCTGGATGAAGACTGGTACAGCACCTGCCTCAATCACATACTTTGTCTGCTGAGACGTCCCAGATGCAATGTTGGTCAGTGCCCATGCAGCCTCAAACTGAGAAGAATTAACACAGGAAATAAGCACGTATATACAACAGGTAACAAGCTAAAAACTGAAAATGACTACTAAGCAGCTAAATAATTTACCTGTAATGTGCAATCTGTGCTTTTTTCAAGGAACTCTACAAATCTATTTACAACACCAGGCGTGCTGATGACCTCATCAATGGGTGGGTTTGGTTCTAATAAAACAGCCAAAAGAGAAAAAAATTAGCCTGATAAAGTTCTAAAATGTATACAGCATTAGACTCTGACAAGATGACAGGACATGTTTGATACCTTTAGACAGTAGTTTTCTGAATTTCTGTGTTGTAGCCAGCTGCAATTCAGGATCATCTGAGAAGAGCATTTCCACCATGTCTCTTGTAATAACTCCTTCCTGAAAGTAAACAAAGCAGAAACAGATAATATACACAGTCTGGCTGAAGGTGTAAAATTGCATTTTGCATATTTCAGTTAAAATAACAGATTTTGTTTGAGAGAAATAAATGCTGTAAGTGGACAAGTAACCTTAAAAGCAATAGTGTTTACATAAAGAACTAACCCAAAACAGTTGCATATATGATTAAGATTAATGCTGATGCTACACACAGCTTGCCTTTCAGCACCACATGCCTTTAAAAAGATTTCACATATTTAATGTCAATTGAAAAATAGATGCCAACTGCCAATCACCTAACCCTGTTGGACTCTCCCTACCCCCCATTACATGTGATGATCCTGAAACTAGGAGGGTGAAGCACATGGTTCCTTTGATACGGCTCTTTCCGAGCTGTCGGCATTGTATCACTGTTGTCAACATGCTCAGAAGAAAATGCCAGGTCCCCAGCTACAATGTCTAACAGGCACCTATGCCACCTGGGTGTAATGTGAGTAGAGACAGAGAGCATGGCCAATTTTTTTAGGCCAAGATTTTTTAAACTGACCCCTAATGGTTAGACTATTATCCATCAAATTAAAGGGTTTAAAATAATAATAATAATTAAAAAATGACAGAATAATAAAATAAATTATATTTTTAAAACTGCAGTTTTTAAAGTTGTCAAAAGCTTGTTGAACCTTTCTAGTTTAAGGGTTTCACAACATGACATACTGCAGCAAGAGTTGTAATGGTACGTGTATTCACACCTAACAGTCACAGGATGGGCAACACAAATTTCTACATGCAGTCACAAAGAGACACAATTAGGGTAACTACTGTAATTTCACAAACACATCACATGAAACCCTTAAGCTGCAAGCTGTTGATTTGCACGGTAATGTGGGAACTGTAGTGGACTTGGATGTAACGACAATGATGCAAATATCATAATTATACTTCTTACTGAGACACCAATGTATCATATGGAATGTAATTCTAAAGTTTTTGAATCACTACACTTCTATAAAGGGGGGGGGGGCTATACAAATATACAGCAAATATATCAAATTCTTTTAGAGACAAAACAGAATTTAACTGTAACTGGACTCTAAATTGGCCATCTATGTGAGAGGAACACATGTTGAATTACTTACTTGCATCGTGGTTGAACTGACGTAAGAGTCCATAAGTGGGCTGTCAAACATACCCCCTTCCTCATTCAGCAGCTCCACATTTCTCCTCTTAAACAGCTGGCAGACAGATAAGAGAGTGACATGCATTAGAATGTGCCACAACAGTGACTGTGTTAAGAACAAAGTATGTGAAAGACAGACTTACTTGCTGTTCTCTTTTCTGTTTCCTCAACTGAATGCCCTCCTCTTCTCTTCTCCGGCGCATCTCCTCTAGGTTAAGTGCTTTGTTCTTGTAACGGTTCATCCTGTAGTTATCCTTTGCAGGACTTGCTGATGGCTCTGCGGGACAAGAGGAACATAACATGTAAAAGCAAACCTCAGAATGCCATACAAATAAGAACACCATAGGTCTACCTTAGAATGGCACTACACACAACGACCAGATGAGGAATTCAAGAACCGCATGAACTTTGTAAATCTAGCAGACAAAAGCCATTCATTCAAGTTCAGCAGACAAGCCAGGAACAGTCTTCATGTCTGTGTAGGTCTACTGCAAGTCGGCATTTCAATGTGTTAAAGCAACATCACCATAAATGATGAAAAATATTTTCCCTCCATTGCTGTACCTAATAAATGAAAATAAGCCACATATAGATAAAAAAGTACTGCAGTCTCAGCAGCTTCCACTCAGAGAACATTCAGTTGATTCTCAGTCTGCTGAGCACTACACGCTCATGCAGAACAATTCAGAAACGCTTAGTAGAACCAAACTGCAGAGAAAGCTAATCGCTGATTGCATGAGCAAGCATCTTAAGTTCACACTCTCAGCAATTGTGCACCACTGTGTTGCATCACTAAATAAAAGCCAGATGAGACTGAAGTATACAAGGACCATCAGGCAATACATCATTGTATCGTGCAAGTTCATTATGACACACTGCACCTGTTTAACTCATTTGATTAGTAGGCGACAGGATAGAACCAGTGGATCTCAATCCTGGTACTAGGATACACTACTTGTGTTAGGAGTTTGCCCACTGTAACAAACTCAGTTCAGCTCAACAGGGGCTCATCATTAATTAATTTGTCAAAAGGTTCACTTTCATTTTTGCTATCAATATGTTCCAGTGGTTGACAGCTGGGCTTGTGACTGAGACAACATTCAAGCTCACAGTAAAAAGGCTGTGTCATTTAGCCACAGCTATTCCTTTGATTTGTGTCCTTAGTTTCTTTTAACTAAGCTTTTCATTTTCATTTGTCACATACTGACTCCAAAAATGTATTTACCTCACTATGCCACTAATGAAAACCTCTTGCATTGTTCATGTCAATTTCTGTTTTCCCTTCTCCTCAGTGTGCACTTATAAGGAATATCAGTCCAAGACATCATGATCTAATTAGGTGTACAAGATATTTACTTCGCAGAGAGCAGCTGTACTGAGGAAGCATGAGTTCAACAATCCTAAATGCATTAACAGCATTATATACCATGACACTATTGTATTTGGAAAATGACTGTAGTATCAATATGCGGCCATCAATATTGCCCAGAACAAACATAGTATTAAATTCTGAATTACTCCAGCCCATCCATTTAACTGCTTTCAATAAAAAGCTGATCAGCAGGCTCAGTATATGCTTTTAAAGTGGATCGGTTTTACATGAGAAGTTAATGTAATTATTAACAATGTTTCTCAGTGATTTTGGCATCATATTAATTTCAGATTCAGGCGCCTTTTACAGAGCCACAAAAATAACCTCAGGTTATATGAATCCTGTGCAAATCAACATGTGAGTAAATATTATGGAGCATTTTAGTTCCATTGTGCATGGCACAGACAGCTTGGGTGGTTTAAGTCTGTCGCAAAAGACAAATGTTGTACAACATTCAACACTCAAATCCAGAAGAGCCTCAAGAACTCCTGAAAGCCTACGTGTGTGATAGTAGCGCTGGGTGATATTACCTCAAATCAAAATCATGATTAACTGCACATTCTGCCTCGATTACAATTAATGAACAATTATTCTCGTGAACTATAATTCGAACAGAAAGTTCCATGAAAGGAAAAGTAATTTTTGCAAGCAAAATGCTCAAAAGGTTGTGAAAAGCAGAAATCTAATGATATAAAAAATATTATAAATAATGCCATTTCAAAAGAAGTCAAATACGGAGACAATGAAAAAACCCAAGCAGCTATTACCAAAGAAAAATGCTGTGTCCATCATTTGGCATTAGTGACGACACCAAACCAAAAGGAGTGAAACATAAGCATCCATTTTTTAATAGTGGTATGAGTATAAATTCAGCTCACCTTGAATCATCACATCCCTACTGTAGTCAGAATTCTCTGAACATTAAACACTTTCTGGTTCTTCTTCAGTTCTTGTATGTAATCTTAGTCAGCCAGCTTTAGTAAAACTTTTTAGTCCACCTTAAATGAGGCATCAATTACCTTAATGAGGCACTGTCAGCAGATTGCAATTGCAGGGCCAGTTAAGGTAGAACAGAAAGTTGAATAAGAATGTAGAAAATTAAACTCTATCATCCTTTCCACAACACACAGGTTTTTGGTTTCTTTCCTTGTGCCGTTTCTAATAATTGATTGCTGTGACCCTAATCCTGAAGAGAATGAAGCTCTGATCTGTAGGATGTACTGAAAGCATTTCTATGTGCAGAGTTTGAGCTACAGCAGGATTTAAAACCAATAATCTCAGTCCTCAGACTCAGACTGTCTCCTGCTTCATGAAGGAGGTGTTTGTTCAGAGATGTGATTTTGAAGTGTTAAAGTAGGCCGGTGGTGTTTCCTTTGGTTTCTGTATTTACTTGTCACTGCTTTTTTTTCGGTACCAGCATCACTAAAACCAAATAGTTCTCTGTGTAGACTAGACAGAGCAGATTCATGTGACAAGATGTGTGATAGTGTGTTCGTAACGAGACAGTACATTATTGCATGCAGTGTGGGGAACATATGAAGGGCATTTTAGTTACATACATACATACATACATACATACATACATACATACATGACACGACATGACAAAGATTTTGTCAGTTAGAGGTTCTGAATGCCGTTTTTTTTTTTTTAGTTTATTTTCGATGAATTTCGGTGCTTGAGGAGGAGCTGCACAAAGCTATGCAGGAGTCTGGAACTCCAGAATCAGGATTACCTACACCTGCTCTAATACTTTCAGTGGTCAAGAAGCACATTATGCATGCTCTTTAGAAGTGATGAGTGTGTAAACTGAGTAGCAAATCAAAAGTAATTTATGCTGACATTTCTTATCCTGTGCGAATCACTTGTACATTTCACAGACAACCTGAAGTAAAATTACATTTCTCAACTAATCCCATCCAAACAGGACATTAGAGTGTAAAGCTTAACCTACTATTCAAAACATGAGAAAACATTTCTACCTCTGTCATCTTGCCAAGAGCGAGTGGAACAAAACTATTTACTATGTGTTATAAATTTTGTTTACTAGAAACACAAACTGGGCCTCTACCTCACTCAGTGCAAGTACCACTACAGTTATAATTGTCCATCACATGTTACTCCAAAATAGCAGTGTTGCTTAGGCCCCAGTCAAAGGAGGCATTTCAACTGAACAGACCACATGCATATCTTCCATGCAGAAGAAAATAAATATACCCTTCATATGAATATATTTACATAGATATGATCAACTCATTGATTTGCAAGAGTTCTCCAACTTTCACAGGTAGCAGGTTGTAAGCAAAGAGTGAATTTAATCCGAAATGCAATTTTTTAAAATCATATTACTAATGACCACGAGTAGTAATGTTAATCATGCGTAATAATTAAAAATGTTAATAGATTCAACATTTTAGGAGCTTATAGAGACACTTAATCACACAGACTCTGCTTTTAAAAGCATCCTCTTTGAAGTCAGAGAACAAAAATGAACAACACAGTTTAATAATTTTATGTGGACTATTAAGAAGTCCTAAGTCCTAACAATTCTCTAAGCATATAATATTGACTTAGAATCCATCAATCCATCCACCCATGCATTCATCCATCTCTGCCTCATCCTGTTCAGGGTGACAGTGGGTCTGGAGAATAACCGGAATCATTGGGCTCATCACAGTCATTATAGAATCCTGTATTTTATTGATTTTTAAATAAATTATGTTATTATTTATATAATAATGGTCTTTTGTTTATTCCTCTATCTATCCATCTATCCTGTTTATTTCACCATTTATCCACCTACCTATCTACCCGATGACATGACATAGCTTAAATCAAACGGACAATCTAATGCAGTGTTTTCTCAACCCTAGCCCTGGTTCAACTAATCAGCTCATTATCAAACCATTTTAGAGTTGCAGGGGGTGTTAAAGCTAAAACGTGTAGGACAAAGGTGCTTCCAGGACCAAGGTAGAGAAATGTTGATCTAATGAACACTCTACGTTATCAGTGAATAGGCAAGTAGGCCCGTCATGCGAATTATGTTATCTACTTTTAGTACAATATATGGCCATGATCTCAAAGTTACCTAATGTGTTTAAATGCAGGTATTTTAGCAGAAAAGATTTTATCCAGTCACACTGTTCTGTTCTTTTGTCTGCCCTTGACAAACAGTAAAGTATGCAATCCCAATGCAATAACACCCCCATACTTACAGGGGGCTGAGACAGGTATAGATCAGCACACGTATGAATCACAGATTAACTGACAGATTGGAACTATTATGTGGAAATCTGTTTAACTATTCAGCTGTAGTCTTTCATACAGCATATTAAAGCCATACCGTTATTTCTAGCTTGTATTATAATGCAATGCAAACAGGAACCTGCAGAACCTTGTGTTGTATTTGTACAATGACTCAAATAAACAAAACCTCTCATGTAAAAATTCTGTCTAAAAGCTGTGTCTATATCAGTCGAAATGACAATTATCTGTCTACATATGTGGTTACATCATTTTGGATGTAGTCAGGTGTATGTCTGCATCAGGTGGCTTTGGCTGCATTGACAAACAGATTTAATATGCCTAGTTACACAGTTATTTGTGCATTTCTATTAAAGCTTGTATAATGTTTGTAGTTTGAACATGGCTGATCTCTTGAGTTTTACATATTGGCCAATGAAAAACATGCATCTCCAAAGTGGTGACTTTACAATAAACTTAAACTTAACTATGAATGAAGGTTAATGAAAAACATGCATAATTAACATTATTTGGTTTATTTACATTATTGGTCTATTCATCCAGTATTACTTACACTGTGTACAGAACGGCTACTGGGTTCAAACCATGGAGAATACTAAAAATGGACATGCTGTCTATTAAATTGCCTCAGGAATTCAGTGAATGTCAGCAGCTTTAAATCAGTGTTGGTCATAGATAGCTATATGGCTAACGTGACTAATACAAAAATGCAAAGCTACTGTATAAACAGGACAATTTCTCATATTATGGACGTTTCTATGGAACAAGACATGACTTAATAGATTTCTATACCTGGATTTTCAGCCTCTATTGCATAGAAAAATAGTCCCGGAGCGGACATCTACTTATGGACCTAGATTTTCAGCCTCTATTGCGTAGAAAAATGGTCCCAGAGCGGATTGCTACTTTCTGGACCTGGATGTTCAGCATCTACTGCAGAAATAAACAATCCCGTAGCGGATTGCTACTTTCTGGACCTGGATTTTCAGCATCTACTGCAGAGATAAACAGTCCCGGAGCGGATTTCTACTTTCGGGACCTGGATTTTCAGCATCTACTGCAGAGATAAACAGCCCTGGAGCAGACTTCTACTTTCTGGACCTGGATTTGCCAGCTCATGCTAACAGGCGTTAGCAGCGGTGAGCGTGTTCATCAGCCCCGGGTCACTACACATGACTCTGTAACTCTGTAACGCTGCTCGTTTTCTAAACTCAGGACCCGACAGATCACACTCACTCACCCATCTCGCTGTCTTCACACAAACGTCGCTGTAGGCGGTCTGTAAGGACCAAAATGACAGAAGCTTCGTTCCCTCAGCAAACCGCTCCTCGCAAACAATATGTCGGAGATGTACGGAGGCCCTAAGAAGACAAACACCGAGAACGCGTTTCCGACCGGTGTACGACAACCAGACCTCTCAGCACAACCCGAGTCTTCAGAATAAGACTTTAAACGTTCACCTATAAAATATAATAATCAATTAATTAAATTATTTATTTACTAATCTATTTATTTATTCAGTTACTATTTATTTATTCAATTATTAATAAATATATGTTAATTAATCAATTCATTCATTTATTAATATGCTTATTTTGTATTTATTTGATTTTATTTACTTGTTTTTATTTTTTTATTATTTTTTTGTTTACTAAAAAATTAATTTTAGAAATCCTGTTGAAATAGATAATCCAGAGTGTTTTTTTAGTGGAAAATGCAATAATATTGATGAATTATTTGTAATGATTAGATTGACAAGGACATTTACAATAATACGTTCTTTAAAACACTTGACAGTGGACCATTTAAATAAATAAATAAATAAAACCATGCTGTTTCAGATTATGTTTTTGTTATTTATGCATCAGCCTCAGCTCATTCTGAAATTTGAACACTGTCCTTCCTCCTTACCTAATATCTGGACCAGTGACGTCATTAGATAGCCCCCTCTCACGCATCAGTCAAAGTCTGTATGCAGGTTGAGGATATACACACGTACAGAGCAGTAAACATGCACTGGTGATGACAACAGAGTAGAGCAGTGCACCTCCACTGCTAAATCATCCTGAAGGTCTTTTGCAGTCAGACAGTTTCAAATTGGTCTTTTATCAGTCCTATGAGAAGTTTTGGAAAGTTTTCTTGGTCTTTTAGACCTAAACTTAACATCTTAACAACCTTCATTCCTGTTAAATGCCATATTAAATTACATTATGAACGGATGAAACAGACATGAAAACACTTTCTACTGGTTTGTGGTGATTGATTCTTTTCATTTTCAGAGTGGTAGACAGCTGCTTGGAGGATCCCATAGCTGCTGATTACTTGGAAAAGATTTGAGGGATCAGAGTATTAAGGCTGTGAAACATTCATCTCTTTTTATCTAATAGTGATCTTGAACAAGCCATAGTTCTAACAAGCTAATTAAGGGCTGAAGCCTTAGTAACAGTTATCTGAGAGCTCAAATATCCTGCAGTGCTTGTTCAAGATTGTACTTGTCCAAAACAAAGATATTATTGAATAAAATGTTCCATCTTTAAATTCATGTATTTTAGATATCAGATTGTTTTCCACTCAGGAACTTTTGAATGATTTTCTTTGGTTTCAAATGTGTCACTATTGATCATTCAATCCTGCTTGATAGGCTAGAAAATCATGTAGGCATTAAATGACCATCCCATTACTGGTTTAGATCTTATCTGACTGACAATATAGGGCATCTTCCACATCACTGGTACCCTCTGGAGACTCAGACTTGTGTTGAAAATATGGTGAAGTACTCCACAAAGCTTTAAGCACCCTAGGGGAGACCTCATCAGGGCGTACAGCCTTGTTAAGCTTTTATGTCCTTTGTAACCCATGGCTTGTTTTTTGCATAACATATCAGTCTTAAAGTATTTCTTTCTACAATCTGTCATTGAGTAATACTTTTAATTGAAATAACAATACTTTTTCATAAGTTTTATTTTAAGGTACATTATTAATTTTATCTGGTGAGCAAGTAACACTGAATAATTCAGTCAGTGTGCAGCCTTTTGCTCTGTCATTGCTATACGGAGCACCTTGTTAGGCTTTCAACATGTATTGCCTTAAGACCTTCACTTGGGGGCACTATTGCATAAGCTCACAAAAACACATCAGCCACTCTAACCAGAGCAGTTCACTTGCCTACCCTACAGGCCACAGATGCTTTTTGCCTGTTGCCAAAAAACAAAATCCATTGCCAAAATGTTTTCAGTTTTGGGGTGAAGGAAGTATTAGTGTGAAAGAGCAGAGGTGACACCCAGCCTATCATTAAATGTCTGGATCTGTGAGCAGATACTCAAGCAGGTCTTCAAGAGTAAAAGTTTTCTTGCAATGTGGACAGTTTTCATGCAATTCTTAATTTAAAGGACCATCAGCCCTGATATTGTGTAGCTCTGCAGTTTAAAATAATGGAAGATTCACCCAGAGCTATTTGTCAGTGCCTGATATCGAGGCAGAAGTCTTGAACCCCAATATAGTTGCAGTATTATCATGTGTATTACAGGTAGCCATGAACCTTTATGTTGACACAAAATGTTAAAACTATGGATTCTCTATATAGTCTATGAGAGGGCAGCTAAGATCCATTTACATATAATTGGATTTGGCTTATCTCCCTTGCATTAACATTTCCTCTCGAACGCAAAGCTTTTAGATCCTATTATGAAGTCCAAAGAAACTTTACCTGGGTAACAATGTGGACTAGACTACAAAATTCTAAAATATAATAGATCATGTTGCAAATGACATTTTTTGACATTTGTATCACTTATATTAGTTGGCCAACGTGCACTGGATGGCAAAGATTAATATAATAGTTCATGTTGCTAATGGCGATGCATTTTCTGACACATTACTTGAATTACTTGGCCAGTGCAGGCCTATTACTTTTACTAGACACACCTTAGCAGACAAGCAGAAAATTTTATCTTCAGATAATCCAAGATATCAAATTCTACAGGACTAATCATAGTCAACTATGTGTTCTAAAGTCAACATCAATTCATTACATAAGCTGTAGCACAATTTCCTTCCATACAGTGTCATGGAAAATAATCATACACTTTGTCTTGATCTTACTTCCTTTGTTTTCTGGTCACGATTGTTTGTTATTAGTTGAATCAAAGGTATGAGAGCCATCAATCAAGTCTCTAAGCTTATCTTACTAAGACTAAGACTGGATGACTCTAAATAACTGAATTGAATTTACTCAGTGTAATATTGACAAAGTGTAAGGTGAGCTGAGCTAATAATTTGAGCTAGTGTTTCTATTGGTGAAAGAGAGGGTGGTGGGAGGGTGAGGTGAAACTTGGTATTATTGGGTAATATTTTTTCTCTGCTTACTGGTACATGGTAATATAATCAAATATGGAATAGGTTTTAAGAAGAGTAATAACCAAATAATCTTATTCTGATTTTTTGTCTGTTGAAATGATCTAAATAATACATTGTGGAGTATCAAACTACTGATCTGGTCCAATCCAAAATTTGTATTTTTAAAGATAATACAGTGATGTACATTAGGCAAAACCTGCCAGTTTTTGGAGGTCTATTTAGGAGGTCAGTTGAATTCATTTAAAATATTTTGATGAAAATGTGTACCGTAAGCAAACTGGATTTCAGTCCAGTTCAGGAGAGCATGCAAGTCAGCATTTCTAAAAGTATACTAAGCCTGTGTATTATGTCTGTTTATCAATTAATTGTGATTAATCACTGCAAAATGTAAGTAATTTATTTTTTTGATTAAGGAATAGTCATAGTGTATATGGTTTTCACCTAATCAATTTGAAGGACATTGCTTGCTAGCAGCTCAATAGAGTGCAGCAGTACTTCACACTTAGGGCTAACAGTGTCCTAGCTAATTGTCCCAGGTTTCATCTTGCGTCTTGACATCTCGTCATGGATGGCAGCCCATAACCTAAAACTGATTGACAGAAGCACAAAGCATTGATGTAGTTGACCAGTTATGGTTCTTGGCTCATGTTGCAAACCTGAGTTGGGCAGGCATTCTTCTTTAGAACAGCAGGAGAATTCAACCATTTCTGCCTAGAGAGGCCACTCAGATGCTCGTTAAGTCTAGACTACTGCAACTCCCTTCTTGATGGATGTCTTATGTGTACCATCAGGACCTTGTATTCAAAATGCAGTGGTACAGTAATGTTCCCCAGTTCATCCATTTAACCCCTCTGCTCTGTTCTCTTCACAGGGTTCCTGTAGCTGCCCACATCAGATTCAAAACCTTGATGCTGGCCAACAATGCCAAAAATTCACAAGCCCCTACGTACTTGATGGCAATGTCACAACTCAATCTGTACCAATAACTCTGTGAGCATCAAGTACAGCTCAGCATGAGCAACCATGCACGGAAGACAAGCATACAGACTCTTTTCTGTCCTGGCACCAAAGTGGTATAACGAACATCCTCTGTGTTTCCAAACATCTGAGGCATGTGCTTCAAACAGAGACTGAAGACCCATCTCTTTGAAGAGCATTTAAAACATTAAAAGCTTATAATTATACTGAATCTTGTGGGTATCAATGTATCCAGTCTGACATTTAAGCTTGAGGTATCTCTGGAGGTACCTCTACAAACTAGCAAAGTATATTTATATATAGTGAAAACACTTTTGTCACTCTGGATAAAAGCATCTGCTCAATGCCATAAATGTAAATGTAAATGTAGTAATCTAATAATAAACGTACTATATTAATAATAAAAGTGTCACGGGGCACAACCCAAGTGGAAATGAATTAAGAAACACACCTAGGTGGAGACTGGGATTTTAATATTTAATTCCACTGTTCTGTTTGAACTGAGAGTGACTGATGGAGGTAGGGTTCCTGAAGGGAGGTGCTTGGTGATACGTGGGGAAACTGAGAGAGGAAAGGGTTAAACAACAGATCACTGGAGGAAGACTGTACCAGTGATCTGGCCTGGAAATAATGAGGTTTATTTATAAAGTAAGTTAACAAAAAAAAAAAAAATAAATAAATAAAAATTTGCAGGACACAGGGTTAGAACCCCTGTGAGCTCATACACTGTGGTCCCCAGGTGAGTGCTTAAGCCAGGCGAGCTAAGGCATCACCTGGGAGACTGAATGCACAGATCAGGGCAAGAGCTGTGAGGGGTAAACTGAAAACAGCTTCTCAAACAGAAGGAAAAGTATAACTCTGAACCACCCTCGTTTAGAGAGGAAACAAGAAAATGAAACTGCTCCTTTCAAGTGAGAGGAGGAAAAAACAAAAGTTCTTTTTTTCCTCTTTTCTATTCTTTTACTTTTCTATTATTTTTCTTTTTTTTCTATTTCTTTTTGCCTTGCAACTATGCTTTTGAGCAAGAGATAGAGAGAGGATTTTAAAGGTAGGAATGCTTCTCACTTGGGAGAAGGGACAGTTTAAAATAAGAAATACCATTTTTTACTGGCGGAGTCAGTAGAGTTGGAGAGTTTGGCCAAGAAACCGCAATGAGTGCGAGGCATGAGTCGCTTAAATAAACACAATCACACTGATTGTCAGGTAGTTCCGGTCCCCGGTTGTCCTTGCAGGATACCCCCCCCCCACCCCAGATGAGCAACAGATGAGCTTCTGTCTCTGACTATCTACAAGGTGGAGCAACCATGTACATGTCTAATAGAGTGGACCCCAGAAGGGGTCTCGCCTGGTAAGAAATTAACTGCACAGTCCCACTCTCGGTGAGGTGAAAGCACATTTGTGTCTGTCTGGACAGAATCCCTCCCAATTTGGATACTGTCATATCTGGGTTTGTTTTCCAGTTCCATTTCTGTTAGTTTTGGGGTTATCACATACATTACTGATCAATAATTCCAGCATAAACATCAGAAAATATTTTAAGGTAATTCCTAATCCTCAAATTCAATTAGACTATGAGCTAATGAGCGGCAGTGAAGAAGGACAAGAATGGAAAGTGACTGGTTGTCACACAGGAAGCCTGTATGAAGATCCCTTGAGCACACAGCTTTGTGTTGCTCTAATAAAGAGAGTGTAAGATAGCAGAGTAGGGAGAAATTGACATTGAGACGAAGGTGTGTGAGCTCAGAGGAAGTGAAATGTCTTTATTAATAAAATATAAAATTAAATCCACACTCACTCACTCACTCCCATAGTCTGTTTTTATCTGCCTGTGTTGGTGTGGAGCCAGCAAGTTGGCAAGAGAGATTGCAGAGAGTGTGAGTGGTTGTTGAATTGTAGAGTGAAAGAAAGAAGGGTAAAAAAGAAGGGTTGAGATGATTGTGGTATCACAATCGGATGCAATTAGGTGCTTATGAGATGCCAGTGGAAGCCCACTACCTGCAGACCTGACTGACACTCTCTGATGTTTTAGCTGTATTGCAGGATGTTTTCTAAAGTTTTCAATTTTGTTTCTAAATTTGTGAAATGTTCTGTGATTTTGTTCTGTTATACATGAGCACTTTGCTGTTCTAAAATTACAGACTGTAGTTAATCACTGAATACGTTATTAACCTCCTTTCACCCCATTCTTCAATATTCAGGACCCCCACAGGACTACCACATAGCAGGTATTATTATTCTTATCACTGCAGTGACACTGACACAGTGGTGGTGTTAGAGTGTATTGCACTGGTCTGAGTGGATCAGTCACAGCAGTGCTGCTAGAGTGTTTATACCCCTCAGGATCACTATGTCACCACCAGAATATCCAATCAACAGCATCCTGTGGGCAGCGTCCTGTGAGCAATGATAAAAGACTAGAGGATGACCAACACAACTGTGCAGCAACAGATGAGCTTCTGCTTCTGACTATCTACAAGGTGAAGCAACCATGTATATGTCT
The DNA here is from genome assembly GCA_034509495.1 of Acestrorhynchus altus. Lineage (NCBI taxonomy): Eukaryota > Metazoa > Chordata > Actinopteri > Characiformes > Acestrorhynchidae > Acestrorhynchus > Acestrorhynchus altus. Next base: position 21,609,562 of record CM067505.1, read on the forward strand.
AATAGAGTGTGCAGTCACTGGACATAGTGTTTAAACACTCCAGCAGCACTGCTTTATCTGAGAATAACCTGTGTCTATGCTCCCAGGTGCCAAATTTTAAACATCTGCAAATCTGCTTTTATCCATTCCATGGAGGGGAAACCAGATACCGAAATGTCCTTGTCCCAGTGCAAAGGCTTGGTTATGAAAATCCAGGAAAAAGGGTGTGTAGGGTGCTTGTGTGTTTGTCAGGTAAGACATTCACCTAAGAGCTAGCTATTCTACTATTCTGCCATACTGAGAGACACTACGTTTGTATGTGTAGTTCTATAAATATTACTCATATCAGTCTAAATCCTAGTAACCTTTATCATCCATCCCAATAGCTTTGCAATCTGGCATTTTTATTTTTGCCACTGAGTGTAAGATGATACTTTGAACAGCAGATTTGAAATGAAACAATGACTATGAGATAAAGTACAGAATGTCAACTTTTGGGCAGTGCCCATGAAATATCAATTTGCGCATTTGTAGATATATGTAGATATTTATCATAAATATCTACGTATGACCTATAGACATTACCAGATTGTCTCTGGAGAAGCTCTGCTATGCTTGTAATGTAGCTACTTTCAGTTGTTGCCAGACCCTTTAGTCTTTGGTCTTGTAAATGAAATGCTTAGAGGAATTCAGGACACTTGAAAGCATTGAATGTTTTTGTTTGGCCTTGAAACTCCATAACTGCAGTATTTTTCAGGACATGTCTCTTTTAGATAAAACATCATACACAGTTTTGAATAATTTATTTTATTAAGATGCTTCTTCCCACTTTCATGTAGTCACATTATCTATAAAGACACCCAGTCCAGTTCCACTTGCAGCCACACTAGCTCATTCACCACATTTCATAGACAAGATGGTTTGCTTTGATCATAAATAGTTCCTTTCTTGCTCTCCAGACTTTCCAACATTTCATGATGTCCAAGGTAATTTTCTTCTCATCACCCATCTCTCTATAAGAACTTTGTGTGTGAACTCTACAGACTTTAAATGTACTTTTTAGAAAAGGCTGTAACCTGGCCTTTCTTGAGGTTTACCAGTGAATTGCATTTTCTGCTAAACCCAGACAGGTCATGCTGGTGTATTCTTTACGATATATTTTATATCTGTCTTTACATCTTGCAGAGTGATATTTTTCTGTTCAGCAGTTCAATTCTCCAACCTTTCACTACTGTGGCCTTTTGTGGTCTGCCAGGATTTTTGCTACTGCTAAGCTCACAAGTGGATTCTTTTCTCACAGTGTACAGAACAGTTGGAAACATATAATGTTTGTTTGTTACATTTTATGACATGATATTTTGTGATTTCAGCCTTTATTATGCCACTGGCTTTCCTGGTTGTGGAACCTCCTGCACATGGATTAAAACAACCAAATCCATGTGTCATGTCTGTGACTTGTCTGTCCTGTCTCCCCTGTCAGTTTTCCCCATGTGCTCCTTAGCACATGGTTTGTGTTTGTGTAGGCCTTGTCACCTCCCTCATTCCACCCATTACCACCTGTGTCTAATCTGTTTACCTGCCCCCTAGTTCGGTTGTCCCAGGTGTTTTCTATGTCATTAAGTATTTAAGACCTGTCCTCTCAGCCTGTCTTTGTCAGTCCACTGTTATACCCTTTTATACTGTGAATGGGGGCCGAGTTCATTGTTACTACATTTGTTAATGTTTCTGCTTCTTTTTACGTTTGCTTTTGTTAGCCTTTGTCCTGTTTTAGTTTCTGTCAGTCTTGTATCTTTTGTTTGGTCAGTATTTTCAGTTTGTCTTGTGCTTTGTGTTTCACATGAATTCTTCAACCCCTGCGTTTACCTGTGCACCCCTTAGTCATCTGTTCTGTCTGCCTGATCTTGACACCATGTTTAACACATTCTGGGTTTAAGTGATCCAGCACCGCTTGGCTATATCAATAACCCAACATTCTTGGTCATAAGTAATTTTCTCTTACACAAGGTTAGTATGACCCACAACTGAGGCCCACTATTTTTTTCCCTTTTTGTTGGGTGAATAAAAAAAGTACTTGAGTCTAATACAGTGGTCTCGAACCCTGCTCCTGTGAGTTAATTTTCTACAGAGTTTGAATTCAACCCATCCTATTCCTGATTTCAGAAGCACTCGATTGGCTGAGTGGGGTGCATAAGATTTGGGTTTGAGTTCAAACCTGCAGTTCTCCAGGGTACGACCACTTTTCTAAACCATAAAATACCTAAAACTGGAGTCTAAAACAGAACAGCTGCTAATTGTCAAACATTTCCATTCAAATTCAAAATCATTATTCAGCATTATGCTTCTCATCTTACCATTCTAAATAAAAATATGACTTTCATTAGACAACAAAAACAGAAGTTACAGAAATACAACAAAACACAGGAAAAAGCAACATCTTGTGACATTAATATACCAAGAACCAGCAATAAGAAAAAAGTGGTGATGTAAACCTGTCTAACCAAGAACATTTGGCTAGCTACTTAGATTAACTATGTAAACAGGTATTGGGCTAACAGCAGGATGTAAGTCTTTGTCTTTTGTCTTCATTTTAAATTTGATATCTTTCTGCTTCCTTCCCTCTGATGATACCTTAGCACTACAGCACCTTACAACTTATAAATTATGTCACTGCTGCTGCAATTCATTGTTGTTGTTTTTATTTTGTTAAATATTTACTTAACTTTATTTAACTTTTTATTCATGATGTAGACTGTGCCTAAATAACTGCATTCATTCTTTCATGTTGGAATGACAAAAAGGGTCTGATTATTGTCTTGCTAAGACAATAGGACCTAAGAATTTGTTATAAGTTTAATAGTCATTGGCTACAGTGATCCTCTAGAAATTGTTTATATTAAAGTTTTTTCGCCTTTAAATAAAACGTCTTTTTTCAGCCAATCAAGAACTTCTAAAGGTGGTAATTAGTTGCACCAGGTGGGGTGTATTTGAGTTGAATCTAAAGTCTGCTGGAAGGTACCTTCCCTGGAGGATGGTTGGTGACCCAAAGCCTATATACAGTATTTACCCATTTCTATCAACCATTCAGTGGTTATTTCAAAAATCAACTACTTCATATGCTGTAAGGGTTTAAAAATGGTGAGGTAACCAACCAGCTCTCTAACTATCATGGTGGAAATGACCCAAGAAAATGACTCAATAAATAAATTAATGATATAGCAGACACAGATGGCTAGATGGCAATTTAGCAGTAAAATGTCCAATTACACATTCATTAAGTTAATTTACTTAACTTAATGAATTACTTAACAGTAATTTTAGAGCATTGCTATTGGTCTATTCATTCTGAATTATTAATACAGATTACAGAGCAGCTACAGGGTTCAAACATAGAGAAACTAAAAAAGGAACAAAAATACATTGTTTTTATTGGACAGCAGCAATATATATATGAATATAGGAAGATTTTGTGACACATTCACCTTAGAATAACAACTTAAACTCCTTTTGATGTTACCCTATTGTGTTGCTTGTTTTGATTTGCAACCCATTTTGACAAAGATGAAGTAACTAACTAGTCAATGGAAGGAAATGTTTGCAAATATGCTATGTAACACAATTAAATTTTGCTATGCATTTTACACTGGCCCAGTCATCAGGTAATGAATTTCAGATTCCATCAAATGTCACCAGTAAAATCTTAACGGACTTCATAAAATTAAAAATATTAGGAAGAAAATTCAACCCATAATATTAAATCCATACAGTCTGTCATCAGGTGTGGTTGATATAGAACAAAATATAGATATAGAAGAAAGGTTCCACAGCTAGCTAAAATTATTTACTCCAAATATAATTAAAAAATTGATAAAAAATTAAAAACATTCTACCACCTGCTCTCTAGATGCAATCCCATCAAGTGCTGCCAGCTACAACCAATCCTCTCTCAGCAATATTAATCTCATTTAGGTCACATACCTACAGCTTTTAAAGAAGCAGTTTTTAAACCACTGATCAAGAAATCAAATCTTGATCAGAGTATACTGTCTAATTATAGACCAATTTCTAATTTACCATTTATATCTTAGATCATAGAAAATGCTGTGGCCCAATAATCAAATAAATGAAAAATTCCAATCTGGATTCAGGCCTCGTCATGGCACTGAGATAGGCCTAGTTTGGATTACAAATTATCTTCTTCTTGCCTCTGATCAAGGCTGTGTGTTCCTGCTTGTGCTGCTAGATTTAAGTGCAGCATTTGATACAATAGATCACATATCTCCTTGAAGGATTAGAAAGCATGGTCAAAATCACAGGGACAGCCCTTTCATGATTTAAATCTTAACCAATTGGTTTCAATTTGTTAAAGGTAAATGGTGTCTCTTCCAGTTTCACTGTTAAAGTCAGATCTACTGGAGTCACTCGCCACACTCTGGTAATGTTTACACTCTCTATTCTCTATAAATCTAAACACCAAACTAATTACATCTCTCCTCTTTTTTAGAGTCAATGATGACCCACCATCCCGGGCTGATTACTAACCTTGAGCTCCCTTGCCCCATCTGAGAATGACCCCAAGCTCACAGCCACCTCTTCACATTGGCTGCCCACCTTCCAGCTCCAGTAGCTGGACTAGTTTCCCACCCTGCCCTGGACTATTTGCCCACCTGTCGTCACCAAATATTTAGAACTTTACACATTACACTTTACAATTAGCTGCTACTGTTACTATTATGTCCACCATCAAACTATCATCACTGCATACACATGAATATTACAACAGTAGTTTGGACAGAAGAAGATGGGTCCTTGTGAGCCCATTGGTTTCTTGCTCCTGCCCCAGGAGTTTTTCCTTGCCACTTTTGCCTTTTGGCTTGCTCACTGTAGGGTTTATGTTTTATCCTTTGTTCCATGTGTTTTTTTGATTATTTTTTATTTCTGTTAAGATGTTCTGTGACATCAGTTGTAAAGAGTGCTATACAAATAAATTTTGACTTGATTTGGTTTGAATTAAAATCTGTAACTGTAGGGGGAGCCAACAAGAAAAAACAACCACGTTTTGAATACAAAATGCTGGAATACAGTGCCAAAACAATGTTAACTACATAATTTCAGTTTACTTGATTCATATGTGCTGTACTTTATTATGTACTTCATTATTTATTCTTAAGGCTCTGGAAGAGCTGGTGTCAGGTTTAGTTTGTAAGCATGGAATGTTGAGTGTGCTATTCAATAAGGAGAGACAAAGCAGGGTATTACATTGGAAAGCACTTAGCTATGTTAATAGATAAACTCCCTTGGATCAATATGCTGCAATTATTGTACACAGACAGCGACTGATGAACACGGTGGAGGAAGTGTCATTGCTCCACTGCTTTCACAATTCAAATGGGTTCAAGTACACTCAATAACACCACAACAAAGCAAATTCCATCTTACTAATTCCTTCTCAGGCCCTGTATGCAGGGTAGCAAAAAGAGTCAGAGAAAAACATTAGGAAGACAAAGGATATACTTTAAAAAGTAAAATGTGGCATTTTACAGTGTAGGTATCCATACTCAAACTGTGAATTCCATGCATGCTGTTCCTAATATTTATAGAATATTGACAAATATCTACATAATCTTGCTGGTTATTGTACTGGTTATAGTTATGGTTTGAAACTAGAGCTTGGTACACAACAAGAAAACATCTCCCTGGTTATTGACCAGCTTGTAGTGTAGTGAATGACAGTGGTTAATTTTTTTCAGTTTGATAGGTTAGATGGTCTATAAAATGATCAACCTGACCATGCAAGACAACCTGCATGACCATGCTGGGTGACCAGCTCAACCAAGCTTTCAAGATAAGATAAGATAAGATAAGATAAGATAAGATAAGATAAGATAAGATAAGATAAGATAAGACTGAACAACTCTAATAGTGTGTGGAGTTTAAGTGTGTGTGTTCATGGTCTGCGGAGAGCAGTGCTGGTTGTAGAGTCTAACAGCAGCAGGGAGGAAAGATCTGCAATACCACTCCTTCACACACTAAGGCTGAAGCAGTCTGTCACTAAATGAGCTGTCATTCTCCAGCATGGATGTCACTGCAGTGGTGTTTACTGACCAGTCCAGTTTGTTGTTTAAGTGAACACCCATGTGCTTATAAGAGTCCACACTCTGGATGTTCACTGGTGAAGGGGGTGTGTCTGCACCTGTGGAAGTCCACCACCAGTTCTTTGGTCTTCTCTGTGTTTATTTGGAGGTTTTTTTGCAGACACTAAGTATACAAAGTCAATTCTCTATACACGGTGTCTTCAATATAATAGCATTAAAAACTAGTAACAGTAGCATTAACAGCTATGAACAGTAGCTTTGAAAGCTAGGAACAGTAACATTGAAACTAGTGGGATTTAGAAATAGTATGATTGCAAAAACATATATGTAGATGGAGCATGGACCAAAGAGTTGCCAAAAGTCTTTAATAATAGTAAAATAAATCAGAGATTATTGCACTTTGATATCTTGAATTAAACCTTTAAATTAAGAAATTTAAGGCTAGTAATGCAGCATGACTTGATGGCTGTAGTGAATGAAACAATAAATTTGCCCATATCATTGTGAAAACCTTAATGACCCTATACCACATAAGATGTATTTTATTGTTTAACAGCACAAAGCAGAGAATCTACAAAATCCATTGAACAGTAGTACATACAGGAGCATACAGTGCGGTTACTGGCATCCTCCTCAGAGTTGATGAGAGTGGTAAAGCAGGAGGTGGTAGTGGCCCTGGAGGTGGATGTGTTATTAGAGAGAACTCTACTTGACACGCTGCTGCAGTCATAAATCCTCACAGTTATCCAAGAGCAGTGGACATGAGAGACAGACAGCTTCAGGGCCACAGATCCCCAGTCCTCTAGTAAATCAGTTTTTCTAGAGTGGTCCCCCAGCCTGATCCCCAGACCTACAGAGACCGACCTGGACTAATAAAGTCCCCAACAGAACAGACCCTGCCCCAGGCCTGGTGGCCTTCTCATCAGCATTCACTCCTAACTGGAGGCCTTTATTGCTTTTAATGTTATTAATGCATTTTGGTGTGACCTCAACTCATTGTTCATGAACATTTGAAAGGAACTGGATTCTTTGACATTCCGTTGTGGAAAAACTACACAGTAAAAAATAAATAATCTAATACAAAGACATGGCAAAAGTCATGGGATAGCAGTTGGATAAAAAATGTATTCTTCAGAGTATGGCTTGTGAATGACCACACACATATATGTTGTTCGATGTTATCAGTGTACTGTTGGCAAGGTGACTTCAGATTGAGGGAGGCATGATAATGGGTGCCAAATGGATGGGATGCTTAATTTCTAAAGTTGTGTGGGCATTTAACATTCATTGATCGCTAGTGTCACATTTGTACTAGGTGTTACCATTCACATTGTAGAAGGTGTTACCACCCACAGTGGACAAAGCAGTGGTGTCTGACTAGATCGTTATTTAATAATTTATCATTATTTAAATTAATTTATGGCACAAATCTAGCATTGAGGTAGAATTCTACATCATGACTTTTCTTTGTTTTTCTGTTAATTTGTTTGTCTGTTTTGAAATGCAAATTTGCTTTGACTTGTTTTGAGTGTGAATTTGAATTTGATTACTAGCAATATAATAATATTACTCATAGTAATCTTGCTAGAAAAATTCAAGAAACCTGGATGAGAAAAACAGACTTTTATTTAATTTTATTTTTCAACTTTGAATGAAATTGAAATTGAATGTCTATTTACATATATTTTTATTAATTTTGCGATGTTTTTAGATATTTAGGATATATTTCCACAAATGGTTCTTTAAAAAAACATCTGTTAAAAGATTCTTCAGTGCAGCGGTTTCACCAGTTCTCTGGGGACCCCTTGATAGTACATATCCAGAGAGAATGAAAATGTAGTGCTGTTAGAGCATACTTGAGGAGCAGTTTAAGAAAAACTGATTTATGGAACTAAAAGAGGTTTCTAATTCCCTAAAGTTCTCTTTTTTACATGTTTAGTTTTTAAGACTATGTGTGTGTGTGTGTGTGTGTGTGTGTGTGTACACGTGCACATGTAAGTGTCTGCAAAGTATTAACATTATTATTTTTACCTGCCATGTGAATTTGTTGTTTCAATTAAGCAGAGCATTTAATTAAGATTGTTTCAATTACTGTAGAAATACATATATAAATTCTTCGTACTGTTTAGTGAATCTTTGTAAACACTCATTTCCATACCTGTAAGCATTTGTTGCATTATGTGTTATCTTATAAGTCTTAATTGTTTCTCACCCTATCTGCTCCTCACAGCTTCTCTCAGCATATTTAATTTCCACTGGGGTCTTTAATCACAATGTTTAATAAAATGTTAGCTTGATATTTCTTTTATTAAGCTGGGTAACATAATGTTTGGTTATGACAGAGAGAAAAAACAAATCCTTGGAAATTACATTTGTGCAATTATGGCTATTAATAATGTGATTAGCTCCTCTGTAGTGCTAATTTCTTGTCAGAATTATGAACTGACTGACTAAATAGGGTTTGTTTTTAGAATAACTAAATATGACAATCCACAACAGCTTCATGGACTTATAACAAATAGAGATTGAGTGGATTTGTATTTTAACATTTTAAGACAAGCTAATCAAAGTATTTTGGATTTTGCATTAGATTTTGTAGAAAAGCAGCTCTACAAGTTTTAGAATAAAGGTGATACAAAGGATGATTTGAGAAATGCCATACGAGAACCACTTGTGATTCCATAATAAACCATTTTTTATAAGAACTTTAAAATTGGATAAGAACTTCTACAGCATCTGATTTGAATCTTTAAATGTTTCTTCACAAATACGTCTCTTTTAACACAAATATTTCTTTATAGAATCAAAATGGTTCTTCTATGGCATTGCTAAAAGAACCCTTTGTAGCATCATTATTCTTCAAAGTTTATACCAGTCTTAATTGTGATCTGATCTTCTTTTTGGTGAAAAGGGACTTTTTATCCTGAAAATGCAAGCTATTTTGCTGATACTGCTTTTGGGAAAAAGTATGTCCCCTTGATTATACCCGCCATTGTCAGCAGCATTTAGCATCAAAGGCCCTTTCTTCATCGTCTTCTCAAATAGCCACAGCAAAGCCTTGTACGGTCTGCTGTTCTGCCAGTTATAGTATTTTGGATTGTGAGCAGTGCAGCTGTGTGTATCTGTTGTAAAAGCTGAAATTGCTCACATAAAATGATCCACTAAAGTTAGGACATTAACCACAAACTATCACTGTTATAGGTTTAAAAAACTGGAACTGGTTTTCTAAAGGAGAAGATAACGCAAGGTCACACTAGGACAGGATAGAAGTCTTTACCATCTCCTGTGTTGTTCCACAATCCAAAGGAAGTACTGCAGGCCAAATTGGATGAATGTAGGAGGATCATTACAGAGAGAAGAGATGCTTTTAAAGAGATTTAATAAAACCTTTGCAAAGGATGTAATTCTGTGTCATCCAATAAGGACTACCCCACAATGTTCAATAAGTCTACATACACCAATCAACCATAACTTCTTTGTCTCTACATCCGTTTATCAGCTCCACTGACAACACAAGAGCACTTTGTAGTTCTATCTGTTTCTGCCTCCATTCAGCAGTGCTGCTGGAGTGTTTAAACACCATGTGTAGTGACTGTCCACTCTATTAGACACTTGTACATAGTGGTTCCACTTTATAGATGTAAAGTCAAAGTTGTGTTGTGCTGCACAGTTGTGTTGGTCATCCTCTAGTCCTTAATCTGTGCTTACAGAAGCCACTCCTCAGTAAAAGGCACAGCCTGTCTCGAGTTTGCCAAAAGACACCTAAAGGACTCTCAGACCATGGGAAACCAAAAGATTAAACTTTTTGGACTGAATATCAAGCATCATGTGTGGAGGAAACCAGGCACTGCTCATTACCTAGCTAGTACCATTCCTACAGTGAAGTATGGTGGTGGCAGCATCATGCTGTTGGGTTTTTTTTTTTTTGTTTTGTTTTTTTTTAGCAGGAACTGGGAGATGAGTCAGGGTTGAGGAAAAGTTGACTGCAGCAATGTGCAGAGAAAATCTTGATAATTACCTGCTTATTTGAGGTAATTTGAGCGGGTTGGAAGGTTCATCTTCCAACAGACAACGACCCTAAGCAGACAGCTTCAGGACAACTTGAGTGGCCCAGCCAGAGCCCAGATCTGAACCCAGTTGAACATCTCTGGAGAAATCTAAAAATGGCTGTGCATCAACTAACAATATGATGGAGCTTGAAAGTTTCTGCAAAGAAGAATTGGAGAAACTTCCCAAAACAGGTGTGCTAAGCACCTCATAAAAGACGTGAGGCTGGAATTGCTGCCAAAGGTGCTTTAACAAATATTGAGCAAAGGCTGTGAATTCTTATGTACATTATATTTTTGTGTTTAATTTTTAATGAACATGTAAAGAATTGAAACAAACTTGTCTCACTTTGTCATTGTTTATCATTGGTGTACTGTGTGTAGAATTCTGAGGGAAAAATTACTGTAACATAAAACGTGCAGAAAAGGATGAGCTGTGAATACTTTACTCTGTAAATGCTCCGATAAATGCTCTGATATTTAGAATTTTTTCACAGCTGACCAAGGCTCAAATTTTTGTTACAGTGTGTACATTTGATTCAGTTAGTTTTGATTTCATAATGGATTTTTGTGGGCACATAAAAAACATTGCATGATTCTGATTATGTCCTGTGATATGTTATATCCTATGTTTCCCAATGCTTGACATTGATTGGTTTGTAGAGGGGCAAGTGTCTGATGTTGTCACATCAATTCGGTGTAGCCTTTCCAGGAAAAAAAAAATCAATGAACAGATTAATTCTCTTATGACTATACTTCCAACATTATGAGTTTACAACCAGAAGCACTAACTCCTAATGGAGTTCTAGTAAGATTAGTTCTTGTCCTCATTAGTAACTGTCCTCATGTGGTATTATGACATATTTTAACTGTGTCTTCTGACGAGATTTTTATCTGGGGTGAGACCACATCTTTTGGATGGAACAAATTTTGTTCCTATGGTCTGCATTGTGGTTTGAGGCATGTTTCATAACTGAAAAGTGAACTTTTTTTTTGCAGTGCAAAAGTGAACCACACTGAGGTTTGCAATTTGCAATGGAATATTGTTACCTTTGGCTTTATTGCATCTGAGCCTGCTGACCCAGATGTAAACACACTAGAGTGATATTTGGCAAAGACCTTTCTGACTTCTATTTTAACATGGACTATAGTTGTGTTTCAGGCTGGTAACTTATATAATACAGGAAGATGACAAAAATCCTGCAACTAACAACTGGAGTTATACACAGGGCCCATCCCTTTTCTAATCTAAAGTTTATCTAAAGTTGTCGTGGTCATGTATGATCTGATCAGTAACATTTTAATTACCACCTGTCTTTTACCCAATACTACAAAGAGGCCCTTACACCAAACCACAAATATTGCTGTGGCTGTTTATGGTCCATTCAGCAAAATTTTAAATACCACCTGTCTTTAATCAATACTAAAAACTCCTTCACCAAACCATTAGCTGTGGCCATTTTTTTATCTGATCAGCAGTAATTTATTTATCCAAAGCTACAGGAAGATAAGACTATCATTCGTCAAACATCTAAGGTTGATGTGGCTGTTTATGATTATTTTGATCAGCAGCCTTTCCTTATACATTGTGAAATGACCCAGATGTTTGATGATATGCTACCTCTAACAGTTGCACATTTGACCTCGCCCACTTTACCAATACTCCAATTGCTACCACACAAGCTCTTCACAGTGGTCTACTTCTGACAATGCCTTCATAACTGCCCTCAATACCTGACCTCTGAACCCAAATTCACCCAACAATGCTGTAGCAGACTTCTGTACAGAAGCCTATCTCTACTGGTCTATCATATGGCTTCCACCCATGCTCTCTCTCACCTCAGCCACCAAATCTGCATACCTCAACCTTTTCCTTTCATAAGCTACCTCAACTTTATCTTAAAATGGAGCAGTCAGCTCAATAAAATAAACTATTTGTTTGCTCTGTGAGTATAACACAATATCAGTGTGGAACATCTGCCAACAACTTTCTGCCAGCACTCGTTCTCCACTGCACTGCCCTTCATGCACAAATCTAATTAACCTGCTTCCACTAACAATGGGCGTGTTGTTAACTTCTAAGTGCTTCTTATCAAATGCATCTGCTAAAGACCTAAGTACCTGATTATGCCTCCATGTGTAACGACCTTGTGACAAACTAACCTTACATGCTGACAAAATGTGTTTCAATGTCCCAATCCCAGCACAAAAAAGAGTAACTTTAAATGCTGCATTTTATTTGTATTATCATTTGCTGAGCTCAAAACACTAAACAGTGAAAACAGTGATATGCTAATGCCAGAAAAGGACAGATTCAAGTGTATTTACAAAATTTAACAGCACCTTGCCACCCAGCCCTGTGTGTGTGTGTGTTTGTGTGTGTGTGTGTGTGTGTGTGTGTGTGTGTGTGCGTGCATGTGTGTGTGTATTTGTGGTCCAAGTATAAAATCGCAGCACAGCAGGGCCCTTGTGTGCTAGATGGTGGGTGGAATGGTGATGGCTATAGCTGGGGTGTTTATCTCTGCTCACTGCTGGACGACTGTGTTCTGCATGGACAGCCCGAACTAACGGCCAAAAGCACACCCACAACACCCTAAAAAAGGTCATACCTCTTGTTAGACTCAGTGGGGCTCACTCACACACACACACACACACACACACACACACACACACACACACACACACACACACACACACTGAGCCAAAAAATAACACTTAACTCTTCGCTCTGCTTATCTTAACCTGCACACATGCGCACACAAAACACACAGTATACACATACAGTGACCACACTGTACTGATACAAAAGAAGAGAAATGCTTTCACCCAAGAAAGTCTCTTAGGAGCTAAAGCTGAGATAATGCTGCGATACCACAACAAGGGCATTGCAGACAGACATAAAAACAGCACCTAGAATCCCATCAGACAAAACCACAAATATATAAATAAATGATAAACAACAACAACAAGAGGAGGGGGAAAAAACCCAAGCCGATTGCTTTTAAATCGACCTTGTTCCCCTCCTAGAGCTGTTACTAAAATAGACTGGCCGGAGGCAGGGAGTGAAAAGAGAAAAGAAATATTAAAAAGGGAAAAAATAGAAAGGCCCAGCTGAAGAGCACATTGTGAATGGTCTGCTTAGTCACATCATACATGACATAAGGATCACGCTGTAGCTGTGTGGCTGAATTTAGGGCAAGCTGTTTAGGTTTTTCCCATACAGCAGTGTTTTTCAACCAATGTGCCACAAGAGCAGAACAGGTATGCTGTGAAGGTTCTGATGTGTAGTATGTTATTTTAAATTCCACCCGAAAATATTTTTTATTTAGAATTAGAATAGGTTGTTTTATGAAGTATTATGGTATTGTGATAATAATTTGTCCATTAAAAATGCTCAATTTTCATCCAAAAGGAATTGATTGTCAAATGGCACAGTGTGTGTGTGTGTGTGTGTGTGTGTGTGTGTGTGTGTGTGTGTGTGTGTGTGTGTGTGTGTGTGTGTGTGGTGAGGAGTGCAAGCCATTTATTTTAGCTAGGGCTAAATACATTGTTAATGGGTGCCATTGCTTCATGTCAGGACACCAAATCTGTGTTATCAGTAACTGTGCACTGGGGTCCAGTTTGAGTGGAGTAGTTTTACTGAAGTTATTTTTTACTTCTTATTTGGTAGATTCTTGAAGCAAAAAACAAACAAACAAACAAACAAACAAACAAACAAACAAACAAAACTAATCTAAAGAACTAAAGAAGCAAACATCAGATAATATCCATTTCCTGACTGATCAACTGAATCAAAGTGATTAATAATGCTAATAAGATAATTTGCTTAATTATTCATTTAAAATGTTTTTTGTTTATTTATTTATTTATTTATTATTTACAAGCTGTTTAGTATTTTTCTTTACAAAAAAGTCTAATGAGTCCTCAACACAGTATCAACACCAAACAATAATTGATACATCTGAGAAATAGAGTAAAGCAAATTAAAATAATACAAATTATTTACATGTGTCATGTATCATTACTACTTTTAGTTTTTTTGGGAAGTGAAGCTATCAATGAATTCTTTGTAAGTTATATCTGAGCAAATGTTATCATTGACACACAAATAATAATGATGCAATATATCATAGCTCATACTAGATCATTTTCAGATCAGATTTTGGATGAGCAAAAATGAAAAAGAGAGCAATGCTAGACAGTAATTTCAGTTTGAAATTTAGTTTTTGTCAACTGGGGAGAGGGGGTGGGGGAGTCCGTGAGATGGGTGTCAACTGGCCTTTTCAACTTTCACTCTCACAAACATGACAAACGACTGCACAGAGGTTTAGGTATTTATTGCTGTTAAGAGTAACAGCAGCAGTAAAACTGTATTCCACACTGTTATTGTTACATTATGAAGATTCAGTAGTTCACTGTATCCTGAACAGTGGAGGGTGGTCTGTACAAATCATGGATTATGCATAATCCTTTTCACCACTAAGGAATAATTAGTTATATTCACTGGTTTCTTTGGTGTGGAGGCCATAAGACCTTACAACACTGAACCAAATCACACTCATATTCACATTCATATGCAACTTGCTATAAACAACTGCAAATAAATTGAGAAGCTGCCATGGAAAAAAAAAGTACTGGCAGTTTTACGTGTCTATAAACATGGTTAGTTAATCTGTGTTATGTGCTGTATGATTACAGTTGTAACTTTACTGTATAGCAGAAATAAATGGCAAGAAACTGGGCTACTTAAATATTGAGACATATTGAACTCCTTTATATGGCAAGCAGAAACTTTATGAAACAACAGGACTGAAACTGTACATCATGAGGAGTCACTTCTTAAAAGCATGATGATGGAGCAATTGAAATTGAGGAAGTGGGTGGAGGAGGTTAGCTGCAGTGTTTGTCTATTGATGTGGTTTATCGCACTAAAGACTGGCTTAGGAAAGATGTACATCCATAGCAGCTCACTTCCACTTATCTGTTCACATAAACCAAAGGTGTTCTAGTGGGTAATATTTATGTAGTGCAAAGCAGAACTTCCCACGAACCTGTGGATAATGTAGAGGCACAAATTATCATTGGCATATCAACATCAGCATATTTTCTCTCAAAATTGCTTTCTCAATAATCCTTGCAGAGACCCCTTATATACAGGGCCTGAGGTAATATGACCTGACCTAAGGATTAACATGCAACCAACACAAACACATGTATAAAAACCAGAACACTATTGACTGCAAAGCCTTTGGCTGGCTGAGCACTGCTAAACAGACATCAAAGGCTAACATTTCTCTGGTCAAACACCCAAATGTGAAGATTTGGCTCCACTTTTAAGATGACCTTCTTCAGCTAGACATTTCTTTGTCAGGGTACATGGTCAGAGTGTCAATCTTTAGCGTGCATTTTGAATTAAGGTGTGTATGTGTGTGTGTGTGTGTGTGTGTGTGTGTGTGTGTGTGTGTGTGTGTGTAGGTTGGGGGTTGTTTACCTTATCTACACAATCTGTCTGTGTGTTTTCCTTCCACGCTGTCAGTATTGGCTGCTTGTCTGTGAAGCTGTGCAATCCCGCCTTTATCCTGGTGACATTTCCACAGTCACGGCTGTCACCACTCAGACAAGGGGGCGAGTGACACTGGACTAGTCAAAGGCATGTCTGTCCCTAGCTTTATGAAGGGGGACGGGGGGCTAATTTATGCTCTGACATGATCACATAAAAACCTTTTATTTTGCCTTTCCCCTTTTATGCTGTGTGTTCATGTGTGTACCTGTGTTTGCCTGTGATGCTGATAAGTTCACTTTTTAAATGTCTGAAATAAATGTCTAAAATGATTCTACACTTTTTATGAAATACATTAATTATTATAAATATTTAATATGTATTTATTAATACATTTATAATATATTCTAGTGTCTAATTGATACATACATAGTATTTTAATAGTAAGTAAGTCCTTTCTTGGTTAGTCTTTATGGATAGTATTGTTATCCTGTGTTCTTTCACTGAGGTGTGCTGTTAGCAAGCTGGAGAGATCATAGACAATCACTTGCTTATTTCCGTAAGTTTGAGGAATACAGGAGAGAAAAGATGTTTGCCAGCTTTAATTTCTAGTCATGCACAAATACCCACTTGCTTCCCAGGTTTTTGCTTCCTCACCTGCTTCCTCACAACCTCCCCTTCTGCAGACACTGGCACTGGAAAAGCTGTGGTCATAATGCCTGGATTGCTTAGCAACCTGTATTCCCATAAACTTATAGTCTGGGGGTGATATACTGCTCGTCAGTGTCATGAGTATCAACAACAACCTGTTCTCATGAAGTGGCTGTTGCTCTTGATGGCGTCACAGCCTTTCAGTAGAGGGTTGTAAAGTTAAGGCAGCAAACATACACTGATATGTCAAAAGTCACAGGATAGCAGTGTGTAAATTATAATAAAGCATTACCCCAGAGGACTGCTTCGGAACACCCACACCTCTTTATGTTGTGAGGTGTTATTGTGTGAGTATGAAAACTGGCATGATAGTGGGTGCAAGATTGATGGGAAATTCCTCTTCTGAACTTCCATGGGAATCTAACAATACTCGATTCACAGTGTCTTGTGTTCCGGAAATACATCATAGATGGCATTATCAAGAGTGGACAGCACAGTGAATGATAATGATTGTAATCAGCCATGTTAAACTAGAATTATCTGTGCAAACAGATAAACAAACACCTCTACATTCAAGGCAGGAGGCCTTGCTGTCCCATGATTTTTGGCATGCCAGTGGAAAATTAAAAGTCTTGAGATTTTTGAATTGGGCAATTGTAAAGCTTTTTGATTTTATTGAATTTTCTTTTGAAGGAAGACACAAAAGTATTCGGTTCACAGTATCTCAGTTCCATGTACTAAACACATTATTCAACTCTCTCAAGATAAATACAGTTTGATATTCTAGAGCAATTTTAGCACATTACTTACACAGGGGTCTCAAGGCCTGAATGATTGGAGGTATCAATGTGTGCTGCTTCAGTTTTATTGTAAAACTTATCTGGAAATCTCTAAAGTCTGCCAGAGCCACTTACACCAAAGGAGTCAGCCTGTGTGTGTGTGTGTGAGAGAGAGAGAGAGAGAGAGAGAGAGAGAGAGAGAGAGAGAGAGAGAGAGCTAGACAGGAAGAATAAAAGAGGTTACAGTGCTTTCAGCCCCCCTCCCCGCTGGCTCTGTGTGTGTATGTAAGTGTTGTGTGCAGGATTGTGCATAGAAAGCCTGGGCAGACGGTGCACTGTGTGTGAAGTGGCAGGTGCTCCATGCTATGCACCAGTGGTCACCAGAGAGGAACTGGATTGTAAACCACAAGAGCAAAGTGACATCCTCATGCTGAGACCTGCACCTCAAATCAGAAGAAAAAGACAATGTGCTAACCCTGCCTAACATATAGAAGAGTCTTAGTTACAACAGCAGAAGCACTGTAAAAACTACTCAACCATTAATTTACACCATTAAAATAAGGGTGCCAAAAAGGGTTGTCTTGGACCCATACAACTCATTTTGTTCCCCAAATACATTTTTGTGAAGTCTGTGAAGTCTGAGAACCTATGAACATTTGCAGCTGATGCAGTAATAATGGCGGTCCAAAGGTCCCATCAGGTTTTCTCTCTTTAGTATCTAGACTGATACAATCAAATGAGCTCTTACACTGATTATGCATAATGTTGTTTTGCCTTAAAGTTGATATGTTGGTTCTTCACGTTCCTCTAGTTTTGCTGGAAGAATCAGTGGCTGTAGTGTAGTGTAGTGTATGATTTTCACTTCAGGTGAAAAAATATTTTCCCTGCTGTGAGGTGGCTTGGGAAGTCCACTCATCCATCCCTGCACACACACACACACACACACACACACACACACACACACACACACACTGTCCTAATAAAGGGCAAATGGGAGCAGATCATGGGCACTAATTACCAGTTGGATGGTACTTACCTCTCTGTAACCACTGGCAGTGAGCATCAAGGTCATTGCTACTTACCAGCTACAGCAAGAGAAGCCCACTCAGTCACTCACTGATGAGAGACCACTAGCTTACGGCTAGAAAAAGGCATGCTGTGACCCTACGGGAAAAAACAGGTCATTTGCCAGCAACTGTAGCTTGGCTTGGGCCTGAGACGTCAGACAAGCATTTGTCAGCCCATTTCCCCCCCAGAAAATTCTCCAGCATAACCACACTAGTAGATTTGTGTCTCTAGAAGTGAAATAAAACCCCACACACATTTACACTTTACAATATTGCATCCATTTAAGTTCATTTGCCTTTGAGTGTGGTACGCTCAGAGAGGCTGATTTGACAGGCTGGCTGTCATCAGCTACAACGTGCTAGAGTAATGGTGTCACACATCACATGCCGATTTTTTTTTCAGCAGACCAGCAACACTTCACTTGAAGTGGCCCTGGGAGAATGGCTCCAAATTGCTGGCAGGAAAATTCATTTGCATTTTTAAGGGAAAAAGCGAAGTTTTTGCGGGCACACTGTTATGAATAAATATGACTGCAGTGTTATTCGCAGCTTGGTGAATGTGCCCAGAGGATCCTGAGAGGAGCCTGTCAATACTAATCAAAGGTGAGTGCAGACAGTGGTGGAAACTCTGGGGGCTACAATTCACCCTCTCAACAGAATTACACACAAACCAGACAGATGGATGACCTTGAACAGCCTGCTATAAACAGAGGCAGAAAGATGTTATTTCAGGTCCAACACATTAATTCTTTCAGACTTGTGCATTCATCCACAGTTGCCAGTTTATTACCCTTAATAAACCGTGTGGTAGAATATGTGGCAGTTTTGCTGGTAAGTTAAGAATGGGTCCACTGCCAAAAATATGAAATGTATCTATCTGAAGAACCAACTGCCGATCTAGACCTGCAGTGTCAGGCCAGCAGTTTCAAGTTGTTCCAAGGCATAGTTCAAGATGCATGCCACCTAGCAGCACATCTTGTTTAATAAATGCAATTAAGAGAGAAAAAAGAGTAATTGCAAACTGGCAGGAAGAAAAAATACTGTCTATTAATTCTGAACCTTTTTTAATAGGCCAAGCTTATAACTCCTTATCTTTACAAAAATGTACACCAAATGATTTCATACATAAGTACAAGTCTAACCTACACTAAAGAAATCATTTAGATCTAACATATAATCAATATAGACATATTTTCTATTAAATTATCTACCAAAATAGCTGTATAATTTCTGGATTGTGCACAGTAGACAAAGAGAGGTATACTTACTTGCTGGGTTTTGAGGATTTATTGAACAAACAAAAAACATCAGATACAAAAACAAATGCAGAGCACATATGCTGACATGAACACAAACACAAATGCAAAAATACTCACAGGCCGACTGGAAAAAGGAACTTAAATACACAGACAGATTACAAACACCTGGGACAAACGGGCAACGTTATAAATGAGACAAAATTTAAGAAGCATGTGCTGAAACCAAAACAAGACAAAACAGTGATGAGAAAAACAAGAAAGTAACAAGAAAGTCAAACATGACAGATATATGACAGTAGGCCCCTCCCCAACATGCAACACATGTTGCATGGTACATAAGACAACACTCCCTGGAGCTGGCAAAGGAGAGTGACCAGAAATCAAACAGGACAGACACAACTAGACACTAACAATAGACAGAAAACTGGACATGAAAGGAGACTTGACAGTCTGGACAGGAGACCTGGGAAACATGGGACACATGAGATAGGACAGGAGACACAACACTAGATTAGAGACTGGTAAATTTCTGGTACATTTCCAAGTGCATTCCATGTTTGTTATCTTGTGCTCGAATTTGCTTGTTGTTTGACCTGCTTTTGGATTACCATTTGGTTGTGTTTGCTATTCTACCGCTTTTCGGTCTTACCCTTGTTTGGATTATGTTTGCTAATTTGGATTTCCCCAGTTACAGCAACCCTACCTGATCATTTACAAATGGCGGATATCAACAAACCGATTACTGCAGTCCAGGGACAGGGTTTAACGCTCTTTAAGACGGCTACACCAGCTATCTTGCATTTCTGACAGTCTCACAGAGTTGACCAACTTTGTCAAGGAAATCACTCAGTATCTGACTATTCCCTGGAATTCAGAACTTTGGCTGCAGATTCTGACTGAACTGGCTTGTAAGGACGATGATTTAAATGTAGTGATGCTGGCATCACCAAAGATTTGCTCCTGTGATCCACTCCTAGAGTCCACTCTTTATAAGCCCTTTCATGTCACCAGTAGCCTTTGGGTTCTTCTTTGTTAAGAAAAGGGACAGGGGACCCAGTACTTCATCTACAGAGGATTTAATCAGGTCCAAACTTTATCCTTATCTCTTTCCCTTAGTTCTGGTAGGTTTAGAGCAACTGAAAGGGGCTAAGATGTTTCCTCAATTAGACGAATTCCAGGCATTTATGAATGACAAACCAATTTGTATTGGTTTATTTTGACATTTTGCTTTTCTCTCCAGACAACAGGTTCGTAAGATGTTATCATGATTATTGCAACCTGTTTTTTAAGGGTGACAAGAGTGAGTTTAATGTAACCACTATTTCATTCCTGGGGTACATAATTAGTCCCAAGGGGGTTGTCTTAGTCGCAGATTGATTCATGGTTATAACAACTAATTTGGTCAGGGCAAGCTGATGTGGCTATAAATGAAACTGAAGATCTCTTTCGTGTCTACTCCTGTGCTCAGTAATCTTGATCCATTCAAAACTTTGTTGTGGAAGTAGATGCCTTGAAGATAAGTGTTGGGGTGGTGTTATCTCAGAGGCTGGGGATCACTTAAGTTGCACCCAGTGGCGTTCTGCATGCATTTGTGTCATTTGGGTGGTGTTACAGTTAGGTTTATTTGTGATTAAGGTGTGAATTAAGATGATCACAATTGACATTTTTGTGGTTATTATTTGATAACAGTAGTGCTGGGTTTGGTGAGTTGACCCTCAGTCAACTCTAAGCAGACTCACCTGTATTTTTTTTTACAGGAATTAATGTTGCAATAAATTGTTTTTAAGGCTGTGAGATCAGTCTATGAACTCAGTAGTGTTGATTTCTGACTTGACTTGGATAGTATTTGTACTTGGACTTGCCTTGGACTCAAAAGTATTTGTACTCTGAATTATGCTATAATATTTGTATGTTTTAATCATTAAAACAAACATCTGCCACCTTTAGACTCACTCTTGAATCAAACATGAGTAGTTGTATACTAAGACTGTTCTCAAGAAAGGTTTTGACAACAGCCTTAGTACAAAGTCCCACACGTGCACATGCAAATGTGCATGATTATGCATTACCTTGAAGTCATTCATGAGCTGTCTGAATTATTTGTCCGCTTTATCCCCTGCAATCTCCAGAGGACATGTTAAACTTTACCTCAGCTGCTCTCTCTTGTGTGAGACTGGCAAAGTCTTTAAACTACATTCTGACACTGACTCCTTCATTTCAGAGCTAGCCCTTAATTTAAACAAATAAGCTAATTATACAACCATTAAAGGCTGTTGCAAACATTATGAGTCAGGTTTTATGGAGTATGTTGTCAGTGGAATGACTCAAAAATCTGTCCACTGGCTGTTTATAAATATGACTAAATATGAGCACTATTTTGGCAGTCAGATTTATGAGACAAGTGGGCTCATGCTGTGTTTCTACTGTAATATGATTCTTCATGGTGGAACGGGATGCCGTCTGCAGGGGATTTGTGGGATTGGAGACATATTTGTCACAGATGACTATTTTACCCTCCTCACCCTCACTCATACATTCACCCAAGTTGCCCATAGCATCTGCAATATGAAAAGCTCAACTTGTGTTAGTATGTGTGCATGTGTGTGTGTGTGTGTGCGCGTGTGTATGTGTGGGTCTGTGTGTGTGTTGGGGGGCAACTTTCTCAAATTTTTGAGTTGACTTCTTCTCATTCTATATCATGTTGAACAGAGAAACCTGTGATGAACCATATCACTAACTTCAGTAAGTTGTATGTTCTGTTGGAGCACAAGACCAACCACGTGATCTTATCCCACAACTGCTGTTATAGCTGAAAAACAGCAATCAAAAGAAAATCTTGAAGCAGATTATTCCCAAAATGTCATTGTTGTCATTGTCGTAAATAAATAAATAGTTACACATGCAGTTGCACCTAGAAGGAAATGTTAGAATGCAACTAGAAAGAAGTTATGGTTTTCTAGAAAGAATAAGAAATTAAATATTTAGACTGATTTATGCAATATTTATTGAGCTACACAGAAGTAGAGTTTCTCAGTATGGCTATAATGCAAAAAAAAGGTATAATGCAAAATGCTATACATCTTGGAATGGAGATGTAGATATTTCTACTGCACTGTCTCAAGAGCTTGCCTAGAGGACACAGAGACTATGCCATGGCCAGTTGCATTGCCAGACCTATCCCCAATTGAAGATGTGTGGGAGGCTATTTGATGTGCTATCAACACTCCACTCCTACTGCAAAAAAAAGCTGGACCTGGGTGAGAATATGCATGGGATGGATTATCACAGGACACCATTAGGGACCTCTACAAGTCCATTCAGAGATGTCTGGAATGTTATACCCAACACCATACTCAAAAACACTACTTCTGTATGTGTAGCTCAATAAATATTGCCCATATTAGTCTAAAAGTAAACTTTATCTTCATTCTGAATAGCACTGCTTTCTTTTGAGGGCAACTATTTGTCCATATATTTTTGTATGATAAGTGTATGTTGGCATTGCAACAGTTCATCACTTCCCTTTTCTTAGTACAAAACAGGTTAGTTCATTAATATTAGTATATAGTATATATATTAAGGTCTTAGTACACAGGTCATAGTATCCAATTGGGACAGAGCATATCTCTTTTCTTTCAGCAATTAAATTTTGCAGAAAGGTTGAAATGAATATTGGTAGATTTCTACAGTGGATGTACAACCACAGATTAGGAAAAAATGTTAAGAATATTTGAGCTTTAATAAAGAATGTAGAATCATGAGTCACATATTCATGACAAATGTTTCACATATTTCTTTGGCTATGAATGTGTTTTGTGTTTGCATATGATGGCAAAAGGCCTAAAGGTTAAGCTTAGTCTCATCCTCTTCACTTTAGCTTGCTCCAAAGTGTTCTTCCTCTGTTCCTGTCCTCCATTCCTTGCTCTCTCACACATCACTGTCAGTGGTGATGAATGGAGGGAGCAGGTCGATTAACAGGGAGCAGGGTGAGGAACAGACACAAGCTCTCGTTTGCAGGATACTCCCTGGGAATCCAAACAACTGCTCACAATGATGAGGCCTTTTGACTGTTATTTTCACACCACCATAAATGGGTTCCCTCAGACCTCAAATGATTTAAGCTACTATAAAGCACTTTCCTGTAAATTGAACATCCATATTCATAAGGGTCTCAATTGAGCACTCGTATATACAAGTGCCTTAAATGACCATCAAGGAGCGCAAGAAACCATATAAACCTTATAAACTTTTACATTACATGGGCATTGAGTACAGTAAACAAATGACTGCATTCATCCAGTCCTTCAATTATGTATAAAAGGACCCCAGCTGAAAACATGAATACTGGTGTAGTTGTTGTGGTTATTTAAGCAACATATAGATTGGGGTTCCAAGTGTTTTGGTGTGATTTAAATGTGCAAACTTTTATGTCAGTAATTCTAAGTGTACAATTAATATTCAAACTGTTCAAAAATTACTTCAGTATTTATATTTATATATTTATATTTGTAAAGTGACTTACAAAAATGCATTGCTGTTCACTCCAAATATCCTAAGCTAGTTTGTAAATGCTCAATACCTCAAGCTTGGGTGCTGCTGAAACATATGTCAGATTGGAGGCCTCCATAACAAAAAGATTAAGTATAATTATAAACATTTAGTGAGTTAAAAGCATTTGAAAGAGATGGGTCTTCAGTCTGCTTTTGGCTGTTTAGGAAGTCTGTTCCACCATTTTGGTGCCAGGACAGAAAAGAGTCTGGATGCTTGTCTTCCTTGCATCTGGAGGGATGGTGGGTCAAGCCAACCTGTACTTGATGCTCGAAGGGCTCTTGGTACAGATTGAGTTTTGACCAATGGCATCAAATATGGAGGGCCTGGTCCCATTTTTGGCTTTGTAGGCCAGCATCAAAGTTTTGAATCTAATGCGGGCAGCTACAGGAAACCGGTGAATGGAACACAGCAGAGGACTTACATGACTTGGGGACATTGAAGATGAGTTGGGCCACTGCATTTAAGATAAGATGCATGGACCTGGTGGTTCACATAGGAAGGCCAGCTAGAAGGGAGTTGCTGTAGTCTAGTCTTGAAATGGAAAGAGAGTGAACAAGCACTCAATGGGCCTCTCTAGACAGAAAATGTTGAATTCTGCTGATGCTGTAAAGGAAAAATCTGCCTAACCAATTCAGGTTTGCAACATGAACAACATGAGAAAAATACCTGGTCATCCACAACTACACCAAGGCTCTGTGCTTCTGCTGATTGACTGACCAGTGAGTTCTCAAAGGAAATGCAAGATCAGGGTGAGGACCAGTGGTTCAAGGATTGTATAGCTGTTCAATCTTGCTGGGGCTGAGTTTAAGGTGATGGGCTGCCATCCATAATGAGATATCAGCGAGCCATGCTGAGATGGGACATGAAACCTGGGTATCAGTAGGTGAGAAAGAGAGGATGAGTTGAGTGTCCTCCATATAACAGTGGTAAGAAAACCCATGATACAATATTACTTTGCCACAGGCAGATGTGGCACCTTCATATGTTACCTGGTAAGAACGCTTCAACCAACGATGCAAACCATTGCCATGCTGAGCCGGCAATTACAAGTCTAGTGAGGACTAACAGGAGGATCTTGTGGTCTACCAGGCTGAAGGCTGCAGAAAGGTCAAGGAGAATTAGAACAAACAATAATTTAGCTGATCTTGAAGTGTGGAGATTTTCAGTAACAGCAGAGAGCAGTCTTTGTTGAGTTCACTAGTTTGAAACCAGATTGGTTTGGGTCCTGATTGGATGATGCCATATACAAATATCAGAATGCGGACCTTGATACCCAATGCTCAACATTTTACACTTACATGAACAGAAGCTAGCAGATGAAGACACGTTGTAACAAACTGTTACAGACATGCTGTTTCAGCTATTTCAGCTATTATAGACGCTGTTATAGATACACTGTTATAGCCACACCTTCACAGACATAGTTTTACACACACTGTTGCACACCCAGTGTTAGACCCCTTATTATAGACACAGTGCTATAGATACACTGCTACTGGCTTGCTGTTACAAACATGCTATTACTGATAGGCTGTTAGAGAAACACCATTACAGACATGCTGTTATAGATAAGGTGTTACATACACATTGTTACAGACATAATATTACTGACTACCTGTTACAGACATACTGTTACAGACAGACAGCTGGACAGATGCTTTTATGTATTCCCTATATGATTAGGGTTACACTAAAAGTAACTCTTAACCTCAGTAATCTACAGCTAAACCCAGACCAGAAAACAACAAAGACCAGAAAAATCCTCACATGAATGTCATGTTGTCTTATCACTGTCAGGACTTGTAGTCCTAAAAGAGATAGCAATACAAGAACACACACTTCAATAACACTAAACCTTAAAATGAGCTGTTTTTAATCGAGGCACTTGTTTTTAAATGGGTATTCTAAAGTAGGTCATTATCAAAGTAATCAAATGCTCTACTTCCCAACAAGGCAGACACACAGATAAAAGCATCACATCACACAGTGGGAGTGTGTGCTGTTTCAGGGTAGATTTATTTATTTTAGATTTTTTCCACTTTAATATCCCATTCAAAATTCCATGTTGAGATCAGCCTGATACAGACAATCATTGATAATATGATGTCTATTATAAATACAGTATTTTTGCAGTGAATATCAGACATAGTGTCAGTATATGTCATAAGAAATCCTTATATCTCCAAAATTGCAATTTTAAATATGCACTTTACAGCAAGTGCCTGAGAAATTTTTATGTAGTCTGTTAGTCAATGTTGGCCCCTGGAGGCCCCTGATCTGATGTACATATCAAATTTGGTGGAGATTGTATTAAGTGAATTTAAGCCTTAAGGCAGAGAATGACAAGGCTTATGGTTGTGCTAACTCACTTGGTAGCATTTCAGTCTATGACTGAGACAACCTAGGTTCAAACCCCTCTGAGTGAGCTAATGCCTTACAGAAAGATCCAGCCAGAAATTGACCCAGACAAAGCAAATATTAAGCAAGCAAAACATTCCTGTTGCTCCCCAGGAGGAGGTGGTGGTTATTTTGGCAGAGCCATCCTTGCCAATCCCAGAGTGCTATGGTGGTGAAGTAGGAGGCTGTAGAGGGTTCCTCCTACATTGCTCATTGGTATTTGAGCAACAGCACTCCCACTTTCCCTATCAATGTGCAATGTTTTAGTGTACATCATCTCTCTTCTCGTCGGTAAGGCATTAGCCTTGGACACCCTGGTGTGGGACCACCAGCCAAACTTGTGTGACTCTGCAACTTGGTTTATGTCAGCATGTCCCATGTCCCAAACCTTTAGCCTTTCAAAGCCTTTCAAATTTAAACCTAGCCTGCCCTCAGCTTTTGAAAAAGCCATAACTGCCAGGATAAATACGTGACAGACCAGGCTTTCCTTCCTCTTGCCCAGGAAGTTGGACCTGCACAGTGCCAACAACCTGGTCAATGTCACACCACATTGCAAACCTCATGGCATTCAGACTGATGTATGCACCCACCGTCTTCCAGACAGTGACAAACAAGGTGCTCAGGGAAGCTCTAGAAAGGTATATATTTGTCTACCTGGATGATATCCTGATTTACAGCTGGTCTGTATATGAGCATGTCACCCACAATTGGCAGGTTTGCCGACTGCATCTGGAGAATCATCTGTACATTAAACTTGAGAAATCCCAGTTCCATGCACAGGATTTGTTGCCTCCCATATTAGTCTGTACATGGATCCTGCAAAGATCATGGCTGTGGAGAGCTGGCCATGTCCCACTTTGGTGAATCTGGTCCAGTGCTTCCTGGGCTTTGCCAATTTCTGACAGTTCATCAGGAACTGTAGGTCTGTGCCCACCCCACTAACCATCCTGATGAGGAAGTTGGCAAGGAGGTTTATGTGTTCTACAGAGGCCCAGGAATCCTGTGACACTTGCCCTTTATGGCCCTAACTCTCCAGTTGCAAGACCCAGAGCTACCATTCATTGTGGAGGGGGATGCCTCTGAGGTAGATTTGGGCACAGAAGCTGCATCCCTGCACCTACATCTTTTATTGCCTCATTTACACCAAACAGAATTATGATGTGGGTGAGCTTGCATTGGAGGGGTGGAAGTACTGGATTGAGGGGGCAAAAAGTTCGACAGGAAGTTGTGAAACAGGCATGCCTCACCAAACTAGATCTGGGTGGTGGACCCTTGGGATGGCTATATGTGCCCAGACATCTTAGAGACCGAGTGCTTCTGTGGAGCCATGCCTCTCCTCAGGCAGCATACCCCATTGCTACACACACACACACACACACACACACACACACACACACACACACACACACACACACACACACACAAACTCCTGTGATAGCGCTTTTGATGGCCTCACATGGGAGCCGATGTGCAGGCCCATGTAGCCTCATGTGTGGTATGTGCCAAATGCAAGGACCCCAGAATCAGGCCCAATTTACAAGCATCACTGGCCTCCTTTGACCTATGAACTGTGATAACAGACCTTAACACTTTTTCTTTAGGTAAACAGCCTGACAGATGTCCCTCACTCTAATTTTAGCCATGGAACAAGATTGCCCCCTTTTGATCATTTACTGAACAGTAAGCCAGTACTGTTCACCACATTTCCATTCAAAGGCTAACAAAATAATTTATTTGTTCTGTTTACAGGCAAAAGCAACAGAGAAAGTACCATTGGCTATCTTTTCAACTTCTCTTTAGGATTTCCACAGCATGTTCTCTTTCTTATTGATCATTTGGTGTTGAATATCTTATTCTGATTTTAGATGGTTTGTTTCTCATCATGTAAATGAATTAATGCCTATTTGTTTAAACAAAGATTTAATTTCTTCTCCATCTGTGAAGGAAACGTTCAACAATTGTGAAATTTCTTTCTTTCTTTAATTCCCATTTTGGGAATTGTGGTATTGCCTTGGTTCTTGTCCAGATGAGAAGTAAACTCTCCTCATACCAAGCAGTTGGAACATAAGCCCATTGTAAGCCCTCTCTTACACAGTCTTAGTACAGTGGCCATGTACCAATCAGAATGTGGGAGACACTATGACCAGCCCCTTAGGTGATGATGTCATCTCATCTCAAAACCCCAGTGATGATGTAAAGGACAGCTCAGTTTGCTATGTTCAGTTTGCTATGAGTTAGTTACACGCTTCTGACTCTGTATATTCAGAGTCCTTATACAAACACACATTTTCATTTCAGTAATCTAGTTAACATTTTCAGCTCCAAGTAACCTCAAGCTGTTATGCTGCGGTTCTTTCAGTCAAAGATACAGTGATCCACTTCATCGAATGTTAGCTTTAATACATAGAACAAAGAGGCAAACCCAGCAGCCGGACTGGCAGCACAGAAAGAACTTCCAGTGCACAAGTGAACTCTTGTGTTTTGAGCTGGACTAATTTGCATCCATATTTACTTGATATTAATCATAACTGCCCCCTCTCATTCAGTTATGTGGTGAGTAAATATAACATTTTACTTTATCTCACCTTTAAGAAGTATATCCTAAAGTCACTTATCATTTTTTGTTATGATCTTGGTATTTAAATGCTCATAATTACCACAGTTGTTTGAATGGAGATTTGTTTACTGAGTGTCTTCATACTGTATGCTCATATTATTGTTTATAGATTTAAACTGAGTGTGCATTGTTAACCTATATTCATTCCCCTTTCTTTCCCCATATTTAATTCAACAGATGTGACTGAAACCTGTGGAATTCACTTCTTTGTGTAGCTTGAGTGTCTATTGATTAGCTGGTGCCATTAAATGAAATTAAATTATGGTGAGTATCTGAGCTGATTAATGATTTGCTTTTTCAGTTGCATTCATATTGTGTTGTTTATTACAAGTGATATAAATACAGCTAGGACTATGCTTGGGTTGAATTTAAGGTTATGATTAGGCTTTAGGTGTTATTTAAAGTAATCTATTATATTTAATTTGGAGTTTATTTGCATTAAGTGGATCTTTGTAGGTGAATGCTAGCTGTTCAAAGTCAGAATCATGTCATTGACCCTGCAGACCTGTTTTTCTTTGGTTTGCATATGGGGTCAAACATTATATGTACCAAAAATGAATGAAACCACAGACACACACCCACACACACACACCCACACACGCACAAAGATAAGAGGTGTAGGAATGGCTGGGTGGCTGGCCGGCAGAGTGGCGCAGTGGAAGATAATGGGAGCGCCAGTGCCATAAATAATGCAGGAGCAACAGCGCTTACTGAAAACTCTGCCCTGTCAGCACACCTCCTGCAACCTCCTCAGGGACTTCAAAAAAACTGTTTTAATCTCCTTTGCTTGCCCTGTGTCCCATCACTCCCCCTTCACACCCAAAAGAGAAGCAGAGAGAGTGAGAAAGTGAGAGAGAAGTAATCTTCAGAAGGAATAAATAAGTCAGTTTCACTACAGCTCTCACAGAGAATGCATCCATCAGAATGAGTGTTTATTGTCTCTGTGGTTGAATGTGTGCTTGAGTGCATGCACATGTGTAAAGACCACCTGCAGTGCATGTACATGTGCCTGCCCATGGTTCACACTAGTAAAGTTCAAAGGAAAGTAATGCTTTCCTCTTTTAATGTGTGAATGTCAAACAGAAGAGATTTCCATTCAGATGCTGGTGGGAATTAATCACTGCATATTCTGTGCTTATACAACTAAGTTAATTGCATAAGCAACAGGAACCCATCCTTAATATCAAGCTTACTTGCACAGCAGTACAAAACAAGAATTACACACATAACCTTCACATTACTGGGAGCAGGTCTAGACTTAATATCATAATAATTAATATGCATTTCATTAGAAATGTTGTTTCTAATTATAGTTAATATGTTAAGATATACAATAATATTGTAATGAGGTAATTATATACAATACTTATAATTACTACTACTGACAATAATTATTATATAATAATAATAATAATAATAATAATAATAATAATAATAATAATAATAATAATAATAATAATAATAATAATAATAAACTTTCTAATAGCCAGGATCACTTTATTTTGAGAGAAGAAAAACACACTACACTTAGGACAAAAGAGTAAGGAAATACTGACAGAATAGGTGGGTTTTTCCTGAGCTTTAAAGAAGAAAAATAAGAGCAGAGACAAAGACTTTGTGATAATGTGTTCCATAGCTTGGGTGCCAAAACAATGAATGATTTACCACTAGCAGTAGCAAATCTGAATTTCGGCTGATTCAATCAGATCACTGATTAAAGTGTGGGCCCAGACCTGAAAATCAGTTTAATGTCCCAGTTAACACAGTGTATTTTTTTTTTACTTTATTTGGATCTCTGTCAAGAATTTTTCACTTTATTTTGTAATACTTATAATTAATACTATTAATACTTTGTAATAAGTATTATAAGTATTATTACATTTTTAGCTCAAACACACTCTGAATGATCAATTTCCAAATGAACTTTTGAGATGTAAAGTGTTATTTAGTCCTTATAAGCCAAATAACACAAAAGCAATGTAGGTGCAAGTAATTGTTTTTGATCAAGCAATGAAATTCATAAAAAAATCTAAATTCTGTACATTTTTTACATCTAAAATGAAGACGTTTTGAGTAGCCTAAGATCCTCCTATAAATACTTTTCTAACGTTTTGGCAAATTAAAGTATGTGAAACTACAAAAACATCCCAGAACATTAGCCTAGGGTTCTAAAGGTTAAACACACATGATGTAATGTCTGTTTGAAAAAGAAATGAGATATGATAAATAAATAAAACACTGATCAGGCTGATGTTCATAGTAAAAAAAATGGCACTAAAGAAAGAATAAACAATTGTCTGAAGATGTGAGAACAAATATTGTGGAAAAGTAGGACAATTTCAAAACCCCAGACTCCATCTCCACAGTTCTTAATGTTCCTATGTCCACTGTATGCAATGCAATTAAGAAGTTTACAACCTATTGCACTGTTGCACCAAACAAATTGAAGCTGACCTGCTGACACAACGTACAAAAATGTCCGCTCACACTATCAATCACCATCTGAAAAAATAGGATACTATGGTAGAGACCCAAGAGGATCCCACTATTGACACAGACCAGAACTTACCTGAGGAAGCCCATATCCTTCACTGAGAACATCACAGAAACAGGTGAAACCAAAATTGAGCTTTTTGTTAAAGCACATCAATGTACATTTACAGAAATTGAAACAAGGCCTTCAAAGAAAAGAACACAGTGCCAATTGTCAGACATTCAAAGATGTTTTGGGGATGTTTTGCTGCTTTTGGCACTGTATGCCTTAACTGTGATTATGATGGGATTATGAAATCTGAAGTCTGCTTCAGCTGCATATAATTTAATTAACCTTTAGAGGCCATCCAACATTTTTGGGATGGGAAGTTTTTGTAGTTTGACACACTTTCCTTTGCCAGAAATTTAGAAAAGCATTTATAGGAGACAGTTCACATGTTTTTCTTTTCCAGGAGATTCTAGAATACTCTTGAATACTATTTTATTGAATTACATTTTTTTTCGTGCCTCAGAAGGACTAAAAAACACACTATATCCTGAAATCCTGTTGTAGTTGATCATCAAGAGTGTATTTGAGCTGAAAATGCAAGAATTTTGAGTAGGCAAGAATATTTATAATAATAATAAATTATTCACAATATTTGACAGTAGTCCACATAAAAAAAACAACAACCTGAATGTCATTATTTTTGTTATTTCTGTATGAATCAGTATTAGCTCTGCTCAGGATTGCTATTCTGAAATTTGAGCACTGCGTGAGCACATAGTACCTCCTTACTCATTTTCCTCTATTACTCTATTACTGTATCAGTGACATCATTAACCTCACCCACTCTCACTGATCAGTTGGAGGCTGCATGTGGACAGAGAAGTAAACACATACTGAAAGTCTCTTTTGGCATTTACAGTGGGATTTAATTCTGTTGGAAATATTGTTGGAATGTATTTTAGCTGGATTACTGAGCGGGATTACTCACTGACAATTCATCAAACAATGATGAGGTAATTGACCACATAATGATGTCTTGACATTTTTTACAATGATACAATCCAATTAACTCTTGTAGTTTGTTATGATATGTGTATCATGTGTGTAGTTATGCCCATCCTGAGATATGAAGCCTAGAATACAGCATGTAACTGCCCACAAAGTGTGGATCTTGCGTTCTAAGAGTTAAGGGGGTGCTTACTTAAAAGGGCCTTGATAGATATCACAAGATGTCTGCCCTCGAGCCATCACTCCTTTTAGGTCTCTGTTCCACTTTGTGGTAGGTGTGCATTTGAGGTAAATGTTGGCATTTGGCTTTTAGCGATTTTACTTTTATTTTATTCAAAGAAACTTAAGTCAAGATATCAGGCTTTGTGTGTATCTGTATGTGCCTGACTGGCTGTTCCTTTCAGGTAATGAATAGTTCACTTTAGGTTGAATGCTGTCATCACCCAGTTTGCATTCCCTGCCCAGTCTTTGCCAAGCATGCAAATGCATGCACTCTGCAAACTGGCCAAGGGACGCAGATTGCATAGAAACTATTTTGACAGTTCTAATTAATTTACAC
This sequence comes from Acestrorhynchus altus, assembly GCA_034509495.1. NCBI lineage: Eukaryota > Metazoa > Chordata > Actinopteri > Characiformes > Acestrorhynchidae > Acestrorhynchus > Acestrorhynchus altus. The sequence goes on from CM067505.1 coordinate 21,642,549, forward strand.
AAACATTTAACATACAGTTCATTTTAAGTCAATCATGCTTTATAGATAGATCCTAGTTTATAGAATTAGCGCAGAACAGTAGTTTTTGCCAAACATTTGAAGGGAAACTGTGCATACTGAATCCCCAGAGAGTGGTAGATCTCAATGCCTACAAAGCAATAAGCACATTGGTGATTTAATTTAGCACAGAGGTCAAAGGTCAGAACCAGCCTTCTCACTTTCCCAGTGTATCCATCCCTCAGCCCAGTCAGCCAGAAATGCCCACACTCATCTGTTTTTAACGATAAGGTGCTTGCTCCAACACCTTTCATTGTTGCAAAGCACAGTGGGGTTGGGGGGGTGGATGGGGGGGCGCCACAAGTTCATCTGCAGAGATATATTTAGAGATGTGGGGCTTTGACAGCTGAACTCCACTTTTACATGTGTTTAATAGATTTCTGGGAAACGGTTGCACATTCAGCAGCATGGAAAGAGGCCAAGCAGGGCTATATTGCTTAGAGGGCAAGTTTCAATGGCTTCCAGTTTACATTGGCTCATTTATCTTTTCACTTAACTGTTATTAAACTTGCCTGGAACAGTTTTGGTCCATTCTGGGGGGAAACAAAGTGCTACAGAGCACAAAATGCAGTCTGGTAATACTGGAAGTAGTCTTAAATGGAAATAGAACCTTTACATTATGTGAAGGTTCTTTGAACATTTGAAAGGATCTTCATTCTTGCATATCTCATGAATAAAAATGGTTCCTTATTTCGGCAGTAACACATTCTTCCACAGTCCTCTAGGTTCTAGGTATTAAGCAGGTAAGTGTGTGGAGCACACTCCGAAGTGAGTAACTAGACAATAAATCTACATTACACAAAATGCCTAAAATTCTAACTCTCTACAAAAGGTCTTCTTAATAAGTGGAGTAATGAGTAATGACCATATTGCTATTCATTGCCAAAATCTAAAATTAATTACATTCCAATATCACAACATTAAGAGTAAGATTCTGGTACTAATATGGTTATGCAAAGATACACAACAATAGCTTGTAATTTGTTCTGCACTCACTGTCCTTTTTATTTGCTCTGTGTAGTTCTATAATTACAGATGAAAATAAAAGGTAATTTAGATAATTCTGGGTAAGCTTTCACAACAGCTCTCTCACCCACATCATTAATCTAGTTCATAGTAATGTATTTGATGCATTTGAAAGTAACTGACTGTAATACATAGAACATTTGTAAATCAAGTTTCTACACTTTTCTGCTTATCCCAGTTGATTTTCTAAGGCACAACTGATGCTTATCACATACATGTTGCTTTATTAGGTTTAAACTAAATATGAGCTATGAGACTAACATTGATGCAAGAGAACAATAGTTACCCAAAATGTTTTCTATAAATACAGCGCATTCACACACTTGAGCATCCTCCCTTCAGAGTCTGTTTTTAGTTAAATTACACTATTGCTGTCACATACAACTATTTCCATGATTGATTAAAAGAATGACTCCTTTTAGGTATATGATTAAGATATTTTATATTTATAGATTTCTCTAAGTCATATAGTGCCCTAAAACAGATATTAATAACTAGTAAGTGTAAAGGCCCACTCAAAAAGGCTTTTGCCAATGTTTGACACAAAAAAGTGATGACACTGACAACATCAGAATTGGGATCTTTACAGTAGCTGAAGAACAGCATGTCTTCATGAAAACATCTGTCCCTCCCAAACACGAGCAAGAAAGATGAGTTAATAATATCAGACAACACATCTCATTACAAAATGTGCACTTTAATTCTGTCTATAAACTTTCTTTATATGTTAGACCCTATGTTGACAGTGCATCTACCTATGCTACCCCATCATATCTGATATTGTCTGTGTCATATTTGCAGATGTTTTTTTTTTTTGCCTTTTCTGAGGAACAGTGTGCTACCATTCTACCATTCTACCATTCTACCATGCTACCATTTAAGAAATGTCTCCATCTTTTTCCATTTTCTCAGGGTAACATTTATTTTGCCTTGCATTACTTCTGCAATACTGTACTATTTGTGCATTCCTTTTAATGCTTTTAATATTTTAGTTTGAGATTTTTATGTATTCAATTTGTTTGCCATTATTGACCTGCTATGGACTTCTGCCTCCCCCTGAGGATCAATGTCTGGACCACTAGAGAGTGCTTCATTGCCCACTGGTGGTACACAGCCCACAGGTTGAAAAACCCTGCCCTAAAAGTCCAAGTAACCTTAATGAAGACCTGGTTGTAGTTTGAGTAGATTGAGTGACATATAAAGGCATGCACTTACAGTTATATTTATGGCATAAGAATCGAGACTGATAACAGATTGGCTGACCTTGGTCCTCAGCAGGTGATATGAGGACATTTTCTGCAGAATTGCTACAGATTTAAAGCCATAATGGTTACACTCTGAGCTGTCTAGTGCTGGCGTCTTTTAGATGGGGACAACTCTGGTGGTCCCAACAGATGGCACATGACTTGACTTGATGACAAAGAACTGGAAAAAGAAAGAAGGTCCTTAGCAGTCATCTTAAAAATGGGTTGCGGTCTGGAGGACAAGTGGTTGGATTATGTGACTTGAGAATCTGAAGAACATCATCTGTGTAAATAGGAGAAAGAGAAGTCTGGAAAAAAAAGGAGGAAGATAAAGTATGATGGGTGAAATGGAGACAGGAAGAAAGGATTTGTGGATCTTGTTGACCTTCTTCTTCTTAAAGAAGGTGACAAAATCTTCTGGAGAATGGAAAGGAGGTGGTGGGAGAGTGTGGGGGTTTAGGAGAGAAGACAAATGGTGAAGAGCTTGCGTGAATTAGATTCCAGTTTCTCTCTGTAGAAAAATGACAAATGACTTTGCAGTACTTCCTTCCATTGAGAAAGGAGACATTGGTTTTACTGCAATTTTTTCTACCTTCTCTCAGTCAGGTTTAGTTTTCTTCTGCTTGTGCACAGAACACCCATTCACCATGGTGCAGGTGGGGGCTTCTTAGTGATCTCAAAAAGAGGGGACAAAGAAGGTTAATTTAAGAGGAGAATGATAAAAGGATTGTGTTTTCAGGAGGAGAGAAAAGAGAGAATGAAGGTAAAGAAGATGGTTGTGAGTAGGGTGCAGGTTGTGGAAGAAAATTGTAGAGGTGGTGTGTGTATGAGAAGCAGTGAAGGATAAAAAGTGATCAGAGAAGTCAAGAGGGGTTACTGTCAGACCCAACACTTGGACAGGTCTGCTGATGATCAAGTCCAGCGTCTTGTCTGCTCTGTGTTGAGGAGGTTGAAAGATCAAAAGATGATGACAACAACGGATGAATGCGGGATGACTGCAGTTTTTCTGATGGATATTTTGAAGGAGTATAAGTGAGATCTCCACAACAAGGAAAACACACTGAATGCCCAAAATACCAGTTGCTGATAAAAACAATAACAAAATTTAGTGAGGAAAAGATACCGTAACAGTATGGTGTTCAAAACAAAGAAAATTATTTAAGAAACTAAGAATGTAGTGAAATGCATTCTTGAGATTAAAGCAAATGTGTGGCACACCCCTTGCAGCTAAGTGGGATAAGATAAAAGCAGAGGGTGAGGCAGTGGAAGTTGCAGAGATCTGAGGACTGATCCAGTAGTAATAAAATATTTTATTATTTGAGATTGGAATTAAGAAATTGGAGATGAGTCTGATTGATGGGTAAGGGTTATATGAGTCCAATATACAGGAGTTGGACAATGCAACTGAAACACCTGTCATTTTAGTGTGGGAGATTTTATGGCTAAATTGGACCAGCCTAGTGGACAATCTTCATTAATTGCACATTGCACCAGTAAGAGCAGATACACACAACATTATGGGTGACATACCAGAGTTCAAAAGAGGACAAATTGTTGGTGCACGTCTTGCTGACGCATCTGTGACCACGGTATCCAGGGTAATGTCAACATACCACCAAGAAGGACGAACCACATCCAACAGGATTAACTGTGAATGCAAGAGGAAGCTGTCTGAAAGGGATGTTCGGGTGCTATCCCGGCTTGTATCCAAAAATTGTTATTCCCAAGACGAATTGACGCTACACTAGTGAATTCACACACTAGGAGTAGTGAGCACACATGCCAAGAACGGTGGGCAGCCCAATCCATAGCACCTGGGATATTAATTATCTAGCTCAAAGGCACTTCAATCATGTCCTGCCAGTTCAGGGAATCGAACCCGCAACCTTCCCTAACCAGCCTTGGGTCACTTTGGATGGATGGTTCCCTAACCATTGCTGCCCTGACTCCAATCAAAGGAGTAGGACTCCATGCCATAGATAATCTTGTATAATAACTGCAAATAAGTGCAAAATTGTCTAAATGTAATTTTTCCACCAAACTTTTTATAACTAAATATGTGCTGACAAATTCAGTAAAAAAACTTTTAAAAAATCTTATTTTTACTTGTATTTGTTTCATTTCATATTTTATGGATATCTTTAATCAAAATGCTATTAATAAATGACTAAGTGGCCCCATAAAGTCTTTGGCTTCAGGCACCCAAGGCTGAAGTTTCACTCAGTTTCCAATAAATAAATTATAACATTGCCAAAATACGGCAGTAAACAATCAAGTAAACAGTGAAACGGAGGGCATTAAATATGGATTCAGACATCCTGTGAGGGTCTATGTTTTAACAGCGATAAAATTAATGTTTAATCCATGAAGACCACGAAATGAAGAAATTCCCTTAAGGGGTGAGCAGTAAGTCATGTAGTAAATGGCACAGCAGTCGGAGCCACACTTTCACTTAGCATACACAGCATGATGAGACGCTCTAACATCCAAACATGCTTCAGTTCCCAGCGGATAAAGTAAACCTGCTGACTCATGGCTATTCAAACAGCCACAGGGAGCTGGGAGGATATAGATTCATACACACACTTATACCCACGCTCACACATGCCCATACACACATGTACATTTGTGTTTATTCATATGGAAAATAATTAAAAAGTACTTCACATATGATTACAACACAGAAGTGTTATACAACATCAAACATTTTAACCCAGGTGATGATTCATGACCAACCAGTTCATTATTATCACGTCACGTTGCCTTAGTTTGCCCTCACATTTATATCATTGTTGTCATGCAAAAACCTTGTATTCCCCAAATGTTTACTTTACAAAAGAAGGACAAAAACATCCTGTCAATGGTGATTGCAAAGTGATTTCATTTGGGTGTGCCCAATGCCTTAGTGTGAGGGACATAGCTAAATGTACAGGTGTATTGAGGCATGAACTCATACAGGTCTACCAGCAGTAACAAATCCCCATGGAAATTATGTAGGGAATTTTCTTTGCATATTCTTATTACAATCCTCATTCACACAATTACTGGACACAATTGATTTGAAGAGAATTTTGCATAAAAAGAAGGGAGTCAGTTAAGGCATCCTCTCTTAAGGAGGGAAGCTGTTTCTTACTGCTAAAATGTAAAAGTGTGTAACTGGAACCATTTCTAACAATAATATATTGCTTGTTCACTCCAGATTCAGAAAAGCTAATCTCTTTGTAAACTCTTGTTTACAAAGGTAAATCCATTGGCTCTGTATAACCATTGACTGATCTGTATTTTGTGGCCTCAGTCAACTGATCTACATGACTATCAGATCTAGAAAAGATTGTGTCTGTAAATCTTCAAATGCAATCAGCCTTTGGTGGTTGATTTCAATAGGCTGATTTAAACATTGCCTCACTGATCTCAGAAAGAAACGAAAATAAAAAATACGTCTATATAGTATTACCTGAATACACAAAATCATTCACAAAACATATTTTCAGGAAAATAGCTTTTGTTCAGATGTTTACAAACTGCGATACAGTTTCATTTCACATTTGAAAACATCCGTGCTTGTGTGTGTGCGTGCACATGTGTGAGTGTGTGTGTGTATATGTTTATATACACACATTGTTCATAGCCTTGAGATGCAAAGTGTGCATGAAAAACACAAACACCCTTGCATACAAATATGCCCACAGGCAAATACACGCTCATTGTTCATAGCCCTGAACTGCCCATCACATTAGCTGATGGTGGGAGGGCAAGGATTTGTTTCAGCAAGAAAATAGAGAAATGCAATGTGTTAGAACCTTGAATATAGCCTTCACACACAGCCTCTTTGGCCTTGTGGAGAGAGAGAGAGAGAGAGAGAGAGAGAGAGAGAGAGAGAGAGAGAGAGAGAGAGAGAGGAGAGAGAGAGACCTTCATTAGCATTTTCCTAAGTACACACTACAGAGCAACAAATGTGAATGTGAGCTCACAATGTCAGCACTGCACAACATTGCCAAACATGAAAAAAGGAACGAGTGAACATAAATAAATAATGTCAAAAATGGAGATACAAGACTTTTGCTTGACTGCATTTCTCAAACATCTTAGAGTAAAAGTACTGATCTAAGATAACCACTCATCATCTGTCTAGGTGAATTCAGTGAGCCTTAACCCATCGAATATTAACATTCTCTAAAATCAATGCTTCTGTTCTACCAAACTTGTATATCATGACAAAGTAAGCAGCTTTTTTCTATTTTTACTGATGTTTTAATGAACAGAAGGCTGGACCATGGTGCTGTTATAGCTACATAATTAAGAGGCCCTGCCACATCCACTGCCTTTAACTCTGCCTTGTATAGGACTGAGCTGAGTGAACAAGGTCACAGCTCAAGTTATCACTGTTAGCCATTCAGGGCGAACTTTAATAGTGCACACTGCAATGTAAATTTAACTGGATTAAGAGCCAAAACAGTGTCATTAAACTTGCCTCTGGCCAAATGGCTTTTGAATACAATTACTTGATGATATGCAGTTATGCTGCCATTTTGACACAATCATGAACTATTCAAAAATGATATGCAAATTATGAATAACTCCTGGTCAGAGCTCCTGCTATGGCACCACTTCTCACAATTACAATTTTGGATGATATTTTTATCCATTATGCATCCAATGTGAAAGTGTTAAATAATAATTGATTTAATTTCTTTCTTCCATAATTTACTCCCTAAAGAAATTGATCTGATCTGATTTTCTGAGCAAATCAAGGTCAGAGGTTAAATTATTCAATTATACACTTTAGACAGTTTAGTCCAATTTAGCCTTCAAATCATTTAGCCTGCTAAAATATGTCACTGCCATCTTGGAATGCAGTTCTCAATAAGGGGTGTACCAATGATGTTTAGGTAGGTAGTATACCATTGCTCTCCAATGAAAAGCATATCACCAATTTTGTCCATTTTTATATTTCTCAATCATTTGGACCCTGTAGCTGCATCGTACACTGTAAACAATTGTGGATGAACAGACCAATAAGAATGCTTCATGCCATTCCATGTTAAGAACATTTTTGCCATCTCCTGTAAAGTCTGCATTTCTTTAGAGTTATCACATTGATGATATGTAAAATTAATGTCCACAGGAATGAGACCAGAGCATCAAAAAGCACCACCTGCTTGTATTCTGCCCACAGCGGTTTCCATAATTCAACAACAACAATGTGCACTTGATAGCATTGTACTGACTTCCATTTGAAATTCTGTATTCATTATAAAGTTATTCTATTGACATATAAAGCCCTGCATGATCTTGCTCTTTAGTACCTGTGAGACCTTATTTCCTATTACGAACTATCATATTGATGGACAGTGGTGCTTGAAAGTTTTTGAATCTTTTAGAATTTTCTATAGTTCTGTAAATAATTTGACCTAACACTCAAACATCAGTTCTAAAACCAGATAAGGAGAACCAAATCAAACAAATGAGGCACAAATATTACACCTGCTCATTTATTTATTGATCCAATATTATATATCTGTGAGTGGCAAAAATATGCAAACCTTTAGGATTCAGGTGTGAGTGGGATCCTTGTTTAAATTAAATAACAAATTAAATGTTAATTAATTAAATGTCATCTAAAGTCTAATCTTGACAAGAGATGGTTGTGAAAATTTATCATGGTATGAACAAATGAGATTTCTAAGGAAGAAGAATTGTTGATGCTAATCAGGCTACAAAAAATTCTCTGAAGAATTTGGACACCACCAATCCAGTCAGAGAGAAATTCATGACCACCTCCCCAGGAGTGGGCGATCACATAATAGTACCTGATGACACAGTACTGGTTGCCATCATTGATGGAACAAAAAATTTGGATTATAAGAGCAAATTATAAAGGGCAATGCCAGGACATCTATTTGTAAGATAAATCCCAAGATATGGGTCATGCAGCAAGACATTGACCCTAAGCACACATTCCAACATTCCAAAGAATTGTTAAAGAAGAAAAAAAAAATTAATGTTTGGAATGGCCAATCAAAGTCCTGACCTTGTTTGGATAATTTGTTTGATTTGGTTCCTCTTATCTACTCTTAGGACTTGTGTGAGAAAGTTTGTGCAGAATAAGATCACAGAAAAAGATCACAGTTTGATCACATGATGCTGGTTTAATAGTTCAAAGAAATTCACAGGAAGTGGCCAGAGCTTTTCTCATAAAGCTCTAGTTCTGGAATAATCTTCCAGATAAGGTATGTGACTCATCTTCAAGTCTAGGTGAAAACGCATTTGTTCAGCTTAGATTTTGGTAATAAATTCATGGACATAGGGAATTGTGGTAACCTGAAATGTTGGCGCTGTTGTCCCACCACTTGCATGCGATCACTCAGATTTTTGGATGGTGAAGTGGATGGATGCCAGTGTTTATGGGTACTCCCATGTCTGTGTTACTCAGCCTAGTTGCCAATTCTACATTGCTGGCATCTGCAATGTGAAAACTATTACTTAACACTGCTCATTGTTTTAGGTTTATCATTTAGTTTAAGTAAACAATTGAGCATCAATCTCACAGTAAGGTTGATAAAGGGATTTTTTTTTTCAAATAGTCAGTTTAATTAAGTCTAGACTTAAATTAATATTTGGGTTTTTGAGTGTAACACTCAAATATTAATAAATGAATATAATACAGTTCTATTGACACTAGTATCTACTAGTATCTAATAGATAATCATATACTAATAAATATTGCATATACTGTATGGTAATGGCCTAGTTCCATACACCACCATTGTAAGAAATATGTATGTTTCAGGAAGAGTCTTTTCAAACACTGTATTATGCATAATGAATTATACCTAAATGGATGTGATTTGTATTTAGGTATGTTTGTATGATTTAAAGCAGTGTGATTGTGAGACAACATTAACAGTATACATTTTGCATTATCCAGTAATATACTTTAGTGGTTGTAACTGGTTTAAAGTTTACAGTTCAGTATCTGAAACCCAGCACATAGCTTGTGTAATCCCTGTAGAGGATTACTGCCAATAGAATAGGACTCTCTGGAGCAGATAAACAGACACGAACATATTGGTAAAAAGCCTAATGCCAAGTGTGGGTTAGAGTGGTATAAAGCCCCCCACATTGAGCTGTAGAGCAGTGGAACTATGTTCTCTGAAATGACAGCGCTCCATCCAGTACTTGTCGGATGAGTTGTGGATAAATGAGGTGGAGTGGTGATAATGCAACATCCTGACTTCACTAATGCTCATCACTGAAGGCAATCAAATCCTCATTGCAGTGCTCCAAAATGTAGTTGATTTCCATGGACAATAGAGAATAGAGTATAACTGATATTGTGACTTTAGATCAGCTCTTTGAATTCCAGCTGCCTAAACAAAATGTTTTACCATGTATTAATGTATTGTCATAATGTCTAATGCCAGGTGGAGTGGTATAAAGCCCCCCAGCATTGAGCTGTGGTGCAGTGGAACTGTGTTCTCTGTAAAGATTGAGCTTCCAGTACTTCTGGGATGAGTTGGGGATAAATAAGTTCCATCATCCTGATCTCACTAATGGTTGAATGCAATCAAATCCTTATAGCAGTGCTCCAAAATCTAGGAGAAACTCTTCCCTGGGTAGTAGAGACTAGAGCATAACTAATATTGGAACTTTCGATCAGCTCTTGTGGAGGTTAAATTCTAGCTGTCTAAACATTAAAACCTGTGTATATTGTTTATTGATTTTATTTTTCATGTGTTGTTGTGCTATATTAATAATTAAGTACTAAATTATATTATAATTTTACAGGTACAGCAGATATAGCTATGTTCTTCAGGCATTTGCCATTATGATAAATGGACCTCCTCAGGTGGGTTTTACCATTATCCATATGCACAATTAAAATGATATATATATGACATATCCTTGTTGTATGCTTCATTTTCTAACCACTTTGTTTATGCTGCTTTACAAATAGCATGATCCTTGTCTCAATTATGTACAGCATCTGGTTAGACACGTCTATTAGAATATTAGGGTAAAAGACTATGTCAATATTTTTTATAAAACATATTAAAGTGACTAATTTAAATATTTGCTTTTATCTAGGTGCTCCACTAAGCTGGTATCACTCCTAAATTCATGGACAGATGTAGAAACAACAAATGACTGAGTGGTGTGTGTCATGTATCTGTCCTTGTTTAGTTCCCACTTGCTTCTTAGCATGTGTCTTGTTTTGGTCTTGTCTCCGCCCATTCCCAGCTGTGTCTGATTTGTAACCCTGCCCCATGTAATCATGTCCTGTTGAATATTCCTCTTGTATATAATACCTCCCATCAGTCAGTCATTGTGAGTCTACTGGTTGCTATGTTATGTTATTGTGTTTCCCGGTTATCTTGTCTAGTTTCATGTATTCTTATTATATTTGTCTGTAAGTCATTAAACTCCTGCAAATACTTCCACTTCTCCCTTCATAGTTTGTTCAGTTCTCATTCTCTAACAGTGTGTTTCCTATTTCATCTGTCTTTAATAATAAATTAAAGTATATATTTACTTAAACATTTTTCTGGTGTCGCTTGATTAATGATAATAAACATAACTCTTAAAATGATGACCTTATTATTTTAAACTTTCTAACCTTTATTTAGTGATTTGTTTCATTTAAGTAATTTCTTTGTTTCAGAGTTTACCTGCTCTGAGCCTGTGCCCTGCATATTTTACTGTTTTCCTTGATATATGTGATGCCTGGTGCAGTTAATGTAATTAACAAAAGATAAACAATGTATTGCTAAAAACACACATGTATAAAATTAGAAAAGCAGAGTGACTCCAGGGCCAAGGTTGTGTTGTGGTGTGTTTAAACAAATACAAATGAGTTATTCTCATAGGACAAAGTTATCCATTAATTTGATGAAGTAAATACTGTTGTCTTAAGTTACTAATTATTCAAATTCTAATGTAATGTGTAAAGAGGTTTGCTATGTGGAATAGAGTTAGTGTTTCATGCTTTTGCTACACAGTAAACCCAACAGAGTTAAATCAGTGCTGATAGTGTTAAATTACCACTTTCCGTGTTAACTGAACACCATTAGTGTTTGGTTGCTGGAGCGTTTCCCTACACAAATCTGAGGTATGGGAGCATTGTTGGAAATAACTGCAACTTTAAAAAGTTAGTTTTTCCCCATGAAACAAGACTTGCTACTCTGCTCCTGAATATTGGGTGAGGTGTGTGTAAATTTGGGGCTGTAATTATAATGAGTCAAGAATGTGATGTAACAGTTTTCAGGTTTTGGAATTTGCCTGTTTTCCAGCTGTTTTGGTGCTGCTCGATGTTGTTGAGAAAGAAGCTGTTTTTGAGGTTCTTGGTTTATAACTTCCATGTGCAGTCAATAAACAGTTTAATAGTCCAAGGTGTCTAAAATGCTAATACGGCTGTAAGTTAGCTGAGGTAACAGAACTGGCAGTTAGTGGTTTCCTGAGCAGTGAAAAGGTTAATGTGCTAGATATACTATGAAATAAATTGAAAAAAAGTATAGATGTGTTTTAAGTACTAGAATTATGTGTCTACATTTAAAGTTACACTAAAGACACTTAACAAAGTGTTATTTGGAACCTAATCTAAAGCTCTTGGCTGTAACATTCAGATAGGGCCTTTAAGGCTTGTCCATCTGCAACTGTTTTGTTTTGTAAGTGGTCCAGGTTTGTTGATCTCCATTAGTATGGCCAGAAACCCCTCCTAAAGATCAGTGACTTTGATCAAATATCTAGGGTGCTATTTCATCCTACTAGGCATAAACTAACCCAGATGGAGCTCAAACACACAAGTCTCAACTCCAAAAGCAAAGACCTTATCCATTAATCCACTTGGGGGTTTTGTGTGGGGTGTGGGGGACATTTCCACTGCTCTCATATTCCTGTTTTTGCTTTTTTTTTGCAAATGCTCTCAGTGAAACTTTCTCTTGCTTTTCTATAGTTTCCATTAAAAAGATGAAATGCAGCCAATCACTGCCAGCCACTTAAAGGAAGATCATATTACTAGCAAAATAGCTGCTTGGCTAGAATCCTCAGGCTTGTTATGTACAGTATATAATTTCAGGCAAACATCAAACCACTAATCCTGTTTGTTTTGAATAAAGAGAGAGCCTGGAGAAGTTTGTAATCGTGCTGCATATATAGCTTATATAACAGATTTCTTGTGATATAACCTGGCAGCACACACGCACATATGTACATACATTGATCAATCATAACATTATGACCACCTTCTTGTTTTTACATTCACTGTCCATTTTATCTGCTCCACTAACCATACAGGAGAATTTTGAAGTTCTATATCTTTCTGCATATTTTGTTACCCTCTTTTCCTCCTGATCCTCAATGGCCAGGACCCCACAGGACCACCACAGAGCAGGTATTATGTGGATAGTGGGTCATTCTCAGCACTGCAGCGACACTGACATGGTGATCATGTGTTAGTGTGTGCTGCACTGATATGAGAGGATCAGACACAGCAGTGTCTAGTTGCCTACCTAGTTGCTCCACCTTGTAGATGTAAAGTCAAAGAGAGAAGCTCCTGTTTCTGCACAGTTTGTGTTGGTCGTCCTCTAGTCCTTCATCAGGGCTCACAGGACACTGCCAACAGGACATTTCTGATTGGTGAACTGTTCTCAGTCTTCACTGTATTGCTGAGATAAAAACTCCAGCAGCACTGCTGTGTGTGATTCACTCATACCAGTGCAACACACAATAACACAGCATGCTGGGAGCATCATATCTGTGTTACTGTCGTGCTGAGGAAGATCAATGGGCCACATACTACCTGGCCTGTGGTGGTCCTGTGGGGTCCTGACCATTGAAGAACAGGATAAAATGAGGCTAACAAAGTATACAGAGAATCAGATGGACAGTAAACAGTAAACAGTAAACAGTCTGTAAATATAGAACTACAAATGGATCCCATATGGTCAGTGGGGATGATAAAATGGACAGTGAATGTAGGAACTAGGGGGTGGCCATAATGTTATAGTTAATCGGTAGAAATTGTATGTCCAAATTTCTGATCACAGAAATATAATGGTCCATTCTGGATCTAGGCTAGATTTGCAGTGTAATGTGCATCAGGAACATGTCATAGAAGGCTTGACCATGAGCAGCAGATTGTGCCTAGAATGAACTCCTGCAGAAATCACATCTACATTCAATTTAGGAGCCCCTATATACTTCTCATAGCTTCCATTGGGCATGGCCAAGTCGTGGAACCCAATACATAGTTCCTGTCCAATGACTTTTAGGTTTTAATGTAGGACTAAAGGGTGAGTGCGCTGTTTTGTTTACATTTTTCTCCTGGTTTGAAGCAGATACAGAGTAGACCTACTAGGGAGGAGACCATACTTAGACAGTAGATTTTTATTTTGATTTTAAATAAGTAACTTTGCTTTCATTTTCTGTTTGTTTAGGGTTGAACTCTATTATAGCAGATTTAAGATATAAGACAAACTTTTACAAGACAGTAAAAGTTTGTGAGGTGGTGGAGATGAAAATCCTGAGATTTTGGGTCCCCAAATCTGACACAATGGACGGCAGACATTTGCATCGACCAGCAGCACATTTGTGAGATGTGGGAAGTGCACCATCTACCCACCCCCGAGGGAGAGCAAGCCAATTTCTCTCCCTCTGTACCCCAGCTGCCGATGGTGAGCAGGAAGAACCTGTATTCAAACCAGCAACCCCTGGATCATAGTGATAGCACCTTAACTACACCACTTTTAAACTTTTTGGTAGTGTTCTGAGCAATGTTTTTTCTGGCTGACTTTGGGCTTGATAATAACAATCATTACCGTAACCTCTGGACTCCAATTCCCAGAATCCTTCAGTTTGTCACCTGACTAATCATGTGACTCACTCAAGTTCTGATCACCAAGCTCTGATTGTATTCACCTGGTCCAGTTAAATCAGCCTATCAAGCTTTGCCTCTTAACCCTTAACATGCTACCCATGTTTATTATTATCAGTCTGTCCGTGTTTGAGCCGTTTCCGTTTCATGACTCCTGCCTTTTGTCTCATCCTGTATTTATTCTACCAGTTATTGATCTTCACTTGTTTTTCGACTTTGTCCCTGGTTTGTCCATTCTGGTATTGCCTCACCTGTCTGTTATTGTTCTGTTTTATATGCCAGCGGCAATTTCAAATCCGCATTTGATGACAAAACATCTGTCGAATTCGAATTTGCTAAAAAGTTCCAATGTCGAAGTTCCAATGTCATCGAATTCGAATTCGAACTTCGTCACATCCCTAATCTTTATGTCTAATTTTTTGGCACTTTTGTCACCTTTAAACCTTTAAATGATATATAATAAGGACCTTTTTCTGCTGATCACTAAAGCTACCCATACTTAAAAACTCCTGTTCATAGTCATAAAAATTGTATAAAAAAAAGGTGATTAATCTGGAAACTTTTTAATTTGTTTTTTTTAAAATACATTTTTAGTGATGATTATAGGCTACATTTTATTTATGCTGAAATATAGCTTAAATTTACACCATTAAAGCGTCTGTGTCTGAGCTATGTCATATTAAAAGCTAAAGCTCTGAAACTTTTATTCTGTAAAATGTCCTTTAGCCAGTCATGAATACCACACAACACATTTCTTTTGTCTCTGTCCAAAATACAAGGACATAGGAACATTTTAACGTGTGATTAATCAATATTGTTGCGATTACAGCTTCAGGGCCATTCTAGACAGTGCAGGCATCTGTTACATCTGATGTTGCAATACTGGCAGTTAGTGTTACTACTCCAAGAACACTAACTCTTGAGTGTCTAACACAGCAGTTTTATGTTAGCAGAAGTTCGAATAACAGTGGTGTGGTTCAAAACACATTCTCTGCTGGAAATGAAATTAACTAAACATAAAAAAATCCTTATTATTACTACTACAACATCTTCGTCCTAATAATAATAATAATAATAATAATAATAATAATAATAGTAATAATAATGGTTAGTAAAATATATTAACTTTGTTTTATGTAGAAATGGATTTGTGCTCCCCAGCTTTTCTGTATATTCATTTAACACTTTCCTATCGTGAGTGCAATGGTGTTCTTAATATAAAGCTTCCCTTATCCACAGGAAATGTTCCCCTGAGCATAAAAATCATGTAAACCACATATGAAAGGTCTCTCTGATATGAAAATTCAGTCAAGATGATGGCAAAATGAGATATTCATGAGACAATATGGGCCAACCACAGAGACATGACAAGACTTTCTATGTGTTAAGAGCTCTAAGCGCTGTTGCTCCACCATTGTTTTGACTCAGAAGAGACAATACAATAAAGCTTCTTTTCTCCTTATTTAATGTGTTGCCTTTATGTACTTGAATGTTTCCATAATTTATTTTTTTACTATTTTGACAATAACTCCTCTTTAATCATAATAGTGTTGGAATAGATGTCTTGCTGGTTCAGAACTGATGGCACATAGTAGCAGAGGACTCCTTTCAATTTTATCCCCTTGGAACAATAAGGTTCTATCTGCATTTTGAGCAGTTTTGAGACACTGAGCCTTAAAATCATTTTGTTTTCTAGATAAAGAGTCTTAAATGGATATGACTCAAACACCTCCAATAATGTTAAGTATTTATCAGAAATAAAGAATATGTAAATAGCTCAGTTTTGATAAAAAAATGTCAGATAGACATTAGAATCTTAGAATCTAACCTTTGAATTCTAAAGGGATGATTTGTGGTACGTAAGAAGAATGAGAAAGACAGTAACAAGGAAGAAGGGGAAGCTGAATGAACAGTAAATTAATGGATCTAGTTATGATACAGGACTGTGATTTAATGACTCTTAGAAAATGCAACAACATTGCACATTACATGTTGCTGCATGTATGTAAATTCCTCCATTAATGAACCAACACTGTTTTCATTCTATAAGAAATGCAGTCTTTAAATAGATCTGCAGCTTTTAAAAAGAGAAAACATATTGCCACCAAATTCTGCTCAATCAACAACAACAAAGAATTGACAGAAAGATGAAAGTGTTTGGGGGCGGAGAGTGTAGGACAGGATTTTGTTCCATCCTGTAGAGATGATGAATTAGTAACTTCAGCCAGATGGATGAAATGCTCTGTAGTCAAACACTGACAGAAGACAAACACTGTAAATGGGACGAACGCATTCATATGCTTATGAGACCATGCTATGGTATGTATATGGGGATTTGTTTAAATGAGTTGACAGTAGCAAAATGTCTGCTATTAGCCAGTCACAGACAAATGTCATTTAGAATTCACAGTAATGATGATTCACATATATGAGTACAAACATGAAGCTCTTTAAATGGAACTTCAAATAGGAAAAAATATAGAAACAATTATAATTGTTCATTGACAGTGTTTTTTTTTTCATTCAATCAAATTGATTATTTATGTTATTGAGGAAGTTGAATAAGCCACATGAAGCCACATGAAAGTCAACAAGGCAGTGGAGTTATTCAGTACACTAACTCCAAATGAGACACCTATACCTACTACACTAAACCAACTGATATAGCAATACATAGTAGACTGTAGCCACACATACAATGATATCCACTATACATTGAGACCAATACAGCTATACTCACATTACTATATTGTAGGAATACAACTGTACCCACCACACTATACCAATGGATGCAATAATAGTGGGTGAGCAGAAAAAGATTTCCATGAACCTGAATCAGAATATTGTTTAAAAACTCAATTTTAATGATATCTTGCTCTGATTATATGCCAATATTGATATAAATATCTAAACTACACTGAACCTTCTAATACAGCTGTACCCATACACTATACATTATACTGATACAGCTATGCATAGTAGACTATAACATGATTACAACCTGTCCACTATTTTATATGACCTATACAGCTATTGCAACAACACTATAATGTATGGAAAACAACAATGTTTTTCAGAATTTGTTGAAAATTCTTAATCTATATTACAGTAACTTTGTTGGAACCATAGTAGTTTGAACCGCATTGGTTTGAATCATCATAGTCTGAACTACAATGTTTGTGGATGTGTTTTGTCTGATTTTAACTGATTTTCAGAAATTAGAGATTTAAACTGGTTCCAAGCCATGCATTAAAGGCTATGTTTGTGCTTATTGAAAAAAATAATTATTTGAGGCCCATCTGTGGGGTTTTTACATAATTTTATTGATGCATCCATTAATTAGTCAAAAGCTAGGTGATTGTATAGAAGGACAGTTTAAGCTTGTCATTCTTTCATATGAAATTAATTATATCTTAAAATATATTTATTATTATATATGTATATGACAAATATACAAACTATTTACAATATATTTTACTTTTTTTAACACACTTTCCAAATATTTCAAAAATATATTAGCAAATATGATTTTGAATTTGTCATTATGTCATTAATAACATAATCACCAGGAAGTAAGCTACTAACCACAGCTCTGGAGCAGTAGTTGGAACTACATACCTTAACCACAGTAGTTGTGAATGTTTGTTGGAACTACTGTTTAGGGAAACACCTGTGTCATTTAACAATGATTTGGACTATGTAAGTTACCAACATAGTTATTTCCACAGTTCCGACCATGATTTTGGGAAACACCTGTATCACAACTGGGTTGCTCCGTCCCCAGTACAGCTGTACACATGTTGCTACACCAAATAAGTCAGATAATATTACTAGTGCATTGTATGTTTGTAAAACTCACAAAGTGTTGTTGGACTTGTTGGACAAACAAACAAACAAACACAAGAAAACATTAAGTAATAGTTTCAAAATGTCTCCTGAGCAGGAGGATCCTTTCATCATTATGCCATCACAGTAAAAGAGGGTATGGATTGATTCTTGGCACCACTTGATATAGAGTTCAGAAGACATTAGCCTCCTCTGTTTCCCTGTCTTGCCACATTGCATTAATAATTAAAGACAAAACAGTGAAGTTATTAACTTTCCTCACTCATCAAAGCGATTCAGCTTAACTCCCACAAATAAAAGGGTTTGTGGTATTTCCCCTGTGGAAAACAAACAGGAGAAAATGCTCAATACTCAGCTATTATTCAACAGTGCATAATTTACAAGACTGATTAAATAAATTAGCACATTTGGAGTAACCCTGTGTACTGAAATAACATTAAATACACACCGGACTGTGAGGCATCATTTGAACTACCCTAATGAGAGACATCTCATGAGTTTCATTTCAGGATAATTTCACATTAGACAATAATCAGGATTTTATGCAGACAGTTCTGATTGGGAACAGTCATGTCACATTTAAAATACACCATGGAAAAAACAAATGTCAAGTAGAATTAAAAAGTCTTACACCAAAACTGATACAGCTATACCATCAATCCCAATGTAAACAGAATTTCCAGAATTCCATGTATTATTATATCTTATTAAATATAACATTACTTTAATGTATAGTTATATTTAGTTATGCATCACAATACACACATAATTAAAATAAAAACATCAAACATACAGGGGCATTAGAGCAGTGCATGCTAACAATGTCTGCTGTTATAACATTAGGGCAACAGGTTTGTTTGTGTATTGTTTACCACACACACTGCAAAGTGGTGTTCGCTAGTTTATGGTGCTAAAAACTAGGCCTGTTAAGATTTATGAACAAATATCTAAGAAAATAACATGAGTTAGACCAGTAAGCACGAGAAGACACAGCAATGAATTTGTATTAAGTGACTGAAAATGCTCTTGGATCTTTTTGCTCTTCAGCACTTTGCCCTGATTTTCGGGAAATTAGAGATTTAAACTGGTTCCAAGCCATGCATTAAAGGCTATGTTTGTGCTTATTGCAAAATAATTAGGCCCATCTGTGGGTTTTTAACATAATTTTATTGATGCATCCATAAATTAGTCAAAAGCTAGGTGATTGTATAGAAGGACAGTTTAAGCTTGTCATTCTTTCATATGAAATTAATTATATCTTAATTTGTCATGCTGGAACTAGACTTTGGGAAGATATTATTTTGTTTGAATTTAAATATAATAATGTAATTACATATTTAACTACGTAGTGAATAGATATCATAAAAGCATTTGCCTCTACAGTTTAATCTCCCTTTATAGCCATTAAATGGGACAAAATCAAATCATCTACCAAATAGATTTTGAAAATATAATTTATTTCCAGATGGTTCCAATATGCCTGACTGGTAACCACTTGTTCCTTGGTAAGATGGATTTTCTATGGCCTGAAGGTGAAGAGGCAAATTTCAATTAAAGTAATCTGATGCCTGTGATGTGTTTGTGATAGAATCCAGTACTGACCTGACCCTGCCTGCAACCCCTGCTGTTAACAAGAGGGATTGGGTCTGGGTCTGGCTCCATGTTCAGAAAGGAACAGCTGCTTAGCTCAGTTGTTAACACAGAAAGAAAACAGGGGTCTGAATTTGGTCACAGCAACTTGTAATCTATTTTTAGAGTCTGTAGTTAATCAATGTTTCACTTTAAAGCACACAAAAGACAAAACATATGTAATAAAAATAAAGGTGCTAAAAAAAATTGAAAGCAATATATTAGTATGAAAAACATTTAGTAATTAGTAAGGTTCTATAAGTTTTTTCATGCTTAAACATCTCTTTTACAAACATGGTTTTAATGTAGCATCACCTCAAAGGGCTATTGGTTAGACCTATAGTGTAAACTGGGACATTAGGGTTTTGAGTTTCTTTAGTTATGGAATATAAGTATAAACAGTTAGTTTTAAATGTATTTTTTTAATAAAAGCTGCCCGAGGAGGATTCCTCTAAATGTAGAGGTATTTATAATAATAAGTTCTTGAAAATACTTGACAGTAGTCCAGTCCCCAAAAAGAACCCAATAACCTGTCTTTATTATTTTTGTCATTTATGTATGTAAAATATTATCCATTCTTGGGACTTCTGAAATTTGATCACTCTGTGAACAAAGAAGAGAGCAAACTGTCCCTTCCTTCTCATTTTCCTCTATATCCTAATATCTGGATCAGTGACATCATTAACCCCACCCTCTCTTAGTGAACTGTCAGAGTCTGCATGCAGGTTTAGCATGTAAATATGGACAGTGTAGTAAACATACACTTGCTCATTTGTCATTTGAACTGTGATTTAATTCAGTTGGAAATGAGTATATTTTGGTTGTTTTCCAGGCTGGATTACTAACTGATAATTTGCCATGAGATTACCATGACAATGTAATATATAGGTAAGTCTATTTATATGTATGTCATCTCTGTCCGTTACTCTGTGTCAGAAATATGAACCATAGAATTCCGACATGTATCAGCTTGCAAAATGTGGATCTTGTGTTCGAATAGTTAATTGGTAAAGAGCCTTTACACCCACTTCTTAAAACATTAAAAGTTTCTTTGCACTCACCTATCTCTTAAAGTTCTCCAAATAACCCAAAATGTTTTTGTTTTGTTTTTTTACATCACTTAAGGAACCATTTTAGCATGTTTAAGTATATAAAATATATGCCCTTGTGTTAGAAAAGAAACAGGTTACCTGAGATGACTAACAAGCAAGAAAATTATAAAACTGCTTTGGATTTGCGAATAGAATTGTAGGTCTGGAACAAAACAATCCAAGGTGAAACATGGGTGACTGTCAAACATGGATTGATGAGTTAATCTTATCCTTACAGAATTGTAATCAGCAATAGAGCTACAAGACCACATCCAATACAGCAAACAAAATGAATATTTACCATCCTCTCTGTCGGTAAACTCACAAGCCTCAAGGTCTTACTGCAGCTACAATTAATGATCATGGAGTTTAATATCCACTATTAACACTGTCTTTCTTCTTTATCACTCCCTCACTTTTTCTCTTTCTCTCAGTCTTTTTGCTTTCCACAGAAATAGGGACGGCGGAGTGGAGCAGGATGATAAGAACCAATCTTCCAGACAAAACCTCCCCACAGAATTTAATCTCACCCTCCTCCTTCTGTCTTCCCAGACAGCCCAGTCTCCTCGCAAGGGTTGCCGCAGCCTTCATTACTGCAGTCTCAGAACACAATCAGCACAAAATTATGGGCCGTATTGGCTTTCTCTACTGCAGCTGCCATACAGTGTGGCAGTTTAAGCACTAACAACTCTTTGACAGGCTCTAACAGGAGCAGAGAGGGTTTTTCCCTCAGTGCTACATGATGAAAGTGTTTCTACTGTACTCTTTCAGGATACTTATACAGTATGTCAATTAGTAAGACAAGGTAGGTCTGTTTTTTAGTAGTTAAGGCAAAAGGTGGTTTTGAGAAGCTGAAAAATAATTACTCACCTTTTGAAAAGGGCTCTGAATGGGGTTGTGAGGTTTGGAACACAACTGTTAAAGCATGAGGAAAAGCTCCTTAATGATTCCTTGGGGTTTCTTGGGATTCTTTAGAACTCTGCAGATAATATTTAAAGAACTGTGGAAGCAGAGTTATGCTTGGTGGATGGTAGAACAGCAGGGAGTTGTCTAATATTTCTAATCACGAGGTTTCTGGTTCGATTCCTGTCATGGTACACCAAATAACTGAGATTAAAGGACCCTGAGTTCCTATTAAAAGTTGACAAAACATTAAGGAAAATTAATGATATCTAATAGCAGTAGCTATGGAGTGGAACATGGCAAAGAGAAGTGAAGGGTCATGAAGATTAGAAAATATCAGCACCACAGTGTGGAATTCACAAAGAAGCCCATATGGTTGTTTTTAATACAGGCATTCCAATTTTTCTTTCAGTCCAATTAAGCGCTTAATTAGGATAATATAATTAAACTAAATAATATAATGATAATCATTTTGGTATCCTATGGTCTTTACAGTGGTTAGTGGGGTTAAGAGGGCCTGATGTATTGTGCAGCAAAAACTGGGCTACAGTCTGTAAATATACACCGACAAAGAGCACCTTTATTGTAGATGTTTAGGATGAACTGGCAGCTCACTCCAGCTTTTAAGTGTCAGAAACCTGGGGGCTTGGTAGTGCTGGTCTTTCACTGCATCCTGTAATTTCACCCTTGCTGAAAGGAGCAGGAGTGAGTGAAACGACACTATAAGACATCTAAGTCGGGTCATACTTCAGAAAACCTTTAAGTGCCAAGCAGAACAATTCCATAATGGCTTTTTCTTCATATCATCTATAAAAAAGTTTCCACAATACTGTGCAAAAGTCAGAGAACATGAGGAGCTTTGCTGTTTGATTAGACATTCTTCTGCTTTTGCTCTAAGAGGTTCTTGATTAGCTACACATTCTTTCAGACCCATATCTATCTTCTCACCCTGGAAGGATGGACACAAACATCTGCAGGCTTGTTTAGCTCTGAAGTGAGAGTGGAGCTTAATGTTCTCCTTTCTGTCAACGATAAAAGCTTTAACCTTTAGAATCCTAGACAAATTTTGCAAAATGTATTCATAGTTTGATGCACTTTTATAAACCAAAAAATTAGAAAAATACACTTCATTCCAAGAAATACATTCAATTTGAAATGTAAATATTAATAAAATGTAGAAATTTGCATGAATTTGACTGTTTTGGTCTTTTTTTTAAGTTACTTTTTACTATTATTATTATTATTATTATTATTATTATTATTATTATTATTATTATTATTATTATTATTATTATTATTTTTGTTGTTTTTTGCTTATAACCCTCTATCACCCATTATCTGGGTCAGTGATATCATTAACCCTGCCCCCTTTCGTGGATCAGTTGGAGTCTGTGTGCAGGTCGAGCATGTACAGGGGTTGGACAATGAAATTGAAACACCTGATTTTAGACCACAATACTTGATTAGTATGGGGTACTAGGGCCTACTTTTGCGGCCAATACAGTGTCAATTCGTCTTGGGAATGATATTTTTTGGATACAATCCGGGTTAGCACCCGAACATCCCTTTCAGACAGCTTCCTCTTGCGTCCACAGTTAATCCTGTTGGATGTGGTTGGTCCTTCTTGGTGGTATGCTGGATACCGTGGCTCTAGATACATCACAAAGACTTGCTGTCTTGGTCACAGATGTGCCAGCATGCACCAACAATTTGTCCTCTTTTGAACTCTGGTATGTCACACATAATGTTGTGTGCATTGCAATATTTTGAGCAAAACTGTGCTCTTGCCCTGCTAATAGAACCTTCACACTCTTCTCTTACTGGTGCAATGTGCAATTAATGAAGACTGGCCACCAGGCTGCTCCAATTTAGCCATGAAACCTCCCACACTAAAATGACAGGTGTTTCAGTTTCATTGTCCAACCCCTGTTCATGTGGACAGAGCTGTAAACATACACTGGAAGGCTCCTTTGGGAGCAGATTTGGTGGTCATTTTCTCTGTATCTTTATATTTTAACTAATCTACTTATTTTCCATCAGATTTCTTATGTACTAATTTGCATACTATTATTTTGGATCAAATTTAAATCTAATATGATAATGATTCATGAATATCATGTACTTAGTAGCCATTTTGACTGAAAATTAAGTCAATGAAACATGGTTTCTAACTTTTGCCCAGTGCTGTACCTGAACACAAACAAATCTCAGTGGAGACCAGATGAAGAATCCCAAAAGACTTCTTATAACTATATATGCTACCACAGCATTGATGTGGCTGCTAAGCTTTCCATGTGCACCCAGATAAAGATTTAATTGTGCCCACTGGTGGGCCCAATTAAATCAATATTCCCATATACAATGTGACAGTTCTGTAGTTGCAAAGGGGGTCATACCCAAAGGACAGAAAAGAAAAAAAAAGACACTCAATAAAACTGTTCTACATAGCAACAAGCTCCAGTGCAAATGTTGAAAAACAAATTCAAAGGTTATTCATTTTTGTTACTGTACATGCATCTCTAAAAAGCTTTCAGCAGGAATAACTTCATGTGTCACACTTTCTGACTTTTTGGACTAAACACAAATGTAACCTATTCAGCAACATCCTCAGTGTCTGCTAATGAATATTTGAGTGAATATTTTCCTCCTCTGCATACCATTACCATGCAGATGGAGGCATTTACTTCAAAGGTCACAGTTCCCACTTAATTTCCAGGGGGGGGGGATAATTAAACAGGATTCTGAGCTCTGCAGAAATTGTGTAACTGCAAAATAGGCTTTACTCAAGTTCACATTCTTACTACAGAACTATAGAGTTCACTGTATGAAATATGCATGGATATCGAGCTAAAGCCCTGTAAAACCACAAGTGAAAATTTAAATGTGTGATTTGTCCAAGAGAATCAACATTCTACATATTGCCTCTACATTTGCATAATATTCCTCAGGTTTTGAAATCCTTTTTCTCCACCAAGGGCACTGCATATATCATCAGGTTAAAAATGTTCCCTTGTTTATGAAGGAATGTTGTAGCAAGAGTGAAAATAAGTTTGTTTGACTCTGTCTTTTGGGAAATTTACAGATATCAGCTGATATAATCCTGAAGTCACAATAGAAAACAGATTTGGGATGTCTTTATGGAGTCTGTCAGTGATATTCCTACAACAGATCACAAACTGGATTGCTTTATCTCAGCGGAATGTATTAAATAGTTTTTGTTTGTATGTTTGTTTGATGGATTGTTTTTTACTCTATCAGTGACCTGTTACTTCAGCTAACATTAACATCCTGGGACTTTACAACTGAATTAGCTGTGAAACAGCAATTTCAATTGCAATTTGTTAGCTCTGATGATTCATAAATTCATAAATTATACTGAAATGATATTCTATTACATTTTATATCTCATTCAGGTTGTTGATTTTCCCACTGTGACACATTCTATCTAGGATAACTGCACTATTTCTGCTTTTTTTCAATAGACTTGGGTCTCCTCTGGTCCACCTGTTCGAACTGCACCAAATAAGGCTATCCTTACTTGATAACTTAATTAAAAAAAAAAAAACTGTCATACAATTCTAATTCCAATGAAGTTGGGCTGTTGTGTAAAACATGAATAAAAACAGAATATGATGATTTGCAAATCTTTTTCAACCTATATTTAATTGAATACACTGCAAAGATAATGTTCAGATTTTATTGTTTTTACATCAAGCAAGAATAGGAAAGAATTATACCTACAAAGCTTCAACAATTAATGTCCTCAGTTCCTAAATGCTTATCTAGTGTTGTTAATCGGAAAGGCGATGTAATATAGAGGTAAACATATCCCTGTACCAACTTTTTTTGAACATGCTGCAGGCATCAAATTCAAAATGAGTGAATTTTGCAAAAAACAATGAAGTTGATCCGCTTTTTTGTTTTAAAGTTGATTAGTTTATATTTTCTTATATTTTGAGATTCTGCATTTCTGGTTTTCATGAGCATTAAGTCATACTGATCAACAGTAAAATAAAAAAAAAGTCTTGAAATGTCACTTTGCATGTACCTTTTTGAATTAAATTGTCATCATGAACGAGCTTTTTAACAATGCTCAGGTTAACACTTAAAATGGTGATCTAACATAGAGAACAGCTATTAGTATTTTTCGTTTTTCCAGAGTTTATTCAGATTTTTTAAAATAATACAATTTTACAAGGCATACCAACTCAGCAGTGTGTTCAGAAATACTCTCCTGGACAAAAGGGCAACACATAACCACATCCATATCCCATAATAATGCCATTTTCATTCTTGAATGTAAGATTTTGCTCATTAGGGACAGCCTTTCATCAAGAACATGTGGAAGAAGCATAATAACTCAGTGGGGCGGCAAAAGAACTGACTAAAGCAAACAAACCCAGCACTTGTCTCTGGCTCGTCCTGTTAGGTTAAGAAGCTGTGGCGTACCTGGGGAGGCATGTGGCACACAGCTATTGTTTATTTTCTCTTGGCAGCTCATGGCTAATGAAGAAAGATGATAAAACTTGTGCTGAAATGACTGCTGTTTCTCTGCTATTATAGTCTTCTGAATTAGTCTTTCATAATGAGAATAAATGAGCACCATGTCAACCAGGTGCCACTCCCTGTGACATTGTGACAGGGAATTCACCTACAAACAGTACAGTCTGTACCCACGTCATCCATTAAACCACCACCAAAACAAAGATGTATTGCTATGATATTGCTCCTGACACAGATGCTGGTTTTCTATGCAGTTCCTGTTAATTATATTGTAACTTACTGTAATGTCTTACTCTCGTTCTAAATATTGTCAAGACATGTCTAAAGTTTGCTTTTTTAGCTGTACATTTGAGCTATTGAGGTAATGTAGCTAACTGTAATGAAGCAAAAGTCACTACAAACTGGCCACAAAATGCATCTCAAACCAGCATGCTTTTGTGATTTCTGAAACTAGATATCAACATTGTTGTGCAAAAAACTCTAAAATGGTAACTTTACAGGGGAAGGAAAAAAACTTGTTTTTGTGCACTTGTACTATTTGTGCATTTCACATAATTTGAAGAGACTGTGAACAGTTGGAACACTAGATCCAGAAAGTATTCTCAGCACTTCACTTTTTGCACATTTTGTTATGTTACAGCCTTATTTGAAAATGGATTCAATTAATTTTCCCTCAAAATTCTACAATTCTACACACTATGCACTCCCATGACAAAGTGAGAAACATTTGTTTGAAATCTTTGAAAATGTATTAAAAATAAAACACAAAAATATAATCTACATAAGTATTCACAGCCTATGCTGAGCAATTACAGTCTCACATCTTTTTGATTATGATCTCCAGAGATGAAGATATCTGGCTGGCCCACTAAAGTAAATATGTACCTTGTGTTTACATTACAGACATGAACAACATGTCAGATTTTAAACTTACATTTAAAAACATTTAAAATGAGGCACTGTTCCTGTGAACTCCACTGTATATCTGTCAGACACAGTGATGCAAGACTCCAGTAATTTCTGCTTCTGTCAGGGACCAAAAGAGAAGATAACACATTGTTAATGGGGCCTGTAATATGTAGAAAACATTCAAATGAGCACAAAATGCTGCAAATTGTTCCAGTTAAGGATTTGCAAAGTAATGAAGGATGTCAGCCTCCGGATCAGAGCAAAATGAGTCAAATGAGGCAGTTTATAGAGAGGCTGAGTGTGACCCTTTGTGGCAAGGTCTGTGTAAATGGTGCCTTGTTAAAGGCCCTGTTTCAAAGGTCATTGAGTTCCCTTTGGGTGAGCTGATTTCTGCATTCTTGGAACAGAGAACTCGGAGGGTTCCAAAGTTACTGTGCCAAGGTCACCATGGTAACCAGGAGGAGAAGGTGACAATTGAAAGAGTGAGAAAAAACATTAAAGGTTAACTGTGTCTGGAGCCAAACAACCACAAGGGCATCGTTAGCGCTGGCAAACTGCCTGACCCTCCAGAACATGATCTGCTACTAATAATTAGACTTTGCCCAAGGACAAGGAACATAACCCAGCTGCTGCGACGGCAGACAATGTACGGATGTTCCTAACACATCGGCTTGAACACTGTCATAACCTGGGAATAAAATATGCAAAGAGAAGAATGTTTTTAGCATTTCAATTCAATCTGAATTTGCAGAGGGTGACTATGGCCCAACACAATTATATAAGACTATTTCGTCTTGCCTGCTGTCCCTGTTAGAGCACCATCAATATTCTAAAACCACTTCCATTCTAAGCAGAGCTTGCAGGTCTTTGAGAACAGGTTAGCCAGGCAACCGTGGCATGTATAGACATGGGTAAAAAGAAAATATGTTGTGTTCAGCATTCCAATTCACTAAAGCATGAAGTGTCAAATGATTTAAAACTGCAGCAATTTTGCAACACAGGAATTGTTTGTGGGAACTGCATGGAACTGCAAATTTGGCATGACATGCTGGAGTTCATTTATCACATAGAATCAAATATAATCACACTGTACTCAGCATGAAAAGGTACTGCATTAAAATGTCAAGTGAGATTTATACAATATCTTTACAGTAAATGGCTGTAAAATATTACATTCATATTTCATATGAGGTTTGGTGGTGTTAAGTAAAGTGAAACACAGGAATCATAATAAACATATATTTTTTTATTAAGAGTATTTTATTGTTACACCCTCCCCCAATACCTCTGCATTGATTTCCAAATCTCAAGTGGATCTTTACCCTCTTTTCATAATACTGAAATAAGGATATTAAAAAAAAAGAGTTTATCCTACTTTTCTTGGAGTTGTCTTACCAGAAGTACGTAAAAACACCATCATTCCAGAGAACACAGGTCCACTGCTCCACAGTGCAATGCTGGGGGCTTTACACACTTTTAGGCCACACCTGGTATTAGGTGATGCCAGCAGAGAATCCTGTTCTACAGTGACTAGACAAGCTGTGCGTGTGTGTGTGTGTGTGTGTGTGTGTGTGTGTGTGTGTGTGTGTGTGTTTGTGTGTGTCTTTGTGTGTGTGTGTGTCTGTGTGTGTATGCATTCATGTATCTGAGTCAGCAATGGGTATCATGGTTACTTGATACAGATTCAATGCGGATAACAAAATATTATTAAAATATGCTTGGAACAGCTTATGCACATTTGTCAATACAATGTTTGAGTATGTTCAAAAGTATGCAATGTCTGTCATTATTAATATTTATTAATAACAATTTAAATCAAGTAATTGAGACATTAATTACTTTTACAAAGGCTGTTTCTGTACTGTGGACTCACCTACAGTCTAACTGAATTGTTTTCCTGTGTATTATGTTGGAGGAAGGCATTTAGCTAATTGTGTTCTATTTTCTCTATGACTTTACACAGAAAGGGTAAACTGGAAAATTTAGGACAATATGTGTATGTTGAGAAGTGATCTTAGAGTAGCAGTCTAAAGTGAATCTGGGAAGGTTATTTACTTATTTATTATTATTATTATTATTATTATTATTATTATTATTATTATTATTATTATTATTTCCCAGTTTGGAAATGCTAATTAAACACCCGGTTAGGATTCTTGCACATTCCATACAATGTTCCTGACACTAGGAAGGTGAAGACAAGCACAAGCATCCTCCATTGCATGTGAAGTCAGACTCTTTTCAAACTGGCACCAGTTCGTTATTGCTGGGCAGCCAATGCACTTGGAGGAATACAATTTGATACAAGAGCTAATAGACACCTGTGCCAACCAGCACTGCATTGGGTATGTACCCACCCAGGAGCGCATGGCCAATTTTGCTCTCTCAGACCTGCAGTACTTTGATCAAACTCATTAGACCACTGAGCCACTTGGAGCCCCAAGCCACCAGATTCTAAAGAACTGTGAAGAAGGTTTGAAGTGGATGTAAGATACACATAGTGGATTTGAAGTGACAACCAAAAGAACAAACTAACCTTCATTAGCACTGGGTTCATTCATCAGGGTAAAATAATTTAAAATATTCTGTGCTGAGCAGGCTTTTTGAACCGATACACTGTTACTTGTTGGGTGGATGCTGGATCTAATATTAATGATCTTGTTTTTAAAAATGATCCTCTTGGAGACATATTGTCTCTCAATTAGTAATGCAATGTTCTATAACAATACAGAGTTTTCAGTGTAAATTTACCAAAATGTATACTTTTGTAGGTATTTGTTTCTGAGACTACAGTAGCAAGCCCTCCCCCTTTTTCCCACATATACAAGAAAGCTGTATTGTGGAGCACACATTTCAGTTGATTTTACTGTATCATTAGAGCTCAATGATGTCAGTTAGAAACATCAGTGGCCTAATATTTAAGAGGGCCATTGTAATGGCATTTCCTACCAGGGGTTTGAAGTTTAGAAGTTTAGAAATAGAAATTGTTAAAAGTGATAATTTGATTTGCATGTGGTTGCAGTTGTAGTTCTAGAGTGGTAACCAATAACACCAGGAATGGAAAAGGAAACAGTTCTGCAGTTTGAAAGTCATTTTCAAGTTGAGTACAAAGAAAGAAATAATCCTAAAATCTGGAAGCCAAGTGAAAATGCATGAACTATTGGTTTCTCTATGGTAACATTTCCATTTTACTCCCTTTTACTGATCACATGATACAGTACTAAACCCCACATGCTATTTTACTGTTCTACCACCACAGAAAATAATGCTAGCTTTGTGGATGTCAGTGTATTTACACTATATATAACATGTCAGCTTTGAGGCTGTAGTGTGTTTGACATTTCTGATCCGGTAAGCTGGGGTGAACTTTTTTGGTCCTGATTCTAATTCATATACCTTTTTGACCTTAACGCTGAGAGTATTCAAGCAGACATTGTGTGTAATTGTGGCTAAAGTTCTCCTGATGCTGGCTTAGGCTTTACATGTTGAGGTGGAAGAGAAGTATCTATTTTTCCTCTTGAATATTCCTCATGATCTAACAGGCTGAGAGCCAAAGGGCTGCATTCCACCAAAGATGCATCCTTGACAGGCTGAATGACAGTAATTGTGGTGTTTCTGAATACATTGAGGCAACAGTCCAATTCAGGAGTGAGCATTTTCTGGTAATTTCTGTGATTCATGGGAGGTCGTTTCACAACTCTGAACCACTGCCGGACTAGCACGGCAGGTGAAACAAATGTGATAAGAACATTAATTAAATTTCTAAGTCTTTCTCTCTTGCACCCTCTTCATCCCCCTCCTCCTCTTGTTCCTTCTTTACCAGCAAGATGCAATAAATCAGGGGGTTCATCCCTCTCAGCACGGGGTGGGTTGAAGTCAGAACGTGAAAGCAATCCCCCCCAGAGTTCAATGACAAGCACTGAACAAAAGACCCAAATGAAATCCACCACCTTTCCTTTCAAGGCGATACTTCTGTGATGAAAAGAAATGACTCCAATAGGCCTCCCTTTTTTCTATCAACACGGCCTTTTATTATTTCTCCCTGAGTCCCTCTACAGTGCTACAATGCTTTATTTGTAATAACCTCCATCCATTAAATTGGATTTTGGCACATTTTATGTAAGATATATTACAGTAATCCAAGGTGGTGAGAATGATTATATTGTTGCCTCTTTCTGCCCCAATTCATGGATTTCTCACATCTCCTCTTTCCACAAACTTCACAATCACCATCCATCCAGGAGATTAAACAGGAATTGGGGGGGTAGACACTTCAACACCAAAACAGGAAAGGTGCTATCCTTTTGTGCTGCTTTTCTCTCCCCCTAAAAAGCGCTTCTAGAGCATAATGGAATTTTACTATCTCATGACTCCTGGGTTAATAAAGAAAATCAAAAACAAACAATATGTTGCAAGAAAGACTCCACAAGGAACAGGCAGCCTGACAAGACCAATCTATTTCCCATTTCAGCTAATTACTCCACAAGGCAGTGTTTTCGGAGGGGGGAATGCATCAATTGGTGCTGCGTTTTAAAACTATGTTCATTACCATAATCCTAATTACAGAAATGGAAAAGGGAGCTATCTTCTGCATGAAGATTTAAAATTTAATGCAGAGTGAAGCCATTTAGCAGACAGCAACACTTGTCTCCTGACTGATCAGGCACAGCATAAATGATCTATGTCCCAAATCAGGCAATAAATTAGAGGAATAATGGAAGAGGAGAGGCAATTTAAGGCACCCTTGTTCACTAATCAGTTCAAGGCTTCGCCTCAGAGTGTGAGATCACTGAGACTTGCCTTATCTTCTGGACAGAGAAAGGCTGCACTGTCCCTGTAAAAGCATCTACTGATAATCATGAATGACACATTCTCTTACAGGAAATTATATTTGTAACAAAAAGGACATTCCAGATTGCTTCAAATGCATATTTCTATTGGTGTATGGTGATCTGGAAATGAAAGCTGTTATGAGTGTTGTTATATGGTAGGTTTGTGAACCTGTCCTAAATCAAGCAGAATCAAGTCCATCCAAAAATCTCAGAAATCACAGTATAAATTGCCTCATACAAAGTGGTCTCATACCACTTTAATTTCCCCATAAAAAATGTTTTAATCCTTTTGCAAGTGAGGGTTGTTTTTTTAGAATTTCACTGTTATTCAGCAACACGGCTCTCTAAATGAGATCAACAGTGCTGTGGTATTTTATTGTTATTGTTTTTGCTCATTGTAATGAATACATGACTTTGATTTATTGGGTCTAACTGAAATAAAAACATTTAAAGAATAATTTGAAAGATATAAACAACACATTTTCCACATGCTGATATTCCACCTTAAAATAGTGCCATAAGGCATTAGGTTCTGCCAACTGATGTGTCTGCAAAAGGTGGACCATAAAATTCCATACATAAGCTGCTATATAACTGGATATCACAGTGTAATTTAAGCATGGCAAAAATCACACACATGGCTTAAATGAGCAAGTGTGAGGAAAATGTAATTAATTAACTAAAACAGGTATTGACAACCAGAGACAATCCATGAAAAAAGTTCATATCATTAAAAACAATCACTCAGCCCTGTTGCCTGGCTAATTTCACTCCTATGAAATATCTGAAGTCTTCCTAAAGCTGACCCTCACTTGCTGAGGGAGCCCCTAACATAATGTAATTATTTGTTATTATTTATTAAATGAACCTGTCATGCTTTTATAGAGAGTAATAATGTAAATTTTAAACATTAATTACATATGTGGGAACCCAAGATAAACATTTGGGGGGAAAAGGGGGGGGGGGTTATAAGCTCTGCTTTTATTGCTTGTTATAACACCACAAGCTGCATATTCAAGCATATATTAAACACTGAAAAGACAACACTCTATTTCTGAGTCTTATTGGTTGCTGTTCTTACATAGTGTACTCTCAGCGCAAAGTGTTATCGTCAAGCTGATGAGGTTTTAACTGGTTTGATTTTAGCTTTGCACTCACTCACTCACTTCCGTGGATATGGTTTTTAGCAGTTTGGTACTCATCTGAGGTCTTATTTAGCTTGCTTGCTTGCAAGGCATTTTAGTTTACGTATGGTTCTGTAACTGAATCACAACACAACAATATGCCTGATGTTGCCAAGGTATCAACAGCTCACTGTTAATATGAGCATTTATCAGTGTTTACATTGCCATTTTCTCCCAATAGCACAGAAGGCAAGCTTAATAACCTTTAGTTCAAACATGACTTGGTGTCTTCCTCTTGAAGAATACTGTATGCAACATTTCCCCTTTAAGAAATACAATATTCATGAGTTTCAAGGATATAATGACAGCTCCAAATGTGGAAACTTGGAAAACTTCAATGAACTTCACATCTCAAGGACAGCATATAAAAAAATGAACAAATTACATGATCACCAACCATAGGTCCACCAGCTTTTGCTTGGCCTGAACACCTCAAAAGTGTCTTCACAGCAGGGTGGCACACATTGTGGACTTTAAACTAGTTACTCTTTTAGGCTGTATTCTTAATGATAACCTAGCCTGACTGAGCCTCCATCTCAGTTCCCATGCTTTCCTCCTTCTCCTTGTCCTCCTATCCTCCTCTTTCTGAAATCTTCCTTGAAGATAAAATGATAGTTAAAGTATTAACTCAGCCTCTCCACTGACTAAGATTGGTTCTGGCAGTTCAGAGAGAATTAATATGTGCCGCTCTTTTTGAAGGCAGGGGACGTGGTGCACACTAATGAGAGTAAAGGAGTTTAGGGATACAGTCAGGAGATGTAGCCAATCACAGCTGACAACACTTCTTCAGCCATCTAAAGCGGAGATGAGTGAGGCGTACTGATACTCCTTTTCCTTCGAGATGTCAGAACACTTAAACATGAGACAATTCCTCCGTGCTGTTTCCAGAGTGTATTTTATTCAAAATGATCCAAGCTGGGTGAAGTGTGGATTAAATAATACATAACACCAAACCCTACACACAATGACATTGTATAAGTAATAGCTAGGCAATTAAGAGTGATTAAGCCAGACTGTAATCAGCATAGCTATCAACATAGCTAATCTGTCTAAGTGATGGTTATCTTGCTGTGAACTGAATGACTCACTAAGACTTGTTTTTTGCCCCACTTTGAGGTGAAATGGTGTACAATGATTTATGCCATTTTATTTCTTTACCACTTGTTTTAATTGTAGCAGAATGCAAAAGCTTGGTCAACATTTCTGTTACTTGAATAGTAGTTGCTTTACAATCATCAATCTTAACAATCACACTCAGCACTCAACCAAAACACAGCGATGAGAAGCAGCAGCCAAATGGGCATGGCATATTCTCTACTGGAAATGACTGTCCACCTGGAGGACTGCATCAACCACCCTGAGAAGTCTGCCCAGAACATAGTGCCAGTCCATATCAGGCCATAAGTTAAGATAAGAAAAGATAATCATTTATTAGTCCTGTATTAGGGAAATGTACAATGTTGGAGCATCAAAGGGATAGCAAGGCTCTCAGTACAAGAAATAGATAATAGAATAAGTAAAGTATATACAGTATAGTATCTACAACTTTATAAATAATAATAATAATAATAATAATAATAATAATAATAATAATAATAATAATAATAATAATAATAATAATAATAAATATAGATTAATTACAGATAATTGCAGGAGGGGAGATGGGATAAGTATTGCACATTATGTTCTATTGAAAACTGTAGTAGTGTGTGGAGTTTACATGTGTGTGTCCATGGTTTGCTGAGAGCAGTTTGGTTGTACAGTCTAACAGCAGCAGGAAGAAAGGACCTGTGATACTGCTCCTTCACACACTTAAGGTGAAGCAGCCTGTCAGAGAAAGAACTGCTCTGTGCTGCCAGAGTCTCATGCATGGGGTGGGAGTCGTTCTCCAGCAAGGATGCCAGCTTCGCTAAATTCTTGCCAGCTTCTCTCACCACTGGGTCTAAGGAGCTTCCCAGGGCAGAACTTCTTAATGAGTTTGTTCAGTCTCTTCCTCTCTGCCATTGAAATTCTGCTGCCCTAGCAGACCACTCCATAAAAGAAGGCAGATGCCACCACTGTGTCAAAAAAGGTCCTCAGGAGTGCTCCCTGCACTCCATATGACCTCAGTTCCTCAGTAGGTGGAGTCTGTTCTAGCCTCTTTTTTGAAGTGCAGTGGTGTTAACTGACCAGTCCAGTTTGGTGTTTAAGTAAACACCCAGATACTTATAAGAGTCCACTCTCTCAACATCCATTCCCTGGATGTTCACCAGTGAAGGGGTGTGTCTGCACCTGCGGAATTTCACCACCAGTTCTTCATTCTTTCTAACATTTATCTGAAGGTGGTTCTTTGTTATTACCTTCACAGACAGCTGTCTCATAAGGCAGCGTTCTAACCAACAATGTACCTTATCAGGCAACGTATTTAGGACACCCTTCAGAATCAGCATATATCACTGCCTCTACCACATTGTGCATGTGAACTCTGTTTATTCACAACTCACAAG
Organism: Acestrorhynchus altus; assembly: GCA_034509495.1. Lineage (NCBI taxonomy): Eukaryota > Metazoa > Chordata > Actinopteri > Characiformes > Acestrorhynchidae > Acestrorhynchus > Acestrorhynchus altus. Next base: position 21,678,131 of record CM067505.1, read on the forward strand.
CTCAATGCACTTTCATTCAGGTTAGCCACTTTAGTTTACCTCAGTGTGTCCCAGTGGACTCCCACTGGGAATTCTAAGTAGAGTAAAGAGAAGCTTCCACCTCTGCCTTTATAAAGGCCTTGGTCTCTCTTTTATCCCTGGGATCAAAATAATCTGGATTAGTTACAGAAGCACACCATCATAATTTAATATTATTAACAAACAAATCATCCAGTTAAATATTTTACATAAGACAACTAGCTTCAGCAAACTCTCAGGGTTTTCTTAATAAATTAAATTCTACCTGAAAACATCTTAAAACAATTTAAAAAAGTTGATTAATGTACGAGGCAATAAACCACATATACTGATGATAACTGGTATAAAATGAGATAAATCTACTTATGTTTCTTGTCTCCACTGCAACTCCATCCACCATGAGTTTAAACCTGTTCACTGGAACACTGATCGGTGAACCGCATGCTGTGATTGCCTTCAGTGATACCTGCCCCTAGTTAAACAGCCTACGTTACTTTCTGAATGGGACAGTCCTTTTGAATAGATTGGAGCTTTCAGATAACATTTGCCAAGGTCTCCAACCTTAATTTGCTTTTTAGGGCTATACTTTTTTTTATAGTGATCTTTATTTTAAAAAAGCTCATCAAACCTTTTTTCCAACAATTGGCAGCCAAAGGCTCCTCTAAAGTGCTGTCTAGTATTCTGAAAATTAAATAATTATCTAAATAATGAATGTCCACAAAGCATGAGAAGGCTATAGATGGTTAGCTAAGCATGTTTCATGTAGCAGTTAACAGGATCAGTGCATGTTCAGTGGAGGTTTGGAAGACCAAGGAAACATTTTAAGAAAATTACTAATATGACTTGGTTTGTTTCCTGTTTGAGCAATGCATTAAATTTTGTTGCTCTAGGCCAGGACAATTTCTCCCCTACTATTGTCATACAAGGTGTCCCCCAGGACTTAGTTTCCCTATAATTCATCATTTACATTTACCCTTGGACAGATCATTTGCAGCATTTGACAGATCTATGTAAGCATAAAAACGACCATATTGCCACGCCCTTATATCCTACATCCACAACCTTAAACACGGGATGCACAGTAACTTTCTGAAAGTCAACAAAGTTTTACTCATTGGCCAAAAGCAGCAGCACAATTCCCAGATCTTCCCTTAATCTTGAAGGTGTGGATGTAAAATCCACCACAACCTGGGTGTATTCTTTGACTCTGTCCTTTCATTTGCGTCTCATATCAGGGCCTTGGTAACAACTTATTTTTTCCACATCTAAAGAATCTCTGGTGCATGCATTAATTTCATCCTGTCTATACTACTGCAACGCCCTCTTCACTGGCCTCCCTTAAAAAAACAATCATTCTCTTCAACACATCCAAATCTCTACAGACAAAGTTGTCTCAAACTCTCTCAAAACCTGTTCACATCACCCCAATTATTCAGGAGCTGCACTGGCTACCTGTCCCGCATATTCAATTTAAATTCCATTCTGATGTACAAATCACTACATGATCTTTCACCAGTTTATGCTTCTGAGCTTCTGCACCTCTACTGTCCTGCAAGATCACTTAGGTCCTCAGATTGGTGTCTGTTGTCAGATTCAGATTAGTATCAGTGGGTGGTAACTCATTTAGTGTTATGGCTTCCATGCAATAGAACTCTCTACCACAAGCCCTTTGCCTCTGCTCTTCTATTTATCTCTTCATTTCTTCTTTTTCACTCCCTATCTCAGTAAAAAATGTCTTCTCTCAGTATTTATCTCCTCTGTGGTTTTGTTTGCCTCTGTGTAAAGCAACCTTGGGCATTAGAAAGGCACTTAATACATTCAAATTATTATTATTATTATTATTATTATTATTATTATTATTATTATTATTATTATTATTATTATTTATTTTATTTTTTTTACTGTCCATGCTGTGGTCCTTGGAGGTCCCATCACCCACACAGATGTCTTACCACAACCCCACAGAAACTAACATTAACACTTACTGTAATATTGAATGTCCATTCACTGGCCAGTTTTCGGCGTCATTCACAAGATAACACCTCACAATGTATACGTGTGGGCTTTCCTAAGCCATCCCCAGAGGTAATAATGTCACGTCATAATCAATTTACACACTGCTATCCCATGACATTTGGCATGTCAGTGTATATTCCTATTCCAGTGTTTAATATTTGAAAGCTGTTTAAAAAGCTTCATAAGCATCAAAAAGATGTAGCTGTCTCCTTATCTCCTTAGATCTTATCTCTTTCAGTGCGAAGTGGAAGTCAGCGCGGTGTGAAGCTCTGGCAGGAGAGCAAGGCTTCATGGGAAGGTTTCTGTCCTCTGCCTGACTGTGGCAGTAGACCTCTCCAACTTTCATCAAGGAAAAACTGGCTTCTTTTTATTTTTGGCTGCCGTGCTGGGACTGCCACACAGGGTGTGTGTGTGTGTGTGTGTGTGCAGAGGGGGTTGGTGTTTAGTGGCCTTCTGGGTAATCTCCAGGGTGAGCTAATTAGCACCAGCTACACGAGGAGGAAACTGAGCGCCTTTTCAACTTGTGATGAAAAGACAGCCAGAGTTTCGCTTTCTCGCTGCCTTGCTGGCAAATTGCCTGCTAAATGAAAGCAGGATTTCACTGCCTATCCAAGCCTTTCTTGAACTGTGAAACCCCTCTCCAGCACACAGCGAGGCATCGCAAATTGTCTCTAAGGGATCTCTGCTCTTAAACTTTCGTTACTTTTCTGCAGTGTTTCTTAGTATTTCTCACTCCATTCTGGGAAGCACTTTATTACACAACCAGAGAGAGGCTTTGAAAAAGTTATTTTTATTATTCAGCAACTGGTTGAGACTGTAGAACCAGCATGCTCAGTCACTAGCACAAAGAAGCAAGTAGTATGATTACAAGAAGCATGACACAAGCTATCGAATAAAAGCATGTGGGCGAATCCTCTACTTGTGTTATGTTTGCATGTGTAGACCTACACTGTAACAAATCTCTTTAGTTTTCACAGCATTACTTCTGTATAATGAAGAAATTCTTCCTGTAGAACCTATATACAGCATGTTACTGTAGAACCTATAACAGAATGTGTCTGTAGAACCTTTAAAAGCAGGTTTTTGTAGAACGTATAACAGTTCTTATTGTAAATCTTCTGTGAATTACAATACACTCATTCTAAATGTGATATTATTATTATAAAGCAGATGATCTTTTGTCTGTAAGTTATTCAACCTACTATATATATATAGAAAGAGAGAGAGAGAGAGAGAGATAGATCTAGTTTGTTATGACGTGTATCATGTCTCTAAGTTTCTCTGACCCTGAGTTTTGTACATTTATTTTTTAAAGTGTTTTCATTAAATATGTTTATCATTAAAATGTTTTATAATGTTGAAAATGCTACAATAAATGAATTCGTTGTGACAAGAATAAAGTCACAATAAAGTCACAATAAAGTAAATAAAATTTACATGTTAAAATAGAAGCAGTGATGCCTTGTAAATAAGTTTAATATTTGCTGTTATATAAAATACATCACTTATTCCCGTGAAAACAATTACAGTGCTATGAGTTTTACTGAAATGAGTTACGGTACTGTGATTTTTACTGTAACAAGCTATAGTACTGTGATTTTTACTGTAATAACCGTTACAGTACTATGCTTTTTTCCTGCAATAATGGTTACACTAAGATGATTTTATTGTAATAACAGTTACAGTACTGTGCATTTTTACTGTAGTAACATATATAGTACTGTAATTTATATTGTAATAATGGTTACACTACAATGATTTTCTTTTCTATTAAAACAGTTACAGTTCTGTGATTTTTTTTGCTGTATTTACAGTTGTAGTACTGTGATTTTTAATGTTATAACAGTTACAGTACTGTGATGTTTTTGTTGTAATTATAGTTACAGTACTATGATTTTTACTGCAGTAAAAACAGTAATAATAAAACAGTTTTTTAAAGGTGCTGTGATTAAATGTACAATATGCAAAGTGTGAAATGTACGACTGCAAGTTACTGTAGATTTGAGGTGCCTTTAATTTTTTTTTCTTAAACAAAAAAAAGTAAGTGATACATAAACACACCAAATGCTTATTTATTGATGCCAACCAAGCCAACTTTATTTGCTTCTGCTTCTCTATAATTTACACCTGTTGGAGATAATGTGCCATAGCACAGTGTGAATACATGGCCAGGGGGATTTTTGTAGGTGGGTGTTTCAAAGGTGCTGTGGTCATAAAATTCATGGCCAATTGTAATAGCTTTGATATTAGGTTACAATGGCAAATCTCCAATTTCACAATACAGCCCAGGAATAATTCCTCTAATCAGATGAATATAAAATTAGATGATTGCTTCTCAGCAGAATTTGTGGTAGAGATTAAACTTTAAGTGGCTTTTTTTTACTGCTGCATATCTCTAGCTTTTTCCACATATCTCTGTCTGTACAGGTGTACACATGGTATAAAAAAATACATTAATTTTAAAGCTCAATGAAAGAAAAAAAGGTTTTCAAATAGGTAGGAAGAACATAAATCAGTATACTTGAGACTCTAACCACATTTCTGCATAATCATAGTAACCAACACAAAATATATATGTATATATTAAAGTATATAGTAAAGGGGGCCTATAATGGCATAGTTAAATAATGAGAATTTGATACATGGAATGTTTATACCATTATTGTAGAACACTGTCCTCCTTCAAAACAAAACAAAACAAAACAAAACAAAACAAAACAAAACAAAACAAAACGCAAAAGCTAAACAAAGCTGAAAAAAGTGCAGTGGTAGTTATAGTAGTTGATGGTAGTTAGTTGATGGGGTTGGTGGTGTTGATGGTAGTTATGGAGAACAGCAACATATCAAAAGGCAAGCTAGTTATGGGGAAATGTTGCTATGTGAAACAGGCCTGCTGACCACTTGCAGAACAGATTTGAACCACTGAATGACCTCAGTAAGTTACCAAATAAGAGTGAACTTCATTCAGGAACAACCATAAGGATCAACCATTTCAAGAACCCCAGCAGAAATCCAGGGACCCAGTCTACAGCTACAATAGTCACCTTTGTTTTTGGGGATGACACTATTTATGGTGTAAAGAAACTAAAATTCTTAGTTCAGTGTGAGCCAAATATCACAGTTACTGAACTGAAAGGAAAGCTTCCTGCTTTACTGGCAGAACATACTACAGTGAAATGGATTATTGTGCATGTTGGAAAGAATGACACAATAATCTGGAGTCTGAAGTTTTGAAAAGGTAATTTGCGGATCTTTTCAACACACTGCTCAAGCTCAATGTCCAGTAATTTATCAGTGGTCCTCTGCCTGAAAGGAGCTCCAATATGTTCTCAAGGCTCTTTGCAACAAACGTGAATTTCTCGGGAAGAGAGAATTTTTTAGGCTTGATGGATCTGACACCAGCAGAATGGGGGCCAGATTACTGACAAAGAACTCTCCCTGTCCAACTTCTCTGTTCTCACCAATGGAGACACATCAGCACCTACACCCAGAGACGCTGATATCACTCCAGAGTCACAATATCATCCAGCATTAACAGCCAAGGACACTGTAGTCACTCCAGAGCAACAAAATTCTCCCACCCACCGAAAATGCAATGATATCAGATGAGAGTCATGCTCTTTTGGATCTGTCAGAGACACTGAAATTACATGAACAATCTGCATCATCGTCCAACATCCAGCATCATCACCCCATCTGAACTTTCTAGCAATCACAGAAAGGCTGCTATTTGTGGGGACGAGGCTGTCACTGTCTTGTCAGCTTGTCCTGAGGTCCAGAGTGAAATCAGTTGAGCATCTCCTCAACAGTCACCAACCCAGCAACTCCCCTCCTCCCCACCAGTGTCACCAGTGAAGGAGTTACTTATAGCTGCCATAGTGATACTCCCCAACAACCTCAGAAGAAAAGACAGGCTCCTAAACTACCTCAGATTGCCAGCTACACTCAGGTAATCAAACTAATTATTATGTCTTGAGTCTGTGCTGCTACACTGATGATGAAAGGTGCAGGTCTAGCTGCAATATTTGCTGATTCCGTTTAATGCAAGCCATTATCACTTGGTTTGCTATCTTTTTTAACACAAAAATTTACAATTGCAATGAAGCCATTAATTCATCTGTATCTACCAGTGACCTTGTGTCATTTCCATCACCACTTAAAAATATAATGGCTAAAGTGTGTCAGTTTAGTGCCATTAATCAAGAAATGTTAATCAATATGGTGAGTAACCTCAAATCATCCATCTACAGTCTTGACACATTACCAACAAAGTTTTTCAAAAATGTCTTTACATAGTAATTTCCATTAGTTATTTTATATGTATTTCACATAGTAATTACCTCTCTGTTCTCAGGAGTTTTCCCAAACACAATGAAAATATTTAAATAACTACAGACCAACTTCAAATCTACCTTTCATTGAAGAAATCTTAGAGAAAATAGTCTTTGGTCCATAAACAACTTTCAGTCAAAAATTTCAGTCAGGATTCTGACCAAATCAGAGCACCGAGGTGGCTCTAATCAAAGTTATAAATGATTTTCTTTAAATACAGGAGTCTGGAAAACAGTCTATTCTACTACTTCTAGATCGCAGTGCTGCATTTGATACTGTTGACCACAAAAGTCTCCTAGATGGACTTGAGACCTGCATTGGATTCTTAGCAACTATCATACCTGCATAGAAGGATTTACTTTGTTGAAAATTCCACAGACCTGTGGCGTCCCCCAGAGCTTAATTCTTGGACCACACTAATTCAATCTATATATGCTTCCTACAGGAATATGTGATGTCCTACCACAGCTATGCAGATGATCTACTTGGCCCTTAGTCCGAATAACTATGGTACTCTCGACTCTCTTTGTAAATTCCTTGAGCACATCACTGATTGGATGGATAAGAATTTTCTGCAGTTAAATAAAGATAAAACAGAGATTATTACATGTTAGCTGCAGGCTGCACGGTGGCGCAGTGGATAGCCTCACAGCAAGAAGGACCTGGGTTCGATCCCCGGGTGGGGTGACCTGGGAAGTTTCTGTGTGGAGTTTGCATGTTCTCCCCGTGTTTGCGTGGGTTTCCTCCACAGTCCAAAGACATGCATGATAGGTGAATTGGTGACTCTAAAAGTGGCCGTGAGTGTGCATGTGAGTGTGCATGTGAGTGTGCCCTACGATGGATTAGCGCCCTGTCTAGGGTTGTTTGTGCTCAGAGTTGCTGGCTGGGCACCGGCTCACCCATGACCCTATTCAGGAATAAGCGGTACAGAAAATGAATGAATGAATGAACGAATGAATGTTAGCTGCATATGTATATTCAATATCCCTAAAATACTATCACCAAATCAGCAGTCTCTAATTAACAAGATTAGAGATTTTCTGTCTAAACCAGACCTGGAGAACCTGGTCCATACCTTTATTTCTCGCAGGATTGATTACTGTAACAGTCTCTTCCAAAAAAGTCTCTTCCAAAAAAATCTGATTTTAGAAATCAGCTGCCAGGGTTCTCACCAGGAGATAAAGAAGGGAACACATATCTCCCATTCTTAAATCCCTACACTAGTTACCATTCTGTTACAGAATTAATTATAAGGTATTATTACTCATCTATAAATGTCTCAATGGCTTAGGACCACCAAATATATCTGATATGATGCAGTGATATGAGCTGAGCAGAAATCTCAGATAATTAAGGACGAGTTGGTTAGTCATGCCTTAGGAAATGACTAAACATGGAGAAGCAGCATTTAGCTACTATGCTGCAGTTAAAAGGAATCAGTTAACATAGAGCATTAGAAGAGCCCCAACACTGGATCCAGGCTGAAAATGGTCCTGTTTGGTCAGGTTTTCAGCTCAATTTGTACACTGTTAACATTGTATTGTAATGACATTTCTCTCATTCTCTTATGTTTATTTTTATTTCTTTTAAATATACTATATATTTAATTTTCTTAATGAAAATTAGGAAAATTAAGTATATGGTATATTTAAAATAAATATATTTTTATTTATTTATTTTGTTTTGCTTTCATTGATTTAATGTTTTTATCTTGTTTATGTAAAGCACTTTGAATTTGACACTGTGTATGAAGGGTGCTATATAAATAACGTTGCATTGCCTTGCCTTGCCTTACAATGTGTTTTTGTTACAATATACATAGACCCCCCACCCTTGCAAACCTTATTCCCAGGAGTAGCAGGGTGTTGTATAGTGTTGTATAATGTATTGTATCTGTACATGTGACAGGGGAGAGGGGGCAAAGGGGGAGTAATCTATTTACTTTCTAGGATATTGTTGATATGATTTGAGTCCTGCATCTTATGGGAGACATGAGATGTCTCTGTTAAGACTATGCTGTGGCTATTCTGTGTCAGAAGGCTTTTGCTAACAACCTAAAAAAATGGCAGGGTTGTAAATAAGCTTAAATGACATCTGGGTATTTTTTGCCAATATCACAGAAGTTTACTGTTTATACATCAAATAAATAAATACTAAAAAAGCAATTTCCAAAAGAAATTGACTAAATTAAGAGGTATGTGCACAGGAAGCCAAGTCATTTATTGCAGCATCTGTCCAATAAATCAGAAATATTTTACCCCATTTTTCAAACTAAAACCAGTAACATGCTTCATATATTATTCACACAAAGCATTTAGCTATTGAAGCAGCATAAAGAGCTCTTTATTGCATTATGAATTGAATTTGCATTTGTTTCAGCATTGGGAGTTGATGTGAAAGATCTGAGGAATGAATAAATAAATGATGATAACAGGAAACAGCAGCATTTCCTACATGCAAGGACACAAAAATACATTGAAGATCATCCTTGTTCGTGGAGGAGAAAGAAGGGTTAGGGTGCCAACTTCCATAAATCAGTAAGCAAATAATCAATGTTTCTGCATTAATTCAGTACAATGCCATTTTCATGCCATTATTCAAAAGTCATTTCAGGAATACTTCAGTACAGGGGGTACAAGTGCTTTGGGAAAGACTTAATTCACCCTAGTTACTACTTAATAATGCAGTAATTAGCAGCTTTACAACCTATATATATATATATATATATATATATATATTAGATTATAAATATAAAGTCCATTATTAATTTTGTTTAGTGTTTAGGTTACTGCATATGTCCTAGTTTTTGATCAGATGGATCAAAGACATTCACAGAGTTGTCTTGAAGTCACTCCTTTGTTATCTTGGCTGTGTGCTTAAGGTTGTTGTCCTGTTGGAAAATAAACCTGTTGGGAGATAAACCCAGTCTGAGGTCCAGAGTGCTCTGAAGCAGGTTATCATCAGGATTTCTCCGTACATTGCTGCAGTCATTTTTCCCTCGACCTTGAATAGTCGCCCAGTGTGTGCTGCTGAAAAACATCCCCACATCATGATGCTGCCACCACCATGTTTCACTGAACAGTGCCTGTTTTCCTCTAGACATGATGGTAGGCATTTGGTACAAAAAATTTCAATCTTTTTGTTTCTCATGGTTTGAGAGTATTTTAGGTACCTTTTTGCAAACTCCAGATGGGCTGTCATTTGCATGCCTTTTACTGAAGTGTGGCATCCAGCTGATTGGTGGAGTGCAACAGAAATGGTTGTCCTTCTGTAAGGAAGACAGAGCATTGTTGGAGCTGTCAGAGTGACCACTGAGTTCTTGGTCACCTCTCTGACTAATGCCCTCCTACCATGATCACTCAGTTTGGCTGAGCGGCTAGCTCTAGGAAGTGTCTTGGTGGTTGCAAACTTCTTATATTTATAGATGGGACCTAATTTACACCTTAATCTACACCTAAAGTTAATGTTAACCCAACCTTAACCTTCATCCAAATCTACATGTAAACTTAACCAAATTTTAACCTACTCATTATTCTGCAGCTAAACCTAATGTTTATCTAACCCTATCCCACTCCTTAATCTACACGTAAACCTAACCTAAACCGAACCCTTAATCTACACATAGATCACCTAATGTAATTCATTTTGGTCTATTAATTTATTTTTTATTCCATCCAGTAAACTAAATAAACAACATGATTTTGTCCACCTTGATATCCCTCATGATATACTCTGTTAACTCTTTCTTTCAGCACATGACTGGCAGGTTGTGTGTGTGTGTGTTTTGGTGCAGTTTACTCAATAGCTTTACCAGTGTCTGGGTGCAAAAATGACCAAATGAATCATATTCCTGGATGAAAATATTCAGCCTATATGGAAGTGATGAGATCATTTGCAATTCTTGGAAAATCTTTGAAAAATCTAGGAATGCTTCAGTAAAATAACAGCCTTTAGCAGTTTGCTCCAGTATATTACAAACTGTTCTGAATACATCTACATTATTACTGGCTAAAATGCAGATTTACTGTAACATTTTCTATTTAAAAATCCCCTTATCACTATCCTGTAGAAGCCCACACTTTTCACATAGCCCACATGGAACATACACTGAGCACAGGGATACAGAGGCTTGCTCAAGTCTCATAAACAATGTGTTTCTTCAGTGATGCATCTGGGAAACAAAAACTCAAGAAAAAACTCCCAGAATACTAGTGTTTTGACAGGACATGACAAGACTGTTAGCCCACTTTGTTCATTAGACGTGTCATGAGAACCCTAACTAGCCTGCTAATAACAAATTAGCACAGCTCCTCAGTCTTGAGGTTTCATAAAGTGCTGCTACTTAAAGACTCAGCTGCAGTCTCAGGGTCATAAAGTAAACCTCACAGGTACTCTCAAAAACAGTTTCATCATGTGCTGTGCAGCATCACCACAGAAAATGAGTTCAGCCGTGTATTTGCAGCGTATGGTGTTTATTTGACAACTCAGACCAATCAGTAAAAGGACAAGAATGCTGATTTTGCCAAATGACATTTAAACTGGAAAATGCAATAGGAGTCTTGGGGCATGTTTATTCAGAATGCAGCTGCAGGGATCTCTGGTTATTGGCTAGCTGGGGGTTCAGGGGTAAATTAGCTCTGAAAATGTGCATTGCATATTTGCTGTTCTTTATAGAATTTAGGCATATATTTTAGGTAGTTAATCTAGTTATCATTTTATTTACCATTTTATCATCTAGGAAGTTCATCATTTTGGGTAAGTCATCTAGTATCTTACCAAGCCTGTAATGGTGTATTTTTGCCATGCATAACTCATGTTCTGTTAATAACACCCAATAAACTTTTGTGTAATATATTATGCAGCAGCATGTTTAATCAAGAGATCACATCATAGCACAATGACAGTCTGAAATAGATTTTTTTTTTTACCAGTTTACAATCAACCACAACATTATGACAACCTCCATTTATCTACACTCACTGTTCATTTTTATCAGCTTCACTTACCACACAGGAGCACCTTGTATCTCTATCATTAGATTGCTGTCCATTTGGTTCTCTGCAAACCTTTTTAGCCTTCTTTCACCCTGTTCTTCAATGTTCAGTACCCCGCAGGACCACCACAGAGTAGGTTTTATTTGGGTGGTGGGTCATTCTTAGCACTGAAATGACACTGACATGGTAGTGGTGTGTGGCACTACTGTGTCTGATCCTCTCATACCAGTGCCACACACACTAACACATCACCACCATTCAGTCATTCATTCTGAGAACTAAGTGTGTGCATGTGACTGTGGTAACTCCTGCCTCTCATATTTCACTTTACCAGTGCGGAACAGCAGTGATGATGAGTTATGCGCTTCAGAGAGTGGAGTGAGAAGCTGCCGTGTGTAATTGAACAGGAGATGTTGCAGTGTCTCTAGATACTGAGGCAAATTTCATTTCTCTTTCGAAATGTGATTACAGATTACCAGGAAGCAGAGAAAACACTTTTTTGCCCTTTGTGTCTCGCAGCCGCACAGGATGCCGCCTATTATCCTAGTTACAGTACAGCAGCAGCCTCCGATCACACTGTGGGGCAACAGCAAAGGCATCCTTTTTACTTCTGGACCCTTCAGAGAAATGAACATAAATGAATTTCTCCTGTCTATTAAATAACCCCCCATGTCTTTCCAGCCTCTTTCAAAAACACTGCTTTGTTCTTTAGCAGTCCAGAAGACAGCATGCACTACACAGGTCTGTTTTTCCTGCTCCGATTGAACTCTGTGGGTGATTTTCTATGCCTTTATGAAATGTGTCAGGTGTGCTACAGCATACGTATGTGGTGAATACATAAAACCATACAACCAAAAGTGCTTTTATTAACCCATTCATCCCTAAATATCAGTATAAGGGCACATATCAACTATGTATTGAATCATTAGTAGGTACAAAATTAATATATACTGAAAAATTACTATTACCTGAATAATTAGTAAATATTGTGCTCAATACAAATGGTTAAATTAAAGCTAAAAAAAATAGGCTAGGGTTCAAGACGTGGATACTCAGATCCAATGAGTCAGAATTCAGCACACCAGTTCTGACATGTCAACCCTCCATGTTCAGCTACCCAGTGACCTTTTACTCATTTTGATACTTTGCAGTAAGACAGGTACACTAAACAATACTGACAGTACTAATTCACCTTCACCCTTTAATGTAATAGCATATATACAGATTTTGTTTTTGTAAAGTAAACCATACTTTTTTTAAGACCCCATAGTTTTTAGACACCTATAACTAAAAATTAAAATGGCACTTGATAAAATCAGAACACAAACCACAAGAAATGATACTATATTACATAATTTTGCAACTTTTATAAAACAGATTTACTGACTACCTCTATGGAGGAGAAAGTAGTAAAGATGGCAAAATCAGGTTGAACACCATCTTCAGTAAGATAGAGTGACTCAACATGTGCTCTATGGTGTCATTATGATTTATTTATGTTTTTTAATTTTAGTTTAAATCTAATTTGAAACCTGATATTGCTATTACTTTGGACCAATTTTTTACATCTGAAGGCAGGTGTAAAAGCACTCTACTTGGTAAATTCACACAGCAGGACAAGTAGCCCACATCAGAATTTCTCACCAAATCCATTCTTTTTTTAGGCTGTTCACACTACCTTGTTAATATGAACTACAGGGGTTGGACAATGAAACTGAAACACCTGGTTTTGACCACAATAATTTATTAGTATTGTGTAGGGCCTCTTTTTGCGGCCAATACAGTGTTAATTCGTCTTGGGAATGACATATACAAGTCCTGCACAGTGGTCAGAGGAATTTTAAGCCATTCTTCTTGCAGGATAGTGGCCAGGTCACTACGTGATGCTGGTGGAGGAAAACGTTTCCTGACTCGCTCCTCCAAAACACCCCAAAGTGGCTTAATAATATTTAGATCTGGTGACTGTGCAGGCCATGGGAGATGCTCAACTTCACTTTAACGTTCATCAAACCAATCTTTCACCAGTCTTGCTGTGTGTATTGGTGCATTGTCATCCTGAAACACAGCACTGCCTTCAGGATACAATGTTTTTACCCTGCTAATTGAACATTCACACACTGCTGTTGCTGGGGCAATGTGCAATTAATGAAGATTGGCCACCAGACTGGTCCAATTTAGCCATGAAACCTCCCACAGTAAAATGACAGGTGTTTTAGTTTCATTGTCCAACCCCTGTATATGTGGCATTCATCTCAACAGTTTGTGTGCCCAAAGAGACATGCATGAGTTAAAGGCCTGTTCCGGAAGTTTACCTTGACTTTCCTCACAATCACAACAGCTATAATGGAGCAGCAGTGACTGACAGCACATTATTCAGTTACGGCCACTTCTTTAGTTTGCATTCTTGGTTTCTTTAAACTGTGCTTTTTTAACTTTTTGAACTTTGTGTGTTTACTTTGATGTTGCAGCCAAGTCTTCCTGTGATTGAATTCAGCCATTTCTTTGGAACACATAACACAGAGCGGTATGTTTTTGTTGGGACTAAGATCTCACCCTAAAAAATAGTGTCTGTTACCTCACTATCGCACCACAAAAACCACCATCACTGTGGTCATCCATTTTCCCTTTTTCTCAGCATGCATTTAAGAAGAATAATGAATCCGTTTAATGTAAAAGTTGCACGAATTCCAGTCTGACTGTTCAGACAGAGACACAATGACACAAATCTGATTTCAATACCCCATCGGAATCAGATTTTATGCTTTTCACATGGCTGTGTGAACATAGTCCAAGATGAAGATGAAGATATTTAGCCTCACTTAACCCTCAGTTCAAACAAGCCACCCACCATGGGGCATGCAACCATCAACTGTTTCCAAGTCATGATGCTCCCAAGATATATATAATCTATACAAACAAAAGTCCAAAACTGCCAAGCTAAATGGTCTTAAATAGGGGAACAATGAGAAAAAATGATAGATTAACTGTTCATAACTATCACATAACCTTAAAAAGCTTTAAGTTCCCAGTGCTGGCCTGAGAACCATTATGCTACAGCACTAAAGGGAGGAAAGTGACGGTCTATGCACTGGTTTATCAGCATTGTTCAGCTGCCGCTCTGACCCCTGCTCCCGCTAAGAAAAACACACCACATTAGCAGATAAGCCTGTGAAACAAGAAAGAATTGAACAGTACTCAGGACCAAACATGTTGTGTTGATAAGCTCGTCATCCAGGCCATGGAAATTTGGCGCAGTGGTGGAAACACTCGAAGGAGAGAACCTGGTAAACATGACACCATCGTTTATGCATGAGCAGTTCCTGTTTAGAATGTACATATTTTACTGTCATCCATAGACGAGAAGGGAACAGCAGAACAACACACTAACCTGATGCATCCTCGTGAGAAATTCACTTTGCTCTACACTTTGTAAATGAGCTCTAAAATGTCACATTTTATGTAATTCAGCCCACTAAGTCCCAGTCCCACAATTTCAAGCCCACTGCTGTCAGGTTTCTACTGTTTCTGAACTCCATTATTTTATCCCTCAATGTAGGTCTAATTATTAAACACAGCTAATATGCTTGACCAGTTAAATTACCGAGCAACCTTTTTTTAATGTTAGAACAAATCCAGACAATCCAAAATCGTTGTTCATAGAAAACAAACAAGTAGGGTCACTGGAGATGTTCTGAGTATTATTATCAACAGACTTGGAGAGCAGTACATTGAATAACCAACATGCCACTTAGAAAACAGGAATTTGGAAAACAGGATTTTTTTTTTTACATTTGTTCAGTACAGCATTTAGATCATAATAATGATTTAGTTTCTCAAATTATTAGAGTATTTAATAAGATCAAAACAGAGAATGACGTAAAAAACAAAAATATGAAGCTTCAGATGTGTATGTTAATTTACACACTCAGTAATTCGTTTGGTCTCCTTTACAATGGATTACTGCATCAGTGTAGCATGGCTTGCAAGCATTCAGCTTGTGGCACTGCTGAAAATTTTCTGAAGACTGGTTTGCTCTGATAGTAGCCTTCAGCTTGTGTGTACTGCTTGGTTAGATGTTTTCATCTTGGCAATACCTCACAGGGGTTCACAGGAGTTGGCTGGCCAATGTCATGGTCAGCTAATCATTTGGTACCAGTTTTGGCACTGTTGGAAGGTGCAAAGTCCTGCTGGAAAAGGAAATCAGAATATACATTAAGCTCGTCAGCAGTTGGAAGCATAAAGTGCTATGCGCTGCTCAACTCTACACTGGATTTCAGACACCTTGGATTTTATGCCTCCCTAGATAGCAAGCAGACTGGCATAGAGTTAGTGTTTCATGTTGTTGCTACACAGTAAAGTCAACAGTGATAAATCAGTACCGATAGTGTTAAATTACCACTTTCAGTGTTAATTGAATACCATCAGTGTTGATTTAACACTGCTGAGTTTGGATGCCGGAGCAACGCTAGATGGCAAAGAACCTGCAAGACCTGATTCAGAACAGAGCTGGACCGGACATGGACAATGGTAAAGGCATCCAGTCCATGTTTTGTCTCCACTCATCCTCCAGACTTTGAATTAAGATTCTTGGAATCTTGATTTCCATTTAAAATGAATAATGCATTTTCAATGAGAAGAGGACTTTAGACCTGAGCAATAATTCAGATTTTTCCCCTTAGCACAGATAAGACAGAGATTCTGACATTCAGGAGAGGCATGATTTTAGGAATACTGCAGTAGCAGCCCTTTACTGGAGATGGCTATGCTTGGTGGCTGTTAATGAAATGACACAAGCCACAGTTCTTCAGTCAACTTTTCTAGTAACAATTTACAATAAGGATCCTCAATTAATGTTTTATGAATGCTTAAGTAATACTTCACTAAACAATTAATGGTTAATTATCTTTTGATTAAGTACTTAGAAATGAGGCATTACTCAATGCATAGATAATAAATACTTCTGAAAGCATTAAAAATATAGTCTGTCCACAATTAATATACTTAAGTGTAATGTTAAGGTTGTTGTTCATTATATGGAGGAGTAATTAATGGAGAACTGATATGTTGACGCTTCATTACATACTGAAAAAAGTAGTTAAAATAACTGAAGATGAATTACATTTAAATCAACATAAAAGTTGTCATAATGAGAATTAATGAAAGACTATGATTGTTGCACTTCATTACTTAGTGTATTAAGTAATAATTCTTCTTGTAAAGTGCAACCATTTATCTTGAGAATCCTCTCAAGGTGGTGGTCACCCTTACTGCATATCCCCCTTTCCTTTTCCCCATTCCTGTCAACCTTCCAATAATATGCTTTGACACAGCACTCTGTGAACCACCAACATTTTCAGGAATGACCTATTTCCTCTTTGTAGAAGGTGTAAATGATCGTCTTCTGCACCAGTGGTCCACAAACTTGTTGTCACCGTGGACCGGTGAATGCTTGAAAATGATACTGTGGACTGTGGTGGGGGTGGGGGGGGGATGTGTGCCAGTAATATTCACAAGCTATACTTCATTTTGCATTTTTCATTACTTTCGGCTCAACTGGATGAAGTAGTTATGCTGTTTAAATAGTAATTTACTTAAACTCCAAGTTAAATTTCAAATAATTTGAGATACTTGAATTTTGGTTTTCATGAACTATATGCCTATAGCAGTAGAACACGCAATAGCAAAACAAGCTGTGAAATATTTGACTTTACATGTAATAAATAAAATGAGTTGATATTTTTAACAAAAAGATGTATGTATGTAAGATGCACCAGTATACGAATAGGTTCATATTATAATTACATAAACTCAGTATATAATCTTATAAACAAGTATTAGAGGGAAACAGAGTGTTAGACAGAAAGTTTTTGACAGAATTAACAAACAGAGACAGGAAATTAGTGAATTCCAAGGTTATAGGCAGGGAATGGGTGACAAAATGGTTATAGAAAAGGAATGAGTGAAGACCGAAGGTTATAAACAGAGAAAGGGAAGAAACAAAGTTATAGACATTGAATGGATGAAGACAGAAGGTCATAGACAGGGACAAAGGTAAAGACTGATGAATATAAACAGGGACAGGGCAGAAACACAAGGTTATAGACAAGAAACAGTTGGGAACAAAGTTGGAAGATATATCTAGTCTCAGTTTACTGACATAACCAATGCAGTAAATACACTGGCTGGCCTATAAAGGTCACCACCTGGATTTAACTAAGCAAATAGCTAAGTACAAAAATCCTTTCATCATGCAAATGGTTCTTTGAGTGTTCATGGTTCTTTATAGAACCCCTTTCCTTACTAAAGAACCATTGAAGAACCATCATTTTTAAGTGTGTATAAAGGGCCTTTAGAATGTCAAAATGTACACAGCCTGGCCAAAAAAAAGGTCACCACCTGGATTTAACTAAACAAGTAAGTAAGAGCCTCTTATTTGATAATTACTGCATGCGCGATTATGTTTCAGCTGGCAACAAGTTTTTTTAACCCTAACTGATGCAGTGAGTAGCTTCTCATTTGGTAAACAACCATGTCGAAAGAAATTATTGTCATGTATCAAGCAGAGAAAACATCTAAGGATATTGTTGAAACCACTAAAATCAGGTTAAGAAATGTCCAACTTATTATTAAAAAGTGAAAAGGCAGTGGGGAATGAATGTGTTTGGAAAAAAATGTCCAAAAATGGCTTCAATTTGCTATGGCGCTCAAAGATAGCACTCTGGAGCAATGGAAAGGTCATATGGTCTGATGAGTCCAGATTTATCCTGTTCCAGAGTGATGGGCACATCAGGGTAAGAAGAGAAGTGGCTGAAGTGATGCACCCATCATACCTAGTGCCTACTGTACAAGCATGTTGGGGCAATGCTATGATCTGGGGTTTTTGCAATTGTTCAGGTCTAGCATCAGCAGTGTTACATGCCCAAAGAAAGAGATCAGATGACTAACTGACTATTGAATGGCCAGGTTATTCCATCAATGTTTTTTGTTTCCCTGATGATAAGGGTATATTTCAAGATGACAGTTCATTGGGCTTGAATTGTGAAAGAGTGGTTCAGGGAGCATGAGACCTCATTTTCACACACCACTGTGTCCAGACCTAAAACACTTTCAGAATATTTGGGATGTGCTGGAGAAATGGTCCAAATAGCCCATCATCAATACAAGATCTTTGGGGGAAAATTAATGAAACTCTGCACTATAAAAATGTTGTGACATTGCAGCAGCTCCTGCAAACATTCCACAGCAAATACACACAGTTTTTCAAGTGTCATGTATCTGTCTTTCTCAGGCCCCCCTGTCTGTCCTTCCACGTTGTCAATCTTTGTTTTGGTTTTCCCCACGTGCTTCTTAGCACATGTTAGGTTTTAGTCTTGTCTCCACTGTTGCTTCACCTGTTTCTTCCTATGTCTATTGTCATTCAGTTCCAGATGTGTCCCATTTTGTCCTTGTGAGTCTTTGATACCTTGCTTGAATATCAGTGTGTGCCTTACGTTTGTTTTTGTTTCCAATGATTGTTTCGTTTAATAAATCTTTCAAACCCAGTGAGTGTGTCTGCCTCTCTTCTTCTGCTCCACACATTTGTGACAAAAGCTACATGTGTTCCAATGGAATATTGGACCTTTGTTTTGGCCAGGCAGTATATATATGACATTAAAAAATACATTGAATTAAACATTTTCTCATGCAAATGCTCTGATGCAAATGCATCTCAGTAGTTTGGGTGTAAGTAAGGGTAATAGAAGGTCATGAAGGATACAACATTTGAGTCTCAGAAATTTAGTCTTTATTCTCAGAAATTTTAGGGAAAAACTAAATGGGAGAAGGTTCAGTGATGCAATAGTTAAGAAATGCAATCTTCTTTGGTTTGTCCTTTTGTTTTGAGACATTGCTACAAAGATATGATTGACGGTATTGAGTGGAGATATACAGTTATAGACAGGCAATTGATAAAGATGCAGAAAGTTACATGACGGATTTTCTCAGAATGGAGATTTTGTGACATCAGGACAGTTTATTCTAAAGTGTTAATCTTTTAACCTCAACAATGACTAATTGTTTCTCTAAGAGAGATTGCTACAGCGTAGCCAACCACAGCAAAGTGCTTGACCTTCTAACAGTTTAGCAGAAATGAAGAGTGCCAGGAAAGCAGACTCATAACAAATTACAACCCAACCTGGCACATGTAATTGACACCACATTACTGGACTTCTGTGTCCCCTGAGGATGAGGCGAGAGGGCTAATATTTCTGAAATTACTGTAATGACCCAGAGCTTTATTGAAAATGCTGTAATTATGATATCAAAATCTTTTGCTAATGACTAAAATGAGCCAGCAAGGAAATGGAGACTGAGGCCTGATTAATTTTGAGGTATGGGAAAACTCTATGCCCCAATGGAGAGCTTGAACATGTTGGATTATAATAATACAGAACATGTTTATGTCTAATCTCTAGTTTCTTTTCCAAGTATATTTCCTAATGTAGCCTTACCCTTGTCCCAATATTTAAAGTAGTGTTACAATATATGCTTACATACTGCATATGCTAATAGAGAATGGAAGGTGGTGACTACCAATAATTTAGTTACAGCAAAATTCTAATCAGAGAATTTCCCTTTTAAATACAACTAAACTACAATTTAGCATTAAGGCATTCCTAGTAAACTTCAACATTTAACAGAGGAGAGCAAGTCAAAGTGAATGGAAGCTTATAAACACCAATTAGCATGATTTCATTGGGATATTCATTCACATCACCATTCACTTTATTTCAGTCCTATTGACTCATTCCCCTAAGTGCAACTAAAGACAAGCTGCACTGGTCAATAACTGCAATTGGTCTGCCTATCAAGCTGTCCATGGAGAGACAAGGAAACATGACCGTAATGATAATGTATCAACTGCCCCCGAAAACTGAAAGCTTGGGTGGGGGAGGGGGGTGATTTCAACAACAGTTCAAGGGTTAAGTGTGTATTTCTGTCCCTATGTTGAATGATTTATTTCCTGTCCAAGTTCTGACACTTGTAGTTTAGGTGAGTCCTCTTGAAATGCTACAATACAAACTGTAAAAAGAAACAGTGCTTTTCTTGTCCAATATTAAATATTGATTGGAAAAGATTGATCTGTGGAATGCAGCAGAACTACAGGATAGAGCTAGAAAAGAGCCTGGGAGCTGGCAGTACAGAAGAAAAGAGCAGAAGCTTGTCTCCAGCTGACTCCAGTTTAGACAGAAGAATTAAGCAAAATGCATTAAGATGTTAAGGAAACACCAGGTGGAGTGAAGGCACTGCACACTAGGAGGAAACGATAATTGGGACAGTTTTGTGTGTTTTCCAGTGATGGCTCCCCAATGCTGTCTGTCTTTCTTCACTGAAGAGACATTCTTCAGAATCCCCACAGCCTAAGATCTTGCCCCATCCCTAAAGCAAACATTTCGTAATCCATTTAGGAAGAGGCACAGTACATGACTCAATACACAGCACAAATGAGAAGGATGTAAGAGAACGAAGGATACATAAAGCACACAAAGCTTTGCAGATCACGTTGTGGAGAATCCCCAGACTCTGGGACAGAGATGGAGAGAAGGATTAAGAGGCAAGCTAAAGGGGGATACAGAGGGGGGTGAAGAGATAAAAGAGAAAGGATATTTGCTCAGGGAGACGGTCAAGGCCATGTTTGTGACTAGGGATTGCATGTTGCATGTACACAGGGTCCTCCTGGGCACAACAATAAGGGTCACTGCGGCTATGATCTGTATAGGCCCATCAATATTTTAGCGTGGTGGCCACTGGAAAGTGCTGTGAATCATTTATAGGCTCTCAGCAGCTCTCAGGATTGAACAGCTCTCTGCGTCTCCTGCTGTAGACCACCTTCCTCTCAAAGCATATCTAAGAGCAATTTGCACAAGCTGTTGGCTGATGCATAGAAAAACATATTAATGACCCTTACAGAAAATGTAACTGATTGAACTGTTTGCAGCATCTGCCATATCTCCATGTCTCCCACAATTAAATGTGTGGAAGTGCTTAGGTCTCCCCAGCTTTGATCAAGGCTTTGATATTTTGGCATACGCTCAAATTAAAAGATGCCCACAATAAAATAGAAGATGTTTGTCAATGTTTTGAGTTATAGACTTGAGAACTGTGCTATACTCTAAAATTATTCAATTCAAACTCGCAAGGAATGAAGTACTTTTGTGAAATAGAAAATAATGTTTCTGAGAGCATGCCTGTAACCTGTGATGCCCCTCAGAGTTTCATTCATAGGCCACTTTTATTTAATTTATACATGCCTCCTCGTGGCCAGATTCTACAAAATGATGGGATATCTTATCACAGCTGTGCAGACGATACTCCGATTTATTTGGCCCTCTCATCAAACGACTGAAGTCCCCACTCACTGTGGGCCTTGAGCCCATCACTAACTTGTTAGGACAGGACTTCCTGCAGCTGAATATAGATACAACAGAGATACCTCAAGCTTAGATGCTGCCAAAAAAAATATTTCAGAATGGACACCTTGATATCCAAAGCTCAATATAACACTTTATCACTAATACAGACATAGTATAATTATAAACTCTTAACACTTAGTCTAATTAGTGTAAGGATTTAAGTTTATTTTGAGCAGTTTAGTTCAATTTCATTTCCTTTTACAGCTTCCCTTTTAAATTTTAAATACTTCAGTATTGTGTTTAAATTATTTTCCATTTTTCTATTTGTCTAAAGAATGCAAGTTATGCATTGATGTAAATTTAGTTGTGGTGAAAAATGCTTAGATATTTTAGATTTAACACATTTACACCCTGATGTTAATTGAATGCTAATTTCTCTTTAATGATGGTCTGGTCTATTATGGTCTTTGGTTTTATATTATAAGCTGGTTTACATCACCAAGAAGGCTCACAGTAACACAGCCTACTCAAGAGACTTACTGAATAATTTTGCTGTCTTTCCAGTGTCCTCTCCTCGTTTAATCTTTTGCCAGCTAGTGGTTGCATGTAAATTTTCCTCAACATGGTTCTGGAAGAAGCTCTGCCTCTGAGGCAGAACATGCTATTGGTTCAGACAATAACCTATTAAAATAACCAGTAGGGGAACCTTCTGATCCTCAGAGCTGGATGTGTGGATGTATTACAAAAAAGGTGTACAATTCAGTGTGAGATATTTTTTCAATAATTTATTTTCATACAGTGTTGGTTTCTCATAAAACTGCCTGGTAAACATGACAGCTAGCTACTAAGGAAGCTTTTTGTGGCTTATATTCAATGTTTTCTTTACTGCATGCCAGCATGGAAAGTACCGTGACATTTCCATATGACAGTGTCCATATAAATGCAGCTTTAATGCTCATGTTCAGTAGTTAAGTTAGAATTTATGACAGTTTTCCCATGCAACATTACCTAGCCAGCTAACAAGTAATAAGCTAAACGAAATGCTGCCTTAGAAGCTAGCTCACTAGTTTTCCAGAAATCATGTGACCATATACAAATAATTTCTTTAAAAAACAAAACAAAAAACAGAACCTCTAACTGAATCGTATGCCTTTCATCCACCTAAAAGGCTCTGAGGAGCAGATATACTTTTCTCTGAACAATTGCAGAGCTGCATCCAGAACAGTTTTGACCAGTCATTTTGTACACAAACACATTTTAGGGGCACTTTAATGTAATGTAAGTCTTGGGGATTTACAATTGAATTCATTTACATTGGTTTGGGTCTGAAAGAGGACACATCATTCTTTGAGATTTACAAATTTACAGTATGTCATCAGAATATTCAGACAAGGATTGTCAGATGTTCTATGGTGGTTTTGGCCTAAACTAGTTTTAAGCAACTTTATCCATACAGTAAAGTTTTGCCTGCATTTTGAACATATGCTTCATTTGTATTATGAAGGGGTGAGCCAGTTAGAACCAAGTTTATTATATAAATTATAAACATTTGTCTTAAAGATACAGCACCAAAAATAGAGAAGACATACAAAGAGCTTGGAGAATGGTTCATGTAAACATGATATATGAGAGTTTTGATAAATAAAATCACATAAATATTAAAAGTTAACTTAGAAAAGATACAATGTTCAAATATATACTTTAGGTTAGAATTGGGTGAGGTTTAGCAACATTTATGGAGTATGATTTGATATGTTGGAGTTTGTAAAGCTTTTATCAGCATCCTAGCACAGACTAAACTGATCAAGGTTCTTCATGGGTTCAATTCAGAACACATACACTGAAATCTCTAATTGTATCCCTTGAGACATTATTGTTAAGCTTTAAAAAAGAAAATGTGCTTCATTGTTAAGTATTAATATACAATCGGAAACATCATGAATATGCCATTAAAACACTCAAACAGAAGAAGACGGTGTGTTCTGGAGAAAGACTAACCTTGTGGTTGCCAAGATTAAAAACTGAATTGATGGCACTTATAAAGAATAAGGATTATTTGTTCATCAGCTTTCATTGTAACGAAAGAATGCTAGAATGCAGTTTTAGTGGTCAGAACATATTCAGCCAAAATGTACCAAATGGAAGCTTCTTTCTTCAGTGAAGAATGACAGCTTCAAAAGTGAAGCTGACAACATATATCAGTGCTAGTGCCAATGAGATTGGTATAACCCATTTACAGTCTCTGGCTAATTCAAATGCCTTAAATCCAATTATAGGAGACATCTGTTACAGTAACGACATAGTGTGAGACCGCAGAGAGAATATTCATCTGGTAATTAGATGCTGTAAACTGCACACAGCAAAAGAATAAATCTCTCATTATTTTCACATTCCATTTTAGTGAGATTAAACTCCTAAATGAGAGATGTGCTGGAGACACAAAGCAGCGTGAAGCTGGAGGCTGGCAGAAGGAACACACTAGAACAAGAACACACACACACACACACACACACACACACACACACACACACACACATTATATATTCTTAGGGACACAATCGCTGTGCAAACACCTTGACGGTGCGGCCTCCCGGGACAAAAAGCCAAGAGTCACCAGGAGGCCAGAAATTGTCCCCTGAGCTGAATGCATCAACACAGAAAGTGTAATCCACAGCCGTGATGACAATGCTGTGTCTGCCCGACTTTATAAATGGCTGCTCTGCAAAGTGTTTTAATGGCATAATCTTCCCCTCATCTTGTCAACTTAATGGCGCCTGCCTGTTTACAGTAAGCGAGATGCATGGCATACGAGGTGCAAACTGGCAGCCATCGCCTGTGTGATGAAGACAGATAGAGACACAGAGTGACTGCAAGCATTACAGCCCCCAAAACCCCACAGAGAGCACAGCGAGAGAGAGAGAGAGAGAGAGAGAGAGAGAGAGAGAGAGAAGAGAGAGAGAGAGAGAGAGAGTACTGTCAACTCAGAGGGGGAGAGAAACAGAAGGGGAGAATGGTAGAGGGATTGAAAGAGAGACACACACAGAGAGAGAGGGAGCACTGTCAACTCAGAGGGAGTGAGACAGAGGGGGTAGAGAAAGAGAGACAGCTTATTAATAACACTGATGATAAAACAGCTTTCTCCTTCATATTTTAATTTAAGCTGACCATCTCAACTATAGTGTTGCCAAAGCACAGCTTTAAAGCTGAATATATTTTGGATAATAATAGCAATTATGTTAATAACAGTAATAACAATAATAATATCTATTGAGATGTAGCAATGAAATAATAAGCATAACAAAATAATAATAATAATAATAATAATAATAATAATAATAATAATACATTCTCTCTCTTTCTCTCTCTCTCTCTCTCTCTCTCTCTCTTTCTCTCTCTCTCTCTCTCTCTCTCTCTCTCTCTCTGCTTTTTTGTTTTTTATTTCAGTTATAGTATTATTCATGAAATATTCAATCATTTCCCTTGTTTTTTCCCCCTTATTTTTTGCATTCTTAAATAAAGACAAATTAGGAAACCACTCAACATTTTGAAGGATCTTGTACTAAGCAAAATCCACCATTACAAGCAGGTCATCATGTGATCAGTTTGAGGATGTATGCACATGACTGTAGGAGATGATAAACAGCTCATTTATCAAATCAACAGGGACACCTGAGATTTTAAGGAGCTTTCTTTGTTTGTTTTATTCAGTCCAGTGGAACGCTGTTTAGAGCTTGCAAAATCTAATAATAATAAAAAGAACAAGTGATAAAAGTCTTGGGGGAAAAAGGCCAAACCCATTTTATTCTTGTGTGGTGTCAGTCTTCAGCCCTCAAAACATTCAGATGTTTAAACCACATTTTGACCAAATGATAATGTATGTGCTTTTAAGAACAGTTCAGAAAAGAAAATGATCAGATCATTAATTAAACAACCCCCCAGCTCTTCAGCTCTTACAGGATAGCAGAGATTTTTCTTAAGTAAAATAATATAGCAGCTCCACCTTAAAATAATCAATAATCAAAATCATTTTCATTCTCTACTGACTTGTAACAGGGAAAATAACATATCTATTATTGCACACCTTACAGGCCAGCAACTAGAAATAACTAGTAAGAAATAAATGAATAGCTGCATATACCTGCTGTGTATTTACTTTCATTTCCTGTGTCAGCAAAGTATTTGACTTCTTTTTGATCACAAGCTATGTTTAGCCACTACCTAGAAGTCCCACTCTGGCATTGTCACAAAGCAACTTTACAGAACTCCCTCAGACTGGGAGGAATAAACCTTGGGATGAAACAAGGCTCAAAAGGGGAACCTGGATAACACAGACCTAAGCATGAAAAGAACAGAGAATGGAACAAAAGGAGTAAAATAATAAAGAACTATAGCTAAATTGTGAGCAGGTCGTGTCTGGGCGAGTATGAGTTTTGAGAGAATGTGAGTTTGTAAGATACAAGCTCAGAATTAATATGAAAGTCCATGCAGAGGACAGTGGGGTAGTGGGGAGTCGGGTTGGGTGACATCAGGGTACATCATGATATACTGTATCTCATTTGTGCATGGCAAGGAATTGCTATCAATATGCAGGAGAATCCTGCATCTACTGGGAGAAGTGAGATGCCAACTTGTTAGATAACACATTTGAAACTGGTAATAAGTGCTCTTGTTTCTATTGATGTCTAGTTGTGTTGGATAGAATACCACCCAATTTTACTTTGTGTCAGGGTAATTGAGGTCATTAGTTCTTTTAACATTAGCAACCCCCAGCATTCTTATAAATTATAGCCAGATATTAGCAGCATATAGGCTCTGGTTGAAATTTAGCTTGGGATGCTATGATGAGGTATATACAATATACTTAACATAATATCTAGTGTGCAGACGTGCTCATTCTCTACTAGTGCTCCCTGTTATAGGCACTAGCATCAAAACTGCAGCAAGGGTTTAACTACCAGAGTTGCTACTTTTTCAAAGCCTGCAAATATAGGGAACATGCCTAAATTAAGGGCCTGTCAGAAAATGCTCTGCAAAATGCTCTGCAGGTTTCTGTCTGATTTTTTTGTGTGGCAAAAAATACATTAATTTAAACAAGATCCACTGTGACGAGAGATTTTGCATTGAATTTCAGAGCAATCAAATTTTGCTTTCATAACTTTGCATTGTAACCAACTTTGGTCAAAACTAATATGCAAATTTGCATCCTTGACCAACAGTGTGCTCTAGTTGCAATGATGTCTAAAGGATCAAATCAGATCTTCCCCACTGGCCATCAGAAGATTATAGATCATCATCATCATCATCATAATCATCATCATCATCATCATCATCATCATCATCATCATTATAATCATCATCATCATCATCATCATCATCATCATCATCATCATCATCATCATCAACTTTATCTTCTTTATCATCAACTATCTTCAAGTTTAGGGGTCAGGGGATAGCAACATGTAAATTATGCATGTAAAGCATGTAAAAATGTGTGACTGAACACCAGCCAATGTGTTCATGCTCATCAAGCATGGCCTGATAGTAGGTGCAAGTTGCATGGGACATTTCATTTATGAAGTTATGGTGGCATTTCACATTTCTTGTTATACAGTGTCACATGTGCACTGGGAACAAATCATAGGAGGAATTTTGACCCACAGTGACTCATAGTGTAGTGGGTGGTAATGATTTTGACTAGTGATGTCTGCCTAGAATTGTCCATACAAACAGACATGCCCCTAATGAATAGTAGCATGCTAACAGCACCAGGACGGAGGCCCAAAAGTGCTACAAATATAAATGTGTTCCATCCATTAAATTAGTCAATAACAGTCCTTGACAATTAACCTTGGAGCAACTTGTTCGAGACATAACAATAGTGAGTAAATCAGCAAATCACATTGCCTATTTGAATTAATAATTACAGGTAGTTATTGTATGAGGGTCTGATTTATTTTTGGCACCATGTGAAGAGGATTCTAGTTACACCACTATCTCCAGGACATATGGGGCTGCGTTTGGCATTGTGGGCTACATGACTGCTAAAATGCAATCACATTAACATTATAAAGCCCTTCCACGTGTGAACCCACCCCCATCTGCCCTCATGCCTGTGTGCTCCCAGTGGAGTGAAAACACATACCCTGTAAAGTATTTAATACAACTGCAAGCTGGGACATAAATCACAGAGAGAATTGCATTGAGCGTCAGTGTGTGTGTGTATTTGTGTGTGTGTGTGTGCGTGCACAAGGGCAGACTTCCAAGGGTAACGAGAGCCATACTACTGTGGATCCTGATTGGTTTCCTTTTAAATGACCCTGTTCCTCCTTGCCTTAATGTGTTGAGGGAAGGTGTAGTGAAAGAGCTGCTGGTGCCATATGGTAACACACATCTCTCATGCATGCAATACCTATGGAGAACAGCTCATCTGTTCACTATAATGAGGCAGATAGGGGCTAGCTACACTACAACTGCTAGCTGTGAAGTCTGCATTTGCGCTTCTATTCATAGACACAAAACAAGACTTTAAAGGAATAGTTCAATGGAAAATCTGAATTAAAGCATCATCACATTTTAGCAGCTTCAAATCACTATGTTGCTCCACTAATCTGCAATAGGGAGAATAGTGTCATTGTTGTTGCTGCACTGGGTTCAGCACACTGCCAACTGCACTATGAAACTTTGGTGAAGTGAGCAGAATAACTCTCATGTAATTCATTTTCAGTAACAAATCTTTATTTCAGTTCATCCAGTAATGTGACTCAAAATGCAAATTCCAATTTTGGAGTCTATGGGGAGCCCACAAGCAAGAAATTCTTACATAATGCTGCTTTAAACTTCCCCAAAAGGCTGTGAATTCCCAGATACATACTAATGTAATGCTAATATGTAATACTACCATGCTAAGTACAGATGACATGTCTTTGGGGAAAATGCTGTTTATTGTTTTCATGATCTGACAAGCACAGGTTTGCCTATAGCACCTGCCTCAAATATTCACATTTACACACAGTGTAGTGTTATTTTGTTAATGCTTAGTTAACTGTGCTTCTCCCTGAGAGGTAGTGGAGTGTTTGAGCATGATAGTCTATGTTTAGATGCTCATAACTCATTAGCCAACAGTTTAGTCTAGTGTAAACTGTTGTTCCCAAGTTATAAAAGTGGGGAGGAAATAGGAACCACTGGTGGTTCACTGGAATTTAATTAGTTAAGCAAATAATGAATTTGAAAGTAACTAATTTTAAAGCTTCTTAGTTTTTAAAGTAAATTAAATATACACACTTAAAAATGAAGGTTCTTCAATAAAGAAAAGAAAAGAAAATTCAGTAAAGAAAATTGTTCTATATAGAACCATGAACACTCAAAGAACCCTTTGCATGATTAAAGGGTTCTTTGCAACATGAAAGTGGTTTTTAGGTTTATTTTGGAGATTGTGCCGTAGAGTGTTCTATATAGAACCTTTTTGAAAAGGGTTCTATATAGCACAAAAATTGTACTATTGTTACTATGTAACTTGTAACAATAAAGGAACTCTTTTTGGTGCTATATAGAACCCTTTTCAAAAAGGATCCAGAAAGAATCATCTACAGTACATTCTCCATTGACCTGAGGAGCCATGTTATGATGTAAAAATCCTTTAATCATGCAAATGGTTCTTTGAGTGTTCATCATTCTTTATAGAACCATTTTCTTTGTGAAAGAACCATTGAAGAACAATCTTTTTAAGTTTTAAGTGTGTGTAAACACACTAAAACTAAACAAAGAAGTAATCCTATTTGACATGAGTCATTATGTTTCAGCTGGCAACAAGTTATTTAACCCTAACTGATGCAGTGAGTAGCTTTTTGTTTGATAATCAACCATGTCGAAAAACAGATCCTGTGGTCATGGAAAATTTGTTTCAGAATTGTCAAATTATTGGAAAAGATATTGCTGAAACTACTAAAATCGGGTTAAGAACTGTCCAATGCATTATTAGACAGTCTAAGGGCCGTGGGGAAATACCATCTTTGAGGAAGAAATTTGAAATCAAATTGTAGAAGAAACAGTAGAACTCAGGGATATGTTTAATAGTGAAAGTAAGATATTTCCACACACTTAATGCAAAGGGAACTCAAAGGATTTGGACTAAACAGCTGTGTAGGCTTACGAAATCTACTTATCAGTGAGGCTAACTGGCAAAACTAGCTCTGGGGCAATGGAAGAAGTTCATGTGGTCTGATAAGTCCACATTTACCCTCTTCCAAGGTGATGGGCACATCGAAGAAGAGAAGCAGGTGAAGTGATGCACCCCTCATGCATAGTGCTTAGTGTACAAGCATGTGGGGGGCAATGCTATGATCTGGGGTTGCTGCAGTTTGTTAGGTCTAGGTTCAGCAATGTTATGTCCCCAAAGATTAGATCAGATTACTACCTGAGACATACATGAGACATAATTTTTACACACCACAGAGTTCAGACCTGAACCCCAATGAGAATGTTTGGGATTTGCAGGAGAACTGTGGTACAAATCTCCAATCATCAATACAAGATCTTCAGGAAAAATTAATTAAACTCTGGACAGAAATACATGTTGTGACATTGCAGAAGCTTGTGGAAACAATGCCACAGCAAATGTGTGCCATAATGAAAGATATTGGCAGTCCAGTGAAATAGTAGTGTGTGTGACTTTTTTTGCCCAGGCAGTATATATTGATTGATGTGGATGAATAATGAGAAAGTTTTTTTTTTCCCAGTAAGACTCTAGAAAGCCAAACTTGGAGAAGTGTGTGAGAGGGCAAGGCTCAAAGCAAACCCTGCAACAATTTCTACAGCTTGTTAAAACTACATAATAATAGGACAACAACATTATGCGGTAAGACTCAGTGTTTATGTTACAGTGTAAATGTATGCTATAATATGTGGTTTCTGAAAGCAGCCAGTATAAAAGCAGACCATATCTTATTTATTTATTCATTTGTTTGTTTGTTTATTTATTTATATTCTGAGCCATCAATAAGGCCGCCCACTGCTCTGAGTGAGTATGAAATCACTTGTGCACGTGTATCTGTAAGTGTGTGTTTCACTGCATGGATGGATTAAATGCTGAGGACAAATTTCTCTTTGTACAAGCAAATTGGATCTATATGCATATTTACATTTATTATTACTGTTTCAATGTTGGCCAGCACTCAAAATTAAAATTTCAACATTGAATAGTCTCACAAATTGTTTTGACTGATGTCATTGACCAAATAGTTACTGATTAATTGTGGACAGATGCTAAACACACAAGGCCTTTTTTTCAGATGATGTTATTTCCCCTAAATGAAACCTTTATTCTAACTGTAGGTCTAACTAACATGCACTCTGTGAGCAGGTCCTTTTCTGACATGTTCACAAGATGAAGCTCACTGTTGTCAGCCCAGTCCAGCAGTTGGTTGTGAGAGCTACAATATTGACTGAAGTTTTACTTTAAATTCACCCATCCTCAGCCCAAGCCATGCCTTCATACAGCTAATAATGGTGCCTCTAGATGGGATACTGGTTGTCTGGCTCAAAAAATGAGCTCCTGAAATGATCAATGCAGAAATGTTTGCCCATCGCAAAACAGTTGGGTGCTTGCTTTAACTTTGAGATGTTACATCAATGGACTTCCTTCCATTTGTGCTATGTGTTTGTTGTTCTACTATAGCACATATTTATAGACATAACTCCTTATATAGATCTGTAGTTAGAATATTCAGACACCAATTAGGTTTTAGAACCAGAGGTCATCACTTTGCATGCCATTACTTTATAACTCAGGATATAGAGTAACTAACAGACATGATACACATATCAATGTTTACCCTATCTAACACTTTCATCAATGTTTGATGAATTATCAGCAAGTATTCCAGCTCAGAAAACAGCTAAAATTCACTAATTTCCAACTGAAATCCCAGTTTAAATGCTAAATCAGCCTTCCAGTGCATACTGCTCTGTCTACCTTCATGCAGACTGAGCCTGATCAGCAAGAGGGCGGTGGGGCTGATAATGTCACTGACCCAGATATTGGGTTAAAGAAAAAATGGGAAGGGAGGGGCTGTTTGCTTTGCTCACGAAGTGTTCAAATCTCAGAAAAAAAGTCCTGAGAAGGCACAATACTGATACATAAATAACACTTTTTACTTTATTTGGACTGCTGACAAGTATTGTGAAGATTTTTTAAAATAACTAACTTTGTCAATATAATAATTAAAAATAACTTGTATTTTCATCTTAAAACACTCTGGATGATACATTTTGAACAGGATGTCTGGGATGTAAAATGGTATTTGCCCTTATAAACCAGAAAACATAAAAAAGGGAAGAAGTTATTTTTTTGATTAAATATTTGTCAGATTCTAACAAATATTTACATTCTCTTATTTTTTACATCACAAATGAAAACAAATGAGAAAATCCTGAAAATAACAATCTGGCATGTCTGTCTCCTACAAATCCTTTTTAAATGAAGAAATCACACAAAATTTGCCTGTGGCGCTAAATGTTAAAATAATCTCAGCTCTAAACCTAATTTTTGAGTCAATATATTACACATTTATTCTATAAGCACTGTGTGACTGTCACGATTGGTAGCAGGATGTAAATTAAGTGCAACAGTGATCTACATTTAAATTTTCACATGTGTGACTCAATGTGTGGTTGTGAGTGAATTACCTCAAAAATAACTCAAATAGACTTGCTTATGTGAATTTTGATGATATATAACAGTTTACCTCTTAAAAGGGCATACAAAAAAACTCAACATCACTGCTACCACTGCTTTAGCTCTCCCAAGTACTTTGGTCGATTTTTATAAATAGCAATGTGTCAAACAGCACAGTGTCAGAAACCAGTAAGTTTATTCTAGCAGAACACATCATCCATGTATTCAGATTGTACTCATAATATCTCAAACCCAGAAATTTTGAGAGAGGTATTTACACACAGACTGTGGAATAAACCTTGACGATGATGAGGCTGTTTACCAACCTATCCCAGCTGCTGCTCACACTTAATGGGAAGAGACATATGCCGGATGTAAAGTAGCGCATAAATCTCTCCCAGTTGCACCAATAGCACCCTTGGGTAATTGAGATAATTCTCCTTAATGATATAACTTTGCAGAAACTTCCCCTTCAAGGAACAAAAGGTATGAATAGAGGGGGGCATCTCGCAGAGAGTTCACTGATGATCAGTTTCTCTCAGTGGATCTAAGGTCCGTTTAATTCAGGTTAATGTACATAAACTCTCACAGCACCCATTGGAATCATCCCCAAGCCACATTTGAGTCTCATAGTTCTCATTTTACTGAGTAAATTAGAACAAATAGTGTGGCTTAATAAAACTTTCTAACTAAAATACCTTAAAAAACCTCACTCTACTGACTAGATAAGGAACCTTGTGAAATGCACCGTACTGCTATAAAACTCAGTCTAATGAGATGAGTGCACCCTTCAGAAAGACAGACCTGGACTGTGTTATGGTATGTCATTTGTTGTAGAATAAATGACCCCCAAAACTGTAAGAAAAGGCAGTTTTCTGATTTAAATTTTACTTTATATTTAAAAATCATTTCTGCAGTACAGGTGCACCAAATAATTATTTTTAAAGAAAAGGAAACCAAGAAAACCTGTGCAAAACCAAAGCCCTAGATATACAATCCCTGTAAGTGCCCAAACAGTTATATTACAATGGAAATAATGTGAAAATCAAACTTAATCAAACAGATAATATTTCATTTGCTATATTAAAATCAACAAATTCATTATCACAATAATTGGTCGTTTACATTTATTAGACCTTACTGGTAATGAACATTAACCAAAACTTCATAGGACTGTGTCAAATTAGCTTTGTTATTTTCCAGCTTTATGGCCCTGAATGGTTCTAGCATGTCTGTGACTTGACTGGTAGATGGGCATACCCAAGTAGCTTATCTCAGGTTTCACCACTCCTCTTAAACCCCACAACCAGAGCCAGTGTCACTTGTCATTTGTGCAAATACTAAAGGCTTTAAAAATCTACGAACATGTCTTCTATCATCTGCCATGTTTATGATTTTACACCATGTAGAATAGGTGTAAGCCATATTGAGGAAGAGTGACCAGCATGTCACTCAGATAGCTTGTTGTACTGTATTTCATACCCTTTCAGTCTCCCGAGCCTCCCTCAGAGCAACAAAAGAAGCTTCATTGCCACACTGGGTCACGTTTTCTACACAGCAGCTGTCAACAACAATACTTTGACCTTCTTGATTCCTGAAAAGTGCAAAAACAATCTCCAAGGTCTATGACAACATTTTATCACAATGGCACAGAGAAAAGGTGGAATTTTGTGGGAGGTATCTCCAACCACTCCCTTCAGTTTTCTTAATCTTCTCTTAATCAAGCACACAGTCTGGTGTGTGTTTGTGCAAGTGTGCACATAAAAAAAAGATTGCTGAGCATTTTTGAGTTAAATATTCAAATGTTTTCTTTTATGGTTTGAACTTATAATCTCCTGTCACTTGACAAGCGGGCATTTAGGTTGTGCCACTCTAGACCTGTGAACCCATATACACAGAAAGGTAAATTTACTCTGAATATATGTAATGTCATTTCACAGATCTAAAGTGGACCAACAGTCTAACTGCCTGCTCATCAAATGCAGAGATCATAAGTTGCCAAAAGCCTCCCAATCTTGAGATGTCATGTAATAGGGGAGTACTAACCTGCAGATAGACATAAACAGTAAACAAACTGTAAACAAGCCATTTCAACTGGAGCACACATACTAATGGTTTTAGTAACTCCCATTACTCTCAAATGATTATGTGATCACAAATAAATATGTAAAATACTTGCACATGTATACGCATATACATATACATATCATATCATATACATATGATGTATTTAGTCAATATTTTGTCAATTGTCACTCCTGGAGGGCCAGTCTTCAGCAAAGTTTGATAATTACCCTGCAACTGTGTTTGAGTAAGGCACACTTTGTTGGATATATTTTCAATAGGATAGATAGATAGATAGATAGACAGATAGATAGATAGATAGATCTTACAAACAATAGTATTTCATTCATTGTTTCTTTAAAGGGTATTAAAAGTGTTTATTTGGCAGGGAAGGCTTTCTACAAGTGCAAGTGCACTTCTGTATCAGAAGTGGTTGCAGCATTTTAGCAGGTGCCCACAATGGGTGCAAGGAAATATCAATATTACATATATACATATATGGAAGTTATCAGGGTTTTTTCATATTCCTGTAATGTTTCTGTTTTTGAAGGTTGTTCTATATGATGGCTTATTAAAAAATGTTTTTTTTTTCTTATATGAGATTTTATATTTTAAATATATATATATATGTATATATATTAGGTTTTATTTTAGGTGGAATACCTTTTTTCACTTAGCCAAAGGGTGTTCTTCTGAAAAATGCTCAGTGTCTGAAGTAAAGACTGCCATAGTACGGCAGCAAAGCAGGAATGTAATGATAGTCACAGTGTTGATGAAGTGCACATTACAAAGTGGCTCATACATCACAGGTAGAGAACAGTGAGAAAGAGAGAGGACATTAGCTCTGTGTGCAGTGCACACACTCTCATCGTGCACCAGATCCGATCCCCCAGTGTCACACTGTGACACAGTCTCAGAAAAACAAAATTAATCAGCAGGGGGCTTAATTATGGGTGGCAACACCAGCAATAAATCACTAAAGCGTGCCACGTCTGTTTTTACAATAAATTATCATATCCTTCTCATGAGAGGAGCTGATTTCTTTAAAGGGAGCATTTGTGGTGGGAATTGTTGGTGTACCGAGGGCATGGTGACATCCATTCACACACTCACACATGCACATTCAAAAGATTTGTTATGCATCTGGTTGTATGTAATATATGCTATTTTTGTGCAACGCATGACCCACACACATGGTAACACAAATATTTACAGCACATGGGAACCAGCAGACTGAGGGACAGCTCAGTCCACCAGGCTGTCAGGATACTCAGCTGTCTTCTTGGTCCCTGCACATGTGAGTCTAGGATCCCAAAATTCGAATTAATTCATAGTGATTTGGTGTGATATGGTTCACTGAAGAGGGTCTTATATTTTTTGCCAGTGTTGGCAAAAGGAACCAAGGGAGCATGCACATTTTCTGATCTATAATAATGATGACGGTAAAATAGTGATAAATCTGTAGTAAATGTTTTTGGGGGCTTACAACAACCTATATGCACCCCTCTGCCATAAATACACTCATTGTGATACTTGCCCCCTGAAGGAATCACCCATTTGCAATGCTTGACTGCAATGGTGTCATGCCAGACTGTCATTGATTCCCTCAGAATGGCAGCGGGTCATGTTCAGTGATGAGTTATGCTTTTCTCTTGGTGGACACTAGACTAGTGAATTTATGTGTGAATGTGTCATGGTCATCACCAAGATCAATGGTTTGTTGTCACAAGTCACTTATGCAGAATTTTGTATGATACCAGATCACCTTTTCTTCCTTACAGGCACTTTGACAGTGCAACATTACATTAATGAGGTCCTGCAACCAGTGACCCAACCTTTTCTGAATGCACAGTCTGGTGTGCTATTCCAACAGGACAATGTTCATCTGCATACTGCTACCACCAGATTTGACAAAAGGTTTGTTCATATTACACACTCTTTCATTTGCAGTCACATGCTACATTAAAATCATGTACAATTAAATTTCAGCATGCACTCAAAAACAGTACTTGGTTCTTTTACATTGTATGAAAACAAGTTGATATAATTTATTTAGATATTTCTGATATTTAAAAATGTACTTAAAATGTATTTTTAAAAGACATAGCTATGCCATGTGTTAAATCAGCCAGTCAATTTATTCTCCCTAGAGCTCCATTAGCTTCACAAACTACACTACCCATAATTCTGTAGGTATCTGTCACGGTCACATGCTGACATCCAACCAATCCCAGAAATGTTCATAATCTTTTTTCTGTCACATTGTATATTTAAATGTGGTGTACATGATTTTAATCCAATACATTTTCAGACTATTTTTTTTTAATTTTACTTAAAACTATAGTGCAGATTTTTTTCACCTGCAAAGATTGGCTTTGTCTGTTTTTTTTGCATTTTATTGCATGAAATAAGCATTTGATCAGCTTCCCACCAGCAGGAATTCTGACTCTCACAGACCTGTAAGTTTTTCTTTAAGAAGGCCTCCTACTCTGCACTCATTATCTGTATTTACTGCACCCATTTGAACTTGTTACCTGTATAAAA
Source organism: Acestrorhynchus altus (assembly GCA_034509495.1). Lineage (NCBI taxonomy): Eukaryota > Metazoa > Chordata > Actinopteri > Characiformes > Acestrorhynchidae > Acestrorhynchus > Acestrorhynchus altus. The sequence continues at coordinate 21,715,162 of CM067505.1, forward strand.
GACATCTGTCCACACATTGTCAATCATACTCCAACCCGCTGTCTAAGGACACTAGGGTCAGAATTGTAGACCTGCACAAGGCTGCAGTGCGCTGCAGGACAATAGGCAAGCAGCTTGGTGAGAAGGAAACAACATTTGGGCCATTATTTAAAAATGGAAATGACTGTCAATCTTCCTTGGTCTGGGGCTCCATTTACATTTAGATTTACATTTGCGGCATTTAGCAGATATCCTTATCCATGCAAGATCTTGCCTTGTGGGTTAAGGATGATTTTGAAAGGAATCAGCCCAGAACTACATGGGAGGACCTTGTCAATGACCTGAAGAGAGCTGGTCACAGTCTCAAAGTTTACTATTAGTAACACATTATGCCATCATGGACTAAAATCCCGCAGGACGTGTAAAGTCCCCCTGCTCATGCCAGCACATGCCCAGACCTGTTTGTAGTTCACCAATGACCATCTGAGGAGTCATGGGAGAAGGTTATGTGGTCAGATGAGACCAAAAAAATAATTTTTGCTATCAACTCCATTCGCCATGTTTGGAGGAAGAAGAAGGATGAGTACAACACCAAGAACACCATCTCAACTATAAAGCATGGGGTGGAAACATCATACTTTTTGGGTGCTTTTCTGCAAATGGGACAGGATGACTGCATCTCCATGTGATGTTATTTCTGTGTGTTTATGCATTTTGGCAGCATCAATGTTTGCCTTATATTTATGTCAACAACTTGTTCTTCAAATTACAGAGTCTTTGGGGACAGTTTTCCACTGTCTAGTTCCAGTAGCATTTTTTGGAAAAATTCAAAAATGTACGTCAGTGGTTTGGGATAACAGGGATTGACTGCACACATAAGGCCAATGAGGATGATGCATGTATTTGGGAACCTCTGTAATCCTGCAATTAACTGTACCCCCTCCAAAAATTATCTCTGTCTCTAAAGGACTGCCATCTGTAGAGCATCCTTTGCTGACAATCTGCAGTGTGTGGTCTTTTCGATCATCGGGGTTGAGATCGCCGTTGGTGTGCTGAAATAAACATAAAGCACAGTACATAATAATGTTTGCAAACATGCGTTCCTCTCCACACTGTTCTTCTATTTACATGCCCTTCAATGTGGAGGGGTCCTAACATGGAAAATTGCATTTGTATTAATTACACTTTACAAATAATTTTTCAAAGACATTTTAGTTTGGTTATATTACCATCTCCCAGTAGTGTTAAAGTGAAGATTCATTCATTTTCTCAACCGCTTATTCCTGAATAGGGTCACGGGTTAGCCGGTAACTCTGAGAGCAAGGGCAGGAAACAGACAGGGCACTAATCTATCATAGGGCACACACACACACATCCACACACTAAGCACCACTTTAGAGTCACCAATTCACTTATCATGCATATACACAGGGAGAACATGGGAACTCCACACAGAAACTTCCCAGGTCACCCCACCCTGGGATCAAACCCAGAACCCTTCTTGCTGTGAGGTAACAGAGCTATCCACTGCGCCACCACCATGCCATCCTGAAGAGCAAAAGTCAATATGTTTAAGTATGTTAAAAACATTGTATGCATATACCATGTGTAATAAAGTACTCAGCATTTTCAGAAAGGTATAAAATCATGCCACTTATTTCATTTCATTCTGCTTGTTTGGGTAGAAGTGAAGTGAAATCAGTAATTTGTATATATGCACAAGGGTCAAAATATGTTACATTGTATGTGTCCTGAAATGCTCTTTTAATCAGATATGTACAAATTCCTCTTGAGTCCAGGCTGTACTTTTCTCCATGTAAATATATCTCTTTTTGCTCTTCACAGTTCCTACCTGGCCCGGTCTTGATACTTCTGTTATTTGCCCTTTCTGTTAATAAATATGTGTTAATGTTTTACATCTGTGAGCATCTGCTTTGTTGTACTCATGCATTGAAATAGGATCTGAGTTGAACCAATGTATTGTAATTGTGTTAATGTTAGAAACCAGAAATATTGTTTCCCCACTGAACAATTTTGACTTTACATTTCTCTGTACGTATCTTGTTATTTATTATTTCATTAATTTTTCAGTACACATACACACACATATACACATGCACACACACACACACACACACACACACACACACACACACACACACACACACACACACACACACACAGGTAGCATTAGTGCTCTGTGTATGTATGTGTATGTGTGGATTGCATGCCACTGTTCATGTGCTTCCGTAATGACTTGAGAATAGCTTGTAAGTGTCACAAATGATCCCCACCAACAGGCCCCTGCAATGTGTACTTGCTGCGAAATCCAAAGGCTAATCTCCAGCAGTGCAGGCCTAATGATGGAACACACAGCCTAGGAATTTAACACCCTGTCCACATACTATTGGCTGCACAGGGTTTTGAGCTAGATGGCTGAGCTGCGCTGAAAGGATGTGCTTATAGAGTCTTTAAAAACCTGGCCTTTAAAACAAATCTGAGCTATACAGCGAGAAACATTGCTCTTTTTTTGTCATGTGGGAGGGGCTGAAATATATTGATATTTCTCCCAGCTTTAGACAGGTTTTGATTATTGCTACTAGAGGCAGTGATGTGAGGAGGCTGAGTTGAGGAAAAGGAAGATGAAAAATTGAACATTAGTTCTGGGACCATGCAGAGGCAAAGGCCATTCAGAGAATGGAGATAGAATTTGAAATGAGCTGCGTTAGCATCAGTGTGTGTGTGTGTGTGTGTGTGTGTGTGTGTGTGTGTGTGTGTGTGTGTGTGTGTGTGTGTGTGTGTATGTGTGTGTTTCAGAGAGCTTTGCAGATTTCTTTTCTCAGGCCTGTTGCCCCCATTTGGTAAATTCAATCACTTGGAAAGTGGAAAATGTCAGAGAAGCACAAATAATGTATCACTCTGACTATGATCCCACTGAAGACTGCTGAGCACGACTGGAATATTAACATGGACATGCATGAAGCTTTGTTTTGGCAATACTGAGGTCTGCTTTTGTGCACTACTTTGATGATTCCTCTTCCCCAAAGTCCCCATTGTATCTTTACACCTCTCTCTTTCTCTCTCTCTCTCTCTCTCTTTCTCTCTCTCTCTCTCTTTTCACTTGCCCTTTTGAAAGCACCCTCTCTTGGTAGCAGTCTACCCCTCTCTCCATTAACCTCTACAATATTTCCACCACAAATTTTAGCTTTAAAAAATCTAAGCAGAGTGCATGAATTTTACATGCCACGATACCACCAACCTGTCTCAAAAGGTCATTTCATTTCAAAATGGCCAAATAAAAAAGCCCTGCAGGCAACAATTGCACACAGTACCAATTGGGAGCAGTTGGGTGGTGATGACAGTACTTTAATAACGCAAACAATATTTTCATTCCAGCTCTGGCGAAAGCACTGTCACTTCACACACATCATACAATGGCTGCATAGAAACAAACAAATCTTAAAATAAAAATGATAGTTTGTGATTGGAAGTAAATCAGAAAGAAGATTTATTTATTTATTGAAAGTGAGAGCAGGATGAGCTGAACCTGAGAGTTTAATCATTAACAGGTGATGTTGTCATTTTGCTATGCATTTCATTTACAAATTCACACTTTCCAACTGAATTAAATCCCAGTATAAATGCTAAATGAGCCTTACAGTGCATGTTTACTGCTCTGTCCACATGTACATGCTCAACATGCATGCAGACTCTGAAAGGGGAGCAGAGCTGATAATGTCACTGACTCCGATGTTGGGTTATAGGAAGAAAATGAGAAAGCAGGGTCTGTTTGCTCTCTTTTTTGCTTACACAATATTCATATTTCAGAATAAAAGTCCTGAAAAGAGAGCAGGGTGAGCTGAATCTGAGACTTTTAACTTTAACAAGTGTTATTTTGCAAAACATTTCATTTACTTCATTGCTTGAATGTATTACATAATTAAATAACTAATTACTTAATTACTTATAATTTAATATTTACATTTAATAGTAATTTTGTCTTGGCAGCTTTTGAGTCAGGCATGTAAATACATTCCTAATTTGATATTAATTACATTTACATGGATAGTTATTAAGCATTTGGTTTAGTGTACCTGTGTAACAGGACAAAACTATCAGTCAGTCTGGATTAAATCATCAAACAAATGACCTAATTATAGATGGATAGAAAAAAATGTCCCCTTTAATATAATCAGGTAAGGATCTTATCAGCCATCTCAGTGGAGAAATAAAAAATCATTTTCAGTGATTTTAAGTGTAGTATGATTATTAATACTGGCTGGTTTCAGTATTTGTAGAACTGTTGATCTACTGAAATGTAATAAAACACTGTTTAGTGTAAAGAATGTTTAGTTCTAATTCTGAATTCTGAGTGTTTTGTGTCTTAGAATGCAGCAGGCTGGAATAAAGATGTTACATTCATTTTGCACTTTTGCAGATGGAAAATCATTATTGATGAAAGAGGTCAATAGTGAGTGGTCAGACTGGTTTGAACTGACAGGAAGGCTATGGTAACTCAGATAACCACTCCATATATCTGTTAATTTCAGAATTAATAGTATGCCCAACCTTGAGGCAGCAAAAAACCTCATTGGTTTCCACTTCTGTAAGGCAAAACAGAAAGCTGCTGCTACAGTGGGCACATGCTCATTAAAACTGGACAGCTGAAAACTGGAAATGGAATGGTTTAGTTCTTCTGTTGAGGCACACTAGTATTATAATTTTAAAACCTTAATTTAACCCTGAGGTCTCTTGAGATTATAATCTCTTTTTCAAGGAAGACCTTGCCAAGACAGCTCACACAGAAGGTAGGGGGTGGATAATCCTTTAAATAATTAAATTATTTAATAATTTAAATAGAAGTATAATATCCATTTAAATACCTGTATCTGATTACATTCTCATTGTGAGAGTAAGTGTGTATCTGTGTTTGTAGTTTGTAGTATGATTTGTTCTGCAGAGGCAACAAAAATCTGTCATCAAGTCACACAAAATGAATGGCTGCTGTGTCATACAGACATTTATCTTCCACTCAAAATCTGTAAATTCCTTCAGTACAGTGGTAGGACTGGCAACCAGCACTTGTGAATGAAGGACATCACATATTTTTCTCTCTCCTAATGTAATAAATAAATGGGAAGTGCATTTTCCTGCCATAATGTAAAGCATTTTAACTTTACCTGAGATATGCATTTCTGGATCAGAGTAACATACAGACACAGTACACGTATTGTAACAAACTACAAGACTTGTAGTTTGATGTCAAATGTTTAACTGTTAGCCTTTATGCTTACATAGTATACAAATTTCAGATTAAATGTCCTGTAAAGGGTTAATACTGATACATACATTAATAATAATAATAATAATAATAAGAAGAAGAAGAAGAAGAAGAAGAAGAAGAAGAAGAAGAAGAAGAAGAAGAAGATGAAGAAGAAATTATAATATATAATTACAATATATAAATGATTTATTATAAAATATGATACATTTTATTTCAGGGTTATATATATTTTGTTTTTGGACTAGTGTCAAATATTTTGAAGATGATCTAATTAATCAAATCATTACAAATAAGTCAAAAACAAACAAACAAACAAAAAACATTACAAATGACTCAAAATTCTTTCATTCTCAGCTAAAAAACATTCTGCATGATCAATTCCCAACAGGATTTCTGAGATGTAAAAAGTTGTTTAGTCCTTATAAGCCTTTTTTTTCATTTGTGTAATCTAAGATTTCTTGGCAAATAAAAATACATCAAATTAAAGGATTGCACAAATTGGACTAGGGTTCTAAAGATTAAACAATCCACTGACAATTTCATCATATGCTGCTCCTCATACTCTGTCTGTGGTGCTCTACACATCATTTTGGGTCAGATTACTTATAACATGAATGTAAATGGATATTTTCGTCAGGTTGAAGAGAAGATTGTTCATGGCCTATACATTTGCAAACACTAATACACTAATTCATTAAATATGATACTAATAACATGGAAAGGGTAAATACAATATTTATACAATATAATGACTTTAAGTTAAAATTTTTGTACTGAAAAGTTTTTAGGGCCCCTGTTAGTGACAGGTCGTTAGGCGCCCATGGTCAGTATAGTTGAAATAATCATTAAAGTGAGCTTATCTGAGCTGAGGCATCAGGTAGTAGATGCAGATGAGGTGCGGTGCACTGCTGCTGTCTGCAGACTGCATCGGGCATAATCAGCTAGAGAAGAGAGAGAAAGCCTGCAGAGACAGTGCTCATGTCTCAGATGGATTCAGGGAGCCTCTGTTTCATCAGCCAAGGCTTAAAGGCCTTGTGAGAGTGTGAAAGAGCTTATTGCTCCATTAGGAAATTTCTACCTCCGTTAGCTAATATATGACATTTGCTTTAATAACTCTATCAGATAACAGTGAGAAGGATCCTGAGCATAACCCACTGGAGTCATGGTTATCTCTCTTTTTAAACCCTTTGTGATAAGGCTGTCTCATCACTCACCTTTCAACTGTATTTGCTGGACAGCAATATTGCTACACACACACACACACACACACACACACACACACACACACACACACACACACACACACACACACACACACACACAGTGAGAGCACACAACTGAGAGCTGTGCAGCTGTACTGTACATCCCAAAGCTATTAAATCCTGACAGTATACAACATTGTATGCTGTCCATCTTCCCAGTGTTGTTAGAGCTCATGGGGCTGACTTAGAGCAAAGAGCAGGCCCGAGTTTTAATAGCTTTTCATGCCAAACTTCCACAGCTGCCAAGGAGAAACAGCAGTTGCACTAGGTCAGCCTAGGAGAGCACAAATATAAACAACATGGGATAGAAGACTCCACCTTGTCACATTTCCATTACATTAATTTAAATAGATTTTAGTATTTTTCTCTAACATCTACCATTAAGACAGGTGGGGGATTCTCTTTTTTGCCCTTCCTTTTTAATGAATCATTTTCTTTTACTAATTATATCATCAGCAAAACAAGTTGATGTAAATAGAAAATAGGAAAATAGAATCTTCAATATTTCAAAATGAATTTCAGAATTTCTTAATAATTGGACTTTAATAATAATAGTCTTTTTGAGTGATGTCATAGAAGAATAACTGATAACACAAGTAACAATAAGGGTACATTAATTAGCAGCAATTATGACAGTAATAAACATTAAAAAATAGTTTAGTAATGTCTCAATTTATCATTAATGTACAATACTTAACACTATTATTATTTGAGTAATAAAATATTTGAGAAGTGTCAGTCAATAACTCACAATGGGAATAATAACAAACATACACTACATGGACAAAAGTAAGGGGAAGACCACTGAATGAACACTCATTCATTGTTTCTTCTAAAATCAACAGTATTGGCTGCCACTTCTCCCCAAAGTGTTTTGGCTGAATGCTAAGTGTGATTGTAAAGAGTGCTGATTGTAAATCATCCTTGAAAGGCACCATACTTGTTCTTTACTCAAATATTTAATAATGCTTAATATGTCTTAAGGCATGTCAATGAATAATTAGTTGTGACATAGCCATTTATTCACGTTTATTACTGTTATAAGGACTGTTAATCTACCGTTTTTGTAAAGTGTTACTGAATAACTATTGATTCCGTTAAGAAAGCTTTTATTCACTAACTGCTCTTAAGAGAAATAAATCTGCTTAGATAACCCTTATGAAGTTTTCTTATTTGGGATGTGTTCAATTTCCATTTCTCAAGAACAACTTTAAGAACATTTTTAGCAAGATATTGATGAATGAGACCCCATGTTTTTTTGTTTGTTTGTTTGTTTGTTTGTTTTATTGCTGAAAGTATGATTCTGAAAACTGGAATCATTCTGTCAGAACAATAATCACAATTCAAAATGTAATATTTTTCTCTAACATCTACCTAGACAGGTGGAGGATTCTCTTTTACTGTTCTATCTTATTTAAAATGTGCAGAACACTTGCACAGAGCCTGTATCATTTTGGTTGCAGACATCCTGCATGGCCTAATGAGGGGTATTCTAGAGATCGTAAACCATCCACTGACACTGTGCCAAAAATCCTCAATTGGGTTAAGGAAAGTATGATGCAAGGTACTGGACTGAAAATTGTGAATGCTGATGAAACCAGTTTAGAACCAGACCAGATCTGTCAAAAGATACACTGTCACAGATGACAATGTATTTCATCTGTTCTGCATGCATTTATTCTGTGATGACATGATGATGGTAGACACGATGGGGTACCCAGAGTTGTGCCTGCCATTGTAGTGTTAGAAAAGTACCAATCTGTCAGTATATTTAAGACAGATCTCACCACTTTCGTACTACTATATGGTTCAAGGTTCTAGAGTTGTTCTAATCCAGTTATTTTACCCCAATATGATACAAGTCTCTTAAAGCTCAGTATTAGCTGACAAAAATGGAATCCAATCTTTGTGTAAAAACATCTTTGTTTATATAATTTGACACACTGAACTGATTTGAATTGCATAATTTTTAAAATCACCATTTGATAGTGTCTTTATGTGATGAAGCAAGGCAGACCTTAACCCATCACTAACAAAGACACTCATCTGTTTATCCACGCAGGTCACAAGTATTTGTGATGATCCAGGTTTTATCCACGTACCTTTTCACTCCTTATGTTATAGAGACAAAAGAGAAGCATAGGGAACCAAAGCAACTTACCTCTGATGGCTGGGTAAACCGTCAATGCAGAAGAGTTTCTTAGGTTTTCATGAGGTACACCAGTAAAGAGAAAAATAAGGGGTTAGTGAATGTGCACATATGTACTTACTTACCACTAATGTATCGTTCTCAAACAATGTCAAGGCAAACCTGTTTATAGTGCTATGTATATAAATGTATTTGTGTTTACTTAACCCTTGTATGGGGAGAGTAACACCTTTACAGCTTAATATCCTATAATACAGTCTGATTGACCTGCCTAGTCATTCTGCTGCCATATCTTTTCAAACACTGCCGTCAAAACACTTGAACTATCTGTTGTTTGTCAACTGTTGATGTGAAATAACTACTTTCTAGTGGGATGTGCTGTGATTTATTTTTCTCTAGTATGTGTGCACTAGAATTAGCCTCCTCTTGATTATAACCATGTTCTTCATCAATGCTTTATGAAACATAGAGCATTTCAGTAGTAGTACATAGATTCAGATATTATATAATATTTTCATGTTTAAACTTTAGAACCTTTGGAACCAATTTTGCAAAATGTTTTTGTAGATTGATATGCTCTTGCTCATAAGGACTAAAATGTGTTTTTTTTTCCGCATTCATTGCAAAATGAATTGTTATTCAAAACAGATTTTTTTATAGTAGTCCACATTAAAAAAACAATATTTTTTTTTTCTGAAATTTGCACACTGTGAGTAAAAAAAAAAAGAGAGCAAACAGCCCCTTTTCTTCTATACCCAATATCTGGTATAGATGTGATCAGCTCCACCTCTTCTTACTGCATGCATGGACAGAGCAGTAATCAAGCACTGGAAGACTCATTTGGCATTTAAAATTAAATCTAATTCAGTTGAAAATGAGTGAATCAATAAGATAAATCAGGTAGTTTGCTATTATATGTATACATTTTCATAGGTTTTATAGCCTGTAACTGCCAATAAAGTGCAAATGTCAGGAGATGTAAGAGTTAATAGCTGCACACTGTAAAGTATAAACTGTTTGGTTACCTCCTGAGAATGCTCCTCACTTCTCTTCACTCCAGTGCTGAATAATGTTCATTAATGGGTGGTGTTCTGAACACCATGATATAAAGTAAGATTTGATCAATTAAAATTGAGCCATTAAAATATAACACTGGAATGGTCTACTGGATACCATGGGGACATTGCTAGTGATTATGCATCTGGTGTATAGGTGGCCTGTTATCATTATTTCTGTCTAGTTTTTGATTTTGATGTTTCTTGTTACATTTTGTTACATGAATGCACAATTTTTCCTTCTGGTATAAAGTTACAAATAAGAAGGGCTTGTTATGACAGCAATGATATATTAGCCTTCAGAAACTGATTTTGGAATTTGATGTTTCACTCATCACTCAGAATAAATATGAATTGGTGAACACTAAGGGTGCTGGGACGAGGGGAAGAAATAATTTAGGCCCTGTCACATTTTTTTTTCTGACTGTACAATTGAGAAGATTACAGTCTTTTTAGCACTGTTCCCTTTTACAGCATATGCAATTTCTCCCAAGGTCAAAGCTGGCAGGGGGTGAGAGAGGGCTGTGCTGGTATTTTAGTAGAGAGCTTTTTGAAGTACAGGCGAGTAAGGGAGAATGAAAGGGGGGATGATGAAAGGATAAATATGCAGTAGGGAAAGTGAGATGAATAAGTATCTGCAGAAAAATAAGGCAGCACTGGACTGATGTATTCATTTTCCAAACTGTTACACATTCAGCAGACTACAAAGCTAAATAGTATCTCAAACAATTCTTTAACACTGAAGGAAAGAATGAACGTTTGTGCTCTAAAGGTGCATTTTTTTTCTTTAGCTCCACGATTCAAGCAGGAACAGAGATTAAGGTCAAGATAAGGGCATGGTATTTTTTCTAGTAGTTTATGTGCTAAGAGGGTGTGTGGGTGGAAACCCTATGGCCTTTGGGTTAAGATCCTTTCATACTGACTCTAAAATGAACCTTAAGATGCTGTGACATTGTTGATCATGTGACCTGGCCACTGAGGAGCATGACTTTGACAGCGTTGGGAAATGCATCCGTTAGTGTTTTAGTTTAAGTGAAGCGTACGTCTCGGCGGGGGAGAAAACCATCACACCCTCCAAACGTGCATACACACTCTGCCCACACACCCAGCAGGCCTTCTGCACTGTTGCTTTCTGCTGTATGTCTCTATAAAATGCCCTGAACCTAATGTGGGGCTTTCAGTGTAGAAGGTTTTGGTCTATATTATTCCAGTTCAAATAAAACTTGATGAGGCCAGAATGCCAAAACCTGGCAAGGACTTTCTAACCTGGCAGCCTCTCTCTCTCTCTCTGGCTCATTTTCATCTGAGTCATAGCCTTGCAGCAGTCTTTTCCTTTAAACAGCACTGTGGCTCTGTATCTAATGGCTATAGTGTCACTATAAATGTATGTCACCAGCACTGAAAAAAGCAGAGAAAAAAATTGAGGTAATTTGTTAATGTCTATAACATGGTAATGTCTGAAGCAATTCCTGTCTGCCTGTCAGAACTAAATGCTGCCATAGGCTACAGAACAAATCAATCTCTTCAGGACAAAATTAGATGAAAAGTGGGATAATACGTTGATACATGACCAGTCTAATCATAATTCAAAGCATAGACAGAGTTGAAATTAACGAGTTAATGATTGAGAACCCCTGTGAGTCACACTGTGTATGCATGTTGACAGCCCTTTGAAGCTATTTCTTATTCAGCGGCCAGTGAGATGGTAATTCACATTTCAGAGCGACTTGGGATACATTCTTCACTTCATTCAAATGAAAAGGCCCAAGTGTCCTGTCCCTGTGTGAAGTTCATTCAGAACATCTGTCACTGTGAACAACCCCTCACAGGACCCCAACCATTACTGTTTCAAACACACAAGAATAATAACTGGTAAATATATTTTCAATGGCCTAAATCAAGAAAAAAAAACAACAACTTGGTTTATGAACAAAAAGATGTGGGTATTGTTGTTTACTTTGTTGCTTTTCTAAACTTGTATCCATGGGTGCTGACATGGGTACATGTTGGAAGGTCAAAAAATGTCATAATCAACATACATGTTAATCAATTATATGTTAACATAAAAACAGTAATTAATCTAGAATATTGTAACGTTATTATTTATTAATTCTGTCATTGTTATGTTATGTTTTGCATTATATATTGCACTTACAGTGACATTGCCACCTATTGAACTTGTCCGTTATGGCTTAGCAACAACTTTGCACCCTTCTCTACCCCATCTCTTTTATCTTGACCACAAAGTCACTCCAGACTCTATAGTCTTATAGAGTTCACTTCCCTGTTCAGCATTCCAAGTGAGGTCTGTACCAGCAACTGTGTGTTTAGCTCCAGTTTGGTAGTTGAGTTTTAGTCTAGTGTTGACTAGTATTACTAGGTCAAAGGTCAAAGGTCAATGACAGGATTGCATGCAGAGACATAGTAAATGAAGAGACCACTGACTAGAACACTTAACAGATTCCCACCTATCAACACAATAGGCCGATCAGCTTGCTGCTTATTGCTTGTCTGCGCTGCAAAAATGAAAATTTTCAGATGAACTTTCAACAAAAAGAGTCAATCTGCTTTTTGCCTACTGTCCAGGTCTGTGGTAAAGATGGCCACTTAGTGAACAGACTAGCCAATATGGACTTTTGTAAAAGTTGTGGTTGGTGGTTTGGCCTGGTTGAGCTCAAGTCATGCACTCCTTGATTGCCATGGCAACTGTAAGGCAGACTACTGATTTGCTTACTTGCTACTGGCGAAGCTGTACTGTTTTAAATGAAAGTTAGATGTCCACTTATCTCTCAGTCCACCTTAAAAATGTAGCAGAGTCATTCTATCGCTCATAGCACTTTCATTTATTAAGGTGGTACAAAAAAATTGTAGTAAGCCTTGTACAACTGTCTATAAAATATGATAAATCTGCAGTTTGGTTAACCATATACATTTTGAAGTTAACTAGTTAATTGGTTGGTTTCTCCAAGTATTGGAGACATAATGATAAATAAATAAATATATAATTATATTAAGACATGAAAGACACAAAGTTAGCCATGCACTTAGTGCAAGCCAAGAACTTCCATGGGTCAGACACAGATGCAAAGGTGATTTTGATCATTTTTATGCAGCTATTTCCATTGAAAATTGAGAAAGAAGAGCCCTGTAAGGTGCAATTTTCTCCACCTTCTTTCAGCCAGTCTCAACTCTATTAGAATGTTGCACAAAACTGCTGTCATCCACAGGGTAGGTCTGAAGAATCTTGCAGGACAGAGAAGGTTGACTGAAGAGGGGATGGATGAAAGGAAGTGCCTGTTGCAGTCTCCAGTGGGCGGGAGGAGAAGGAATCAAAATGTGGAAGGGTAGTTAAAATAATGGAGATAAGAGATTAGGCACAAGAGATTGAAGGTTGCAGTGAAATGGAAGAAGTTGAGGAGCATGAAATTTGAAAAGAAATAAATGTCAAGATGTGAAAGAGTGAGAGGAATGAATTGTCATTCTCAAGAAAAAAGCAAGCCTGTGCCTCCATCCTACCAACCCACTGTGGAGAGTGAGAGAAAGCAAAGACAGAGGACAGGGCAGCTGGAGTTGCAGTGGGGTGATCCACATCTCTGTCAGATCCAGAAAGTTGAGAAATTGTGCAGACACCAGGTCTTTGCTACAGTGTTTACTTTTTCAGGTATAGCAGGACGTAACAACAGGAACAGAGAAACATGTCTGAAATATATTGTTTTTATATTGTGAAATTTTATTAAAATAAATAAAATTTTATTTTATATTGTGGATAAATATTGTTCCTGCAGTCACAATCAACAAACGACTTGAAGTCTGTAGCAGATATCCCTTTAATTTATCTAGAATTGCTTGTTGGAACGCCAGCCCTGCAAAGGCATTTAGCAGACGCCCTTTTCCAGAGTGACTTACAAAATCAACTTAAGAAACATCATCTGAAGTGAACAGGATAGGTTCAAGACTTACCTTACAACAGAATCTAGCTTTAGGTAAATTCAAAGAATCTGCCTTACAAGCAGAGAATGAATACAATGATAAGATGGCAAGCATACTGACTTCTATGTGGATATCCCTTTAATTTATCTAGAACTGGAAGCTGGAACTCCACCCTTGCAATTTACACCAACTAATAGGATAAATTCAAGGCTAACCAAGAGTTACAACAGAATCTAGCTTAAAGTAAATTCAAAGAATCAGCCTAACCTTACAAGCAGATGATGAATCCAAGTATAAAACTATAAATCTTTGATCAGTTCATATTACTCATGAATACTCTGAACAAAAAACAGTATTTTAAAACCATTTTAGAATGACCAGTATGTGGCCTTTAGCCGACATTTTATCATACCTGGCAGTCTGCCAATTCTATCACTGCAAGCACCTACCTGTGCTTAGGTTATCAGGTATTTAACATCAGAATCAATATTCACTCATAAGACCATTTGTCTTCATTTTCTACTGCCTACAGTTAAATGTTTGGCCATTAGAATTATGCAGTGCATTTGGAAAGTAAACTAAAAATAGAATACCCTGCAAATGTACTATTTTTACGATAATCCTTAAACATGACAAATTAAAAAGGGAAAGAACTTAAAAATTCAAACAACCCACTGCCATCAATCCACCCCAAGAGAGAAGTCGTTTTTAAAATGCCCTTCCATGTTAGAGGTGTTGTTAGAAGGGGGCTTTCCTGATCTTTAAACTTCAATCTTTATAGATTACTACAGCACTGCTGTAGGACTACTGTATGTTTTCCACAGACTTGATGATGGTTAATTGTTTCATTGAGTCCCTTTAATGGAACAAGATTTTATTACAGTTTATTTTGGAGTGTTAATGTTGGGCTTCTGATTTTGAAATGTTCATACAAAATAAAGTTCAGATTAACTTTTGCAGAGAAAACAGAACAGAAGGAAGCATGTTTCAGTCTCCATCACAGCTGTAACAACTGCTATGGGATTGTTCCACTTTCTCACATGATTAGACCTGAAGCATTCACCTCCTTCACTGAGGTTGGCTGGAAACTGATTGCTATTCAGCAAGGCAAGATGACATTTTCTTTACACCTGCAAAAATTTGGATTATCAGATCTCACTCCATAGCATGGATTGAAATGTTCCTGCATCGGTGGTTTGCCCAAAGGCTTATCTCCATCAAGATAATGGTACTTTAAAAAGCAAAAGGCTCTTTAGATCTAAACTAGAATGACCTTTGAGTGGGGATGAGAGTGAAGATTGAGAGTCCTTTGGACCGATTTACTGCATGTCTGCTGACTTAATCCTCTTGATCTTCCCCCTGTGTATCATCACTATGGATCTATGACTCTGAAAATTTTTATGAAGCAGAAATGTGGTGACTAAAGTCATAGAAGTTGCAGGTCTCATGGAAGGTACCTTATAATTTGGTAATGTTCTCATTATATAGATGCAGTGCGAAAAATAAGCTGCAGGTGGAAACCCTATTAAAGGTGATAGGCCCAGTGGAGGCTACAGATGGCATTCATATCCAGCAATGGTAACACAGACCATTCCATATCACTCTCTTACAATTTGGGTCGCAAGTTAAAAAATAAATTAATAAAAGAAATGCAAAAAGCCATTACAGATTAAATTGTTTCCGCAGAAATAAAAATCTATTTTCTTTTTTTTTCTTTTTTTTAAGGGGAATGAAAATCTATTATGGCCAACTGCTCCTTACACACACCCCTCCCTCCCTAAACCTCTTTAAAAGGAGAAAACATCAGACAGGCCCAGGTATTGGTTTTCAAAACTTGAGCACAATCACACTTTAATTTATTTTTCCTCTCTCTCTGATTCATTTTAGATTGGACATCAGTCTGCATGATTACCCTCAATCAAGGGCAGCCGGAATGGATGCGGCAGTGGTGTGTTCCCTTGCCTCTACAGTAAACTAAGCAGGGTGCTGCAAGGGTGACTTTTCTCACCGGAACAGCAGGCAGGTCATATATCTCACCCTGTTTAATGTGGTCACACTATTGTCAACAGCCATTCTTAGCTCAAAAGATTATACAGCCGTTCTTCCTCAATGAATTAATATGTTCCTAACCGAAAGTGTGTTTATCACATTAATTAACAGCTCAATGCTGATGCGTTTTAATTTGGCTTATCTCTGGCATAAATCCAACAGTCATATCCTGCATGTTAAGTTGCCTTAAGAACCCTATGATTGTTTTCCGGGCCTGTGATGGAGCAGGAAAAGATAAATACCTTAGGAAGTAGTGAGATGTCATATCTGGACAAAACATAATAATTTATGGATATTACTGACTCATAATCAGGGTTCAATGTCAAAATGCTCATATCACACATTTATTAGAAGTATTTAATTATGCAGTTAGACAATATTTTATCAAGCAAAGGACTGGAACGTCAGTGTCTTACTTGCATTATGATTCAGTGCCAAATGCTGTATTCCTATATTGGTGGGCTGTGACCTTCTGAATGTTAAAAGTTGTGGTTGCTGTTGCAAAGCCGAAAGGTCTTTGACTGGCCTGCATTTTCATAACCCATGGTTTGTTTTTACATGAGGCATATAGTTTTATTTCCATTATTTATTTTTATTGTACCATTATTTTAGGTTTCATCTAAATTTATTTACTGTAAGTACACTTAATACTCTGATTCAGGGGCAGAGAACTCAGGTCCAGAGTCCAGCAGAGTATGCTCATTTTTTCTGCTCCAACAAACAGAATAAACCTAACAATTAACAGGTGAGTTGACTCAGGTTCCCCACCTGCTTTATTTCTTACTGTGCTATTCTGTGTCAGCCAGAGGAGAGTGGGATTCATTTCTGAGACTTGGTTCTTCTGAATGTTCCTTCCTCTTACACTGTGGGAGGGATTGTTGGCTTTTTCTTAATCTTGGACCTGGTTTGCTGCTTTCCAACAACACCTGCACTGCATAACAGTGTGTGTGTGTGTTTGTGAAACAGTGCGAGTGAAACAGTGTGAGTGGTGGAGCTATCAAGTTGAAGTTGAAGTTATGAAGTTATCAAGTAAGTGCAATTAATTTGTATGATCTTACTGGAGACTCTTGATTCAATGTAAATAGTCAGTACTGGATATATTTTGAAGGTGTGTTCACTTTCCTTCAGGCCACATTGTCTCACAGTCTTGAATATAAATATGTTGTTATTCTGTAGCAATGCTGTATTTTGTTCCACTTCCAGCATTTTTATTGACTGGACTGTTGGACCTGAATATAAAACCACCAATAGACTAAAATAGAAAAAAAAATCTTCTTAGGGAATGACCCTCCCACTAAAATGTTGTAGGCAACAGCTATACATATTCATCAGCAGAAGAACTGACCTTCATTTTATCTTCAAAGCAGCCTCAGCCCTCAGTAGACTGTTATGTATAGCTTGATTGATTTCTTGCAGGACATGTGACCGTTCAAGAGGTCTGGGCTCAGGATTGGATCACTTTAGAGAGTTGAGTAGAAGCACTCTTGCCCTGAGTGCTCAGTGACTATGTGTAATGTTAGAAGTATAACTCTTCAAACCATAGAGAGGAGCAACAACCTTCATGAAATCTCATTCATGCCTCCTAGTTCTGCTCTACCTATTAAAATATCAGACAAAACCTCAGGAGCCCTTGCTGTCCTTATAGTTTCTTCTGAACAAACCCCTTCATCCCTGTATCTAATCAGAACACGTCCACGTAAATGTTGGCCAAAAATACAGCAAACTGTAAGGTCCCTGACTTATTGCATAGTGCAAAACAAAGTGAAACCACAAAAAAATCTGATTTTTTTATCATGGCAAGCATCAATTGCCTTGTGGAAAAAGAAATACTGCAGGATGAATCATTAGGTCATGTTGTTTTCTTTGTACTGCTCCAGCACTCATTGAGCTTCTCATCTTTGACAGATTTTTAGTTCAGTTCTGAAACATAAATAATTAAGAGCTTTTTCACACCTGCATTTTAATCTGGTTAAATAAGAATATGGTTCTTTTTGACTGTCTGTGCAATTTGTTTGGGCAAGTGTGAATATCATAATTGCACTGTGGACCAAAACAGCAGGAGACCTGTTAGCAAGGGTGCTCTTGGTCTGGTCCTAAACAAACTCAAAGGTCACATTTGTGGTGAGACCAAGAACCTTAAATCAACCAGCTATCAGGCGTACAAGTTGTATTAAATATAATATATAAAGTGTTATATTGCCCAGCTATGAACATATGCCAACTCTGACGCTGCTCCATGTTAAATTACATAAGAACAGGCACTAGTGCAGAACACAGGACCTTCTTCCTATTTTTATTTTCTTACTGCTGCCCCAGATCAGTCTGACTAAAAAGTGCAGAACATTCTTATATGGTTTGTTGTGGTGAATTTAGGTGCATTTGGATTTTTCCTGTATGAAAACAAACAAAAACCAAGGGGATAAAACACTTCAACAAGTCAACAAACTCCTTAATTGATTCAGACCAAAACAATTTTGGCCAAAAAAAAGGGGTGCAAAAGAGACAAATAGACAAAAAAATCTATTAATGTAGAGTGTGTGTGTAAGAGGGAGAATGTGTATTTGAATACATGTTTGAAAAGAACCCCCAACACTGTTACACTGCAAAAATCCAACCTAAAGCAAAGCAAATACAACACTGATTTAAAAATAATCTATTTTTAGTCCAACACATTCTGTCACAACTCAGTGTCAAATCATTGTCAGCTTTATTGCCATTATTAAAGAAGGAAATGTCATTTCTTTAGGACACAGTGCTACATCTAGCACACAATCAGACATAAAATGCAATTAATACAGGCAACAAAATATTATAAAAGCAATTAACTATACAAATTATAGTAAAGCAGCCAGGATGGAGAACACACAGTGTACAGTGGATGGCAGGGTGGGGGTACTAGTGTACTTGTGTACTCTTTACTACATTTATATGCCTATAGATTTTTGTTTTTATCTTTAGTACATTTCTAGAAGCCTAAGAACAGCTTGGTACTGTCTCATATCAGTGGAAATTGCATAAGCTGTGAAAGTAAACAGTTCAATATGTATCTGCAACAATAATAAACCCAAGAGAAAAACATTTCTGTCTAATTAATTTTTATATGATTTCAAGTGAGTGCAATGCAATACACTCTTAAATTCTTATGAATGCCTGTTAACTCAAAGAACCTGCAAATCTGCCGCTGAGATCTGCACTCTGTGGGCAGTTACATGCTGTATTCTAGAGCATGAAACATATATCATAACAAAATATAATACTCACCCTATTTACCTTAATTGTGTGATAAATTAGTGGCAAGTAATCAACCTTGAAAACTACTAGTCTATTGTTTCCAACTGAATTAAATTCCAGTTTAAATGCAAAGGAGCCTTGCAGTGCATGTTCATCCTGCATACAGACTCTGACTGTTAAGTGAGAGGGGGCAGAACTAGTGACTGACCCAGATATTGGATCAATGGAAAATAAGAAGGGAGGGGGTGTTTACTCTCTCTCTTTGCTCACACAGAGTTCACATTTCAGAATAAAAGTCCAGAAAAGGAATAATACAGATACATACATAAAAAGCAAAAATAATAAAGGACAATTTTTTTTTACTTTATTTCAACCACTGTGAACATTATAAAAACATTATAAATATCAGATTTCTGAAATGTAATGAGATGAAATCTGAGACATTTCTGGTCTTTATAACCCAACAAAATTGTTTAGACACAAGTAAACTTTATATTAATATTTACATGCAAATGATGCCAAATTTGAGTAGCTCAGGATCTCCTGAAAATATGTCTGGCACAGACATCTAACATCTAACAAACTTGACCTAAGGTTTTAAAGGTGTGTGTGTGTGTGTGTGTGTGTGTGTGTGTGTGTGTGTGTGTGTGTGTGTGTGTGTGTGTGTGTGTGTTTGTGTGTGTGTTTCTGTGTGCACAGTATATGTATGTTCATGCATACATTCAGTCCTTTATTATTAAGGTTCTGAATACATAGCTCAGCTGGATGGATATTGCTATGTTTTCCTGAAGTTCACTTTACTTTATTTGGATGTGCAATGGTCACGGCGATTAAGGATATGTTTATTCATGGAAATAATTTCCTAACTGGATTATCAAACATGTTGAGCTGTTGTGTTGTATGCAAATAGTGTATGCATTTTTAGAAAAAGGGATTAAAGGCAGCTAGGCATGCACTTAAAGGCAAAAGCTGTATTTCTTGAAAGGCCATGACTTCAAGCAAGGCTGGATTTGACTTGGCAGAGATTTTGTTTCAGCTCTGTGATTCTGGCACACACACACACACACACACACACACACACACACACACACACACACCACACACACACACACACACACACACACACACACACACACACACACACACACACACACACACACACACACATACGTCATTGGTCCCTGCTATCAGAAACTTCCACAGCAACAAGCAATGCCAGCACTGCCAGTATACCCTCTGATATAACTGCATTAAGACACTCATGTAGTAAAAAGTTTTGAATTTCTCCACTGCTGGACTATTAAAGGATAAAGGATTACCTTAAACCACATAGCAACATTAGAGGAGTGATTCACTAGACCTGCCTTAATATCGAGATGTGTTAAGAGTGGGAATGTTGGATTTGTTTATCTATTTCTATTTTAAGTAACATTATTTAATAAATATATCAACATTTTTGTATTATTATTAGCAATGATATTAATATCAATAGCTACATAAAACACAAATATAATTGCAAAACCCAAGATATGCCATCATTCTTCACAATAATGAATAATAAAGAAAAATAATAAATGGTAACTTAAATGGTTTGTTGTAGTCTCACACAAAACACATTGAAGCAATAAATAAATAGATAAATAATAAACAAATGAGATGGGGGAGGTTTATTAATAAGAGCCTTATTATTTAACAGTTCCTTGTCAAACCAGGAAATGGGGTTCACATTTGGGCTCCATTAATCCTGGTCATTGTACATTCCATGAGAGGGATGTCCCAAAAATAACTGAGCAATAGAAGATGCATAGGAACTGAGGGTTCCAACTATAGTTTGAGTATTGTCTGTTCAGCTTAGTAAAGCCAGCCAGAACGATCCATTGTTAATGAATAGAGAATGATTCTGCAGAGTAATCAAGTAGAAGAAAAGTCCACAAATTCTTTGTGTACAGATGTTCCCAGAATATTGAGAGTGCTTTGAACATATGACCAGAAAGTATGCACAACAGTATGTGTCCAAAACATGAAATTGAAAGCTTTTTGCTTTTACTCACATGCCTGTTTGCTGCTTTACAGATGCTGATGTCTTGCCTGTCCAACCTTCCCTCTTGCCACCATCAGTTTGGGTTGGCTCTGCCCTTGCCTTCCATACTCTGCAGGATCTAAGAGGGCCCAGATGTTTCAAGAACTGGACTGACTATGGGGCTAATGCCAGACTTTAACTCATTATTATTTACTTTCAAATTGTACATCTTTGGTCAGAATAAAATGTTTCTGCATACTTCTCTGAGTAATATATGTACCATATATGTACCAACCACTGCTGAACTGCATAAACTAATTATCCAAGTCAGTTTAACATTCACGCTCCCAGAAAGAGGACACTGGAGGATTACAATACATTTGTTTATCATCATCTATGAGATTTTTATTTTAGACCTATTTGGCCTCAAAAATAGAGGATAGAAGAATATTTTCTAATTAACCTTATGTTTATACATATGCTAAAATGTTCCATTGCAGTTGTTACTAATTAAAATATAAGTAAACAAAGTATACTATCTACAGCCATTTTCACACATGCACTTTTTATAGCATTTAGGTAAAACAATTTTATACTTACAAACCTTTGCTATTTTGATTTATTCTGAAAAATTAAACTTTGGCTGTTTTTTTTTTTTTGTATTCCAAATGGGTTGCAAGTTCAGTTCTGCTGTGTCTGTAACTCCACCTCAATTCTTGATGAAATAGAGAGGATTCTTCCATCAATGCATAGCACTGAGTATTGAGCTTTCAAATACTAACAGTTTCATTAATCACCACAGCAATGTAGGAAGCAGACGTGCCTCTGTCTGGTTGCTTTCTACCCTTCTCACTCCTCTGTAAACCCCACCTCACATATTCTTAACTCATTAGTGCATTTTTTGATGTGCTGAGTGAGTGGAAGACCTACCAGTACAGTGAATAGATGTACTCTTTTAATAGATTTTTGAGCAGCTATGTTTGTTCTTGTACTCATTTCATTTTACTTTATTATTTCAGCTGTACTAAATTTGTTGTCAGCAGTTAAGAGGGCATGAACCTGGATAGAGAAACACAGTTTATTGACAAGGGTGCAAGCAGAACAATTCTCATTGTCAAACACTATCACAGGGTCAATGGTGGAGCAAATGGACAATCTCTCTCAGGTTCTCTCTCTCTCTCTCTCTGACTCTGACTCTGTATCTTCTGCTTACTTGTAAAGTGCGTGAGCAATCTCAATATACACTATGTGTGATATTGTGCATAATTTACAGCCATTAGGGAGAGGTTATCAATGTGTAAACCTGATAAACTACAGTTAAGAAGTGGCAAACATTCAGTTAGGCATGAATAAAGTAGCTGTTTTGAAAGGAAAAGTTGAATTCTACCATTTCTTATTAGGCAGATTTTCACAAAAAAAAGAATGCCTTCATGAGCAGATTATTTATAATCTACATTCAGTTATTCCTCATTGCTTTGCTTGTGTATTTGTTATCATCATCCGGAGAATAGGGAGTAAACAAATTCCAGTAAACATCAGTGATGTTTACTCATTGATAGCTTTGTCTAGAATCATAATTTACTGTACTAACAAGCTCCATTATGTACACAAATCATGTATGGAAGATTTGAATATAAACACACATTGACCACAAAATATATATTCTACACAATCACATTTGGCATTAATATTTTCTTATGTTGTCCTAAAACACTGTTAGCTATTGCAATTGCACACTAGTTTACGCAGCAGTGTGCTACAGAATCTTTCGTAAACACTTTAATATTTTTAGTGAATTAATGTGACTTTCAAACATTAGGTAAATGCTGGTGATTTTGATTGAATTTCTGACAATATAAAACCATATTTAGCTAGTTTTGTGCACGAGTAAATGGGTTAAAAAGACACCACTGCTGCTTCCTCATTGATAGCTTTATCTAGAATGAGGAAAACTCTGTGATCACTATACCAAGGACTATCAATGGATTCCCAATTTATGAAAAGACATAATGTTTGTAAATTCTTTTATTTCTGTAAATTAGTTTTTCCACCATGAATTCATCATAGTTTTTCTTCTTTTTATACATGAGTTTTTAAATGACTCAAATGATTTTACCACAAGTTTTTAAATTATGATGCAGCAAATGACGAATCCCTTTTTCTTTCTCTTTTTTTTTTTTTACTCACAACATGTCACTGTATATTTTGTATTAGATCCAAGAAATAAGCAGATCTTTGTATGCACAATGCAAATGAATATGGTCCTGGATTGCAGCCAGAACCACCATTTTCAACATAGCCCCATTATTTCAGCACATTAGCAAAAAACATACAGCGGCTCCCACTAAAGCGAAACAACATGCACGGGGTAAGAGGTTGGTGTCCTATTATAGTTTGTTAGAAGAATCTGAATTATTTTCATGTGGAGGACATGCAGTCTCTCAGCAGTGGTGTGATGGGCGAGGAATTAGTGAAATGTGCTGTCGATGCAGCACTTTAACCCCAGGAAAAAAAAGCCCAGTCAGCAGGTCCACCTCTTTCTCCCTCCTCTTTCTCGCAGGGCGGCGCCGCATTGTTTCACTATGCCAACACCTGGGCTTCTGGGAAATGCTCCACACACACTCTGCTTATGTCATTACCATCCTGTCAGCATATTCCTGTGTGCAAGGGGAGATATGAGCCCGCTGATGACTTTGGCAACATTAAATACATACAATTCATACCCAACTGTTGTGGTGCTGCATTGTACACAGGAACAGCAAGTCTGCAGAATTTCAAAGACTCATATAAAAGAATGTGTGCATGTGAATGCATGAAGCCACAAAGTAGCGCTTAGATAATCCACCCTCTTTCGATGTGGAATAGAAATTCTTGCCATTAGTCACATTACACATTACCATCTCATTACTATAGATGGGGTTATTAGGAAATGAACCATTAGGCATAATGCAGCAGGGAAATGGTTTGTGACTACACTCCAGGTGTTATGCATCTGACACTGTAACTCCAAAAGCCACTGCTGGATAATTGCAAATCAGTCACATTTGTGAATAAATGCTATAGAGCACAGAAAAACCTCAAACCGCATTCAAAATTATTTTAGCAAAAATAAAGAATGTAATAACTATCTTCATAGTTATTTAAAATGAATCCTGCTGCTGTCCAATGAAAACAATGTATCTCCTTTTTTGTTCATTTTTACTTTCTTCTTGGTTCAAACCCTGTATCTGCTCTGTACACTATATAAATTGTTCTGGATGAGTCAACCAATAGAAATGCTCTATAACTAATCCAATAAGCTTTACTTTTACATTAACATTCAGTGAAAGATAAGCAATATCCAATCAAAAGTTTAAGCATATTTTGCAAAACTTGAAGCAGAGAAAGCAATCTGCATTTTTGTAACATGAAATGAATGGCCATGGCAGCACTATAACCTGAGCAAACATCTGGTTGCACAGTACATTTTTCCTAAATGCTGAAAAGTGTATTTGACAGCCTGAAGGCAAAGCAACAGTTGTTGCTAATGTTAGCCGACCTTGTGTATAGCTGCACAACTTTTGCTGTGCATTCTGAAAAAACTTCCCTTTTCAGGAAGCAGAATAAAGACTATTAATACCACTACCACCATAAACACACCTAACATATATTACCCAGTACTACAGTACAGTGAGTGCAAGAACACAGTAGAAATAACAACAGAACATCAACATTTGTCTGTGATTTGTCTGTCTTTGAATGACAATGGTAATGAATTAAAACAGTTCGGAAATAAAGTAGCCACAACTGCTTTCCATTTCTGACAACTGACTGAATCCTGGCTACAATAATGTTCATATTCACAGCCAATGACCTATCTATGGGAATGGCATTTTCTACAGTGTGTATATATATATATATGACCCAGTAGGTCACTGAAACCAGTTGGAGTTGGCTATTAAATTCAGGAGGATGCTGGTGGAAAAGGTGAGCAGCTTCAAGTTTCTTGGTGTCCATGTAACTGAGGATCTCACTTGTTCCTCAACACATCGCTCAGCGTGAAAAAAAAAAAAAAACATCAACAACGCCTCCACTGTCTCTGAAGACTAAAAAAAACAACTTGCCACAACAGCTCCTCTAGAAAGTCTACAGCAAAAAAAGAATGAATAAAATGATGATGTAATACAAGTTATACAGTGGTTTTTCAGTAAATGCAACTACATTTTCAGATTAGTCAAGATAGATTTCAGATTTTGCAAGTTAACCAACCTCTAAACATTAGTGCTGAATCTGAAATAATGTGTAAGATGTTGAGTTTTTATTCCTCTGACTCAATTAATTTACTGCATATTCCAATCTGCAGGTTTAAACTCCATCTCCCTCTTGGGAAAGAATTTCTACTTTTTTGACAATGCGAATCTGTGGTTTTATAGCATTTGATCTCCTATTTTTTGAAAAGCAAGCAGTTTCACCACCCTAGAACTGTTATGCAATGTACATATTTGTGCTGAAAGAATGAAAAGGTAACTTTACTCTAAACTCTTGTTTTTATGTAGTGTAATTTCACAGATTTCAATTTTGCACAACAATGTAACTGCTGCCTCTATCTGTGAACATCATGTGATAGGGAAAGTCATAACTAGCACATGGGAATAAACAATAAATAATTTGAAGGGAGGGAACCAAACTAAACATCTCACAAATTATTTAAGCAGTTTCTGCTGCAGCTCATTCACTGATGTTTTTGAGGCTCAACTTAAAATGTATTATTGAATAAACTGAGATGCAGAACTAATAATGGGACTAAACTATGTCGAGTTTACTCAAAAATCACTCAGTAACTAGCTACTTTATAATTTTAAACTGGCCTACTTTTTACAGAAAAAGTCTCTCTTTTGTTAAAGGATAGCACACACAAATGCAAAGTTACTTGATTACAATTTGCTGTGCTTGAACATATCACTGGAAACAATTTCAGATACAGAAAGATTAATAACTGGATGACTTGCAGATAGAAATGTGTTTTTATACTAGTGTCTCTTTTAATGATCAATTACCCATTATTACAGTATACTTAGTTTCATTAGACCATGTCACCTTATGCCACACCAAGCAGACTGGCTTCCTGAAACTTTTCAGTGTCTCATCCTTAACACAAACTTTTATTAAGTTAATGCAACACATTTCATTTGAGATATAATTAACAGATTTATTTTTAGTTGCTCAGTCTCGCACTGATGGCAACTCGTTTTGGAGAGTTTTGTAGAGCATTTAGAGCATGTAGAGCTCACTTGTATAAGAGTCAATATAATGTTTGTGCAAATACACAGTGGATGTATTGTTTATCCCAATGTCTATTTCCATTATTTGTTAAATACAGGAATGCAAATACAGGAAGACATTCATATTAAACCATGCTTCATCAAATGTAGTTCTAAGGTTAAGATTTTCTGATATTGTTCCATCACTGAGTGTGTAATCACACATTCCTTTCACGTCTGAAAGCTTGCTCTCTTTTCTCACTGTTCGTCACTAGCCAATTAAATTATTGAAAATAATGAATCATATAGAAATGCAATATTTAAGAACTGAAATTGGCCTCACTAACTGTTGTTCTAAAGCACAATGAAAAACATTTGAGATAATTAAAATCACTTAGATTCACCCACTCTCGTTTGTTCACCCCTCTGATGTCAAAGAACAAAACAATTAAAAAAGTAACTACTTATCATTTCAAAGGTAGTGTGTGCCTATGAAAGGCTTTAATTCCACTTTTATGAGAACTCAACACGCTTTCATTAATAATGAAATCCTCCATGAGCTCTATGATACCAAAATTCATTTTTCATAAAATAAACCTCCCAAGTTTCTGTGCTTTCTATAAATAAAAAGACACAAATAAAAGTTTTTAATGAGGCACTAAGCTCTTCAAACACTTCTCCAAACCTCATAGATAGTATCACTTTTCTTTAAGTTTAACTGAGTCTATAAAATTAATGCAAACTATTCATGAAGATCCAAACTATTAAAAATGCCTTGCTTTAAACATGGCTTGGGACTTAATTACATTTGACAGTCAGGGTTGTGGGCTGCAAGGTAAACCTTTGAAACATATTTGGAAAACAGACATGATGTGACATAGAAACATAAGAAAGATTAGATAAGATTTTGTTCAGTTTTGCAGTCTCTTCCTGTCCACCATTGAAAGACTGCTTCCCAACAGACTACTCCATAAAATATGGAGATGCCACCACAGTGTCAAAAAAGGTCCTCAGGAGTGCTGCCTACACTCCAAAAGACCTTAGTTTCCTCAGTAGGTAGAGTCTGCTCTGGCCTTTCCTGTAAAGTGCAGTGGTGTTACCTGACTAGTTCAGTCTGTTGTTTGAACACCCATGTACTTATAAGAGTCCACTTTCTCAATATCCATTCCTGTTCACTGATGGAGGGGTGTGTCTGAACCTGCAGATATCCACCACCAGTTCTTTGGTCTTCCCAGTGTTTATCTGAAGGTTGTTCTGCAGACACCAGTTTACAAAGTCATGAATCAGTTCTCTGTACTTTCTGTCCTCCGCATTGCTTATGAGGCCAATGATCATAGATCTTCTGGAGGTGAAAGGTCGGTGAGCTGCACATATACATATGTACATATAAGTCTTCACATCTATATTATTGCAACCTCCTATCCCTAATGGTTGGCTGAATTACTGAATACTGACTGAATACAATAGTACAGCATGTAAACAACTCAAAGTGATAGATAACGAGGGTTAGTTTTAGCACAGTGTTATGAAGACTGACAAAAGTCTACATCCCCCTATTTAATTTCTAAACCACCCAATTTGTGGAGTGATGCACCGATTCTTAGAAATACATTACATACATTTCATCCAAGCTGCTGTTTGACACAGATGCTTTTCACCTATAGTGCTTAATTTGGAGAATATGTTTTTGTCTGGTTCACATAACATAGTTGTTCACATAATATGTGTAGTTCAATCAACTTTGTGCCCTGGTCTATTAAATTGGCAAGTGTTATATTTGAGCACGAAAATAGGCTATACATAATGAAATATACAGGGGCTGTCTTTGCACTGTGTTTTTTTGATAAAGTTGCTAGGCTATGTTTCTGAGGGCTCCTTCCTTCCTTTGTCCCTTGTCTCTGGTTTTGACGTTATTAGCCTTGTCCTTGATTTCTGAATATAGACATGTTACCCTGTCTGTTTGTGTTCTGACCCCTAAGATGGACACGACTGTGATTTCTGGAATAGGTCTAATGACATGCCCATATGCAAAATAACCCATGGCTTTCATTTGTTTCATCTTAGATCTTAGTGTTGTAGATTTTCAGTAGGTACTTAAAGAGAACTCTGCTCTGTCTGGGAGTGTTTTTTATATTAAAAGGTTTAAATTGCTGAAGGTTTTTCTCAGCCATCACTCTATTTGGCCGGAGTGCAAATCCAATGTGAAGTCAGCCCTCACTCTATTTGGCCTGAGTGCAACTCCAGTGCCATGTGTTCTGGAATTGAATGCCAGAAGAATTCAATAAAGACAACCTTCCTGCCAGCTCTTGGCATGGCCTGTGAAAATTATAAGCATGGCCAGTTGTAATATCATAATGAATAAACCTTGATGTTTGCCAGTAATTCAGTTTCATTGTCTTCTGTTGTTCTGGGGCTTTTCTAAAAGCCAGTGGACAATAAACAATTTGGCAAAGTAAAATAGGATTCTTCCAGTGTCTTGAAGAAACTTGTCAAAAACAGTGAAACATGTCCAAGCTAAGTTGATAGGGTTCGCTGTACATGTTGTGAGTATGTTTGTAATGTTATTGTGTTTAGACTCCACACCAAGTTAGATAATATTAGATAAAAAATCTAGATGAAAGAATCTAAAGACTCTTATCACCTCTGCCTTTATATCCTCTAAAATGTTAAGCAAAGAGTGTCCTCCACTGCTGAAAATCTAATCTCATTTATCAGTCATGTAGAATTTCAAACAAGAGTCTTTACTAGCAGTCAGCCAGCTGCTTGTGTGGCAGTTCTTTACAGTGCACTGTCTTGAGAAAAACTGTCATCTGTCTAAAGACAAATCTGGTATGTAAGAGTGCTGACCAGGCTCCTACTGACTCAACAATACATTAAATAAATGTCATTAAAGCGTCCAACTACTGGACATTGGATCCCCCACTCCTCACTCTACAATCCTGCACAAGATATCCATCCATTCAAAAGAACATAAGCTTGTTGATCCTTCAGGTTATTCCTCATTTCCTGTCATGCATTACCAACTTATCACAATTCAGGCTTTGATCCAGACAAACGCAAAACACAGCAGGCATGAAATTCCTTCTACACATTCGATATGATACTGCAAAAAGGTGTTGAGAGAATACTGGTGCTATATTGACAATAAAGATATGTGGTATGAAGCAAGTTAAAGGGAAATATTTATCATATCGCTACATATCCAAGCTGAGTGAACAACATTCATTACAATTACTAATTTCAGCACTTCTTAGGGTTTGTAGACTGAGAGTGCAATTGCATGTCATTAGTTTGATACATGGTTATGTTGGCATCAATAG
This sequence comes from Acestrorhynchus altus, assembly GCA_034509495.1. NCBI lineage: Eukaryota > Metazoa > Chordata > Actinopteri > Characiformes > Acestrorhynchidae > Acestrorhynchus > Acestrorhynchus altus. Next base: position 21,744,681 of record CM067505.1, read on the forward strand.
AAAACAAACAGAGTGCTAATGAGATGCAATTTGCCAAGCTGTGATTACTGCAATGTCCATGTATAAAAGCAGTAGTCCTTGTCTGATGAGGTCACTGGGTTTCTCTCTGCAGCAGTCATTTCTGTTGTAATATGTCTGTTTATTTAATAGCTCTACCTTTCAGAAAACTACAGCTTAATAGACTCTTTCCTCTTTCCCTAATACTACACTAAATGCCTATTTACATTGTGAGTAAATGGCATTTGGTTTGTAACACACAAGCAATACCACTCATAGCTCATAAGTCCCATTCACCAAAGCATGCCAGAGTTGCTGCTGTTACACTGAAAAAATAGCAGTAGCTTGTGTCTCAACCTAAATAAGCAGCTAACATTATGCTCAATATGTTAGTATGTTTTTGATAATTTAAGAATGCCTGTGGGGTTCTTTCAACATTCACTGCTGGCATGACAACCTACCGAGATATAATACAATGCAGGACGTTTTAAAGTGACATGAATTCCCTAGGTGCTCTGGCTTCTTTTGAATTAAATTCATGACTTTAAGTTGCATGCCTAAATTAAATGAAGACAACACAGCTGAATCAGACTAACAAATGGCTTCCCATCATTTTTGATAAACACATCAACTGTACTTGCTTTCTTAAATTTTTCTTTGAGGCACAGGATTTGAGTAAAATGAGAACACAGGGGTGGTATGTACTGATTGTATGCCACAACATGCAAGACATTATGGAATGGAGTTTTAGAGGTTCCTGATGGTATCCTGTGATAATTCAACCCATGCAGCTTGAATATTCTAACTCAGATCCAGAATATTTTGGTAAGGATGTAGTATTGATAGTTCATCCAATAACGTCCAACACATTTTCTATAGGTCTATTAATGCAACTGGCCTTGACATAATATCTATGTCTTCAAGGTGAGCTCTTGAGATGGTGGCAGTATATGGATGAGAATTGTCCTGCTGGAGTAGTGCACTGGAGTGTTCATTCAGAAAAGGTAGAGTAACTGGTTGCAGGATGTCATCAACTTAACATTGGGCTGTCACATTATCTGTAATAATCATATAAATTGCACCCCATACCATGACACCAGGCCTTCAGGATAGGTGATGCCCAACAACAAACCAATGATCATGGTGCTGACCACACATATTCATTAGTTGTCTCCACCAAAGACTCATCCATCAGTGAAGATTACCCATTCCCATTCTGAATGACTCCATGACAGTCTGGCATGACATCACTGCAGTCATGCATTGCAATCAGTGTTCTGGGTGTAAACATATTTTTGCTGCTGAGTTTATTTGTACAATTACATGTTTACTTACATAGCTATGAAATTAATACTATGAATCTTCTCTTGTTTTTGGAGATGGCAACAATTAGGAAAAGGGAGAATCAATTTAATGTACACATTTAATCATCTTTGCCTGCATTCTGCCTGAGCCCCGAGTGGCCCAGCCCTAATTTATATGCAATTTTACTCCCTTAAATGTAATGAGATTTATCTGGAGAACAAAATCACACACAGATTGTTTTGGTCTGTCCCATATCTGTTCTGGTAATCTCCTGTCCTGTCATAGTTCTGTTTATCTCCCCTCATGCTTCTGAGCAAGTCCTGTCTCCTCCCACTCCCAGGTGTGTCCGTTTGGTAACCATGCCCTGTCTTGATTGTGTACCAGGTGTGTCCCATATCTCTATGTATTTAAGACCCTTTGCAACAGTTGACCTTTGTTAGTCATTGCTTTACTGTTGCTGTTGGTAGACTGTTGTGTTGTTATAATGATATTTGAGTCCTTGTCTGTAATTGTATAGTATATATTCATTAAATCCGTAACCCATGTGAGTATTTCCAGCTCCAAAGTCTGATCTAACCCATGCCACCCCAGTGTTTTTGTATGTTCTTAAAGTAAATCTGTATTCAACAGGCAATTAAAAAAATGAACACACTGGAAAAAATGCTGCTCATTTGGGAATGATTTTCATCTATTCCTACTATCAGAAGTACATCAGTATTGATAATTTGGGTTGACGGTTTTCAAGTGTCACAGATTCTCAAATGTGTTGAAATCTGGACTTTGACTGTGCCAGTGTGGAACATTTGGCTTTTTGTTCAACCATTCCTGTGTTTTGTGGTCTTGGGTTTGGGTTGTTTATCCTGCCAAAAGGTGATGTTTCTTCTAGGTTTTAGTTTTTTAAATCAAATCAAGTTTATTGTCACATCATGTTACATAGGTGTAAGGGTCAGTGAAAAACTTGCTAATACCTCACAGTAGATAAAAAAACAAAACAAAACAAAAAAAACATAAGAAAATAAGAATAAAAATAATAAAGATAAAGTACATTCTTGCACTATAGAATTTATATGTATATATTTACATGTGCACTGGGTATGTAAATAAATGTAGCTATAGTGTGAGAAGGAAGTAGGCCATCTTTGGTGGGTGCAGTTGGAGTGATTTTGGTGGGTGTAGTGTAACTGAGCAGCTAGTTGCTGCTCTAGTAGTGAGTGAAGTACAGGTTCAGAAAGCCCATTTGGAAGTTTCGGACTCAAGTTGTGCATATAGCTGTTCAAACTGGGATCCTGGAGCTTCATGTTAAGCCTCAGGGGAAGAAGGATGGTGTTGAATGTTGAACTGTAGTCCATGTACAGCATTTTCACATATGTGAATGGTGTTCTTGTCCAGGTGGGAGAGGGCAGTGTGCAGAGCTAGGGTATTTGCGTCATCAGTGGATCTGTTCTGCCTGTATGCAAATTGCAATGGGTCCAGGGTGGCAAGCAGTGAGGAGCAGATGAAGTCTCTGACCAGTTTCTCAAAGCACTGGGTTATGACAGAGGTCAGAGCAACTGGGCACCAGTCATTTAAGCAGTGATGCTGGCTGTTTTTCTTGAACAGATCTGCACATGCTTTAAGCACATGCCCGGAATGCAATCTGGGCTGGTGTCTTTGAAGGTGTCTTTGTAGGTGATGATGTCTGTAGGTTCTGCACACATCAGTTACAGTTATGAAGGGTGGGTTGGATTCAGTGGTGGATTTGCTTTGAAATGAAAGGAGTTTAGCTCATCTGTTTACCCCCTGCCACATACTTCTGATCCTGGAGTCAGTATCTCCCTGGATCTGGAACCAGGGAGATACAACTCTTCAAGTCTCCAGTTAGGAAGAACATCCCCATAATGTGATGCTGCCATCAACATACTTCACTTATGGGATAGTGTTTATTAAGGAATGAGCAGTTGGTTTGTGCCACAATGTGTCTCATTTGAACAGGTAAAGCTTTGTGTGTTTTGTTTTGTTTTTCTTGACATGTTTCTACTTTTATAGCCACCCTCATACAGGCAAACTCTGTTGCTCCTTCAAAGTGATTGGTGGCCTCTTTGTAGCTTCCCTTCATTCTATCCGACAAGGAGTTTTGCAGGACAACCCTATCAGGCAGTTCTTTGTCTAGACATTGATTACTGGGATAGTTAAAAACTTGGATTTTGTTTTTGCCATGTGTACATACCACAACATTATACTTTCTTAAGAAAGGTCTTTATTTTTAGTAATTGATCAATAATACTCAAATCAAGGTAGCACTTTATTCAGAAATGGCAAACCTTCTGGATTTCACAATTCACAGGTTGTGGCTAGTTGTCAGACAATTTGTGGAAACTAGGAAAATCCACAGCAGAATTCCACAGAATTGATACAGGGACATTTGAGCATCACATGATTGCTATAATGCACAGGTGTACTGAAGTAATACTAGTCTGGTGGTGGACATAATAGTAGCACATAATTAGGGTCCATGTAAATTTCTACTTTTTCTACATTAAACCAAAATCACTCAATCAGACAAAAATATATCACAGCTCAAAATATCAATGTGTCATGTAATCCAGACAGGTCTGATGAATCTTAAGGATAAATGCTTTTTCAAAGCCCTTTATTTTTTATTTACACTAAATGATAATTGATGATAATTTCCAACTGTTTTGCAGCTGTCACTGCATTACAAGGCATTACTTAAGAATATAGGAGTCAGAGCCTTATTTGTGTACTCAACTTTATGATTGGTTTGGCTCTCAAGCATCATTTGCTTAACTAACCCTTTGTTCCCTGGCATAGGAAGCATACACATTAAATAACCCCTCCTTTCTCAAATGCTGCCTTTTCATAGCCATAGACACTCTCTTTCGGGATGTCCTCAGGGCATTGGTGGCAGGCAGATGGATCAGGGCCAGGCTCTTTTGCATTCTGTCTATATGTCAGTGTCTGCTAGGGTGCATCCATGTGTTACAGATGGGATGTCCACCAGATAAACTGCTCCAGTGACAGCTCCATGATAAGCCTCCACCAATTCTGCCGCCCTCATTTCCCCTCCTCGATCAGCCTCCTCTCCTTTCGAGAGAAATAAACTAAAGAGAGGATGGGCACTTGGGGGAGCAAGGCCAGCAGGAGACCACAGAACTCATCATGAACATTATTAAACTGTTCCCTTCAGCATGTCATCTGTTTTATTTACAAGGAGGAGAATGTCAGGCCTCCTAGTTGTGGTTTAATACTTTTCAGCTGGATACTTTTCAGCATTAATCACAGTGTGTTAACTTCAGTATACCAAACTCACATACAGTATATATTGTACTGCGTTAAAATGTTAATTCAAGTTTTTTACATTTTACATTCCACCTACAGTCATTAGATATTTCAGACCCTTCAGGACCCATTAATGTCACACCAACCCTGCCATGTTGAGAATGCAATTCATTGCAATGTTTGTGGTCAGTGGACACCTACGGGGGTTAATCCAGATAATATAATAATCCAGGGACATAGAGAAATAGAGTGATACCAAATATGCCTCTAGAGCACTTAAAAGCCATGTGATTACATTATGAAATGTCTGCTTTGTGTACTGGTTTCTAGACATTTTTCTAGACTGGTTTCTTTGTATCTAGGTATTAGCACTGGCTCTCATGTCTGGCAGTTTCAAGTTCAAGTGTATCTTTAAGATACATTGAGTGGACAACAAAGCACTAAATCTAGTAATCCAGTTGTCTAGCTAGATCAACATGTGGGGTACAGGTTGCCGCTTGGGGTGGTTGTAATATATACAACACTGATAGACATTGATAGTTCAATTTGGCAACCAACAAGTGACCAACATCAATACAGTAGCCTTCCATAACCAGAGTCCCCCTCTCCTGATGCTGCACAGTTTCTGTCTCACAGTGTAGCAGATTATAAATTGCTGGGTATCTCAGACTTCCCCAATTTTTCTGATTTTTGTGACCATCATACACTATAACGTCAGCCTGTTGCTGAACTAAACCACACATCTAGGCACCGAGGACACAGATTCATGCCATCATTTGCACTGAAACTAAAATGAAAAAGGCTTTAGTTGAGGTCATGGTGGAGACTGCAGAGTGAGTTGGAGGTGAGTAGCACAGTATATATTGAAGGCTACCCTACATATTAAGCCTATGGTTTGTGTGAATTTTCATATCATGTTAAATGGTGCTACAGTATTGGACAAGGAACTGCTACATTGTTTAAGGAGGAATGTAAAATTTAAATCATAAACTGCCCAATAACAAAATCATCAAACATGTTCAGTATGCTCTGACTAGCCCCCCAAGATTTTCACTGGCCCTATCCAGCCACCCCTATGAAAAATTTCTGCCTTGCATATTTTAGAGCTTTTCCTGCCTCCACCTGATTTAACTAATCAGTTCAACAATCCCTTAACAATCCCTTCAGAGTTGCAGGGGTAAAGCGTGCACAGCGTGGGTGGCTCCAGGGCCATGGTTAAGAAACACTGGTCAAAGAGACATGGCTGAAGATTGCAATTTCTTATTGATTTTCAGAGTATTGATATTTTTTTTTAACCTAACTTGATTTAGTTACCTAGTAGACTAAATTTACCCTATTTTAAAACTACCATGGCTGAGCTAGATTCTGTGGCCACTGGAGGAGTCTATCTTTCACTGACAAGTTGATACTAAATGTTGAATTCAAAAAGCATTCGAGAACTCAGCAACTTTGAAAACATCCTCACATATTCATTGGAATCAGATGTTTTTTGAGCTGTTGGAATCCTGGAGGGCCTTGCTTTTGGCTTCAAAGTGAAAAGAAATAGACCCCTCAGGCCCCCTTGTAGCTATGCCCCTGTTGTGAACTGCCCATCTACCTCTAATCCAAACTGGTATAAGAGATCTGAACATTATAAATACTGTAATTTTGCTGTTGTCTGTACTACTGTAGTTCAGAAGTGTTGAAGTACTGTAATTCTGCAGTGGTCTGATTTTAACTTCTTAGCAACTGATCCACCTGAATTTCCTTCCTCTCACGCTTGTCACATTACTGACTATATTCCCTTGCATTCTCTCTTCTCAGACAGAAGCATCTCACCAGGGATTAAACACCAGAGGGCCATGAATTCTATTATTTTTCCACTCCATCTGGCCAAGCACTTCCCCGTCCCCTGGACAACATCCATTTTGTATCACCAATAGATCCCCCCAGACTGAAATGAGGGTCTTTCATACTGAGCAGTCACTTTCGCAGGGCTTTGTAGTAAGATGTATAACAGAGTATATGTAAGCCAGACTGTTGTCGGAGCACAGAGGCCAGCAAGGAGCCTGTCTGAAGCAACACTCAGAAGAAGATCTATAAACAGCCATACATCACCTCCCCTCCACCCTGAGAGCACCAGCCAATCCATCTTGCCTTCATCTCTCAGTGTCAAGGTTGGCATTCAAGGTGTTTGTATGACTTAATGTTTTTCTGCTGCCAACTCTGCAGCCAGCTCAAGCACCCGAGTGCAGCATTAACCTGGAGCTGAAGAGCATCAACCTGAACATTCTCAAGAGATGGGGGTGAATTAGAAGGAACTTCAATAGTCACTGGTGCATGTGTGGAGATCAAAGATGAACCATATGTAGAGACAAGGTGTGCACTGCATGACAAAACCACATTTGTCCATCTTGGCAAGCAAAAGCAAAAGCAGCAACTGAGACCACAGTCACCAAGAAAACCATTGGAAACATATTACGCCATAATGGATGATGTCCTGCAGTACCCCCTGCTCAAGAAGACACATGAGCAGGCCCATCTGAAGTTTTTCAATGAACACCTGGATGATTCTGAGAGTGACTGGGAGAAGGTGCTGTGGTCAGATGAGACAGAAATTGTGCTCTTTTGCATTAACTCAACTTGCTATATTTGGAGGAAGAGAAATGCTGACTATGACCCAAAGAACACTATCCCCACTGTCAAGCATGGAGGTGGAAACATTATCTTTTGGTGGTGTTTCTCTGCTAAGGGCACACAACTAATTCACCGCATCAGTGGGAGAATGGATGGAGCCATGTACCATAAAATCCTTAGTGACAACCTCCTTCCCCATGCAAGGACATTAAAAATGGGTCATGGGTGGGTCTTCCAGCACGAAAATGACCCAAAACATACAGCCATGGCAACAAAGGAGTGGCTCAAAAAGAATCACATTAAGGTCATGGAGTGGCCTAGCCAGTCTTCCGATCTTAATCCCATAGAAAATGTATGGAGGGAGCTGAAGCTCTGAGTTGCCATGTGACAGCCTCAAAATTTTAATGATTTAGAGATGATCTGCAAAGAGGAGTGGACCAAAATTCCTCCTGACATGTTCAACACAACACATCAACTACACAAAATCTCTTTTGCCAATGGCTTTTGCCACCAAGTATTAAGTTTTGTTTGCCAGAGGGATCAAATACTTATTACTCTCTGCAAATGCATGCAATTTTCTGGATTTAATTTTGATATTCTATCTCTCACTGTTTGTATGTATGTATAAAGTCACCTAAGAACATCATTGCAACACCATGGCAACTGTCTATCAAAGTTTTATGAACTATATTTTTAATCCAAGAAGTGAAAGTTTTTAGCAGTTCCTAAAACAAAACACTTGACCTGTTTAGAGGTCCATTATTTTGTAGCTCATCTCCCCAAACAAACACACCACCACCTTTCACAAACTGGCCAATTGATATTTGACACCATTCAAAAATTAGCCCAGAGCAGCTCTGTGCTCAGAAATGGACCGCAAATGAGGGGCAACAGGCTGGGAAACATTCTTAATTTAAACATATAAACTGACTGTTTACCTTTGAAAGTATAGTTCTCTGGGTTAGGTATAATACTGTAGATGTTAATTATATCATAGATAATTACTACTAATAAAATAATATTAGATATTTACTAATATCTATATTATTATTTTACACACACACACACACACACACACATATATATATATATATAAACATACTTTATGGCTATGCAACACCAGCTAGATATTTTTTTTATCGACCAGGTGTTACAGGCAGTGTTTATTGACAGGGAAAAGGGCATAACCTATCATTACAGTGTTCCCATCTGCAAAGGTCAGTTGTCAGAGAGTATTGAGCTAGCCAAAGGTGAAGGAAACATGAAATAAAAGAAGGCAAGTGAAAAGAAAAGCACCTGTTTACTTCACTGAGGTGTGTGTCAAAGTGCCTGCAGAACAGAAGTGAATTACAGTACAACTATCAATGTGAAAACAATCAAAAAAGTGCAATGTACTGATATATTTATGTTCATTACTCTGCCCATTAAAAGCTTGAAAACAGTGATACCAATGACTACAAATCATTGATATTCTAATGTGTTCAAAAGTTATCACTGCAGAACAGTGCAAGATTTTGGATGGTTTCTAAATATAATGGAAAAAAAAATGATACATAGTTCCTTTCAAGAAATTATATAAAAATACTGTGAAAGGATATAAAATGGACAATGTACATATGTAAGTATGATCTGAAACATGAAGTATATTATTATCTATTGCAGATACTTTATAGTTATGCAAAGGTGTATTTATTATACATACCCAAGGAATCGACCCAATCAGGGATTGAACCCACCGCCACACTCTGCTGGAGCTGCGTGACACATACATTACTTGCAGCACCACTGTGCCCCCTAATTTCTAAACAGTTATAGCAATAGTTTTTGTTAAATGCCTTGAATTAAAGTTGAGTCTGCACTTCAATCTCTGCCAGTGTTTATTGAATATCAAACATTGCTTAAAACACACTACAAACATGAGAGTTTTTCTTGACAATCCAATAAGGAAGTGTTAGTTGGAAAGCACTACTGAAAGAAATTACTTAAAAAAAAAAAACAAAACACTAGATGTTTTCATCACCCTAACTGAACCCACAACCACTGGCTGATCAACAGGCTGAAAGAGTGGAAAAGAAAGTGCTAAATGAAGTGGCTGCATTTAAACTTTAAATGGTTAGCTCTACATCATTTATATACTTACTATCTTCTTCCCTCTCATTGCTGTCTGAAGATGAGCTAAAAGCTACTTCGTTCAGCATAATGAATAAATGTCTACAGGAGCAGCTAGTAAATATCTCTGGAATGCAGGGGACTAGCTCTTTTAACAGCTTCTAACAAAGATGACTGTTTAATAGTTTATTTGGCTACAAAGCTGCACCATGCATTCAATATTTCATAAATAATTTTACTGACAATCATGAAAAATGAAATTCTTTCGATCTGCTTATTCACAGAGAGCAAATACATTTTTTAAAACTCATATGAATGTAAGAAATAGTAACCAGCAATAATAAAATAATTAGACATAGAGTTTTACTTGTTTCTTTCCAGTTAAGGAATATGATTACAGCCTAGACAGGGGTCTATAGCTTTTTATAACTTATTCTGTACCATCATATGAAACATTAAAACAGACTGTTTGAATGTGGTATTAATTCCAGTAGTAGTAATTAATTTACAATAGATATTGTTACAATTTTTCAATATTATTTATTTTTAATTAAATTTAACTTCACATTTGTACATGGGAAGGATTATTATTATTAAGATGTTTTTGTTTGGGCCAGACATAGAATTTCCCTTTATTTATGTGTGTGTCAGTATTATTCCTTCTCAGATATTTGAGCACTTATTCCTTGGTAACCCAATATCTGGGCCAGTGACGTCATTAGTAACAGTCTCACTGATCAGTCAGAGTCTGCATGCAGGTTGAGCATATACACATGGATAGAGCCGTAAACATGCACTAGAAGACTCCATTGGCATATAAAATGGGATTTAATTAAATTGGAAATGAGTGAATTTTAGCTGTTTTGTAAACTGAATGACTCGCTGATAGTTACATCTCACTGATAAATAAATCTTGTATTCTGTTATGTATTATCATGTCTGTAGGTTTCTCTGATTCTGACTTATGAAGCCTAGAGAATGGGAATATAATAGTAAAATATTAACAACAGTAGTTAGAGCTGTGTAATGCAGCATAAGCTGAGTCATGTTTTTGTTTAATCTAGTGTGACAGTCAACGGAATTCATGTGTCAATTCATGTGTAGAGTCTGTCCTTATAAAAGACAACTGTGGTGCCTCTGTGTTTTTATTTATAACCCTACAAGAAGAGAATAAGCGTCATCTAGTTTGTGTAAGTTTCTTCTGATATTTGGATAATGGTGGAGAAAGGAACGTGTTTTTTTATTATATTTCTTTGGTCAGTGCTGAGGGAATTTCGTGTGGGGATGTGTTTGGTTTTGTTTGTTATTTTGGACTTTGAATGATAGAGTAATAGCTGTAACATATCATCTTTACATTTCTAAATACATATGCATGCATTGTGTGGTGTATATATGTCTCCTGCTTGTTGCCTGGTAATCACTACACCCTAGACCAGAGTTTCTCAATTCATCATACTGTAAATCTGTGATATTTTAGGAAACAGTAATCATACAGAGAAAATCTTATATCACTGCAATGCTAGTCAAAATTTAGACCTGTGTTTTAAATTTAATTGCAAGGATCAAGTTATTTGCACAGTAACCTTTCCTCGGCTCAGACATAGTTGCTTTAAGCAACAAGGCTTTGCTTTTACTTATGTTTTGTGTGTAAAGGGGCAGCTGGAATGGCTCGGTTGACAGCAGGGTGCTGGAGAGTGATGTCAGCAGATTAATCACATGTGCACGCCCTTTTTGCCCAGATATACCAGAAAACTCTACCTGCGCTGATGGGCAGCAAAACTAATAACACTTCAAAACGTAAATGCCAAACGAGAGAGAAAGTGGTGGGTAAGTAAAGAGAAAGGGAGATATTGAGAAAGAGGGAGGGAGGGCCAGAACTCAACGTTGCAGAGGATGGAAAAAACTGCTCAGTGACTGTGTGAAATCTCCCCATTACCAAAGTAGTGTTCCTGCTCCTGTCATAGCTCTGCATCACTAACACTATAGTCAGAGCAAATTACCTGTCTTTGTGCTGTCTGTATGTAGTCAAAACATAGCACCTCATGCTTGAATTCTGCAGCTAAAGGACAAAAGCTAATATAAGTTTCCTTTGGTTGTGGATTCTTGGCTCTTGCTGTGTAATCCATTAGACTTCAAAATGTGAAAAATAGATTTTTATGATCAGGCTGGGGAACACCACCAAATATTGTAAACACAAGAAACAGGTGTCAGTTTCTATACCATGCATACCATCATGCAAGAACCCCAGAATGTGGCGGCATGGCTCGTCAGTGTTCCCAAGTTCAGCCTTGTAACTCCTCTGCTGCATTCTCTTCACTGGCTTCCTGTAGCTGCCATCATCAGATTCAAAACCTTGATGCTGGCCTACAAAGGCAAGAATTGTCCAGTCCCTCCGCAATTTTTCGGCTTTACCCACCATACCTCAAGATGCATGGAAGACAAGCATTTAGACTCTTTTATGGTGTGGAGTCACTTGCTGTCACCAACTGAAGACTCATCTCTTTCTCGCATTTAGCTTATTAAAGGCCTATAATTACATTGCGTCTTGTGTGATAAAGTGTAATAGGAGCATTCTGACATTTGTATTTGGCAGTCAAAGTTTATTTGTCAAATGTAGTCATACCCATACAACTGGCAATCAAAAAAATAAGATACCTCACCATCTTCTTCAGACCAATATTGAATAATGAGGCAATATACCTTAACAAATGTAACTGAAATCTGTCAAATTTAATGAATAGAAATGGAAAATTGGAATCAGGTGCTAAACTGCAAATACAGTTACAGACAAACTTGATTTTCTGAGGGGAATTTTAGAGCCCATTAATACAGTAATATTAATATCAAGTAACATTAATATCAAGCATTTTGTGACATCTTCGTTTGCAGCTCAGACAATACAAATTTACAAAAAAAAAAAAAAAAAAAAAAAAAAAAATATATATATATATATATATATATATATATATATATATATATATATATATATATATATATATAGTGCCCGATTTATATATGCCAAGGCAACAATATTTCACAGTTATTATATGTAATAATTACAAAGCAATAAAACAGTGGATAAAATCAGGTACAACATGCAAAATATCTACAAATTATGTGACAGTTCATAATAATCTTACAGCAATCATAAAACAAGAGATTATATATTCAATATTAGATATTTAATGATAGTTTATAAATAGTTTTAAAAATGCATTCACCTTCTAACACCTACAAACAACAGAACCTCTTGTGAAATTAATACCAGCCAGGCCATTCAGACATGTCTACTGGACACACATACACAGACACAGAAGGGCTGGAAAGGATCCAGAGGGATGTCAGACTGCTGTCTTATGTCAGACGGGTTGGTGTGCGGGATGTGGCTGGACTGACACACACACACACACACACACACACACACACACACAGAAACAGACTGGAACACCTGTCTTTCCCCTGACACCATCCTCCCTTGCCTTCAAGGGAGTCAAAGCACAGCAGGAAACTAGCCAGGTTCAGTCTTGTCAGAGTCCAGCAAAAAGAGTGTGTCACAGTTGAGGGGCTGAATTCATTTACCTATCCATGCTCTGCCCCCAAATGACATATCAGCCTGTACATTATTTATTCATGCTCCACCCACAAATTTGTCCTTCATAACAACCGTTTGCAATGTGGGATCCGCTTTTACAGAAATTTGTCTTCAACCTAATATTAAGAATGTTATTAATTTCAAATTGTATTTATTTTGTATATGTGTAACATCACAAAGCTTGGATTGATTGGGTAAATTGTTTTTGTTTGGTTACTGAGATAATAGTAGTAAGTGGATGTGTTTAATATACAATTTGTTATGACAAGTAAAGGAAAGAAGGAAGTCAGACTTTAAATCCAACATGTAAGAACTTTCTTATTCTTGGCCAAAACTCAATAGCAACTCTCTAGAAAGATGAGGGGCACTGAGGGAAACCAATAATCAACAAGAAATAAATATCTTAATGCATGATGGGGAAATTTTGAAGAGAATCAAGACACTTTTACAGCATAAAATAGAAACAAGGAGAAGAACCATGACTGACATTCAAAAACTATCCTACAGCATAAAATAGAAACACTGAGAGGAACCAAGACTCAAAATCAAAAACTCTTCTACTGCATAAAATAGACTCTCAGAAAAGTAAGTCTTTAAGAGGCTGACAGAGAAAAGGGAGAACCAAGACCCAAAAGGAGAAACATGGACTATCATGAACATTCCTTCAGTCTAATTTGTAGTTACTTGTTTACTGTCATATACAATATGTTTTCTTGGAACAGCTAAAATATACAGATTATTAGAAATGAAGACATTGTTGGGAAAGTAACTAGTGTAGCATAAGACATACATACAATGCTTCTAATCAGATTAGGAGTTGAACTCAATGGTGAAAACACATTTTCACTCTCACTGTGTTTCACACTTGCACCTTAAGCTTCTCAGGCCATTTCAGTGACAGCAAGAGTGAGAATTGCCTTTGGAACTGGGAGCACAATTTAAGCAATTATTCTCTGGCTCTCCCTGCATTCAGCATAAACATGAACAGTGTGTCAGTGCGTAAAATACATTTTTGAGCAAAAGAATGTAGTAAACATGAACAAGAATGCATGGGTAGGTACAAGATGGACAAGAGCTGAACTCATCCTGACCCTCACAGTCAGCAGGGAGAAATAGTAGAGTGTGTGATGCCATGTCCATCCTATTGAGCGCTCAGTGAATCGCGCAGCTCAGCACAGCTTTCTGGAGAAGTCAGTGTGAGGTGTGAATGATATCCCTTTAAGCATTGACAGCTCATAACACACAGTGCTACTTCAGGTGCCTGTCACACAGAGTCGCTCTTGTTCCCTATCCCGCTACATCTATGCATTCTGTCATCGACTTCAGCAGTAATGAAGCAGCCTCCCATTAGATATGACAGGGGAGTCTGCAATTAGAAATAGTGTGGGACTCCACAGCCTGCCTTCACCGTCACCTCGGCAGGCCTGTTACTATGGCAACGCCAACCTGGCAGCGTCTGTGCTGTTTTTTTCCCCTCTCTTTCTTTCTTTTTTTTATCCTGCTGTGCAATATGGAGAAAACAGGATGAATGTAGGGAGGGAGGAGGAGTATGAAAAAGAAGGAAGTGGGAAACGGAAAGAAAGAAAACTGTGAGGGTTAATATTTAAAGACACAAAGGAGAAGAAGAAATATGTAAGAAGGACATAGACAAGCAAGAAACGAAAAAAACTGTGAGACATAAGCTTTAGTGAGTTTCCACTGGGCAAGAAACACAAAGGGGTGCTGGTGGACATGCTGAACAAAGGCAGCATACAGGCAAAGGACAAAAGGCAAGAGTGTGACACAGCAGCGCTGGCTGTGTACTGGCCTGGAATGGCATACCCTGAGGGCCTGGATCAGCAAATCCAATCTACACACACGCGCCTGTGTAACTGCTCTCATCACACACTCGGCCCAGTACAGCACCCTGCAGTCAGACTGCATGATGGGCTTCTGTGAGTGACAAGATCTGTGTCTGAGAAAGATGTGTGTCTGAGATGTGTGTGAGAAAAAAAAAAACTTTTTAAAGTAAATTCTTAAAGGTGCTATGAAGGGTTTTTTGAGTGATGCCATTGAAACACCACTTCAGTAAAAGAGATGTAAGTGTGATGTGAGACTACTCAAATTTGTCTTCATTTGAAATGTAAATATTAAAAGAGTGTAGATATTTGTATGGATTTGACCATGTTTGATTAAAAAATTACTTGCACATAAATTGCTTTTTTTTGTTGTTTTTTTGTTTGTTTTTTTGTTTGTTTGTTTGTGACTATTATTATTATTATTATTATTATTATTATTATTATTATTATTATTATTATTATTATTATTATAAGGACTTAATAACACTTTACATCTTCAAAAGCCAGTTGGAAATTGATCATTGTTTGAGCTGGAAATGCAAGAATATTGATAATTTTGATTGTAATGATTAGATTGACAAGGATATTCATACTTTTATTATGAAATTTGAGCAATGGGTGAGAAAAGAAAGAATAAACAGCCCTTCCCTTCTCATTTTCCTCAATAACCCAATATCTGGATCAGTGATGTCATTAGTCCCATCCTCCCTCTCTGATCGGGGTCCTTTTTTTGTAAAAAAAAAAAAAAAAATCTTTAAAATTTACATTTCTCTGAAACTGTGAAATCACTTAGGCATCACAGGTATGACAGCTTACAATGAACCATCTGCATTAAAGTGGCCTGAGGGAGATCCACTTTTGCCTTATACAAACTCCAGCAGCCATGAGGTACTGTAACCCAGTGCTTTAGTCTGGAGTACACTTGGGCTTTAAGTTTCCACCAGCAGATATTAAAAAAGAAGAGAGAGTGGTGTGTGTGTGTGTGTGTGTGTGTGTGTGTGTGTGTGTGTGTGTGTGTGTGTGTGTGTGTGTGTGTGTTTGTGTGTGTCAAATTGGGATTATTATCATCAGAACATTCAAATGAGCGGTTAGGGCCTTTTCAGTGTTTGATTAGATTTTATTTGATTTGAGGCTGCTGCACCTGAGCCTTAAGCAAATGTGAAAAAGCTCAGTCAGACTCATTTAAGGAGCAATGCTAATAATAATAATCCTTGCATTATAGCTGCTTGTGGGGCATCAGAGACAAAAAATCAATCAGTGCCAGTGTAGCACCAACACCACACTAAATTAGTATTTTATTGAATAGAATTATTCTTTCAGAATAGTCAAAGCCACTATTACAGAGTAAAGGCTCAGTCATACTGTCATTTCATCAGCAAAATTATTAGTTTTTAGTATTATTTTTTATTTACTGAGTGATGAATTTAATCATCATAACACACACCAACACCATAATATCAGCCACTGCAATGCTGGGAATGAACTGTCACCCAAATGATGCCTGCACTGTGACAGTCCTGTTGGGTCCTGACCATTGAAGAACAGGGTAAAAATGCTAGGAAACATGAATGTTATGACTGATTGGTGTATATTTATAAATAAATAGATTAAATAATATTTTGTATATGAGCAATATATTAAGAAATGCATTTTAATGAGTGAAATGTATTTTAGAAGTGGATGTCTAAAAAATGTTTGTTTGTTTGTTTGTTTGTTTGTTTGTTTGTTTGTTTGTTTGTTTGTTTGTTTGTTTGTTTGTTTGTTTGTTTGTTTGTTTTAATGGGATGACACCTTTGTGAAGCATGATTTGAAAAATGTCACAGCAACAGCAAAGTTTCTTAGGGAGATGCCCAGATGAACTCTCTTGGGTCTGAAAATTTTGCGAGGTATTTGCGAATGTGAAGAACATTCTAAAAGGTTCTACACAAATATAAGCATTCTTCTTTGAACCTTTATGTCAAGATAATGTCAACTTCACATCTGTATCACAAGAGCCATCCATTACATGTTTTCAACGGGAACCAGATGGAAGTTTTTCTATGGCATTGGTCTTTTTTATACCTTTATTTTAAAAGCTATGTTAGACATAGCTGTAGGCCATTCATTACACCCTCAGCATGTTCACTTTCATGTGCAGATCCTGCTATGTGGAACATATGGAATTCATATGCCGTTACTGTAATTCCAATTCCATTTCCTCAAGGCACTTTTCCAATTTCAAAATTCCAGTTCAACTGGAACTGCAATTCCAAAAACGCTTTTAGAATCTGAACTCTTAACATCAATCATTTCCTGTTGGCAGGGATTAGAATGGATTCTTTTTTTGACAGTGACTGCTGGAGGTGATTGTGAATTATTAGACAGCTAGCTAGCCTTCAAATACACCTTTAAAAAGTATGTAGTTAATCACCATGTCAAAGGTAGCCTTTACCAGGGCTCATTCATTTCAGTCTTCGAGAACCTGTTAAACACAGCTTAATGATTTTCCTGCTCAAAAATACACACCAAGCCTGAAAACTGTCAGATGATTTGAACTATGTGTGTTTAATCAGGGAAATCACCAAACTGTGCTAGAAACTGACCTTCCATACACATCCTCTGCTCTGATACATCATATCACTCTTGCTCTGAAGTGGATAAGTGTTCACAAACATACAGTAACCACATTCACAGATCAATCATAATATTATGACCACCTCCTTTTGTCTAAACTCACTACCTATTGTCTCAGCTCCTCTGACCATACATGAGTGCGTTGTTGCTCTATAATTACAACTATATCTGTTTGTCTGCTACTTTAGCCTTCTTTAATCCTGTTCCTCGATGGTCAGGAACTCACTCAAAAACCACAGGGCAGGTATTATTTGAGTTTCACGTCATTCTCAGAGTTAAAATCTGCAGGAAAGTTGCTCTCCAGGAGCATTGTTGGTTGCTGGTCTAGTCCTTGTAGTCATCCCACAGTTGTCATACCACTAGTGCTTACTTTGTGTCCCTGGTCGCCTGTGTAGCCCTTTTCATTGCACTTGCTTCAAACATGTTTCTGGATCAATGCTTTACTCTAAACTGTTCATATAATATCATTTGTATCATATGTAATTCAACAAATAATTGTGACTGCTAGCATGCATTTTTAAAGATCTACTGACAGTGTGTAAACTTGAATTTGGACCTACCATCATAACAACCACAGCTGAATGTTTTGCTGTTGATTTCATTGTCATATGTTGGAGCAATTTACTCTTTTACAAACAGTAAAAATCCATAACCTGGGTTTGTGTGTATTTTGTCATCAATACAAACACAACATCCAGGTCTCATCATTTTCCAGACCTATACTATTTTATTATATAAGACTATATACAGCCTATGGAAATAAAATTAACTTTTTTCATTTTGTTGTAACTGGTTTAAGAACTGTTATGTTGAGATTGGAACACAATATTTTAAACATTAAAATGGAACATCTGATACCAATTTGTTCACACAATACCAGCTCATTTATTACTACAGTAAATACGTTGGACACCAAGGATGATCCTGTCTATACTTGTCAAAACCAATGCATGATTGGCCATTCAATCTTTGATTTAATGAATTGTTTCTTTGTTTGACTGTGAAATAGTGATGGCAAATTTAATGAATGGCTGAGTTCTGCTTTGCTGCTGGTAACCCCAGAAAATACTGAGTAATATACAGAAGTCATGGCCTGGTGATTATGCTTGGTGTTGTGGCTGGAAGGTCCATGGTTTAATTCCTTGAATTGACAGGACATGACTGAAGTGCCCATGAGTAAGGCACTTAAGTCCCCAGCTGTTGGCACTGTGGATAGGGTTGCCCACTGCTCTGGGCACGTGTGCTCACAGCCCCCTAGTTTGTGAACTCACAAGTGTGTTTGTGTGCGTGTGTGTGTGTGTGTGTTTGTGTGTGTGATTATTTTGTTAAGTTAAATGCAGAGGACAACCCCCCGTGGGTCTATATGCATGTCTACATTTACATTTAAAATGCAAAGGCCAGATACTGTCTTCATTTATTTAATTTCCAGTCAAAATGGTCATTAGGTTTAAGTTTGTCTATTTTTTTATTCAGAAAACAACAAACAGAAAATTACATCCCTTGTTTTCATTCAGTTATAGAAGTTATTAGTTATTAAACATTATTAATTAAAAGTTATTAAAATCTTTTTTTTGTATTATTATTTCGTTTTGTATGTTCCTTTTCTAAGCAATGGCTTCTTAATCAGCTCCACATCCATTCAGATCCACAGTATGGAGTCTCTTCTCACAGTGGAAGGAGAAACACCTGTGGACTACTGAAAGTTGATTTATTTTTCTTCTTCTCATTCAAAAATGAAAGCTCTTAGTGCTGTTTATCTGATTTAGAAAATCTCAGGACTATTTTGTGTAAGTAGTAAGTTGATTATCTTATATATTAATATATAAGATAATATCTAATCTTTTCAAAAACATCTCTTTAAACTTAACATCTTGTACTTGGCTGTTTGGAAATCAAATAATTTAAGGGTGCCCAAAGATTTGTGCACAGTGCTGTAGGTGGTGGAACTGTTTCCCATTCGAAGTTACCTAGAGGGTGCCAGAATGCTGTTCTGGATTGTTCTGGCCCACATTAATTTGTGCATATAAACCAAGAGCACCAAGTCTGTACTCCCACACATTCCCCAGTACACAGACTTCTCTGATATCTGATGCAAGCATGGGTATTGATGTGTGTTTACACTGAACTCTGCATGTGTGTGTGTGTGTGTGTGTGTGTGTGTGTGTGTGTGTGTGTGTGTGTGTGTGTGTGTGTGTGTGTGTGTGTGTGGATATATTTGGGGAGGGCAGCATGCTTTATGTAAGGGAGCAAGGAGGTAAAACACTAACAGGACAGAGATAAAACCCTCCACAGACGCTGACGTTTGGGATCCAGACGACATAAATCAGGACTTCAGCCAGCCCTGTGAGACTGTATTTCATGCTCAAGGAGTCCGCCATCCAAACACATCCAGGCCCTGCATTAATCTCCATTAGACAGTGGCTCTGCTTGGCCCAGAGCCTGGTGGACAGCCCAGGGGACCTTGACTCATACTCTGGCAAGACCTATGCCTCGGGTAGACATGTAGGACCATGCCCCGCTTCTGCCCCAAGCTGGTAATCACCCTGCACCTGACCCTGCTCTTAGGCTTAGACAAACACACTCCAGTACAGTTATCTGTTTCCTTTCTCAGATAACTGATATGAACGTCAACATGAATGAGAGAGAGAGAGAGACAGAGAGAGAGAGAGAGAGAGAGAGAGAGAGAGAGAGAGAGAGAGAGAGAGAGTACCAGGCCAATTAGAAAAACAGAAACTTGAATCCTAAGTTATATCCACAAGAGACAAGCCTTTATGCATGACTTGTCAGCTACAATGGTAAGCAACCTGTTATGGAGGGAGGCTTGGGTTAGTTGGCACAGTGTTGGCACATCTTGTGTTGAATGATCAGGTTGTAATCCTAAACCATAAGAGACCAATGCATGAGTCGGTATTTTTGATTGTGCATATGTGATATAAACACTAATGGCTTGTGGTCAGTAAAAACCTTGACATGCTCACTTGAGAAACCAACATACAATTCAAATCTTGGAGCACTAAAAGCAAAGCTAAGGCTTCCTTCTCTACCACAGAATAGTTTAAATGATGTTTATTAAACTTTCATGGGAAAAAATAAACAGGGTAATCAACACCATCAACATCTTCCATGGGAATAGGAAACACTGACCATGGGACCTGGGATTTTCCCACCTGCCTCCCCCAAATAGATAATTCACAATTAGTCAAAGAAGCCAGGACAGTATTTATGAGCCTTTGAAATGTGGCAGGCACATTCTTAATTTCAAAAGATAATATAATACTGTATTACAAAAGCTGACATGTCTTAAGCTTTTTTCAACCTGCCAGTAACCCTTTAATATGTCTAACTTGCTAATAAACAATTAGTCAGCTGAACTGACTTAATCTATGCAGTCATCAATCCTTGGTTATGGGTAGGAATCTGAGATTGTGACAGCATTCAAATTGTACTGTACCATTTGGCTTTGGTACCAGTACACATAGTGAACTCCATGGGCTACAACTAGGCTTAGCCAAGTTGTGACATAACAGGTAGTCAACCTCTTGTTTCAACAGAGTGTGATTTTCATTATTCTCTCTATAAGCATGCTGCTTAATTGGAATAGAAGTAGTAACCTCAAGATCATACTTATGAACATTACTTCTTATAGGAACATTAGTGACTATACCAGGAAACGCCGAATCAAAATGACATCTGCACATGTTCTTAAGTTAGGTACTATATGTCAACAATGAAGGCAACTTTTTTCAACATCTGTGAATTCAGCACCCTGACATCTGATATGTTACTCTCTCGAAACTTCAGCCCATCACTATCAGTGCTGTCCTCTGTTTCTCCGTCTTTAACAGCCAATATATCAGCAACATAAACAGGGGTACAGTTCATCCTGTTCATCTCATTAGCACATTGCCTGGAACTATCCTCATTCCTACAATGATAAGCCTTCAGCATGTTTATGTGACACATCCTAGTCTTTTACGATCTGGAGTATGAACAACATAATCAGTTTCACTTACTTTTCATTCCACCAGATATGTGGCAGAAGACTTGGCTGAAAGAGAAGCACCAGGGATAGTTAACCAATGCAAAACCTTATCTCCCTAGAAATGACTAGACAACTACTGATTGCTGATCATAACACACTCCTTCATCTTCGCTTGGGATTTACCTGCGTGCAGGTAAATGCCTGGCCCAGCTGCCCTCTGCACCCGACCAGGTTTGATCACAGCTGACTGCTGAGTCATCATTCCACCCCAATTGATGTGCCACATGCCTCTCCCGCCATCCTGACCCTGCTTCCATTTGCTATCTCCTGGATGGTCTTCTCTTTGGGTTCTCTCCAGGTCTCATTGGTCTGCCCCAATCCTTCATCTCTTCTGCCGTTGTCTCCAAAAACAAAGACATTTTCTGAGGGCTTCATGATCGGCACTTTCTCATCTCTACTTCCTCCACTTTTTGCATCAGTCCTTGTCATTGTCATTGTCATGCAAAAATACTCCTGGAAGAAGAACATCATTATCAATCTCTTTGGCGCTCACAGTTTCTGCATTCTGTCCGTTAATAGCCTGATTCCCACCTCTAACATTTCTATGGCTTATACTGGTGTCGACCATGCCATTTTCCATGGTCCAAAGCTCCTCAGACATGACACTTGGATGACCAAAGCCAACATCATCTCTGCTTTCAAAATCATGCCCTACACCAAGATTTCTGGCATCTTTTTGGTGTAGAGTGGCAAGAGTGTTACTATTTCAATTTCTTCCTCACAGAGCTTCATGCTCGATCATGTCTGCATTTACAAATTGTGTTTCTGGTTGTTTCTGCTTGAACACTGGAACAGCCTTTACGTTTTCCATCATGAAACACAATGGGTGCAGCTGATGCTGTGCTCTTCACAGACATGGCTCCATCTCTTGGTTTCAGCAGTTATTGTGACAGCTGACAGTTGGCCTCACAAGCTCGCAGCCATGATTCTGCTGCCCTGTACAAGCTTTTTCCTGACGTTGTAGCTGCCAAAATGGACTAGACACACCATCTTAATTAACTAAGACAACACAGCCATAGTCAATATAATTAACAAAGTTGGACCAAACAACTTGAACTGCCACCTTACCGTGGTGGAGGGGTTTGAGTGCCAGAATGATCCAAGGAGCTATGTTGCCCGGGGGTTAAATTTTCACCCCCTGTCAGGGTCTCCCATGGCAAACAGGTCCAAGGTGACGGGCCCGACCAAGAGCAGTTCGAAAACCCCAATGAAACATCAGAAAAAAGGCCCCGCAACATCGCCCGGTATGGCGCAACTGGGGCCCCACCCTGGAGCCAGGCCTGGGGTTGGGGCTCGGGAGCGAGTGCCTGGTGGCCAGGCCCAGCCCGAAGAGGCAACGTGGGCCATTCCTCCTGTGGGCCCACCACCCACAGAGGAAACCATTGGGGTCGGGTGCCCTGTGGATTGGGTGGCGGTCGAGGGCGGGGTCCTCGGCGGCCCGATCCCTGGACACAGCGGCTAGCTGTTGGGACGTGGAACATCACCTCGCTGGGGGGGAAGGAGAATGAGCTTGTGCGGGAGGTCGAGAGGTACCGGCTAGAGATAGTCGGGCTCATTTCCATGCACAGCTTGGGCTCTGGAACCCAACTCCTCGAGAAGGGTTGGACCCTCCACTACTCTGGAGTTGCCCAGGGAGAGAGACGCCGGGCTGGTGTGGGCTTGCTTATAGCTCCCCATCTCAGCCGTCTCGTGTTGGAGTTTACCCCAGTGAATGAGAGGGTCGCCTCTCTGCGCCTTCGGGTAGGATTGAGGACTCTGACTGTAGTTTGTGCCTATGGGCCGAATGGCAGTGCGGAGTACCAGACCTTCTTGGGGTCCTTGGGGGGATACTGGAAAGTGCCCCAACTGGGGATGCCGTTGTTCTGCTGGGGGACTTCAACGCCCACGTGGGCGACGACAGTGACACCTGGAGAGGGGTGATTGGGAGGAACGGCCTCCCTGATCAGAACCCGAGCGGAGTTCTGTTGTTGGACTTCTGCACCAGTTACAGATTGTCCATAACGAACACCATGTTCGAGCATAGGGGCATCCATAAGTGCACGTGGCACCAGGACGCCCTAGGCCGGAGATCAATGATAGACTTTGTTATTGTCTCATCTGAGCTCCAGCCCTATGTCTTGGACACTCGGGTGAAGAGAGGGGCAGAGGGGCAGACCTGGCAGGCTGAAACGTATCCTGCGGGTCTGCTGGGAACGTCTGGATGAGCCCCCTGTCAGGGAAACTTTCAACTCCCACCTCCGGGAGAGCTTCTCACATCTACCTGGGGAGGCGGGGGACATTGAGTCTGAGTGGACCAGGTTCTCAACCTCCATTGTTGACGCGGCCGTCCGGAGCTGCGGGCGTAAGGTAACTGGTTTTTGCTGATGATGTTGTCCTGATGGCTTCTTCAGGCCAGGACCTTCATCAGGCACTGGAGCGGTTCGTAGCTGAGCGTGAAGCGGCTGGGATGCGAATCAGCACCTCCAAATGTGAGGCCTCGACCGGAAAAGGGTGGCTTGCCCTCTCCAGATCGGTGGAGTTGTCATGCCCCAAGTGGAGGAGTTCAAGTATCTCGGGGTCTTGTTCACGAGTGGGGGTGAGAGGGAGCGTGAGATTGACAGACGGATCGGTGCTGCCGCCGCAGTCATGCGGTCGGTGTACCGGTCCGTTGTGGTGAAGAAGGCGAAGGCGAAGCTCTCGATTTACTGGTCAATCTACGTTCCCACCCTCACCTATGGCCATGAACTGGCCATGACAAGATCGCGGATACAAGCGGCCGAAATGAGTTTCCTCCGCAGGGTGGCCGGGCGCTCCCTTAGAGATAGGGTGAGATCCTCGGCTACCCGGGAGGAGCTCGGAGTAGAGCCACTGCTCCTCTACATCGAGAGGAACCAGTTGAGGTGGCTCGGGCATCTGTTTCGGATGCCCCCTGGGCGTCTCCCTGGGGGGGTGTTCCAGGCACGTCCTACCGGGAGGAGACCGCGGGGTAGACCCAGGACACGCTGGAGGGACTACGTCTCTCGGCTGGCCTGGGAACGCCTTGGGGTCCCTCCTGGGGAGCTGGCTGAGGTGTCGGGGGAGAGGGAAGTCTGGGCTTCCCTGCTTAGACTGCTGCCCCCGCGACCCGGCCCCGGATAAGCGGAAGAAGATGGATGGATGGATGGACCAAACAACATTACAATCATGCCTTTTCTCCACCATCTCACCTGGCTGTCTATCATGTATCATTTCATTGTCAAAGAAAAATTCATCCCTGGTCTGTTTAATTCATTGCCTCACTCAGACTCAGAACTCACCCCAACACCACCATTTACAGAAACAATATTTCTCTATAACTGGACTTAACAAACTTGTACTCACCTTCCAGAACCTAATCCTTCAGGCTCTTGCTCCAGCCACCCTTTCCACCTACTGAACTGGCTGGCAATGCTTTAAATGTTTCCACATCCTCCACATTCCTTTTCCTTCCCACAGCCTCTTTGCCTTCACCGCCTTCCTCACCTCAGCAAACATCCACTGTGCTATACACCCCTCAACCACTGAAGTCTAAATTGCAGCAGTCAATTTCTTTTACAAACTTATTTTTGGATCACCTCAGTTCAGCGCCCATCACCAGGTCACCCTTCTACTTCAGGGCATACAAAAACATGAACCACGTTCACCTCATCAGCGCCTCTCCAGCCTGCTCCAAGTCATGTTTCTTCTGGCTTTTTCTGGCCTTTCAGCTGCTTGAATTTACAGCCATTTCAGTCACTTTTCTTCCAGCCTTTCATCCATGTATGTCAAACCTCACTATCCTACATGAAAACATCTTAACCTTCTTCATGAAATGCAGAAAAACAGATCAGCTTGGCACATATCTTCTCAACTTCATCTTCAAATTGTCTTTTCACTTATAAAGTCCTTATAAATGCTTGGTCCACCATATTCTTCTCTGTCAAAATCAAGGCTCCGCCCTCCAGAGTCATTTTTTCATCACAGAATCCGACTCCATGGTCACTTACCATTGGTTTCATCTTCGCTACAGATGCACACTGATGCTAAGGTATGACACTGGGTATGGCATTTTATAGCCAGCCAAGAGTCTTAAATTTTTTTCTTGAGGGATTTTTAACCATTCATTCTCACAAAAGTCTTCCAGATTGGTGAAATTCCTGGGCCGTTTTGCTGTTTTAAGATCTATCCACAGATGTTCAGGTCAGGAGACTGTGAAGGCCATGGTAAAACCTTCAATTTATACATTTAGAGGTAGTCTATTATCAGTTTTGTGTTTAGGATCATTATTTTTTTACTTTTTTACAGATAATAATATGTTTGCTTTGAGAATTTGCTGGAATTGCATTGAATCCATTCTTCCGTCTATCTGTAAAATGTTCCCCATGGCTGTAACACAACCCCAAAGCATGACATACCTTTGCTAAAAGTGATGAAAGACCTCATCATTTGTAGTTTAGATGTTCATTTTCAAACTTCTGATGCTGAATTTTATGGTGAGGACACAAGAGAGGTTTTCTTCTGAAGATTCTTTCATGAAGACCATATTTGTGCAGGGCAACTTCAGAGTTGCTAAATCTTTTTGAAGGCCTTTTGCAGTCAATCAGAGGTTAGGATTTGACTGTAGCAATCCTTTGAGCAGCTGTCTCTGAAATGTCTTGGTCTAGCAAATCTTATCTTGACCACTGTTCCTGTTAACTGCCATTTCTTAATTACATTAAGGAGGAAAAGGCAACCGGAAACAGGGCTTGCTTTGAAATTTGCATTACTTGCCTATCCTAATGATGACTGTGAACATGCCATAACCCTGAGACCCTGGTAAAAGTTTTCTGAGCATTCAAATCTTTTTACGGTACTTTTGGAAAGTACTCTAAAATTGTACTAAAACAAAAATAATACACTAATATTGCTTAAAACGGTGAAAAGTGAGTTTCATTTTTAACTTTATATCTATTGGAGATAATTTCATCTTCAACTTGCTTTACTGTACACATTAACAATATTGTTGAACAGATTTACCCAAATGTTTGCATCCCATTGTAGTTTGGAAATTTCCATATGAAACATATCTTTTTATGTAATTTCCCCAGATTTAATAGATTAGGAAAGGAAAAACACCAAACTATGCTTAATAACTATGCTCTAGGACCAGTAGTGACAAACCTTGTCATACAGTCTCAAAAATTCAAGTATACAGTTCTCCATGTATCATCTTGCCCTAAAATGGATGTAACCAGTTATCTAGTTATTTATCAAAAAAAGTTTTAAATGTGCATATGTTATCAGACCTGGATTGGCAACCACTGCTGTACACTATCATATAGCACATTGTTTATTTGTACTACAAATTATTTTAAAAATACGTTTAGTTATTTTACATCCGTCTTTCAATATAGCTAAAATAAAGATCACATGTCCATTTGTTTACATATCATTGTGGTCCATTGAAAAACAAATCTATAAAATGCAACTTTACAGAAGACAAAATGCTCTTAAATTTGAATGGAAATGAATGTAAAATAAGAGCTCATATTACTCGTTTCAGTATTTCTGTTGGTTTACTCATTCTATTGGTTTACTCATCAACTATACAGTGTACAGAGTAGCTACAGGGTTTGATCTAAAAAAAAACCAAAAAACCTAAAAACGAACAAAACTAGTGTTCACAGGACAGCATCAATATCTTAGAAAAGACAAAGTCCCATTTTTTTCACACAAATGTATCATAGAAAAGCCGAAAAATATGCATAGTTTGCAGTCCTGGGATTGTGATGTGTTCAGGTATGGACTGGTAAGTGGGAGTAACCAGATAAGTGTGGCTTGTTTTCTCTGTCTAACATCTGAAACGTCCAGGTTGGTAGCGAAACATTGGACTGTCTGTGAGGATGGAGTAAAAGACTTCTGAAAAGCCTCTAGAAAAATCTGATTTGATCTTGTCTGTATTTATCTACCTCTGGTATCTCAAATAAATAGCATAATGTTTTCTACGCATTGTGCATTTTTTGGGCAGGTGAGAAAACAGTAATTGCACTCATATGAGGACCAAAACAATTGTACTAAGGAGGTGGTATCAGTCTGGTCCCAAATGTCATGCTCTCTAGAGCCACATGATGAGAAGCAAACTTGATGAAAAAAAAGAAAACTAAATTAAACTTCCCTATAAATCAGAATATAATAAGTTATGAATTAAATAATAATAAAAGCTACCTACTCAAAATTTCCATGGCCAATTACCAAAATACATTGGTTGGTGCCATATTTTGGCCTAGGGAACTAAACAAAGCACAAACAAAGAACATCCCTAATTAAGAGTTATAAAATCTATTAAAACACATGGAGTGTAGATTAAAATACTGAAGTAGTCTTAACGTAACAGATTAAAACACAGCCACAATGTTGCATATTTTATGCATATTTTATGCACACTCTGCCTATTTTGACACTTTATTTACATGTATACTGTAAGCATAGAATCAATTTAAATGGTTTGTAATTGAAGGACCATTTATGCATTGTTTGATTTGTCATGGCGATACAAAAACCTATTGCCTTTACTAAGGAATCTTTGAACCTCCATCCATTTTTACTTGCCACTCATCAGAAATGTCACTTAATGGAATAAATTGAATGATAGAAATGGTTGAAAAATACTAGGAATAAAATCTTAATACGTTAAGAGGCAAGAGTATTTAAGAGCACTCTGGACAGAATGTATAAGAATGCTCTGTTCAGCAGATTTGTGAAAAATTGGCAGAGGTGCTTAAGTCTGTGACTTTTTCTTGACACTGAGGAACAAGTTAATTACTTACAGAGTCAGCCAGACTTCCTAGTTTGCTTTCAGCACCTTAAGCTAAGTGTTACCTGGACATGCCTGTTAGACCATCTGGCTGAAACACTGGGCTGCAGTTTTTCTCAGTCATTTTTGTGCATTTCTCAGATCAGAACTGAGAAATTTGAAACACTTCAATCCATATCATGACATTCACTGATGAAGAGCTTTATATTAACATATAATAAACTATATTAATCACCATATAATCAGCCATATTAATCAACATATAATCAGCCAATTCTCTGAAATATAGCTTATATTGTTGATTACATTTAGATTGTGTTAGTGTTACAGCTTCTGAAAAAAAGACAAGGGTTGCAGTGAGATGGTCTGTCAATAAATTCCAAATAGTAAAAGCAGGAATATATCTAATCCAAATATGAATCCTATCTAATTTTAATAATTGGGATTATTAAAAATGTTTTAATTACATTATTTTGGAATAACTCTTTCTACTGCCCAGGAGAGGCTTTTGCAGCCTTCTTTGTAAGTATTTATATCATTAATGGTGAGCTTTACAAACTAGTAGAGGCGGAAGTACACACAGGGGTTTTAATGACATCAGACATGATAATAGACACATGAAACTAGAGAACAAGGATACACGCTAACCAGACCTAGATATAACCAGATAACACAACCAGATAATAAACCAGTACACTCCCAAGGACTGACTGACACCAGGGATCATATCTAGATGTACATTCAACACAGCTGGGACAAGATTAGGACGGAGCAGGTTCACAAATATGACACAGCTGGGAATGGGAGGAGACAAGATCAAAACAAGACACAAGTGCTTAGAAGCAGGTGGGAAATAAACAACAGAGACAAGACCAGAGATGAACAGGACAGATATGTGACAATTTGATTGCATTCAGTGAGAGATAGTAAGGTCCAGATGTTGGATGATCACCATCTAACCTCATCCCCAACTGACAAACTCAAGCTAAAAGTACTGGATAGAGCAAGATCATTCCAGAGAACTAAGTTACACTGCTCCACAACTCAGTGCTAAAGGGCTTTATACCCCTGGGCCCATGTCTGACATTTGTCATATCCATTGTGACGGGGATGAGAATCTGTGGAATGTCTGAAGGTACAGCAATATTGCACTGTCATTTCCCATACAGCACTGATGTGCAGTTCCGCCTATTTCTTTATTTACATTTCTTCATTTTTAGTACTTTTCCTTTGTACAATGTCTTTTCTTTTTTCTGTAGAGCACTGACATGGTCTGTCAATAAATTACTGTACAAACAGTAAAAACAATGAGAATGTGAATGTGAATCCTGTCCAATATATTGCAAATATATGAATAATGAGTAACATCTGTTATAATTGATATATTAAACAAAGAAAAAGTCCAGACATGCCTTGCCATCAAAAATAAATAAATAAATAAATTTAAAAAACTGACATGATTTAGCATTTTGACCACCTTGTTTGTAGTCAATGACACAAGAATTCTAATAACACTGACATATTCATTGAAATAAATATGGGCTTTAAGCCCATGAACTAACGATTCATGGGGCTAAAAATGTGCAAGTAATGGGCTTTTCCTGCTAATTCATTGTGTGTGGCTGTTTGTATAAATTGTTTTGAAAAATACTCTTATTGTTGTCATGTCTCTGTCGTGTTCTGTCCTGTTCACCTCTTGTCTCAGTTGTTGTGTTTTTCCATGTGCTCCTAGCACATGCTTTGCTTGTTTGTTTGTTTGTTTTGGTCCTGTTTCCTCCCTTGCTCTAACCAATTTCCATCTGTGTCTCATTTGTAACCCTGCCTCTTTATAATCAGTTTGTTCCAGGTGTGTCCAGTGTTGTCATGTATTTAAGACCCTTTGTTTTAGTCAGTCCTTTTGTTTCTATTATGATGTTTGTCGTTTTGTGTGTTTGTAAGTCCGGTCCAATGCTGTTCCTTTGTTTGTCTAGATTTAGTGCTTGTATTAGCTTGAGTACCGCTGTTGCTGTTTGTTAGTATATCAGGTTTGTCTTCCTTCATTTTATTAAATCCTCAACCCCAGCATTTACCTCTGCTTCCCTAGTCTTTGTCTGATCAGCTCACACCACCCTGACAATTGTTCTGCAAATGTTAAGGAATCAAAAATGTTCCAAACTTTATAGTGTAAAACATTGTATCACCACATTGTATGAAGAAGCAATTTGTGCAAATTGAATTCAACTATCAACACATATATAACACCTGAAATCTTCTGACTCAAAGAACCATTGCTTGTTCTAAAATCATCTGAATAAAAACATGACTCATGGTATTGCTATTATGTCTGGATCAGTTCTGAAGTGCATATCCATACACATACACAAAGATCCACATTCAGCGCATGTACAGTGCAGTCTGATATAGGCAGAATGTTTTGGGCCTATCTGAGTTTCCTATAAAGCATAGTAGAGTGTTCATATTTCGACTGGAGGTGATGGCTGACCTTGCCTTCAGGCCTGATTTATTGCCTGGAGTGATAATCTACTGGGAAAACAAGTGGCAGATCTTAAATCAACCACACTCATCCCTGGGCATTTAAATCTGAATTATGAGTGGGTTTTGTGTGCTCGATAGAGTGTGTAAAGACTAGAAGTCATATGTGGTGAGAAGCAAGCTCTGAAGGGTAAAAAAAGCACATGTAGATATATTGTTTTCTGAATGTGTGGGTAATTGTGAAACCTGAGGCACAGCCATTAAAAAGCAGCTGTGCAATGTTCATTAAAAGCAGCTGTGCAATGGGAGATGTATTTTACATCTACATCTAGAACAATCTATTCAGAAAATTGCAGGCATTTATTTTGTGGCGCCACTTCTTTTGGTCAAGGGACAAGTTTTATAGGAATAGTCTTAAATAATGCATTAAGGTTTCTCAACCTGTGGCCTAGGGACCACCAGTGGACCATGAAGTACTCTCTAGTGGTCCACAGGCCCATCCTCAGAGTGAGGCAGTAGTGGGTCAATAATGTCACTTAAAATGGATGTATATAAATGGCAATGTAAAAACATTTGATTTAGAATATGTAAACATTGATACAAAGAAACAAATTTGAAAACTGAATTCTAGCCAGCAATACCAAATGGCTCAGGACACCTTGTTCACATTTTCAGGAAACCACTCATTTAGTTAGGTATTTAGTTCCATTTTGTGTTTTATTAGTCATTTAATAAAACTAATAAATATCTCATATGGTGCAGCCATCTAAGCATTGGCCAAACTATCTGTGACTGGGAATCTCATACAGCATAATTGTTGCACTACTGCCAGTTTGAAATGGTGCTTCAATGGTGTCTCAAAGGAAGGACAGGTTTGCCTTCAGTCTCCCAGCAATGGTAGCCTACTTTGCTAGAGGGAATCCTTCTTAGTGGGTGGTAATGTGTTATGATTAAAATTGGGGTAAATACCTTATAACAATCATAATGCAAAGCAAACTTTATTCATCCACCTTAAAACCTACTTATCTAGTTATGCACAGTATAAGGCCAAATGTTTGTGGACACCTCTTCTAATAATAGCATTCAGCTAAATTAAGTTGCACCCATTGTTGACATGAAATGTGCAAATGCACACAAACAGCTTGAATAATCCCTGTAGTGAAGTATTATTAACAGAATAAGAGTCTCTGGGGCAGATAATCTGGGTATCTGAGGGGCACAATCAAGACTCTGTAGGACAGATAATCACCATGCCTAATGCTAGGTGTGGGCTAGAAGGATATAAAGTACCACAGCACTAGGCTGAGGAGAAGTGCAACTGTGTTCTCTAGAAAGATGGTGCTCCATCTAATCCTTTTGAGATGAGTTGGGGATAAGGTGGGGTGATGATCATCCAACATCCTGATCACAGTAACATGCTTATCACTGAAAACAATCAGATTCTCACCGAATGCTCCAACGCCTAGTAGCAAGCCTTTCCTGCACAGTAGGGACAGTTACTCCTACAAAACCAGGATAGTCATAACCATGAATGAGCAGCAGTCTCAATACTTTTCTCCAGGTGTATTTATTTACTTTTGTGGCATTTGCAGCAGATGATCTTTTCCAGAAAATATCTTATCCACAAATTAGTTTATTTGTAGGGGCTAGAATTCAGAGATACCTTAAGCTTAGATGTTCTCAAATACAAATATCAGAATGGATACCTCAATACCCAGGGCTCAACATATTACACTTTACCATACAAGACATAGTATAATAACAACAACAACAACAACAACAACAACAACAACAACAACAACAACAATAATAATAATAATAATAATAATAATAATAATAACAATAATAACAATAATAACAATAATAATAATTAAGCCTTTAATGAGATAAAGAGATGAGTCTTCAGTCATACATACATCATACATCTTGAGGGATGGTGGGTCAAGCCAAGCTATACTCAAAGGGCTCTTGGTAGATTGGGATTTGACCATTTGGGATTTGCTATCAAGAACAGAGGGGCTGATTCATTTTTGGCTTTGTAGGCCAGCATCAACGTTTTGAAAATGTTATGCAGCTACAGGATGCCAGTGAAGAGAATACAGGAGAGGAGTTGCATGGCTGAAATTGTGAACTTTAAAGACGAGCTGTGCTGCTGCATTCTGGATGCTAGGTCCTGATGGTAGGTATAGGAAGACCAGTCTGAAGAGACTGATTGAGCATCTGAGAGACCTCTCTAGAGAGAAAAGGTCAATTTATCAGGATTTTGTAAAGGAAATATCTGTATGGCAAATGCAAGTTTGCAACATGACCCGAGAATGATAACTGATCATCCACAGTTACACAAAGAGTTTGTGCTTCACCCGATGGAGTAACCAACAAATTCTCAAGGAAATGATGAGATCATGGTGAAGTTATCTTATTAGATCAAGTTAAAGCACATAACCAAGTTTCTGTATTAACCCATTGATGCATCATATAATACAAGGTAAAATAATGAAAAATTAAGAAATAAGTAAACCAAAAGTATTTCCCTAAAATGCTCTTAATTCATATTACCCAGCATTTCACAGTTTTGTGTAAAATTAGATGACCACAACATAGGAACCCAGACTCATACCTGCTGCTAAGCATTTCAGTCAGAGCATAAAAACACCCATAATCTCTTCCACTGATTAAAATGTCTCCTAATTACACACCTTCCACCAGTGTGCTGTATTTTTGTGCTCCCTTCTGATGATCATGAGCAGTCATGCTGAAGAAAAGAAGACAAGAAATGAAACAGACATGTACACAAGACACACACACACACACACACACACACACACACACACACACACACACACACACACACACACACACACTCCCTCTTGCTCTCTGTTTATTTACATCATAAATAATTCTTGTCATCTTTGTCCAACACAGGCCTGGTTAATTCAAGCCCTCCTGTTCTTTTACACAAACAAATTCAACACAGCCTGTCCTTGACTGTTAGCTCCCAACACTACAGCTAGAGCAGAGAGCATCACTGTAGTGAATTCTCGGGAGATGGTGAGTGACCTGATGAGTGTCTCTGTTTATTTCACTCCCAGCATGCTGTTCTCTCAGGGGGACAGGGGACCCGTGGCTCATCAGCTGTAAAATCACCACCAGGTAGCAGTGAAATGGATCCAAGGTGAAATGTAGTGCAGCAACAGTAAGGAAAACTACCGAAACACAGAAAAGGCCACACAACATATCTACAGTACTCTACTGTGTCAATATGTCAATTTCTTTTTATAACGATTTTAAATAAAACAGTAATTACCTACCCACCTACTTCAGTGTGGGATCATTCGGTTTGGTGATTTGTGTTCATTTTTTAATAACAAACAAAGATATTTTTTGTCTTCTAATGATTAAAAGAAATATCAACTGTCACAGTGGACCTGGGGACTAGGTTGAGAGGAATTAATAGTCTTAGTTAAATTGCCTGTTGTCAGTCTGATGGTTTAAATGAGCAAACAAAAACTGGAGAAGACTTTAATTCTTATAACCCAAGAGCCACACTTTGCGGGCAGTTACATGGAGGTTTTCTAGATTTTACACCTCAAGATGAGAGTAACCTGCACACATGATGACAAACATGCAACGACAACTTTACCCAATCTAACCATGGTGGTCTCATCATTGTATAATGAAATATCAGTGAGTAATCAAGGTCAGAAAACAGCTAAAATTCATTAATTTCCAGCTGAATTAAATCCAAATTTAAATGCCAAAGCAGCCTTCCAGTGCATGTTTACTGCTCTGTCCACATGTATTTATCTGACCTGTATGATGATGTCACTGACCCAGATATTGGGATATAGAAGAAAATGAGACAGAAGGGACTGTTTGCTCTCTTTTTTGTTCACATGTTTCAGAATAAATGTCTTGTGAAGAGATAATACTCATACATACGGAATACACATATATAAGAAAGGGAAGACAGGAGTAGAACAGGATTGATACATGACAACACTGTGTGTATAACACTTAATGCTAAACTGTCCATTAATTGTTGCATTTACGTGTCTGTTAGTTGAAGTAATTTTTTTCCTCAAATACTTGTGCATTTATTTTGAAAAGTCAAAAAGTATTAGGTACATTAGGTATTCAAATACCACACAATTCAAATATAAGAAGCTTCCCAGTTAAACCCTTTAACCTTTATGATCTTTAATATTAAACAATCCTGTTTCCACTGGAAGAGTTCTGCCTGAGTGATTTTACTGTACAGATTCCTGAGACCACCAACAGGGAATCCAGACCCCCTATAATGTATTACACCATGTTTGATTAATAATTAATTGCTGTAGTAGTCCATATTAATGAGGTGCTAATTAGAGAGCAGTGGACGGGACATCAGTGAGCACTGTTCATTTCAGGTGTATGAGAGCTGTGCTGCTGTGAAGTACATTGAGCCTGCACCATCTGCAGCCATGTGACTGTATATATATATATATATATATATATATCAATTTTCCCCCATCTATGCTTACCTCTCTTCTTTCTCTTTTCTACATCTGTCTTTGCTCCTTGTCTGCTCTTAGATGTCTCTCTCTGCTTTTGGACATGACCAGTATGACCAAGAGAGAGGGTGGAGATGCTGTGTTCATTTGCATGTTTCAAGCTGAGGTGCTGTCTGTCTGGATGATGGCAGATGAGTGTCTGATGTGATTGGTAGCTTGATCTCCAGGCAGGTTAAAGATAGAGGGAACAAATGAGGGAATAATAAGAGTCCAAAGCTCATCTTCACTCAGCATCATGGAACCACAATGGAACCAGTTCACTCTATTGACAAGCATTGCCTAATGAAATGGCCTAATCATATCAGCATTATGTAGCTCCATGGGGATCATGGAAGGGTCTCAATAGATCCTGATTTCTGTTGATTCTGAGAGGTCATCTCATTTCCAAGTGCTGAATGGCCATTCTAATCTTTTATATTTCTACCTGGCATTACTGAGCATTGCCATTTTGTCATCTTTTAGGGCTATAGAATGTGGACAAAAGTATGCTCATTCACTGTTTCTCTGAAATCAGGGATATTAAAATGATTATTTTTGTTAGAGTAGCTATCTTTACTGCACAGGGAAGACTTTCTACTAGATTATTATTGCTTTGAGGACCTGACTGCATTCATCTACAAGAGTGTTGAAATCAGGATGTTGGAAGATCACCACCCCACCTCATCCCCAACTCTCCAGCTCATCCCAAGCATTCTGGATGGAGCACCATCATTCCAGAGAACACAGTTCCACTGCTCCACAGCTCAGTTCTAATGTGCTTTATGCCAGTATGTTGCATCTGCTCCAGAGTCATATTTTATTGGCAGTACTTCTCTACAGGTTCTAGACAAGCTCTGGGTACATGTACACATCTGGGTCAGCAATATTTGTAATTTAAACCAGCTGAGTACATTCATTAGAAGGGGTGTCCACACACATTTGGACATATAGCATATCTTTGCTTTTCTGGTGATTGTTGCATGTTAAAAATGTCCAAATCCAGTTTATTGGCAGGCACCCGTGTGGTCGGGGTTTAAATTGGACTAGACCACAGAGCAGAGCTGAGGCACATTTGATTTATGTAAACAGCAAGTGGATTCAAATGAAAAGCTATACAACAAAATTGTTGGGAATTGATAGGAATTGTCTTATTACATTTTCTGTATTATTATCATTTTAAAATGCTATGTAGAACATAAATATTTTTCTGAAGAGAACACAAAGGTATGCCCCTTTATTGGAGTGCAATTGATTCATTTTGTTTGTAAAGTTCTGAGAAGAAAATCTATTAAAAATAAGGGAATTTAGTAAAACTACAAAATATTCCCATTTTGAAAAAGAAAAGTTAATGTGAGGAAACAATTTATTTGCATAAATCTTAATGGGTGATGTAATATTTAAAGGGAAATGCAAGTGATTTTTCAAACTTTCTGCAGAATTCAGTCACTAAATAAACATTCAATCATTCAGTTTGGGGTTTGGTGTAAAATGGTTCATTGCATAAATGTTTTTTACTGCACTTGACTTTCTTTAATGTGGTGGTGGTAGGAATCAGTGTTTGCCATGTTTTCAACACAAAAATAAATTAAACTTCCAAATGTATTCACTATTAAATAAGTCAAAATTATTAAATAAGTCAAATTTCTCATGCCACAGAAGCATGATTCCAGATTTCAGTAGCATGCATTTTGCCCCACCACTTTTGGAAATATACTCCTGCATTACTTATTGTGTAGCCCATGATGGGATTCTTTTGATTCTCCTGATTCTTTTCTTTTCAGGGGGACCAAATGGTCAGATTTGCTTTTGGATCACTGTCTCATTGCTCAATGAGGGCAGCTGTTCTGGTTCTGGGCTCATTAAAAATGAGAAATTCAGGGAAGGTCAAGGAAAAGTCAATAATTCAGCAATGTTTTGTTAGGATTTTTTAACCAGAACAGCTACTGTGTTGTAGCAGTAATCACTTGCCATTTTTTAAAATAATGACATTATTAGCATTAGAACATTGCAGATGTAAAACCTAATGAAATGCACCCATTGCTCAGCCTGATGCAGTTTCAATTCAATAATGATTTTCATAGAACAATATTAATGTTCAGTTTATATAAAACACATTGCAGACTTTACAAAGCACAATTCGATTTAGCTCAACTAAAAGAAAACATTGAACAAAAGCTATATTTTAATGTGTTTGATTGCTTTTTTACATCATAAAGCTATGCTTGAAACCACAACCATAACTAGCTAACCATCTATGCAGCAAATACAGTTGGTAAATTGGTTGAGAAAAGCAGGATGTTTTGACCACACAACTAAAATACATGATGTTTCAATCTAAGAACATTTATTTGGTGATTAAAGAATGTCTTTATTAAAACATTATATCCAATGTGAATATGTGAACTGTCTGCATATGCTACTGCAACTATTGCCAAGTTAATAAGAATGATAAGATCACTGTTGTTAAATTGATACAGACAACATTGTAATCCAGTTACAAAAGTTAGCTCCCTTTAGGTGGATTAGGTTTGCAATAATTGTAACAATAATTAGTATATTGCACTCAGTCAATGTAGCCTTACTCTACATTTCAGTACAACACAAAACATTACACATATTATTTTCACTCATTAGAAAGAAACCAAAATCAGCATTTATATTGTTTCCTCTATATAACATTTGTGGTGTGACTGGAAATCTGTGGTTACTATTGTATTGTATGTTATGACCAAGCAACTTCAGTTATTAATATTATTATTATTATTATTATTATTATTATTATTATTATTATTATTATTGTTATTATTATTATTATTATTATTATTATTATTATTATTCCGTATTATATTTTATTTAGTTCATTTTACTAACATGACCTATTAGAGCTGACCTCCAACAGCTGTACCAAGGGTTCAGTAAATGCTGAGTTTAAGCCACATTTTTGAATCAATTTTATGTAATACTCTGTTTTGTAAAATACAGCCTAATGATACATATGATGTGAAAGGACACATTTTCAGACAGTCTGTCTAGACAGTCACAGAATAATCCTGTATTTATAATAAAATAAGAACAGGGTAGTGTATATCCTTGTATATCCTTGAACAGTCTAGTTTTTTTTTTTAACCAGGTAGAACAGTGCTACCAACTTTTTTAGTTTTCTGTGAGTGAGAAGTAGGTTGATCCAACCCTGATTCTTGGAGGTTTTGGGTTGCTAGTTTGTTTGTTTTGTTTTGTCAGTATTGATATTGATATTTTACTTCAAAGTACTGCAATAAAATAATAAAATATAGTATAATACAGTATTGTCTCAAAGCTATGATGTCCTAGCTGTACCCCCAAAAAAGCTTCAAAAAGCTGCCATTGCTGTCCACAGTGGACAGTGCTTAGTACCTCCCAAAAGATCTCCAAAGAAGGACAACCAGTGAACTGGCAAACAGGGTCATAGGCACTTAAAGATCACCTCAGAACTTACAGGACTTGCTGGATCTGCTGGTAATGTCTTGGTGCCAGACACAAAAGGACACCTTCAGAGGTCTTGGGGAGCTGGAATACTTTTATTGCTGCCTCTCGGGATCTCGGGTTCTAAGAGTTAAAGAATTTTCACACACACACACACACACAAACAAACAAAAACACCTCTATGACATTGCTATATTGCTATGGAATACTTAATAATATTTAATATTTAATAATAATAATATTGTTCCCACATTATTTTTTTTTTCAGGAAAGAAGTTACTTCTCTGAATCTCAATCTGTAACCCTTCTTGTAAAAGGTTACAATAGACAGTGGACCTGAAGGACAACAGGTAGACCTCTTTAAGTATCAGGAGCAATTGGATCTATATCTCTAAATTATGTGCCAAAGACAATATGCCAAGTGAACATATGCTACAATACATTTGTTAGTTCCACCCTTCACCAACATCCAAATGTAAACTCATTTCACAAAAGTCTTTCATCATGTGCTGCATTTTGGGCAATTGATATTGACATGTTGAAGCATTTGTATGAGCAACGGCAAATTACCTCTGACACCTCTCATGCGTGAATATGAAATAATTGTGTTGTGACCGCAGGGCTGTAGTTCACTGGAATTCATGCGAATGATTTAGTCTTCACTGTCAAGAGAATGTGTGCTTCAGAAGACTAACAGCAGTTTCCACAGTGTTACACACATAGAATGGCCTGCAAGGCTGCAGCTGAAAAAGAGACATGTTTATAATTGAGGTCACTAACCCTGTCCATGCTTTGACCTCTGATCATAAACCATGCACCAGGAGGGCTCCACTAAAACCCAGTCAAAGCTCCCAAAAAAACAAAAACACAATCTAGCCTGTCATGAGCCCTCACTCTGATAATTATCATTTAAACTGCTATAAGCTGCCTCCTGCCTATTATGCCTGCTGTGAAGTGAGATGCTTCCAAAACAAGCTTTTTGTACGTCTTCTTGTACAGTAGTTCACTTTTCATGCACTGAATATTCATAATACATAATTACATAAAAGTGATAATTATGACTTGAATAATTCAGATGCAGAGAGCATGTTCCTGAGGGTGTCCAGTAAGAAAGCATGTGTGTGTGTGTGTGTGTGTGTGTGTGTGTGTGTGTGTGTGTGTGTGCCTAGTTGTCAGTCTGCAGGCTGAGCCTCAGGCTTCCGTATTGATGAGGGTGCAGGATTTCTCTCCTTTAGCAGTAATGGGAAATGAAATCTAATTCTCCATCTCCATCTCTGTCTCCGCTCTGGAGGGGGAAGAGATTGCATTCCAGAAAGATTTCCCCTGCGCCAAGTCTCTAGAGGTGTCCTAAAGTGGAATAGTGTAGCATCCCCTCTTCTCACTTCTTTGTCTTTTCTGACTCAACCTGATCAATGTCCTCAGCTGTGTCGCACGAGAAAGCACTTGCACACTTCTTATTCTGGTGTGTACATATTCTCCAACCCCCTCTTTGCTCCAACAAACAAAAAGACACAATTCATCACTTTTTAGTAGTGCATTTATTATCTGACCAGAATTGTGCGGCCACATCAGTGGTGTAAGCAGGGTTTGATGAGATTAGTGTGATAACCTGGCCTGCTAAAATTTCAAATGCATTAAAAAAATGGAATAATTTCCTTGTATTACTGTCTCTAAGATCCCTCTTGTGCTGTAACAGTATTAGTTGATGGAGTATATTATTGTTCCGCAACAACTTTAAGCCTTTGTTTTAGACTTTATCAAAATTTTGAGTGTTTGAGCATTTTTTAGGCTTCATATCTCAGGATCAGAGTAACCTATAGACATGACAATAATAAACTACAAATATGATCATATAACTATTTAGATGTTTGCCCTGAGAAATGATAATAGATACATACATAAGTAACAAAAACTAATAATGGACATTTAGATTGTTTACTTCACTTTATTTGGAGAACTGTCAAATATTTTAACTTTAAAATGATTTTATTTTTTTTATAAAATCAAAGTCAATCTAATCATTACAAATAATTCATCACAATATTACATTTTCAGTTCAAAAACATGCTGCATGATCAATTTTTAACAGGATTTCTAAGAACACAAATATTTAAAAACAAATACAAAATAATGTCTGGGCATGTGTGACTGTCCTTTCTATTTCTAATTAACATACCACTTTTGTAAGTCGCCTGGATGGGTGGCTACTGCTAAATGTCAGTAAATGTAAATCTAAATGCAAATTGGCCTAGGTCTAAAAGTTTTGTTAAGACTTCAAATAATATAATAATTCCAATACTAACTGTCTACACAAGCTACTTGTGCAGCTGGTTGTGTATATACACTAAAAGCTTGCTGACACAGATGTGTAAATACAACTAGTTTACATTGCCATTAGATGGATAACTGTAATTGGGTGGTTAGGAACAAAATGCAATGTATAGGCCATGCAACATTATCTAAGGTAGTCATAAGTCATGGCTGTTAAATTGCATTGCTTCTGATATAAAGCATCCAGTAAATACATTTAAGAGTCTGTTTGCCACAGCTTCCCTGTGCTATAGGCCTCAACGTGATTGATCCACATGTCCTGCCAGCAGTAACACCACTGTACCCCATATCTGTACTACTGTATTTACAGTATGTTAGAGCAATTTTCTCCCTCTGACTTCTTGTGAGAGACAACAGCCTCTAGTGTAGTTGTGTTCATATGCAGATACATGGAGTATAGCCATTTTTAAGAGACGGCATTATTGAATACCTACCTACAAGTTTCAATATACAGTGTGTCCATGGCTGTAGTTTATGTGTGATTTTGATTTGACAGTGACCATATAGAGCAAATGTTGTTTCTGTAATCACAAGCCACATAACCAGTGCCCTCTCTCTGCTACAGAGCAGGGGATGCTATATGTTCTGCTATATTGTTTGTAATATATTTATTACATACATATTAAGAAGTTCATCATTTTTCAGATCAGATTGAACTGAGTGTTCTGTGTTTGGGATTTTCCACCTCTCCACATCAGTATTAGGTAAAAAATAAATATATATATATATGATAGAGATATATATATATATATATATATATATATATGTTATATATATATATATATATATATATATATATATATATATCATGTGTCAATTTCAAGCTACATTCTGAAATCGGTGGTGATAGACAATGAAAAGCTCCCTGGAAATATTTGCATTAAAAATTTGAAATCTGTCCTTGGAGACCTAAAACTATGCTCCAACTCCACATGTACTGTTATTCTGGACCAGAGTTGTCTAATCCATCCTGGGGCCCTAAGCAAAATTCTGATAGCCATCCTACCTGAAATCTTTTTTGATAGTTGCACTTGCTCTGCTTGCTTAACTCTTAGAACCCGAGATCCACACTTTGCAGGCAGTTTCAAATTATATTCTAGGCTTCATGTCTCAGGATCAGAGTAGCCTACAGACATCACACACACACACACACACACACACACACTGAATTAAATCCAAGTTTACATGCCAAAGGAGCCTTTCAGGACATGTTTACTGCTCTGTCCACATGTATGTG
The DNA here is from genome assembly GCA_034509495.1 of Acestrorhynchus altus. Lineage (NCBI taxonomy): Eukaryota > Metazoa > Chordata > Actinopteri > Characiformes > Acestrorhynchidae > Acestrorhynchus > Acestrorhynchus altus. The sequence continues at coordinate 21,786,872 of CM067505.1, forward strand.
CTTGACCTCATCTGACTTTATCTGATCAATGAGAGGGAGAAGGGCTAGTTGCATCACTTACCCAGATATTAGGTCATAGAGGAAAATGAGAATAGTTTGTTCACTGTTTTTTTACTGGCTATGTCTAAATTTTGAAATGAAAGATACACTACACATTAGATTAGGTTTCAAACATCTAACTTTATTTACATTCAACTTCATTAATAGCAGAGTACAGATACAGTACCAATAAAATGCAGTTAGCATCTAACCAGAAATGCAATCAATAGAATTATTTACATAAAGTGCAGTAGTATTCATGCAGGTGGAACAATAAATAAGGCAGGTATGAACAAAGTACATTATTATAAATATGTACAATAATAGTGCAAATTTGAATGAAGCACATTATGATGAATAAAGTTCAATTAGCAATGGCAGTGTTCATGCACCAAAGTGCTTGCAGAGTTCAGCAGGGTCACAGCCTCAGGAAAAAACTCTTCTCAAACCTGCTGGTGAGGGAATAGAGGCTCTTGTAATGCCTGCCAAATGGGAGGAAGGTGAAAAACCTATGGATTGGATGAGAAGTGTCCTTGTTGATGTTTCTCACCCTGCTCATACAGTGTTTGTAAAAAATGCCCTGAATGGTGCATCACTGGGTACTTATGATGTGTACGACAGTTTTCACCATCCACTGGAATGCTCTTACAGAAACCAAAGCCCTGGTTTTCGGCCTCAATTCAGGATGGAGTACCATGCAGTCAGATGCTGCACCTCATCCCTGTAGGCCTTCTCATCGCTGTCTCTGATCAGGCCTATCACTGTGGTTGCATCTGTGAACTTGACTATGGTGTTGGGACCATAAATAGGTTCACAGTCATGGGTGAACAGAAAGTACAGGATAAGGCTCAAAACACAACCCTGTGGAATGTTCAGTGTGACGTAGGAGGAGGAGAGTTTGTCTAACTTAACAGAATAGGGTCTGTCAGGAAGTCCAAATCTACTAGTTACAGAGGGATGTGCTCGTACCCAGGTGGCTAAACCTGGAGATCAGCTTGGAGGGGATCACAGTGTTGAATGCTGAACTAAAGTCAATGAACAGTATTCTAACATAGGAGTTCTGATGGTCTAGATGGGCCAATGAGGTGTAGAGTGTTGTGGAAATGTCTTGAAAATGGTTGGGACAGTTGTCTAGGCAACTGGTTGCCAGTGACAGGTTAAAGATGTGTGCAAAAACACCAGAGAACTCCTTAGCACAAGTTCTCAGTACCCTGCCAGGAACTCCACAAGGGCCACCTGCTTTCTGTGCATTCAACCTGCTCAGCACATAACAAACATCTGTTGTAGGGAATGTAAGAGGGTGATCATGATGAGGAAGATCTGTTTTAGAAAAGACCACCTTGTTTCCCTGGTGAAAATAAGCATAAAGTGGTTTAGTTTATCTGGGAGAGAAGCACAGTCATAGATGGTACATGCGAGGCAGTTGTAAAGTCAGTCGGGGTTTGTATGCCTTGCCACATACCCCGGGGGTCAGAGGAGCTTCCCTCCTCAATCTGGAAGGAAGTGCTCCTCAATCTGCTGTTTGTAGCAGTGCAGTGTTTGTAGACAAATTTGATGTAGATATCAATGTTGATGTGTCAGACTGTGGTGACCTGGGCACATAAATGTAGACGCAAGTACATTTTTAAACATGATCAAATTCATATAAATGTTTACATTTTCTTCATTTTTACACCTCTTACGACTACAAATTTGGGTAGACTATGATCTCCTGAAAATAACACAATCAGGGATGTGTGACTATGGCACAGATTCTAAAGGCAACAAACATGCTACCCCATAACTTTTTTATATAACTAGCTGATTCCACTCAGTCAAGAACATAACATAAACAGTGTATTATTCAGCACACTAGTGCCAGCAGAAGCTCTATTTCAGTCTCTTTCACTGCCATTAATTCTCTATAGAATATATGAATGCAAATGAGTTTAAGTATGTTGTATTTCTCACTAATTTCTACTGCCCAATTAAAAAAACTGTATTTGCACAATATTACAGAATATAGTCTAATGTCATAGCAACATTTTTGTAAATGTTCATCAATTATGCTGACATCTCACCTTTTTTTCCTACTTTGAACCTTTAAAATTTCCTTGACCTCCACAATAGCCATCCCATTTACGCAGTTCTTTAATTACCCCTGGGCCAGTAGTTGGTAAGGTGAGCACTTCCCCTTGCTGTAATGTAAGCAGGTTAATTATTACAATATCAGAGCAATTCTGTCCCATCACATTGCACTGAAGCACTCACTGTCACATTAGCATTTCAATTGACTTTCGGTGAAAAATGTGCAAACAATACCCAGCAGCTTGATTCCTTCAAATTAATTGTTGATTTATAATCAGTTCAATTTAACAAATTAAATATTACTAAACCTCCAGTCATGCCCAACCAGAATCGATATTTATCTTTATAACCAAGATATTAAAACCCGACAATCCAGAGGATATTTCACACTATGAATGTTAACATGTATTAGCAGATACAGGATTTGATAAAGTTTATTACAATAGAGCTTCTGCCCTAAGGAAATACACCAGTCAATGCAAGAGTGTGAAAGAGTGACAGTTTCCTTCCTCCTTTCAGCTAGATGCTGTGTTTGAAAACATCTGTTGTCTACAGCCAAATTCAGCAGTAGATATGTGAAACATTTGTTGGCATTACTTAATAAAAGAGAGTAGTAGTTGGATAGACATCACACTGAGAGTATAATTTCTCCTGGAGCTTCAGCTCACGCCACAGTTCAATAGCCAACCTGACCCAGAGAGCACATCCTGATCAGAGCCCCTTTTATAACTCCAGCTCCCAGATGTATGTAGATATTCTACACAAAGTCACATGATTAAGTAGAATGAATGATGATAATATTAGGAACGTATGGAAAATATGAGGTGAATTACGATCAATATTTCTTTACTTTATTGTACTTATAAATGAAAAATGCTATATCAAATTTCAAAAATCAAAAATCAGCACACACAGTACAAAGAAATAAAAGAAACTAAAAGAGAACAGACTGGCAAAATGATGTGATAATGTGAATTTCACCAGCCATAGATTGATTCAGAAATGTCAATGAAAGGATGGACTGAAATGAAGTGAGAACTTACAGAATGTGTACTTCTTTCTTGTCCCTCTTCCAAGTTAATGACCACTCTTATGTCCCGATGATGTGGCTCTTGGCCTAAGGGAATGGCAGGGACATGAACTATGGTGTGTAGGGGGTGGAAGAGCAGTAGGTGAGGCAGTGCATAACCCCTAGACAAAATAAATTTAATATGATTTACAAGTCTTTATTTGAGTACCCACACCAGAACTGAACACAACTACAGCATTTGTATGTACAACAAATAATGTGGGTGACAGACCTGAGGAGAGAGATTGTGGACAGTACAGATTCTTTCCTCCTTTTCATTTCAAATGTTGTAGATTAAAAACATAGAAAGCTAATAAAGAAACAAAAGAAATAAATACAAAGGAAACTAGGCTATCTGGGTTGTTTTAGAAATATACTATAGTATCGTTAAGGAAAATACATGGACTGGTATCTGCCCTACTTCCTAGTGTATCTAATATGGAAAAATGTCTATGTATATGTACACATCTCCTACCTGTTCTACCATCTTAGGGGAGAAAGACAAACTGGCAAAACAAAGTTTTGAAAGAAATTAACCACGGAACTAACCAGACTACAGCCACACAAAACAAACAGGTCAAAGAACAACAAAACAAAGAAGAACTAGGTTATAATAACTAGTCAAACAAAGGTGTCAAAACAATAAGACATAAATAAGAACAAAGCCACTGCACAACAAATCAACAAAGCAGCATTTCAACAAGAAGCCAACAAATAAATCTCACCATGGCTCTTAAGCAGAGCTCAGAAGTGTCTTAAAAGTCATAGGCACCTCCTCCTCAGGGTCAATAGGCTGCATTGGCTGTAGGTGATTGGCTGAGGCTGTTTGAAAGGCTAAAAAGGTCAAGCAGGAGTGACACGTTCATGCAGCTCTAGAGAAGCAAAGGGAGAGCAAGTAGAAAAAAAATGCAACATGTAACATCCACCCACATGAGAGCACACTCATTCTCTGTGGTAGCCATTTAGGTTTATTAACAAGTGCTCCGGTCTCCTCCAAAGATGGATAGTATTGCTTATCATTTTTTTGTTGCCTGTTTGTCTTGGTTACACGCACCCCTTGGTTAGCGTGCCACTAATGACCTTGAGATGGGACCTGCACAGCTATGCATCAGTGTACTAGGGCCTCCCTCCGCCAGCGGCCAGCAAGCTAGTGTGGAGGGGATTTATCACACACAGCTAACTTGCGTTAGGCCACGTGGCAGTGATTCATTTAGCTGCCAGATTGACCTTATCCTCAGGTATGCCGCCTGCTTGTGTATCCACCTGCCACCGTTTTTGTTTTTTTTCCAAACAAACATTTCACACATGCCTTCAGTCCATACCTGCTACACACTGTCATACAGCAGTAAGACATTAACCTTCTCTTTGTTTGATGGGAAGCAATTGAGAATATTATGTGTCAAATAAGGTTGTGGAGCAGCGAGTAAACAGTTATGGGTCAGATGGAGGATGCTAACAGAGTAAATGCATGATGGGGCTGCTCTGACCATTAATCTTACTTGAAGATGTGTTGTCGTGGCTAAGCTTGTAAGAGGGAAAATAACAAAGGCAAATTCAAGTGCTGAGACAAGTGAGGACTAAGTGTGGTTGAAATTAGCACTCATGGGCTGACTAGCAAATCTTCATTTGGTTGTCACCTGGCTTGTCATGCTCTCTCACACCTCCACCTCCCCTCCCTGACCTGCCTCAGACCTGTTTTATCCCTGGGGGTCTGATGTAATCTAGGCCTGATGCTGGCGACTCATGTAATACACTTGGCAGGTCTGTAACAGAGTAAAGTAATGGCAGCTGCACGCCTGACAAGACAGGAAACCTATCATCCGACTTCATTGATTACCTGCAAACTGGAGCACAAGGGAAAGGCAAAAGAGATGGAGAGAAAGGGGGAGGGGTAGAGGAATGAAAGGGGAAGGCATGTGATAAGAGTGCTGGATAAAGACCTGACAGAAGGAAATATTGAGAGAGGAGAGAATAAAAGGTAATTTTCTACTTCTTTCTCACTTCTTCAGCATTTCTGATCAATCTTACTGTAATATACTCTAATATTTTATCAGACACCAAGCTGTTTAAATTCACTTGTCTTCAAGAAATTTAAAGAAATTACTATTGAGTTTGATGTTTAAACAAGACAATCACAGCTTTCCATTCCTTGGATAATCTCAAATCTTTATGTGAGCCACTTGCCTTTGTTTTTTTTTTGTAGGTTCTTGTCTCCTTCCTTGTCTTGTCAACTCATTGGTTCTATACCATGTGAGAAGCCTGTAGACCTATAATCCCTTGTGTTATTTTTGGTTTATGTTACCTTGTGTCTTTCTTTTATTCCAATTTCTTATCATATTTTCAATTAAACGTCACCTCACAGATACCTATATCCTGTGACATTAAAGGCACAATGTGAAAACTCCTTCTTCAGACTTTTCATAATAAGATAAGATAATTTTAGGTTAGAAATAGTGTTAGCATTGAGTAAGGTTTAAGATATGATTAAAGTTAGGCTAAGGGTAAGAGGATATGTTAAATTTACACTATTCTTAGGGTTACTGGGAGGGTAAAGGTCATATTAGGTTTCAGTTAAGTTTAGGTGATGTTTCAAGTTTGTCTTTTAGGTTTACGTTATGTTTGAGTGAAGTTTAGGCTATGATTAAGGTTAGTGTCTCAGTTAAGTTAAGGTTATGCTTAAAGTTAGTCTTTTAGGTTTAGTTTATGTTTGGGTTAAGTTTAGGGTATGGTAAGAGTTAGGGTTAGGGTAAGAGTTCGGTTAAGTTTATGTTGATGTGTGAGTTAAGGTCATGAAATTACATTGGTAGCATTGTAATATTCTCAGTAGTATGTGAAATTAATGTGAAACTGACAACCATACCATAATCTGTAACCGCAAATACATCACCATTACTAATTTCTTGCACTAATAATGTGTAACTACACTGTAATTACAGACACTTAATATTTCTGTGTCTATTTGACTATAATAATTGCATTTCTCTTAATATTGCAGTTCTGAGAGCATTACAGACAGAATTATTATTTCAATGCTAATAATTAGTTTAATCATAGACTTTGTACAAAAAAAAAACTTTCTCACTGCGAAACTTTCACATAAAAAAATAAAAACGTCTCACTAGAAATCCTGCTGATTTCCAGCTGAATGCATTCATTTTTTTAATAGTGGAAAGGGCCACAGTGAGCCATTTAAAAGACCTTATCTGAGGCTTCGATCCACATCCTGAAGAGAAAGGCACCATAAATCCATAAACTGAACTATCTGTGACCTTCCACCCTGCCTCCTTCCAGCTTTCCAAACACTTCACAATGCCCTGTGCTCTGAATGCACCTTTACTGCCAGAAGAAAGAGAGAGAGAAAAAAGGCTTTTTCTTCTCTCTCTGTCCTGTTGCACTGGAGAGCAGTCACTGTCTCTGCCTAGTGTTCAATGAGAAAATAATGCAGACAGCATTGTGCTGAAACAGGCCTGGCATTTGCTAAAATGGGTCCCACTGTTTACAAATTGCAAATCAATATTAATCATCGAGCAGCACCCCCTCCTCCACTACCCTTTAAGGCAAAGATGTCGCCTAGCAGAGAAGTAGGACTACAGGCAGAAATTTGCCCAAACAAAAGGACAAAAGACAAAAAAGACAAAAAGACATTAACTTGATCTTTGATGACATTTTGTCAAAGGAAGACAATTCCACTCTCTTGAAAAACTCCGCAACTAATGCAACATTTGGCATAATCTCATTAACATATTCATTTACATTATATTCAAGTGAGAGTGATGCAAAAATGTGAGATGATGAATCTATAAACAGTCTCATTAACACCTGAGAACGCTATGAAAAGCTAGCCAAAAAAGAGAGAACTCACACAAAACCTATACTTGTTATTTGAAGTGAATCAACTGCATAGTGATTTAAACCCCTGGGTATTAGCTGCTGACTTGAGTATGAAGGAAAGTGGAACAGACCACAGGGTAAGACAGTGATTGTGTGTATGTACACACACAAATTGATCTGTAACTTTACTCATTGTCTCGGAGCTCCAGGGACGTCCATCCGGGTTAGCTTCCTTCTGCCACAGATCAATACAACCCCCTTAACAGTGGCACTCACACATACACATGTACACACAGACAGATACCTTTTTCTGCCACAGAGAGAAGAATACAGAGGTAGGTCTGCTTGCATAAACATTTTTGAAATAGATGACTCCCTTAACAATTTAGTTTCAGACATATCTTGTTTACTAAAATAGTAAAAAGATACATTATACTAAATGTAATGAGAAAAATATAATCAACACAGATATTTTCATGATATAATACACTGTAAAAAGAACACTAACATTTTCAGCAACTTGAGGCAGCAATTAACTAGTAACTAGTAAGTTCCTTTTATATCCCATTAGACAGGCTGTTTTTGCTCATCTGCCTTTTAAAAAAGTCTTTACATACTGCTAAGTTTTTGATTATATAGGCCCATTAGTTATCAATTTCGAGAGTTTAGGATATAATTCAATGTCAGTGACTGATTGCTCATTATCCAGAAACTGTACAGCAGAGAAAGGTTAAGGGAGATGGTATAAATACATAAATCTTACTTTGACATCAAGAAAAAATAAAATGAAGCTGTAAAACATTTTTGAGACAGATAGGACGTGTTTTAAATTTGAAGACTTGGGTATATTAAGATTTTTTTTCATGTTGCTGACTGACTGCCTGCCATACTGATGAAGGTGAAAGATTTCTCTCCTTTAGCAGTAATGGGAAATGAAATCTAATTTTTCATCTCCATCCGAGAAGGATTGCTATTCCAGAAAAAGAGAATACAAGAAAAAAAAATCCATTTTGATGATGAACTTAAACAGGAGTCTATATCACTTTAAGTCTTTAATTGTCAGACTAATATCTATACACATTTCTCCTGCTGTGCCAATTTGACAGGCAATATGAAACATTGATGGATATTGATATTCACAGAAAAAATCTTTCACAAATCTAGTTTTCTGCTGTTCCATAATAATTCTATTGCAGACCAACATCACTAGTATATAAAGCATTTAGAATTTGAAAGCATGTTTTATCGCAGTTTCTGGATATGAATTCTGTATGTAGAATTACAATATGAATTCTTGTTTTTTAAGCAACTCAATAACTCTATATTATTAAATACACCAATACATCATTAAATACACCTGATTCAGTTAATTAGCTAATAAGAAACGAATAAAGCTGAGAGTTACATCATCTCTGTAGAACCTTTGGCCTGAAAGAACTTTGTTGACATCAGCGCCAAGGTCTTGTGAACATCCTAGATACATCACCGAATGTGAATAGAAGTGTAAGTAGTGTAAGTGTAAGTATGTTTCAATCAATTCTTAAAAATAGAAAACAGTGGCAGCAGCTCTGTACCAGGACAGGCAATGCACCATCTTTCGGGATGTAAAAATAAAGAGAAATCACCATGTTTTTATTAAAACTATACTTGCACCTACAATTGTTTGTTTTTGTTTTTTGCTTGCAAGGACTAAGAAAAACACTCTCCATCTTCAGAAACTTAGTTCAACAGAATCCGTTCAATTAGTTATACAGTCTTTTGAAATTTTGTCCATATGCAGGGTGAGCATATACACATTGCTTTTAAACTGGGATTTAATTCAGTTGGAAATGTGTGAATTGTAAAGTTGTGCATTTTCTGAGCTGGATGATTTGCTGATAATCATTGATGTGCTGATTATCATCCACATTACACAAGTCTTGTATTGCATTAAGATTCGCATTGCTTCAGTAGGTTACTCTGTGAGCCATGAGGGCCTAAAAACAACACATAACTGCCCAAAACTGCAGATCCTGGTTCTAAGTGTTAATGCCTACAATCTTCAAGTAATTACTGAATGTTCTAATAAGCTTCAACTTTTAAGAAATAATCTAAATGTTCAGAAAATGTACATATGCACTGACATTTGATTAGCACGTATGTAATATAAGAAACCCCACTGGGCTGGTAGTATATCATAGAGGTGGGATTTATGATTTAATGGTTTAATGGTCATAACAGTTGTAGCCCATCTCTGCATAACTCAACAACACTGAAGGAATATTAAAAGAAGATAGTTGAGTACAAAGAGCAGCAACCCTTGAGTCTGGTTATGATTCCACATAATTCTTTGAATGGCAGCTTATGATTCCACATAATTCTTTGAATGGCAGCTTACTGCTGTGCCACACAGCATTCACTTTTTTTTTTCTTTATAGCTGCTTCATATATGTTAAGGGCAAAACAAGCTATACATAACATGCAGTTCAGGTACCATGACAGATGTCCAAGCTGGCTAGTCTCAGTATGAATCATGGTAGTTCAAGTTCATAACAGCCAATGAAAATGGGCAAAGCAGAAGTATGACTCACTAAAAGTACTTTTTATTGCAGTTCAAGACACACACAACTCCTGTAAACTACAGAGATTTTGTATTTTAGTAGGATATCCAAGCAATCATACAGACCACATTACATTTCTGCTAGAGACATTGTTTTGTTCACAAATACACAGATCCACAAAAGTGTCACCAGGCATGACAAAATACACAAGACAAAAATGGTTTGGTGTTTCCATAGCAACATCCCATGTGAATTTTGATATCGGTGAAATTGGATACTCAATATTCAATTATTTTGTACCATAAAAGCAACTTTTCATCAAAAGCACTTTTTGCATTGTGTGTGCATACAAAGAAGTCATACCAAAGATTTAATTTTATTTATGTTGCTCTACAGCACACTGTTTAAATGCATATCATCCACTGTCCACTGTCCATCCCATTTTCCTCAAGGTAAAACTCAGACACTGTATGAAATGATTTTGGATTACGACCAAAAGCAATGCTCTAAAATGAAGCTTCATTGACAAATGACATTATAATTATGCAACATTTATATGCACATTGAAGGCTATTTGGGAAAAAGTTCAGCCTACAAGTCTGTGATGGATTAGTTTTTTGTTGCAACTAAAGTGTTACAAATAAAGGTGCCATAGAATGGAAAACTATATTGTTTGCATAGCTATAACAACATTCTCTTGCACATGGAACCTCAAACCCTGTTACCTCCTCATCCAAGATGGTGACACAATAACACATTGATTCTTCCAAAAGTCTAAACACTAGCATGCATTCTCTTGCATATGTATTGCCCTGCTTTCATATGTTATGCCTGTATTAAGTCTGTGTCTGTAGCTGATTAACTAGCTCTTAGGTTAATGTCTCTGTGTGCAAAGACAGTTCTGTATTGGTTATATATACGATAAGAGAAGATGAAAAAGGTGACACTTAAATTTAGTGATTTTAGAGTTTCTGAAGCTACTTGTTGCTGATAGTGGTAAAGAATTAATTAAATATTCTCTTTTCACAAATCACATAATTTTAGTGCAGTATATTTCTATGAATCTACACATAAAAGCCTCTGACAGGTTCCCATCTGCTGAGAAAAATGTGTTAATATTTTTAAATATTTGCATTGATTAACTTGTTAGCATTAGTTTCAGATAGAATATCCATCTGTTACAATTAATCTCCCTTTGAGATAAGTAAGGCCTATGCATTCTGTGATGATTTTTAATGAGGAAAAAGAAAAGAAAAGAAAAGAAAAGAAAAGAAAAGAAAAGAAAAGAAAAGAAAAGAAAAGAAAAGCACTTAGGTCACATGTGGCTGCATTATGCACAAATAGTTGGTTTTCTTAGTGTACATTTAATGTGTATTTGGAGAGTGATGCTGCGTAACTCATCTATCCTGTATTTATTAAATTGCATATATTTTGGAGGTCAGTTAACAGGTTTTGTACAATACAATAAACATATTTACATTAATATATTATTGTCATTGTGATGTTCAGTTTATTTTCTATTTGCTACAGCTACTGGGAAAAGAAGACACAGGTAGGAGTAGAAATGAGAGGCCTTTGGTGTGGTTTGGGTGGGGCACAGTCTGCAAGAATAGCCCCAGAGACTTTCTTGAACCATGCTGAAGATAGAGTGCCCCACAAAGCCTGAACATTGCAAGAACTCACCAGGAACTAAATGTCACCCTGTGGTCAATCGTCTCTAAAGTTGACCACTGGAAAAGAGAGAAAAGGAAACACAAAGAAGGCATTTGCAATAGCCATATCTCTGCTCTGAAAGCCCTCTCTCTCTCTCTCTCTTCACACACAGTTTCTTTATCTTTCTCTTCATTAATGCATTCACTTGGTGAAAAGGAAAGAGGTCTCATCTCCTTTTTCACTTTACCGTTCCTGCAACTCGAAAGAGATAAAGACGCAAAAATGCATTTCCACCCATAAATATTTCAGTGTTTAATTAGAAAGCAGTGGCATGCCAACAGCATCAAAGCATTTAATACAGGCACAAAGTCAATGAAATATGTTTTATCAGTAAAGGAAATAAGCCTTCTTCTGTGCTCTGTATCTAAAACATCTAGAGTTAATAAATGCAGAAACAACTGCAAAATGTTAATATTGAATGGATAGAAACTAAAAGGACACATGATATGTCCCTGTTTTCAACATAAACAAGACATTCAGCAATTCACTGAGTATCTTGAGAGTGCTTTGGGAGGTACATGGATTTACACTGCACAGCTGAGATACTTCCTCACAGACATGGTTTTATATATGCATTTTTTTCTGCTCTTTTGAGACATTATTCAGGCACTATATTTGAAAAAACCAATCCCGGGAACAGCATGTACTTGCATTATTTAGCAAGCTGTCTCTGTCACCATGGGAAAAAAATGAAGAAAATTAGCTCCACTCAATCCTCTGCTAATTGGTGAATGAGAAATCTTATTAGATGTACTGGAAAGATCGATAAAAGGGGCAGATGGGTCCTCTTTTAAAGGTTATGGTCTTTTAAACACCAGAGCCGCATTCTGCATGACAAGTGGTACACAAGGAATTTTCATTTTAACTCAGATTAAAGCACACGTAATCAAAGACTACCACTTACAATTTGTGAATTTGTCTCAGAGTGGTTCAGCAATCTAATGCACCAGCACTAGCAGGAGTGTGAGAGAGCAAAATTGGCTATGGTCTCATGGATAGATGGTCTCTCTCCCCACATTACACCCAGTGTGATGTTCATTGACACAGGCATCCTATTGTATCACTTTCCTCAGAGCACGTTGACTGCCCAGCAATGATGCAATGGTGGCAGTTCGAAAAGAGGTGGAGGATGGCTTCACATGTGTCAGAGGAGACATGTGCTTGTCCTTCATCCTCCTAGTATTGTATGCATCATGTGTGATAGGGGAAGAGTCCTAAGGATAGTGGAAAAGTCCTAAGTTTAAGGTTTTATGGTTACGCTTATAGTTATCGTATGTTAAGTTTATACTACAGTGCTTGCAATGTCCCTGTAACCTTTTTAATGTCATTTATCCTGTTCCAAGTCACTCCAATGGCGCTACAATCCCATTGTTCAATGCATAAATAACAGGAATATTTGTCTCAATTTAAATTATACTTTTAAGTTTTCAACCAAATAAAAGATGAACGCCTTGTGTTTAACATACATTTTGAGAAACTCCAGAGAAAAGAATTAGCAAAAGAAGTAGCATTGGTAGAGATCCAATGTTTTAATCCTGCTCCCACCTACTTCTACTAAATTTCATCCTGCTCCCGCCCACTCCACTAAAAATCAGCAGCATTTGTCCCACTCCTGCCTACAACATACATATTTTGAAATTAGTTTATTACTTCATCATTGATTTTTCATCAACTGTTTCCCTTAGAATGGAGTGCTCTGGAATAGCTACGTATGTAGTCCCATGTCCAACTTCACTTCTCAGCTAAAGTAATATAAAGTATTGGGCTGTAGAGCAGTGGACCTCTATTTATGAGGATGATGAAGCTTAAACCAATACCTTTGGGGTGAACTGGAGTAGTGTTTGTGATCTAGAAATACCATTCAGTATCAGTATCCTTACCAACGCCTTGTGACTGAATGCAATAAAACTTGGTATAATGTCTCCAATATATCATTTAAAGGCTTCTCAAAAGAGTAGAGGAGCAGGAAGAGTTAGAGCAGGAAGAGGCTGCAACAGAAACCAGGACTTCATCAGTTTAAATGTAAATGTGCATTTGAGAATACAGCTTTTTCGGACATCGCTGCATTTTCCAGGAACAATTCCCATGAATCCAATATTCATAAGGTATTATGAATGCATTTATAATGCATTATATGGTGTACATAATACCTTATGCGTACTTACCACAGGCTTATGACAGTCAAGAAAGGGCATATGCACAATGATATAATGCATTCTAAATTATACGACTAATGTTATAAACTGCCATTCGTGTTGTCTGTGAACAAGATCTCCAAAAATAACATATAACATTAAAATGCAGCCCAAGAATTTCATATCATGTGATTTCATAAACATTAGGACAAAAACTAGCTCAGGAATGCACATGAAGAAGAAGCCATTAAACAGAGCATCGCAAGCTTTCTTATCGCAAAGGAATTTAAAAAGGGAATTATTGAAACTTCCCAGATTAGCACATTGCACAATTTCTGAAATTGCATATGTACAAATTCCTCTTGAGACCAGGCTGTATCTGTTACTTTACTTTAGCTAACAACAACATAAAATGGCATCACACCACTGTTCTAATTCTAAATCTGGCCTCATAAGCCACAGAGAATCACCATTTATAAAGTTGATAATAATGATTTAATATTATACTAGAAGTGACAAAGTACTCAAAAATCACGAGGCAAAGTTGGAGAATTATATCGATAAAATAGCAGCAGGCAGAGATCATAATGATTGATGATTTGATCTCTGTAGCTTATGCTACAAATTTTTTTGTATTTAAAATAACAATAAATAAACTGGACAGTTATAGTTATAGATCTACATTTACAGCATTTAGCAGATAACCTTATCCAGAGCAACTTATGAAAGTGCTTTGCTGTTCACTGGTATCCTTATAGTTAGAAGAAGTGGCTAGAATCCAAAGATTCCTCATGCCTAGATGGTGTTGAAACAAATGTTAGATTGGAGACAAGATTCAGTATAAATCTTTAAGGGTCAAATACCTTTGAAACAGATACTCAGGTCTGCGCTTGAAGACAGCTTAAAGACACACTAAAGTTTTTTCTACCATTGTGGTGCCAGGACAGAAAATAGTTTGGATGCTTGTCTTCCTTGCAATTTGAATGATGGTGGGTCAAGCCAAGCTGTACTTCATGCTTGAAGGGCTCTTCATACAGCTTGAGTTTTGACCATTGTCATCATGTATAAAGGTGCCAGTCCATTTTTGGCTTTGTAGGCCAGCATCAAGGTTTCTCTGATGGACAGCTACAAGAAGCCAATGATGGCAGCAGAGGTGTTACATGACTGAATTTGGAGACATTGAAGACGAGCCACGCCACTGCACTTTGATGAGTTGTAAGGGCCTGATGGTCTGCATAGTAAGGCCAGCTAGAGTTGCAGTAGTCTAGTCTTGAAACGACAAGAGACTGAACAAGCACCTGGAGTGGTTTGACAGAAAAGGTTGGATTCTCCTGATGTTGTAAAGGAGAAATCTGCATGATTGTGTCAGGTTTGCAACAGAATAATAACTGGTCATCCATTAATTATACCCAAGAAATATCTTCAAAACCCATAAGAAGATATTACTTGCTGAGACCAAATGTTCATCCAACTGCCAATGTCATTGTAACCTTAGTGGCATTTATCCTGCTCCAAGTCCATCCATGTGGTGCTACAATAATTCCATTATTCAATGCAAAATACCTATATGGGAATACTTGTCCTAGGTTAAATGACACTTTTGCTTTCAGCCTACAGGTCAGACCTAATTTTGGGAGAAAACAGCGATATTTGCGCACTGAAAATCATTTCAGTCAAGTCTGGCAACCTGTGTCTGAAAAAAATCATCCAGCAGATTATTTTTTGTTCACCACGGCATTAACATTCCACCTGACTTCCATTTTAGGGGTCATATGAGAATGCATTTGTCAGAATAACTGCATGCCTGCTCGATATGTTCTGTTTCTATGCCAACAACTCTCATGCCCTTTTCAAAATACACCTGCCTCTCACTGACAGCCAAGACATATTGACCTTCCAGAAGCCCACCTTCCCCTGGGCTCATGCAGTGTGTGGAGCAGCTCTTCAGCGACTAACTGGCAAGAATGTCTTTGGAAGTGGGCAGCAGACGTAGATCAAAGAGGGGATGAAAAAGCAGTATTGGAAGACAGTCACAAATACGGTGAAAGGTGATGAAAAGTGGGAAAGAGCAGAAAGAGGGGAATGTACCTAGAGTTAAGGAGAATGTGAACACAAAGTCAAAGTGGTATGTTTGAATTTTATGTTTTTCACTTCCGATCCATTTAAGGAACATCTGCAACATGAAAGTTGACATTTTTGCTGATTGGCATTACACAAGCACTCCAATCTCCCTTACTTTTCCTTTCACACCTTCTCCTATTTCCATGATGGAAACTGTGCAGTGAGACACGAGGTGTAGCTGTGAAGTCTTTGGAGAGTTTCTCCATAACCAGATACTCTGAATCCACAGCTTTACTCGATTTCCCATCGGCAGCGGCGTGAGAGTAAGGCATCATCAGTATGTGGGCAGTATGGTTTATGGTGACTGACTTTACATGACAGGCCAGTATAGAACAGTCAAATCTACTTGCATGGCCTAAAGTTCGCTTTGATTGGACTTGGCTTTCCATGAAAACTCCAATGTCAGGAATGTCTGGATTGCATCAGTCTAATCATTACTACAACTAATTCCATTCTGGAGAAGAAAAAGACAAAATAACAAGAAAAATATACAAACAAAAACCCCCACAATAAGACTGTTAGCTTTACTATTCTGATATATATCTTTGAGCACAGGAGAGTGAATGACATCCTTGCCATATCGCATCATTTTCTGCAGAGTCCATGCATGTCAATGTCAGTCAGATCAACTGTCTGAGACTGGCAGTCTGACAATATCTGACACAGACAGGGTCATTTCAAGGGCAAAATCAATTGCAAAGCCTTCAAATTCCACCAAAATATATTTGCTTCAATTTAATGCAAAGCTTGTGCTAAAACAATGCATCCTCTTTTTCGCCATATGTCGAACATTACAACACTCGACCGTTTTGAGTCGCTCTGCAGCAGGTCACACTTTAGCAGCTGTTCCCCTCATTATCCAAATGTGCACTTCTTCCAGCTTTGAATCCGCTCTGACATTTACCACCATGTCTCAAACACATTCAAAGCAGTCTCTGCATTCGATCCCAGTATGAAAATGATAGCACAAGGACAGCAAAGTCACTTTCAGCTCAAAATAAGGAATATTCCATTAGTGAAAACTATGAAGAAAGATAGTTAAAGTAGGTAAAAAAATAATATAAAAGGAATAAGGCTGTGCTAATGACTTTGAGGGTAACAGGATACTTTCCACATTCAAATTTCTCACCTGACATTACAGTACTGAAAGGGGTGGAGGAGAGGTTCACAGCACAAAGAATTGGTCTTAGACAGAAAATGGCTGTCCTTGGTCTTTCTTGTCAGAGGAAAGTCAGCAATGATCTCTCTGCTAGAGAATATTTTTGCTCTGTTTGACCTCTCCAGTTGTCAATCACACTCTCTCAGTTTTCTGGACAGACGGGCTTCCATCCACTAGTAGGTCAGGTGAGGTCAGGTGCAGCTTGCTGCTGTGAAGTAACACTCCAGAGCACTTTAAAGGAGAAATGTCTAGAAAGTCTCCTTTAAATTAATGTATGTACATGTATTTTCAGCACAAAACCTGAGTGATGTGCTTCAATTTCTCATTAGGTTAAACTGACCTTTTTTCAGCCTTGTGTAAAAAATAAAGCAAGACTTCTGTGAAGAACACGGAAAGGACAAAACAAAGTACTAGCACTGGCACAATATTCCCCATAAATTCCCCTCCATTTATTCATCACTCAGCTAAGGGACATGCATACTAATCTAATAAATGTCTTCTATGTGCTTGCAAAAAAAGACTTTTTTCTCAAAAGTATTTTCATGTGTTCTTCTTAAACAGCCATTTCAGTGCGCAGTGAGAGACAGAGATTTCACTCTATAGAAGTGATCTCTAAAGCTGCAGTACTATAGCATGTCCCTGGGAAGGAAAGGCTTTATGCATCTCTACTCTCAGTTCCCTTTTATCTACACAACCAGATTCAAATCCCTTTATCCCAGAGTATCTCATGAAACATTTTCGCTATGATTATGCATTCCCTAACTTGTTCCATTTTTCTTATCAAATTAATATGTAACTTTGGATTTAAACAGCTGTGTCCTGCTCTGTCTAGCCATTGAGTCAGGTTTGTTGGTTCAGACTGCACCAGTTGGAAGGCTGTCTCTGAGTTATAGACCATATATGGCTCAATGTAGAAAGCTTTTTGCTAATTGTGTGCCATATGTAAAATGTATTTCTCCTCCTCACATATATCACACAAAGCATGAGAGGAGCTTATAAAAAGTGGGATATAAAGTGCAGCTGATTACAAATTGTTTGCAACTGGTGCAGAGTGTAATATTCTTAGCATTGTATAACCATTTTTTTGTTTTTCTTTCCTGAGGTTTGACCCATAATTTACCTGTGATTTGGTATATGTTCAATAAGGGTTAAGCTCACATTCTTGAAATTGAGGTTCTCTGCTGCTTGGAGAAGAAAAGGTTCTATATAAAACCATGAACACTCCAAAAAGGGTTCTACTCTTGGTACAATGTCAAACTTGTAATAATAGAATAGAAAAAGCCTTTTTAATAAGATGCTATACAGAACCCTGTACATTTTCTATCAATCCAAAGAACCCTTTATTCATACAAAGGGTTCTCATAGTGTCATTTTATTTAGTGTTCATTGTACTTCAGAGCATTATTATTATGATTATGATTATGATTATTATTATTATTATTATTATTATTATTATTATTATTATTATTATTATTATTATGGGGTGATGGGGGGGTATAACTAGTGTGTGACCAATAGTTAAAATGTTCATTTCTACACCGTTGTTGGGAATTACTAATTTCTTTAAACACAATTTGTCTGGATTCAGGGCTTCAAAACTCTTAAATGCATGTGAAATTTTTCAGTAAAAGCAATGGATATCATCACTGTCATCAAAAATATTGTATGTTCATTTTACTAACTGATAATTTAAACTGGCTGTTATTTTAATATGTATGAAATTTCATGATGACTGACCAGTAGAAATGCTCCAAAATGACCTGGAATAAAATCTTTAGTTATAGAGCAACAGTTTTTAAAATGACAGTATTACCACATAGCAGCGAAAATATAAACACATAAAAAACACATGGTCATTGTCTTATATCTATATTAAGCAAATGTGTTTGAATGATCTAATTTAGGACAAGACTTCTGAAGCTTATCTTCTACTTGTCCTGACACATCAAATACAAATAATTTTTCTACATTTTTTCCCAGTTTATTTCTTCCCAAAGTAATTTCCAATTCCCAGCCCTAGTCTAGCCCTAGCCTTTGGTCTTTTAAAGCTGGTCACCAACTCAAAAAAACACATGCCTTTTGCTGATTAAGAACTAAGATGGTCACCCAGCTTAACCAACTTGACCAGCCTGCTCACAGGCAATTTTTTCCAGAGGGCCATCACTCTGATCTGTCCAGTGCTGATAGGGTGAAGGCCAGCATGTGCTTCCATTACTTTGCATAAGGCCAGCCAATATGTAATGGACAAAATGTCACTGGACAGGTGAAACACCTGGAGGAGAATACTACTAGCCAATTCTGTTACATCAGCTAATGGATGCCCTTCACTGTTAGAGCCATTAGGAGACATTGCATGTTTGTTGCATCTGCAGCTCACACATCACTGGATTTGTGAACATTGTGAACATGCTTGGAGGAGGACACTAAAGGCCAAATGAGTTACATTGGCCAAAGGACCCCATGCATTTACTAGAATCACACTGAAAGAAAGTGATAGAGGTTAGTTTATCTGACTCAGAAAGAGAGATTAATGGAAATACACTGCCTGTGTGTGCATCCAAATCTTTATACAGCACAAGTCTATTCATATATGAGAAACAGGTCACTTACCTGTAAATACATAGGAATGCAGACAGGAATACTGGACTGAGTGAAAATTGTAGCTTTTTTAATCTACAAGGCTTATGAGAGTAAAATATTGTTTCATTGGTTGATGGTGGCATTAATTAAACTGTATATATATATATATATATATATATATATATATATATATATATATATATATATATACATATATATATATATATATATATATTACAATATAAAAAATATAAAGTTTTTTCCACTTATTCTGTAATATGTGCCCTTATAATGGACTCCATTCAGCCTCAGTCTCACGCCTCACCACCTCTACTAACAGTGTCCAGAGCACTTCACACCTGCCAGATTAACCTGACTGCTGCACCGGCTGGCTGACTCTGCCATCCCATGAGCCTCTGGGCAGGGACAACGGAGCAGCAGCAAGCTGCCACGCCAGATGTTTCCATCCAAGACAAAGCAACCACTCAAACTCCTTTTATTGCTGACAAATACAGACGTGCGAACCATGGACAATTCACTCACTCATCTTCGTGCTCTCTTCCCACTCTCCCGCCCTCACTGTTATGCTCTCTTTACACTTATGGCCTCCTCCTCTCACAACAATTAACATGAGTCACAGAGGAATTAGCCTTGCCCATTAATTTGTCTGAATGCTGGAAAACTGAATGTGTACTAGCTCTGTCGAATGGGATTGATTTTAGCAGGTGGTTGCCAACAACGGCCAATCAAGGTCAATCTCATTCACATAGATTTTGACTCTAGATTATGGGGCTCTGGCCATCGAGGTTCAGCCAAAGGACACAAAATGGTTTACTTAAATGTGTTTGTTATGAACAAAAGTCAAAGACAGGCAGCTACAATTCTGTATGACTGAACTAAAACCAGTATTAGAAGTCATTGGTCTGAAGTGGGTGATGAATTTCTACTGAATACGTCGAACCTTTCAGGGGGCATTAATGGTGACATTTTCAAACAGATGCATGTTCATAGTTCAATAATGTCTAATCTTTACAAAATGTGGGAAAATCCATTGAACCTAAAGAGAATTTTTTTTTCGGTGATATCTTCGAAAGCATACTTGCTGATGAAACATTTGTTTAATATTTTAAACAAGATTAAAGTTCATTGTTTCAGACCTTATTTAGCTTCTTAGGGCTATGGCCTGGTGATAAATCAAGAGAAGGCTATTAGAGGATTGTAAGATTAGAAGAATGGGTAGCCATTTCCTCAGTACATAAAGCAAATTAAAAATGCCAGTGAACAAGAATGCTAAAGCTGAGGTCTCGAAGACCAAGAAAGAAGACCTGAGAGAATTGCTTGTAGGATTGCTAGAACAGCAAATCAAAACACCTGTTTTACTGCAAAAAAACAAAACAAAAAAAAAACGGTAAATGTAGCAGACACTGAAGCCTCTGAAGTGAGGCACACTGCTCTACAGTGCATCTAAACAGGTAAATACATGATATTACAAAAAATGGAGGAACACCTATCCATGCTCTGTGTTTTTTTTTTTTTCAGAGAATTTCTAAAGAGAAAGTGCCACTCAATAATGTGTTGGTCAAACACAAGAAGACACTGACAATGCAAGCTGATTGATTTCCAGCCTTTTTTTTGGCTTTTTAGTATGATTTTGAAATGTGTCAATGGTTAACACTTTCATTACATACAAATTCACTCATGTTCTCAACACAGAACAGGAAAAATACTTTTTAACCCCACTTAAAATACTTTCTAACCATATCTTTTTTTTTACATTCATAATGCCAATCAGTGCAAATACAGTTATTAAGCCAATTATTCGGTTCTTTCAGCACCTCAGTTGCCCCAAACCTAATGTCCTATTGACCCAACTGTATTTGCTGAAGAGAAGTTTTCCTTTAAATAAAATAATCATCTACTTTCCAGAATTAAGACATCCCTGAGTGAATAGAGCTTGTCCAACCTCTCAGCACTTGTTAGAAAGAACATAGAGCATGGAGGTCAATTGGCCCTTGAACTCCTGTTGAATTCTCCTCCTATGACCTGTAAAAAATTGGCAGCATCTCTATGTGTTCTGCAGAAGAATGTCGGAGTCTTTCTGAATATTAATGCTGTCCTTGCTCTATCTAGAATCCCTCTTTTAGCTCATGCTTTATATTTTTTGGCTCATGCACTGCGGTGAGTGTTTGTTCTCATTTTGAGGAGTGTGTGTGTGTGTGTGTGTGTGTGTGTGTGTGTGTGTGTGTGTGTGTGTGTGTGTGTTTGTGTGTGTGTGTGTGTGTGTGTGTGTGTGTGTGTGTGTGTGTGTGTGTGTGTGTGTGTGAGGGAAAGAGCAAGAGGGTGTATGTCCACAGGCTGCATGTTGGTGCTAATAGGTTTCGCCATGGGCTGTGGAGGTGCTGGGACAGGACCGGTCAGCAGGGAGAGATCAATGCAGCCGCTCGGATAACGAGCCCTGCTGCCAAACCCAACACACACATACACACACACACACACACGCACACACACACGCACGCACAAACACGCACGCACACACACACACAGTAGAGAGAAAAGACCATCATTCCGTTTTCTGCTTCCTTCCTTCTCTATCTCTCTTGTTTACAGTGGTCCTGAAAGCTTAGCTGTTACCTGGGCTCTTTGTGAATGCTTCATATGTCTGTGCCTTTTAGTGATTCTCTGCAACCATTTTTTTTTCCTTTCTTTGGCATTAATATAATATATAAAGTATCTATGTACCATATGTTATATATTGCTGACCTTATAATTGTTTTTTTTTTTTTGTTTTTTTTTTTTTACAATGTTTAATTTTTTTTTAAATGGATCAATATGCAAAATTACCTGAAATAAGATATTTTTACATTGAATTCCATTGAGGCTTAAGGTCCTTTCCTGGTACATATGTTGCTATTTCATTGTGACAAAGGTTTTCTACACAATCTTATATATGTGTATACCGTATATACAAGGGTCTGCATGTTCTTTGTTACATATATATTTACTTAATGCATTCTGTGTGAGTAATCCAGTTCAGAAAAGAGCTAAGATTCACTTGTTTCCAAGTCCATGTATAGTGCTCTGTTCACATGTACATGCTCAATCTACATGCAGACTCTGGCTGATCAGCCACATGTGGCAGGGTTAATGACATCACTGACCCAGATATTAGGTTATAGAGGAAATTTAGAATGTAGGGGCTCTTAGCTCTCACTTTGCTTACATGGTGTTCAAATTTCAGAATAAAAGTCTTGATAAATAAATAATATAAAATAATAAAGCATATTATATGTGCAGTTTTTTATTTATTTGTTTTATTTGGACTACTGTCACATAATATGAAGAACATGTCAGTCTGGTTAATACTGCTCATCATCCAAACGTTTTGCATTTTAAGATACTCTGGGTGATTAATTTGCAACAGGATTTCTGAGTTGCAAAGTGTTTTGGTCCTTATATGCAAAAAACACAAAACATTGTAGATGCATATACATTTTTGATTAAAACTGATACAAATATTTAGATTCTCTTAAATTTTACATCTCAAATGAAGACAAATATGAGGAGTCTAGGACCTCCTGAAAATAATTGTCTGGCATGTGTGACTGTCTCCTATAAATACTTTTTTAAGCACAAGGGTGCTTAATTTAATACACATTGTGTGGTTACTGAAAGGTTCTGTTAGAATGCATATATTTGCATACCTCAAACAATGTAGCTTTCAGAAAAGCACTTTACCTGGACAGCACTGTTTCACAGTAGATTAAAAATAATCTCTGGACATCCAGAGATTAAGTCACAATGTTGTTGTGTGGAATATGTACAAAAACAAACAGACACAAAAGCTCAGACAGAAAAGAGCCTTATTTCCACCCACTCTTCACTGTTCCATATCTGGCCTTGGTTGGCAGTAATGTCTTTCTGAACACTGTCCACCTTCCCACAAAGCTGCAGATAAAGAGGTCTCATGGAGAGTAGGACAGAGGACACATTGACCTATGGAGGACTGACCACTGTCCTTCATTCACAATCAGGGTGCAGAGAGTCAGTCCAGGAATACACACCAGGCCTGCTGGAGCCTGCTGTGGGGAAACAGAATGGCATTTATACACCCTATTCCACACAGATTCCAGATATTTAACTAACACTTACTTCCGTCCCTAACTCAGCTCCAGATATAAAACTCAATTCATCGATACATCAAATCATGGGCTCCACCCATTAATTCATCCTTCCTTTCATCATGTCCTGGCACTTAAACATGGACATTTGTATCCTTGTTTCTTCCTTTCTCTCACACATGATACACACACTCACACACATTTCCAGGCCAATACAGACCTCTTTGAAAAGCACTGCATGTGACGTTTTACTCTTTCTGTAATGAATGGCAGGATATCAATGCCTCTCCTGGGTGAAATCCAATTGAAGGCCTCCGTCACTCGTCCCATGGTGGGGGAGACAGGGTGAATGAACGCTGGAGCCCAAAGACCCATCAGCTATTAGACTGAGCAGAATAACAGCAGCTTGCCACAGCCAAACAATACAGCTTTATATTTAGAAACTTATCACTGACTGCCAATCCAGACTAGCCACAGTGCTGACATTTAACAAGCCACAAAAAGCCCAGCACACACACACATGTATAAAGTTGCTTGCTTCTACAGGAAGTACATAGAGTTACAGGTAGGAGAGCATGGCTAACACTCATCTGCATGGTGCCCATCTGCAGTTTCTAGATCAAATGGACAATTCAAAAGGCTTTTGGACCAATATTAAAAAGAGAAACAAAAACACTGTATTCTATTGTAAAAGCCTTATGCCATCTAGGAAACATTGTGATGGTATGGGTTTTGTGATGGTTTGGGTTTTGCTGTATTATGGCCATGATGGCTTGTCATCACATCAATTTTTAATTATAACAGCTAATTCTAAAGGAAATTCTCAGGACATCTGTTTGTGAGTTGAATATCAAGAAAACATGGGTCATGCAGCAAGACAACATTCTACCAATGAATGGATAAAGAATAATACAGTTATTGTTTTGGAATAGCCAAGTCAAATCCATTACCTTAATCCAATAGTTACTGAAGGACCTCAAGCAAGGAGTTCATGGGAGCAAACCCACTCATGCTGTTTTGTATGGATGATGTGCACTACTTATCAACAGTGCACATCAACTATTAGTGCACTACTAATCAACAGTTTCTGAAAGAGTTTAGTTGCAGGTATTGCTACACAAGGGGGTCACACAAGACTCTGAAAGAAAGGGTTCACATACTTTTTGAAATATGTCTCCAAATTTGGAATGGACAGTTGAATAAATTTTCAAAGCATTCTTCTCTGTTTCTTCATAACATAATCTTAGCAAACATGGGCTCCTCAAAACAACTGTCAAAAGATCTGAAAATAAATGTGATCATTGTTAGAAGGCTAGAAGATTGCCAAGCATTGTTACATTTGTACTATTCTAAAAAGCTCTCTCCTCCACACTCTTCCAGAAATTTTGTTTTTATAATGTCATAAAATGTTTTCCCACTTAATCCCATTGCAGTTTTCTAAAATGTACTTTCTTTCACAGTATTCCAGGATGATATGGCTATTCATAACGCAGATCGCATAGCATTTTAGTCCTAGAATGCCCCCATTCACAATTTTCCAGAATCATGTTCCCTTTCACCATTCTAATTTGTTCTCACCCATTTAAGATGTTCCAAAGTGCTATTTGCACTGCTCCAGAATATTCCATTTGCACCTCATTCACATTCTAGAAAGTTCTCAGTCAGACAGATCTTTACTATATCCCTTATACACATAATTCAAGAATTTAAAATGTAATTTTAACATGTTTAAAATGCTCTTTTCAGTCTTCTATATTGTCCTCACCTTTTAACCTATTTGAAAGTGCTAACCCTTTCATTGTTCAAGAAAGTTCTAGAATGTGTTCCTCATTCACCTTCTTCATAAATGCTGTCAGCCATTCACATAGTTGAATGTCTTCCCAAGAAGGCCATCTCTTTTCATGTTCTAGAATACCCTTCTTTATTCACACTCATCTACAATGTTCTTAACTAATCTAGAATGTCCTCCTTTATTCAAACTCATCTACAAATGTCCTCACACAACCCCAAGTGCCATCCCCATACACCCTGTTCTAGAATGTTAAATGCCTTCTGTAACTGTACTGTTCTAGCAGGTACTCTCTATTTATACTGTTGTAATAAATCTTCAATACTCATACTTTTGTAATAAGTTTGCCACATTCATACTGTTCAAGAATGTCCACTTGTTCACACTGTTGTGCTCCTCATTTCACCAAGTTCTAGAATGTTGTCAGTCACTCATATTGACCTTAAATGCCTTCCCCATTCATACATTTTCAGAAGGTTCTTTCCATTCACTTTGCTGTAGAATGTTCCATCCATCCTTACTGTTCTAATACGACCATAACAATCATATTGTTTTAGAATGTACTTGCCTTTCGTGCCATTCTATAATGTCCTCTTCTGTTCACATTGTTCTATGATGTCTTCACTCATTCATGAAAACCTTCTCACTAATGTACAACATTTAATTCATTGTCACATATTTTAAAATGATAGCCACCATTAGAATGTTAGTGTTCATTGATGTTTGTATGGTCGATTTGCTCTGGCTTTAGTAAGTCTGGAATCATTTATTCTGGTATAATTTAAGAACAAATGAAATATTGGAAACCAAGAAACAGCAACAACACACCAAGTAATATTGGAGAGTGGATAAGGATGTAGAGACTGGACCTGTCATCATTTACATTTAGAATAAGAACTATGAGCCAGTCGTGATGGATCACACACATCCCTTAACTGACCTGTTTCCCAAATAAGACTGCAGCTTTTCTCTGCCAGATCTGTGATTGCTTTATTCCCTCTGAAAAACACCTCGCTCTCTCTCACTTTTCTCCCTTTGCCATATGTATGTTTCTCTCTCTCTAAATCTATGTCCTCTTTCTGTCCATTCTTTGCCCTTCCTCCTCTCCTCTTTTGAACTGTCTGCTCCCCCCCTTCCTGCTTTCCTCTTGTCCACATCATTTGTATTCCAGTGGAGGACAGAATATATCCTTCAAGATGCAAACGAAGGCGCTAGATCATGGCTGGGGGTACAAATGGCAAATTAACGGCACCCTAATTAGACTCATTACTGCAAGCTATGGGGCGTAGACTAGAACTTCCTCATCCCTAACACCACCCAACACTTCCTCTCTGCACCCATAAGACACACATATTCACAATGCACCAATGACAAACACATGATAGCACATTCTTAGACTGTGGAAAATCCACACTCAAAGGTGTTAAATTAACACTGGGTATCTTTTTTTGTACCTCATGAAACCTTGGATGTTTCCTTTATGAACCTTATCCAATAAGCCAGTAATATAAATTATATATCACATAGAAGGAATTTCTCTTAGTGAGAGCACACATGTATGACACTTAATAAGCACACAGAACCTTTATATATTTATATATAAGTATTAGAATAAGATCAAAAATAAAATACAATAAATAATAAAAATAAAGAATAATAAAGATCTGGTGTATATGGATATACTGTACATATGTAGTAGAAGTAGAAGTAAATTACAGACCTATTATATACAGAATATATTGAATGTTACAGGAAGTAAAAATTACCAGTGTAATGAGAGTCAGTGCAGTGAAGATTTAGGGATACAGTTCAAGTAAAGTTCAGTTTAAGGTACAGTATGACCACTGTGACTGCTTTGGGGAAGAAGCTGTCATGTTGTACTGGTTTGGGTGGTCCTGAGTCTTCTACCAGACAGTAGAATCTGGAAGAGGTGATGTCCAGGAAGAGAGGGGTCAGCTGTAATTTTGCCACGCTTGCCATGCTTCCTCACCCTGCTGGTTTAGATGTCCTGGTGTTGGCAGATTAAATCCAATGATCCTCTCTTTAGGTCACTCTTGTGTGGTGGAGGAACTAAACCAGATGGTTATAGATGATGTGAAGGACTTGATGATCGCTGTGTAATACTAAGTCATCAGAGTCTTAGGCAGGTTGAATTTTTTCCACTGTCGCAGGAAGAACATTCTTTCCCGGGCTTTCTTGGCTGTGGACACCATGTTCCACTCCCACTTTAGGTCCCTGGATATGGTGGTAACCAAGAACTTGAATGACTCACCATTGGTCATATGGCCCACCACAGAGGGATTGTCTGCAAACTTTAGGATTTTCACAGTGGGTTCCTTGGAGACACAGTCATTGGAGTAGACACTGAAGAGAAGGGGTGAGAGCACTCCAGTACTGAGTATCCAGAGGTCTGATGGATGTTTCCCTAGCCGTACCTGCTGTCTCCTATCTGTCAGCAAATCCACAATCCATTGACACATGGAATCTGGTACTGACAGCTGGGACAGTTTGACTCCCAGGGGCTGCAGCATTACCATGTTAAATGCAAAGCTGAAGTCCACAAACATAACTCTAGCATAGGTTCTAATACTGTCAAGGTGCTGTAGCATTAAGTGCAGAGCCAGGTTGACTGCATTGTCGACAGACCTGCACTGTTTGCACACTGCAGGGAGTGCAGAGGAGGTTCTATAATGGCCTTCAGATGGGTTAGGACCAGGAATTCAAAGACCTTCATGACAACAGAGGTCTGAGCTACTGGTCTGTAGTTATTAAATCCAGTTATTTTGGAATTTGTGAAGCATGAGGGAAGAGAGCAGAGTTCCAATGATGATGATCTGTTGAAGATTTTTGTGAAGAAAGGTGCTAGTTGGTAACTGGAGTGTTTTAGGGTGGATGGAGAGATAGTAAGGGTGGATGGCGAGAGAATCAGGTTCTTGAGCTTTCCTCTCTTTCTGTCTGCTGAAGAGCCTTTGAACGCCATGCAGACTGATGGAGAAATGGGCTGTGGTCAGAGGGGAAAGAGCCAGTATGGGGAAGGAAGGTGGCTGATTGGGACTGTCGTTCAGAAGGAGTGGGGTCCTTCTCATCTTGTAGCTGGTGATCTGTTCAAGGGCTGTCCAAACTAGAGATGGGTCATTAACAGCAATGAGGCTTTTTCAGCTGTTCAGAGTATTTCTTCTTTGTTGCTTTACTCCCTTTTTCCAGTCTACATCTGGCATCATTATAAATAGATAAACACACCAATGTCCCGATGTACACATTGGCCAGAATGAAAGAGCTGAACAATCTGGGAATTTAGAAAGGTCTACAGTTAATGAAGAGTGACTTCACATGAGGAGAGTATGATGTTAACAGAACCATGTTGTCATTACAACAGTGTTTCACTGATATGAAAACAGATTACTCATCCTCTGATTTTGCCACTAAGCTCTGCATCTTTGTCTGCTCCATGCAGCTGGAAGCTGGGACTGCACAGCATACTCTCTGGGGTCAGGGCAGAAACCCAGGTCTGCATAAAGCAGAGGGGAGAAAGCATTTGAAAAGTCCTTGTTGGTTTGGATAAGCAGAAGTAGTTCGTCAATTGTGTTGTGTAGGGACCACAGATTAGAAAGGAATAATGATGGTAGGGGAGAGCAAAACCCTGCCGTCTTAGCCGTACAAGCGTGCCTGCTTGACAGCCCCATTGCTTGGCCCTCCACTGCTCCTTAGCCAGGGAAGGCTGGCTAGACCACTCCGAAGCCATTCCTTTGTTATTTTGGCCATGTGCTTAGGGTTGTTGTCTAGTTGGAAAACAAACCTTCATCCTAGTCTGAGGTCCAGAACACTCTGGAGAAGGTTATCATCAAGGATGTCTTTGTACATCACTGCAGTCATCTTTCCATCAACCCTGACTAGTCTCCCAGTTCCAGCTGCAGAAAAACATCCCCACAGCATGATGGTGCCCCACCATGCTTCACTGTTTGAATGGTATTGGCTAGATGATGAGCAGTGCCTGGTTTCCTCCAGACATGATGCTTGGCATTCAGTTCAAAAAGTTCAATCTTTTTGTTTCCCATGGTTTGAGAGTCCTTTAGATCCCTTTTGGCAAACTCCAGACAGGCTGTCTTGTGCCTTTAACAGAGTCTGGCCACTCTACCATTCATGACTAATTGGTGGAGTGCTGCAGAAATCAATGTCCTTCTAGAAGTTTCTCCTCTCTCTACAGAGCAATGTTGGAGCTCTGTCAGAGTGACCATTGGGTTCTTGGTCATGTCCTTGACTAAGGCTCTTATCACAATCACTTAGCTCTAGGAAGAGTCCTTGTGGCTCCAAATATCTTCCATTTGTGGACAATGGAGTCCACTGTGCTATTTGGGTCCTTCAACGCAGCAGAAATTTGTCTGTACCCTTCCCCAGAAGGGTGTCTCGATTAGCAATCCTGTCTCAGATAGACTTCATGGCTTGATTTGTGCTCTGACATACACTGTCTACAATAGGACCTTATATAAACAGGTGTGTGCCTTTCCAAATGATGTCTAATGAACTGAATTTATCACAGGTGTCCAATCAAGCTATAGAAATGTCTGAAGGATGATCAGTGGAAATAAGATGCACCTTAGCTCAATTTTGAGATGCACCTGATATTTATTTTTTTTTCTACCACTACTTAGTGAAAAAAATAGTCTATTGCAATATATTGCAATACTAAAGAGGGAATTGGAATCAATTTAGTCACACTAGTCACATCTAGTGTAGGACTTAATTCTGTTACTATTAAGTTTTTTGAACTTATAAAAAATGATTGACTGTGGTTAAGTTTATATTAGGAATAAGGTTTAAGTTAGGTTAGGTGTAGACTAATGTGTAGGTTAAGGTTAGGTTAAGGTTAGGTTTAGGTGTAGATGAAGGTAAAATGAAAGATGCAAGTTAGGATTTGGCTTAGATGTAGATTAATGTTAGGTTTGGATATAGGTGAAGGTGAAGGTTGAAGTTAAGTTAAAATATAAGTTAATATTATGTTTATGTGTAGATTAAGGTGCAGGTTAAAGGTAGGTTAATATGTAGGTTTAGGTATTGATTAAAGTCTAGGTTAAGGTTAGGTTAAGACTAGGTTTAGGACTGATAAATAGACTCTAAGACAATTCATGTTTAGTTCTTCCTTCATTGCTAGAGGTTACATTTCCTCTGAACATAGCTTCATTTTACAGGGTGGACAGAATTATCATGGATTTTTATGCTATGAGATCAGGCTCACAGATTCTTTGATTGATGCTGTAGAAAAACTACATTTGGTTTCCTGAAGAACTGATTGTAAAATAGATTTGTGAAAGTGAAGAACTTTTAATAAGCTGGTGTAAAAATGATTTTATCCCATTTTAAGGTTCACATATTTTACATAAATGGGTCTATAGGGAAACCAAAGTATTTCTTCTTGTCCAAGAATCTTTTAACACTGTACTTTAGTAGTTTGTAATTATGTAATTATTTGATTTTTTACTTTCAGCTATAACAGATATAGAGCCACAATTAACCTAATGTAGCTTAATGGTTTGTTTGGGCAGGGTGGAGAGGTCTTGTCCTGGAAGATGCTGTTCATTAGAAGGGTTGGAAATTTTAATGTTCTAGAAAATCAATATTATTACATTGATTTTGGAACTTTAAGTGTATGTTTTCACACTGCCATCTCTCTCTCGCTCTCTCTCTCTCTCGCTCTCGCTCGCTCTCTCTCTCTCTCTCTCTCTCTCTCTCTCTCTCTGTCTTTCTCCATTCTTCCTTTCCCTCTATTCCTCACAGTCTCATGGATTGTGTTTTGGTGAGATTTTCAACCCAGCATCAAGTTGTTAATTAAGCTTGTCATCATTTTTGAAAACGGTACAATGAGGTCACAGTATGTGATTTCAGTGTTGAATTTATTGTCTCTCCTGAGTAAAATATTACAGTGCATTCTGGCAGGTGAGTGAGGCCATGGGAGATGGATACTGATTGCAGCCTGCATTAGGCCTACGTGAAGTGTGTGGACCACAGTGGAAATGAATGTATAATCATTAGCATGCCATCTGTATCAGAGTATGTGTGTGTGTGTGTGTGTGCATGTGTGTGTGTCTATGTGTGTGTGTGCGTGTGTGTGTGTGTGTGTGTGTGTGTATGTGTTTGTGGGTGCCAGGCCTAATTGGATTCTTGTGCATTACTCTTGTTATGTTATGCTTCACTGAGCAAAACAATAAAAAGAATTGATCATAAAGAAATTACTGTTCTGGGCTAAAAATGTGCCTCCATAAAAAGATGCTTATCTGCAGCTATTCCTGGAAATAGTCCAGCACTGCTGTCTTTCTCCTCTGAGCAACACATCAGAAATGCCGTTCCTCAAATGAATAGAGAATATCTTCAAAACAAATGAACATTTTTTGCACAGAGAACATGTTCTTCACACAGCTGCCGAACACGTGCAGCCAAAATATCTCTGTGAGAGGGAAAATATTCCTCCGCAGAAATCTATTTATATCTGTGTGTACCTCTGATTTGCAGGTATTTGTGTAGGTAAAATACAAGCCCTCTGCCTTTCCCCACAGGTGATGAGAGTGATACAGGATGATGAATTGGACCTGCGAGGCTGCAGTTCAGCTCTGATCCACGATCAGAGTGCCTCACGCTTGTCTTTCCTCTCCAAAAACAGCCACTAAACGGGGGCATGAGTCATGATCAGAAAGGCATAATCCTGCTTCAAAGCCTGCCGTTCTTCAGCATAGAGAGGTTTCCTGCAGAACAAATCTCCCATAATGCTCCCTGCAGACCTGCTCGCCTCACAGGTTCACCCGGCACCAGCCAGGAGAGAAAATCCGCAGCTACCTCTGACATGCTGTGTGCTACCATTTAAAGGAAAATTTCAGTGTTTTTCAACCTAAGCCCCATCTTTAGTGTACGGTTGATTAACACAGTCATATTTAGGTGTGCCTCCTGAGCAGAAACAATGTTTAATCAGGTGCTGAAATACACAAGTAAATGTTCTGAATATGTGACCATAATATCAACTGGAAATAATTACCATTGCCATTTAACACTAGATGTATTAGAATGAGTTGTTTTTACAAAAGGTTTTCTGATAGCTAATACTTTCTAGCCTCTGGAAACTCACCATTATCTCTGTATAATATTACCATCCATTCCTCTGTAATAGCTAATAATATAATTTATATAATAATAAATAAAAAACTACTACTACTACTACTACTACTACTACTAATAATAATAATAATAATAATAATAATAATAATAATAATTATTATTATTATTATTATATATTTTCATTCCCTGTATAGATAATGGAAGTCAAATGTGAAATTGAAAGTAATTTTAGAGCTTTTTTATTTTTATTTTATTTCTATTGGTGTATTCATTCATAATTCATTCATAACACAGTTTGGAGTAGCAATGGTGTTCAAATGGTGAAGAAAAGTTAATAAGGAAATGCATGTTTTTCAGTCCATTTATCATCAAATGGAAATAACATGGTACCACAACAAACCTGCCAACAGAGAGCCGCCCACCAAAACTCTCAGACCAGGCAAGGAGGGTATTAATCAGAGAGGCAGTACAGAGACCAAAGGAAACCCTGAAGGAGCTGCAGAGTTGCCAAGCAGAGACTGGATTATCTGCCATATGACTACAATGAGCCGTACATTTAATTGAGCTGTGCTTTATGGAAAAGTGTCCAGAAAACATTTGTGAGTTTGACAAAAGGCATGTGGGAGACTCCCCAAATGTATGGAGGAAAGTGCTCTGGTCAGACGAGACCAAAATTGAACTTTTTGGCCACCAAGGAAAATGTCTGGTGTAAAACCAACATGTCATCACCCCAAGAACACCATCCCATGTTTTTCAGCAACAGGGACTGGGAAACTGGTCTGAGTTGAGGCGAAGATGGATGGTGCTAAATGCAGGGATATTCTTGAGACCGAAACCTGTTTCGGTCTGTCAGTGATTTGATCCAGGGATGGACATTCAACTTCCAAATGGACAATGACACATTGCATACTGCTAAAGAAACACTGGTTTAAGGGAAAATGTATTGGAATGGCCTAATCAAAGCCCATACCTTAATCAAATTGAGAATCTGTGGTCAGACTTGAAGATTGCTGTTCACCAGTGGAATCCCTCTAACTTGAAAAAGCTGGGGCAGTTTTGCCTTGAGGATGGGCAAAAAACCCAGTGGCAAGATGTGACAAGCTCATAGTGACTCAAAGCGACTTGCACTTGCAAGTCACTATATGTAAGTGTGTGTGTGACAGGCAGTGGAACATAGGGGCTACAAATAAAGAATGCTAAAGAGATGCATGCGAGATATTTGGGTTCTTTACCACTTCAAAGGTTCTTTACACTGTAATACTGTAATAATGAGGTGAGCAAATATTAGTAAATGTGCTAAAGCTGAAATTTTGAAATTCAGTAAATAAATATATTTCTCAAATTATATTTGTCCTCAGCCAAGTATCAAGACAGATTTGTACTGATCTGAAAAGATTTGTATGATTTAATTTCAGACAGCATACAAACTGTACTAAATACTATATGCATATATGTAAGCATAACAGATACAACCCAGATAAGAAGAAATGGGGCAATATGAACAGAAAATATTAGAAAGCAACCAGTGTAACCTAAACATAACCTTTAGTTTAACCCTAACCCGAAAGACTAAGCCTAACAATTTCTAAAACTTCAATCATAACTGAATTCTGAATGTAATCAAAAGTTAATGCAAAGCAAACTAAACCTCTAGTTAACCTAACCCTAACTCAAATCCTAACTCTTTTGTTTCTAGACAAAAGCTCAATGTGAAACATATATGAAATGAGTGTATAAAATTGACAGTATGGTGCCTTCATGGCTAGTATGTTTTTCTGCGTACTTTTGACTCAGGACTGTTAGACCATTAGACTGTTTACCATGCTCTGACCTTAAATAAACATCATTGTTTGTTTTTATCTGCAAATGGTTGCTTCTGTTTCATCCTGACAGAAAACTAGGCAAGGCTTTAGATTGGGCTACTACGAGGGGCTACTGTACAGACTAGAAATTATGGAGCATTTATGGAGGATTTTAAACAGGTCTTTTACCATTCAGCCACTAGTCAAACAAAAGGGGAATAGTTGCTGACTCTCAAACAGGGTTTTTGGTTTGTCACTGCCTATGCACTGGAATTTCACATTTTAGTGATAGCTAGTGGGTGGAATGAACCGACATTATCCGTCATGGTCTCAATTCATACTTCCTCACAGAACTAGCTTGCAGAAACTTACTTCCATGTCAATCTGTCTGGATCACGTGTTACACAAGCATCCCAAGGAAGGCACTTAAAACCAACTCCTCCCCAGTCCAGTCTACCCATCAGCAAAGTGGACAGACATCGCACCAAAGATCTGTATTTGAGCCTATGCAAGTGGATTTCTGCTGTTTATCTGCAGAGGAGCATGCAGGCAGCATATTACAACTGTCTCCACAACGGTCACTGTCTATACTGAGGGGAGACTGGTCACATCAGGCATGACTGCAGCAGGAGACCACAGCACTCTAAGGCCTCTAACCAGGGAAAGTGAATGGAAAGTTTTTCACATGCTAATGGGGAAACTTTATTCATCCACATCTAGTCAACAGACTGCAATGTGCTGTGAACCCTTGACATTTCTTGTTCAGGAAGAAAAAGATGGTGGTTTACAGCCATACATAGATTATTGAGCTCTTAATGATGCCACTAAGAAGTACGCCTATCCATTACCTTTCGTTCCTGTAGTCCTTGAGCATCTTAGAGGTGCAAAGTTTTTCACCAAGTTAGTTCTCCACTGTGTGATCTGATCTTTAAACGTGAAGGGGACAAATGGAAGACAGTTTTTGTCACTTCCAAAGGGCATTACGAATATTTAGTGATGATCTATGGTTTGGTGAATGCATCATCAGTCTTTAAATCATTCATAAACGACACATTACGGGATATGTTGGGCAAATATGTCATTGCCTTCATTGATGATATCTTGATATATTCATTTATGGCATTTAGCAGACACCCATCTTTGACACCCATGTCAGTCATGTCCAATCAGCTATGTCCCATTTACTGGAAAATTATCTCTTTGTTAAAGGAGAGGAATGTAAATTCAACACCCAATCAGTGTCGTTCCAGGGATAATGTTATAATGGCAAAATGGGGATACCATGTGTGACCAGATAGTGGTCAACTCAGTGGTCTGTGCCCAAGTCTGCTAAGTATTTACAATGCTTTTTGGGATTTGCCAATTTCTACTGAAGATTTATTCTGGATTTCAGTGGTATAGTAGCTCCACTCACTACCCTGTTAAAGGGGAATCGCAAAAAAATTCACATGGACAGACCAAGGTGGAGAGGCTTATGTTAACCTAAAACAGGTATTCACTACAACTCCTTTTCTTAAGCATCCCGATCCCACACTTCCCTTTGAGGTCAAAGTAGATGCCTCTAAAACAGGTGTAGGAGTGGTGCATTCACAATGTGTCAATACCCAGTCTAATCTCCACCCAGTGGCCTTCTATTTTCAGAAACTCATCAATTATATAGGAGACCAGTAGTTGTTAGTAGTTAAACTGGCGTTAGAGTAGAGGCATCATTGACTAGAGGGATCCATACATCTCTTCTCAGATCACAGGAACTTGGAATATATACGCCTGTCAAAAAGACTAAACTACAGACAGGTCAGTTTTATTCAGCATTTCATACTGCCATTGGTAGTCATAACATCAAAGCAGATGCCCTTTCTAGGCAACATCATCTCACTATCAGCAGAGAAGCTGAAGAGTCTGAACTGTAAGTGATCATCCCTTCTAGAGTGCAAGCTGTACATACCACCACCATTTAGAAGCAGAATCCTCACCTGGGCACACCGGGTCATCTGGTCAGCCAGGTAAGATGTGCACACAACAACTCCAACTATTTAGATATTGGTGGGAGACATCAAGGGATGATGTACACATCTTGTGCCATCTGTGCCCAATGTAGAACTCCCAAAACCTTACTGGATAGCAAACAAATGCCCTTATTTGCCCAGTTTATCATTGGTCCCATATTGCACTGGATTTTGTCACAGATTTACTGTTCATCCCATTTAAATCACTGCCTACAGTCATGGAGGTGACTTTAGCCTTGTATGAACATGTACTCAGACACTGGATTCAGTGAGGAGGTATGCAATTTTTTTTCTCACATTAAGCTAACATCCACAAATAAATGGCCAATGTGAGCATAAAAACCTGGAACATGGCAAACCTTCACATTTGTATTGCCACAAATACTCTACTGACCAGTTTAGCTATACTATATGGGCCAAAATGTATTTACTAAGGCTATTACAGGCACTTCCAGTGTGCTTTAGGTTATCAGCCTCCATTAGCTCCATGGGCAGCAGCTCAAACAGATGTTCTGGTGGTAGATGCCTGGTTGCACCAAGACAAGAGGGTGTGGGATCAGAGGTGAGGTGACACCGTCAGCCAGGCAACTGTGTATGGTTATTGGGTTCTCCGGGAATGGGGGGGGGTTTGTCACTATGGTTGCCACTGGGCAGGGACCTGTTACATGTTACTCTGTCTCTCTGGACTCTTATTTCCATGATCCTCCACTCAGTCACCTGATGGATCATGTGACTCTCACATGATTTCAATCACGGGAATTCTAATTCACATCAACTTTGTTTCAGTTATAGCCTCCTGTGTGTCCTTTTCATTGCATAGTTTTCCCTTTTGCAAACCTTGCCATTCTACACTGTGTTTTCCATGTTTGACCTGTATTTTCCTGTTTATTGACTCCAGCTGACTTGTCCTGTTTATACTCATTCTGGTTTTGGATCACTTCCTTTCCCTCAGTATCTCGTTTGGTTTGCCATTTTGTCTTCATTTTCATCAACTGGTTGTTGATTCTTTTGACTGTTAAGACTTTGTTAACTGATCATCCTTCAGATGTTTGCACAGCTTGTTTGGAGAACACCTGTGGTAAAAGTTGATTGGTTGGGCATGATTTGGAAAGGCACACACCTGTTTATATAAGGTCCCATAGTAGACAGTGCATGCCAATGCACAAACCAAGCCATGAAGTCTAAGGAATTATCTGTAGACCTCAGAGATAGGAATGTATCGAGACAGAGATCTGGAGAAGGGTAGAGAAACATTTCATTGAAGGTCACAATAAGTACAAAGGTTTCCATCATCCTTAACTGGAAGACGTTTGGAACCACCAGGAATCTTCCTAGAGCTGGCCACCTGACCAAACTGAGTGATGGTAGAAGGGCATTAGTGAATGTCTTTAAGTGGCCTGGCCAGAGTCCAGACTTGAAAACGATTGCACATCTCTTGAGTTATATAAAAATGGCTGTGCATTGACACTCCCCATCCAATCTGATGGAGGTTCAGAGGTTCTGAAAAGAAGAAAGTCCTTATAACAGGTGTGCTGTTATTAAAGTTTGTAGCATCATACTCAAAAAGACTTGACTGCAGACAAGGGTGCTTCAACAAAGTATTGAACAAATGCTGTGAATACTTATATATGTTATATTTTTGTGTTACATTTTTAATAATTTCAGACAAGCTTTTCTAACTTTGTCATCATGAGGTATTGTGTGTAGAATTTTGAGGAGAAACATGAATTGAATCCATTTTGGAATAAGGCTGTAACATAACAAAAGTGTGAAGTGAAGTGCTGTGAATACTTTCCAGGCACACGGTATATTAAAATGTCTATTTATATTTACTGAAAGAATTTTTTTCTTGCCTATTGGTTACTGACATGAGCATTGTGCATAGTGTTCAGCTGTGTGCTACAAATTTAATATATCTTGTAGGCTATTCCTTTTCAATGCCTAGTTATTGTTTGATCATGGTAATGAATGAGAGAAGTCTGAATCAAGACTGGTTTAATTCCCCTGTGTAGGAAAACAAGTGCTTTCTTACTTTGTAAAGTGAGATCTTAACATGGGTGGTCTGATATGGGTGCCTTTTATTCCTCAAAATGTTTTCTAGAATGGTTTCCACGGTCCAGTCATAACAATTACTGTTATTTGTTCCATTATCAAGCTGCATTACTGAGGTCACACCAGCAGAAAATAGATTTCACGCATGGAGTGTCTGGATTTTCCTCATAATAAACGTTTGTCTTTTTGGCTGTGCCTGCACTTTCTTTAAAGTGCCCACCTTTGGCCATATATTTCTCATGATATCATAAATAATGTGTTGCATCCATAGTGAAGCAGCATGCTAGAAAATTGAACACACTGTACATACAAATCAAACACGCCACATTTCACACTATTCGAAGGGTCCTTGAAGGATGAAAGCTGCAATTGAGAGAGTGTACATCGGTTTTTGTTCTGCATATTACAGACTGCATCACACACACAATTCTACCAGCCAAAGGCTGGGTAATAGGCAATTTCAGACATTTCTTCATAATTTACATTTACACAATTTTCCCAAAGATTCTTACATTCACAAATTTTACTAGGGATTTGTTAAATTCACAAGGACAACAGGATCCATCACAATAAGATTATGACTGTGAACAATTCTGTGGTTTAAAAACACATCCTCAATCTGAATGTTTTGTTAGGACTATTGTCAAGAACAAATTTTGTAAGACATTGTAAGACAATTTTTAGGAATATTTTGGTGAATGAATCCTACTTTCTCAGGTGTCAGGCAGCATATTTGTAACTGTTCTGTGTAATAACTTTGTGAATGGGGTTTCAGAGCTGAATGTCTGCTACCTATCACCACAGCTGTGACTTTAAAACAAACTCTGACTATATTATGCAATAATTATCAAAAATGTGTGGAATTTCCTACAGAAGTTTATGATGCTTCCAGGGCTGTTCCAGGGCTGAGAGATCAATTGTGTTCAAACTATAAATATTATAATTATTAATAGAAATGCACATATTGCAGAAGTAGTGTAAGGCAAATGAAAGCCTTCACGGGCACCTGATGCAGACAATTAGCTAAGCAGGTGTATAAGTTTCTTATACAAGGAAAGAAAGGTGACAGTGTTCTTCAAAAAATCCAAACAATCCACAAGTACAACTTAGACTACATTAGATATGATGTAATGGCATATGTAGATGAATTGTTAACATTGGGACAGACATGTAGAGAAAGATTTTAGACAGAATTAAAGAAGTTCACATTTTGCAAGTAGATGTGTCGTCTGATAGTGATACATCCTTTCTGCTCATTTTTGGGAGGTACATTTGGGACAAATGCTTTTATGAAGACATGCAATTTTAGAACCTATTTTAAGAACCCTCATTATTGTGTTCTCTCATGTTCTCCTTCAAGTGTCAGCTAAAAATAAACAGTAAAAACAGTTTTACATTAAGAGTTGAGTTTTGTTATTAGTAAGGTTATGTTGTCTAGTTATAAACAGGTGGGCCATGGGATGTTACAAAAATTTAAGAAATGAGGTCAAGAGAATTCATGCACTAAATATCTCAGTGTAATTTGATTTTGTAATCCAGTTTAAAATATAACAGTATGTTGTTTCCATAAAGTTCTGATACCAGATCAGTGAGTGAATTAGTAGTGTGTCTGTAAACACACTTACTGGTACTTCTAATCAATGTTGCAGATAGGACCTACAGGACATCACATTTTGAGAAACATAATGTTATTATCCAGCTATTTGTCCAGAGTTATCAGTAGTCTTGATGCATATACATTAGATTAAACATTTTGTATTTGGTATCTATGAGGATTAACATTGTTACACAGCAATAAACATGGTCTTACACACACACTAGTTATAGTGTCAGTACACATTGAGAAGGTGCAATATTATTGAGCTGTCCCACCACCCAGCAAAAAGGAGAGCAGAGAGGGAGCAATTGCAATCAATAAACATGTAACCTTAAAGTCAAGGTCGACTAGCACTACCTCTTTTTGCTAGACTGCCTTGCTCCTGGTTAATGAAATCGGTTTAGCCGTGGCTTCTGTTGACCCTCATGTCTCTAGAAGTGATGATATAGAATTTATCATTCAGAGCACTGTAACTACAATGAGAAATTAAGCGCACAAACATGAGGAAGTCTGCTGTCTTATTTTAGTTAAAGGCTCACTCTCCCAAATGAACACATTTTCACAAAGCTCTTCAATCTTCAATGATAAAGAAGTGTTGAGAAATAGTTAATTCCATTACAATAAGAATGCAATGTTCCAGTTGGAGTTTGGATAAACAAACAAAGTTTGATAGGAAATGTACCCAATTTAATGAAACGCTCATGTCTTATGGTCCAGCCAAGCCTATCCGTATGTAAAATAACAGTTCTGACTGTTCTGTGTGTGAAAATACTTCTATACTGATTATATTCAGTATAATATATGCTACTGCTGTACGCAAATTAATTTCTTTTTTTGTACTGGCAACTTGTGAGAGGTCTTGGTACTAAATGTAGCAAAAAATGTAGAGGTGCCAGTGCTGCATATCAGTGTATACCAGCCCACATCAAGCACTGATTGTAGCTCTGTCCACAGATATGTGTTGATGTTTAGGCCAGGAGACCATGAGAGCCATGGTAAAATCTTCAATTTTTGCCTTTTGAGGTTGTGTGTTCTGAAGCTAGTTTGGGATCAAAATCTCAAAGTCAGTCTCTTTTCATTTTACAGATGGTGTGATGTTTGCTTCAAGAATGTCCTACCACTTGCACTAGTTAGCATGTACCATGACTTTAACCATGTCCCCTGAAGGTCAAAGAATGCTGCACTGACCTATTGGATATGCACGTGAGGCCTCCTGCATTAATTGTGGGTGTGATTTTATTGCATGTCTGTTTGCATGGACAATTCTATCCAGACACTGTCGGTCCCACCCACAGTGGGCAGTGATTCTATAATGCATTCCTTGCACACATGTAGCACTATGGATTAAGAAACAATCAAGGAATGCCCACTCAACTTCTTAAATAATGTCCAATGCATCTGGCACCCACTATCAAAACAGCATGAGATGGATAGTGGCTGGATGGTCAACCAGCTCCAAACATTCTATATTACTATTTCATGCTGATATTTATCAGTTGCTTCACTATGCAGTACAAGAATCAGGCCAACCTCTACAGGAATAATATTTTATTGTGTTCTTGTACCTCTAAAATGTATATAAAAAGCTTTGCAGTCACCAGCAGTCCTGAAATCATTACCATCCACTGCACTGTCCATCCATCTTGTCAGTGGCAAAGCTTTGCTCTTAAAATTGGTGGGGACAAGGGACACAAGATGAGAATGGGGGAGGGGGGGTGCTTGATTACTGAATCTACTTTCTGTAGCTGAAATATTGTAAGGAATCTGCAGTGCTTATAGAAAGTCAGACCAATTTGGTTGCATACATCTTCCTAAAATGCTTCTACAATACTTTTATTCAATCTAATAACATAAAAAAGGGAATTTGGTCTACAAAGGATACTTGTGAGAGCTGTATAAATCTTGAGGTAGCAGCTACAGCAATGCATAAAGCATTATGCATATAGCCAAAGTATGCTATGGCATGATGTAGTGTGGAATTATGAGTATGATTCAGCAAGCCCTTCAATTCTTTTTCTTTTGATTTTCTGATGTCTTCGCAATAACTAACCTAAATGGAA
Source organism: Acestrorhynchus altus (assembly GCA_034509495.1). Lineage (NCBI taxonomy): Eukaryota > Metazoa > Chordata > Actinopteri > Characiformes > Acestrorhynchidae > Acestrorhynchus > Acestrorhynchus altus. The sequence continues at coordinate 21,828,651 of CM067505.1, forward strand.
GTTAAAGATTTCTCTTAGGTGACTAATTTATTTCACACTGCTCTATTTAAACAGAGAATAGGCTAAGAAATAGACTGCGCTGTCTGGCTCCTCTGTGCTAAATGGTATGCAGTGCCCTCATTCTTTCGAACAGTCATTGTCACTTAGATATGATGCAATAAAAGCTCTGTTTTTGCAAAGCCGGACTGTTTATCAGGCTGCACTTATGGTGAATGCCATCGATTCTCCTCTAGCAGACTGATGATATTTACTCTTGGAAATGCATGTGAGGAAGCCAAAGAAAAACACAAATACAACTCACCCACAAATAACGAACAGCTTTAAAGGCCCAGATTCTCTGGCTCTAGCCATATGTCTCTAGGCAAATATTGATCCTCATCCTATCACATCAAGTCCTAACCTGCCCCTCTCTCCCATCCTGTTTGCATCAAGGTATTATTTATGTCTGCTGTGGGTTTTTTTCATCTCTCAGCACCATGCTCTTTATCTATTAACAGGGCCTTGTCTGAGATTTAGCCCGGTGTAATCTGATACAGGCTGGGGCGGATCATAATGCACTGGATTAATCTACAGAGGTTAGCCATGGCTGGCCGAGGGAGAGTGAACACATTGATTTTCTGATTTTCTCCTGCACCAGTGTCCTCTCCTCCTCCAGCAACTGCACTGCTCTGACACATGAATATTCAGACCAGCACCTGCATGCCTTGGGTAGGGTCAGTCTTTATCCTCCCAGGCAAGGCAGCAGAAAACATGCATCCAAATAAAAAAATGTAGATGATCTTCCTATAAAAAAACAATATTTTGTAATCATATTTATGTCATTTATTATTATGTTTGTATGGATATATATTAAAATATTATGTTTTCTCTACCCCTGATGGATGCTTGCATATCATAAAAAAAATGGAATAAAGCCCAGACAAAAGACCTAACAAAAGTCACTTTTTCTCCTTTTGTACAACACTACAATTTCCAGTATACATTGCAAAAATTTTCAGTATTCCTATTTTTCCATTATTTTTTCTCATTTTTTCCAATTGTTATGCTGTACCAGCTATACTGACTACAAGGGCCACCAGGAGACAATTCAGTTTAATAGACATTGTCCTTGTTGTGATTAAATCACTATTTTCAGTTGCTCCTTTTTAACACATTTGACCCTGCCCATTGATTTTACACAAAGAAAGAAAACAAGCAGGTCTGTGAGTGCCACAATTTCTTGTTGCTTGGTAGGTGATCAAAAACTTATTTCATGCAATAAAATGCAAATTAATTATTTAAAAATCATTGTGTAATTTTGTGAATTTTTTTATTCTGCCTTTTGCAGTTGAAGTGTACCTACAATAAAAATGACAGACCTCTCCATTCTTTGTAAGTAGGAAAACCTGCAAAATCAACAGTATATCAAATACTTACTTTGCCCACTTTATTTTCAAATTTAGGTTGATTCATTTCAATGCACAAACATTCTCTTATTGACTGTGTTATGTTAAAATAGCTAAATCAAGCTAGCGGACACAACAATATAGGGCTCTAACAGTCTTAACAGATGTAGTCATATTATCTTACTACTGCAAGTCAAATCAATACCAAATTTACCAATATAGAAATTATTCATTTTATTATGTCTTTTATGTCTTTTATATTTAAATAATTCTTTTTAATTATGTTTTTTTTAAGTGTATTACCTTACCACATACTAATTGACAATGGAAGATTGTTCAATATTATATTATATTATATTATATTATATTATATTATATTATATTATATTATATTATATTATATTATAGTTTTAACATATTGTTTTTAATAATGTTATCTCCTACTGTGTTTCATTTGTAGTTTTGCAAAGTTTGGCCACACCTACCTTCTAATTAGAGCTGAACATTTTAATAACTGAATGTCACTTGAATGTCAGGCAGTGCCTCTATCTTTGTTGTGTTTGCATGTTTAGTAAGGAAAAATATGACATTCACCTTCCACGCAAACAGTACTATACTGGATAGAACTGATACTGATATTTGCCTTATTTTTAATAAAACTTGTGATTTCAGAGGAATGATGTCAGCATGAAAATTACATCCATGCTTGTTCTATTCTGTTTGAAGCAAATAAAGTTGTTTCTAGTTTTGGTATTCTTTGTAATGAAATATTCAAATCCCACAGTGTCCTGAAAAATGTGGGATGAAATTCTGTGCACCCAATAAGCACTCTGAGTAAACACATCAGAATCTGCCTACAAGAAATGTCTTAAAACTGGATTGCTTTACAAGTTTTTGGGTTACAGTATTTTACCTGCCCAGAATAAGTGGAGACACAGATTTAATATTAGTCTGAACTTTATATTTTTCTACCCTTCTATCCTACTTTTCTTGTGCCTCTCTTTCTCTGACCCTAGGCTACATTATTTAATGGAACCCTTTCCATCCATTAGAGGTAGAAAGAGCACTTGAGGCATTTTTGTCATACTAACATAATGGTATAACCATAAAAGTACCATATAAAGCATGAACCATAAATGTTGTGTGTAAACATTCTAGGTATTCAATATGTCAGTGGATTCCATGCAGCAATCCAGCTTGGGTCATGGTCTGTGGGAACAGGTCCAATTAGGATTATCTGCAGACTTATCTGAAAAGCCTTGTTAGGTCTGTTTAAAACATCTAAAGTAAAAGACAAATGCAAGATGGTTATGACACAGATAAATATTATGTCCTCATGGCAAAGTCCAGTTGGACTTCACATAGGTTGTCAGAATCAGGGTCACTTTTAAGCTTTGCTCACAGTCAGGGTCACTTTTAAGCCAGCTATCACTGCAGGCTTCGCAGCCAATGCACTCGAAAGCTCCAAAATCCCCACTCACATCAGTTTCGCCATGCCAGAGCTGCCTGGCTTAGACTTTTCCCATGTTTTGTCAGTATCCCAAGTTTGGCTGGCACCCCCCTCAGAGAATGTGTGACTGATTTGACTGAGCCAGGGACAAGGTGGGTCTGAGCAGAATAAGGGCTATCCAATTGCTCACAGTTAGGCCACAATTTGCTGCTAGCTAACAAGACCCCAGAGACTCAGTGCTGAGGCCTGTGATGCCGCCTCTGCTGAAAGAGGGGTAATTAGCCACGCGGAGAGAAGATTAAGCTGGATACACAAAACCATCCATTTCAACTCTCCACCAGCAAATAAGTTTCCCTATTTTAAGTAGTCTATCAATCATCGCTAGACTTTTCTAATCACAGCCTCCTGGAAATACACTGGCCAAAGTGATTAGAGTTAGTATGAGGAAATTGAAAATGTCCACTGAGCTTAACAGGGGTTATTGTGAGTGACACGTTCCAAAGCTGTGTGTCACTTGTTTTAAGGTATACACTGTCAACTTCTTGTCTGTTAACAAAGTAAGTTTTGGATTAGAATAGTGAGTAGAACAGACCTCATAACACTGTCAGTGTCACAGCTGACAACACTTCAAAGATGATCAAGTCTCAGTGCATTAGATTAAACAGACATGGAAAGCCAGAATTAACAGGATGATCTCTTTCACACTTTGCAGCAATGTAAACACCTTCAATCCTGTTAGCACTGAAAGACGAGCAATGGAGAGGGCTTCCGTTAGGCTGTTTTTATCAGCTCCTTCACTCTCACCTTGGTGCAGTACACACACATACACACCTTCTCACCATTCTGTCTCCCTCTCAACATCTCAATGTGACATGTTTCTCATTGGGATGCAGTCAGTGAGTCCCTCATGGCTCTGTTTCCAAATTTGCCTCTGTTTCAGGATGGGAGACTGAATGAATAAAAGAAGCAGTCACTCTGCTCTTCCTCATTACTCATGCTGACTCTCTCTCCTGTTCTCACTGAGCAACTCGCTCTGCGATGTTTTGTAAAAGGCAAACAGGCCCTGCATGGTCCAATCACTCAGACAGCAGGCTTTTACACAGGGGCTGGCAGGAAAAACAGGCAAGATTACATTAAACTATGCAACTGTTTATTGTAAACGGCTTGCGTACGACAGAGAGCAAGACGGCATTTATGTACCCTGTGTCAGTGTAAAGTCAGTTGCATATCCATTTGCTGGCAAGTGCTGCAGCTAACCTTGCTTGTTTTGTACGGTGGAAGTTCTGAGAAAAACTGAGAAATCCCTTAAAAATGGATTATGTTAAAATATTAAAAAAGGCAATTCAATTTTAACCTTGTGAAGCTATAGCTTAGAATACCCTTGTTGTGAACTAAGCTATAGGACAGTTTTTTTGTTACACACATCAGGATCAGATATTGAAGTTAAAATGATTTAGTCTGCAAGGTGTTTCTGCTTGTTAAATTGAATTATTTGTCTTTTCACATTCACTTTAAAACTGTTGCATCTGATGTAGGGTTAAGGCCTAAAAGCTCTAGTTTATAATGGCTGTCATTGCTTTAAAAATGCTGCCTGTATGACACTGGTGTCAGAAAACGTTTTTGAACTAAAAATGCCCACCAGCAACCAGTCATGTTGCTGTGATTGAGTGACGTACAGTCACCCTGAGCAATTTCAGCACCAGTTTTGTTCAAGTTCAAGTTCAAGTTTATTTATATAGTAATGCATAATTCTGTGAAACAATCCATTTGTGTTCATAGATTTATTTAAAAGGTCATATTTTATATGCATTACATATAACATTTGTGACATTTGTTTTACTTTTAATCAGTATGGCTTGAATGAACATCAGAATTATTTCATATTCTAATGAATGATTAACCTGACAGTATCAGTATTAAATAGTCTTGAAATATATAACTTTAAATGTAATGAATATAAAATGACATTTTACATTTTTTAATAAAATTCTGAACAAATCAAACATTTTTTTTTAAAAGCACAGTATTTTTTAGTAACAGGTGTTGTCCCAAAACAGCTATACCGAGACCTATGTTCAAGCATCAAGTGAGGAACCCAGTGGCAATTGTGGCTAGGACAAACTCCCTCAGAGTGAGAGGAAATAAGACTCAAAAGGAGAACCCTTTCTCCTCTATTTGACACAGAATAGCAATGAATAACTAATGGATAAATGGTAATGAAGTCTTATCAGGTGGAAGATTGAATGATGTGCACATACAATAAAGCCCTTTTGTGGATCCAAACTTTCACACCACATGTCTTCAGTAATCACATATAAACAATGGAGGTTACCTTAGATAAACTCTGGCCATTCATTACACTAGGCTATTCTTAGAAATATGATTGGTATTGAAATGACAAGCCTATGAATTACCACGAGAAGGAGTGATGGGCAATTCCATTTTCATGCATTAAATGACATGGATATGGGGGGGTTTATGACCACTGAGCTTGACAAAATGGCCTGTCCTAACAAATCAGCTGATACAGTGGGTTTCCTGAACGGATATCGTTCAGCCGTTTCTCCATATATGTATGGAAGGCTAATGGAAGCTCACTGCACCAATGTATAATGCATGATTATATTAGATTTCACACAGATATGGACGCTGGAGGCTCAGCTTAGTAAGAATAATGCATGCTGTCATGTGCTAACAGTTTTTCACATTAGTACACAGAGGGAGTTTCACCTCTCTCCCCCTCTCTCTCTGTTCTTCAGAAGCAAAGGACAAGAGAAAAAGAGAAACAGGAGCAAGAAAAAGACATCTGTAACTGGACAGAATGGTAAAATTTTTATGAAGGCATCACTATGTGAGATGCACCACACTCTTGTGCTCTGTCTCGCTCTCTCTCTCTCTCTCTCTCTCTCTCTCTCTCTCTCTCTCTCTCTCTCTCTCTCTCTGGCTTTCATGCTCTTTTGCTCCCTCTCCTCCATCTATCTCCCTCCATCTGTTGGAGGTACTTTCCTTTCCAGCAGGGCTACAGAAGCATCCAGTCATCTGAGAGCTTTTCTATAATTCAAGTACAAGCACCTTACAGTGGGGTGGGGGGAGGGGGGTGTATCATCCCAAGAAAATGGGCCGTCTCTCTCTCTCTCTCTCTCTCTCTCTCTCTCTCTCTCTCTCTCTCTCCACACACATACACACACACACACACACACACACACCACACACACGTAGATAATGAACCCTCCTCCTGAGCTCATATTCTCTCACTGTGTGTGCCCAACTATATTTACAAGACAGTAAAATAGGTTTGGAACTTAGCCAGATTTAGAGGACATGAAGGACACTATTTAATATACAACAATCTTCTGCATTTGTCAAGAAACATATTCCAATTATTGTTTGTCCACAGGATACTAACATGTTTTACATATTCCTGCAACTTCTGTCTGGGGGGTTTTTTGTTGTTTTTTTAACTGGGTCCTTGTGGCCACATCACTTTCACCAGGCATTGGTTCACAGTGAATAAAATCTAGCTTAGCTAGTTAGTCAGCTCCCTTCGTTCCACTGTGCTGCTCAGTAACAGTTGCATTCTGCTCCATATTCAGCTCATGTAGTGAGCTACAATGTTCATTAAATTATCAGTGAATTGTGGGAGATTATAGTATCATATTTAAATTCCACTTTACAATTCAGACACTCAAGTGGAATGTACGACATGCTCATTAATTGTCCTAAAATGCAGAAAGCGAGGTTAGTTTTATTAAGTCTTGTTTTTGCAATCATAGATGCTCAAAGTTTTGAAAAGGTTTTATTTGTTTGTTTGTTTGTTTGTTTGTTTGTTTGTTTGTTTGTATTGTTTTGTTTTGTTTTGTTTTGTATAGAACTTCACTGAATGTACTTTTGTCTTATTATCTTTTGGATATAGAACCACCATATGATCTAGTCTTTTTGTTTCTAGAACCCTCACAGTTGCCTTGTCTTTTACTTTTTTAGAAACCTGCAGAGGATCTTTGAAGATTGTCAGTACATTTTGATTAGAAGCCTGCAAATGTTCTAATCTTTGTTTGGATAAAGATCCCTATAGAGTTTTGTCTTTAAGCCACCGATCTCTGCAGATGTTCATGTTGTTTAATTTATAAAGCAAGCAGATAATCTTGTCATTTTGATTACAGAACCATACAAGTGATATTGCCTCTTTTGTTACAGAACCCTGCATATATTCTCTTAATTTTGGTTGTTAGGGGGCACATGCAGATGATCTCATATTTTATTTTATAGAACCTTGCAAATTATCTTGTCTTTTTGGTTATAGAACCCAAGAGATCATCATGTCTTTTTTGTCTTAGAGCCCTAGAGATTGTACTGTCTTTTTGGTTATAGAACCTAGAGATTGTCATATTTTTGTCATTTAAAACATAACGTCATACACATTTCTCATTCTTGCCTTGAGAGCTTACAAGCCTGGAAAAATTTATATTAGTATGACTGCCACTGCATTTGTGGCACTGAATAGCAATGTCTGCCTAAACCGCCAGAAGTATAATATTTAAATAACTAGTGGCAGGGAAACTCCTAAAGCCTGAGGATGTCCAACTCCTGCTTGTGAGGTTCTAAGTAATCTGAGTGTTCTTGTAATGGGAAGAAATAGTTTTATGTAGACAGTACTTTGACAGTACAATGTTCCCCCAATGAACAATACCTGTCAGTTTCATAGCAAAGGTGACTCTCCTCTAGGCTGGAAATGAGAGAATAGAGGGAAAGGAAAGTGTGGGGCTCAGAATCTATGGAGATGATGTAAATTTAGGGGTCTAGTAATAACATTATGTGCTGTATCTTTACTGTAGAGTGTGTGTGTGTGTGTGTGTGTGTGTGTGTGTGTGTGTGTGTGTGTGTGTGTGTGTGTGTGTGTGTGTGTTGTTCCCTGCTTGCACAGCTCCACTACGCATCATGTCTGTTTCCATAGCAAACACCATGGCACAGAGTGTGCTTCATGTAAACATCCTGTTTTATCATCTGTTTCTACAGTATATAGATCCTGGCCTGCAGGCCCAGGCTATCTGAATAACCTGTCTTGTTCAGGCTGTGAGTAGTACTTGAACTTGGAAACAGAGTTGGAAATATATACGTGTGTAATGTGGAGTGGAGTGACTCACAGGGGCTTCATTACAACATTTCACCACCACAAACACTAACGTAAATAATCAAATATTACACCCAAGTAGGTGGCTACAAGCACTGCACTTCTCCTAGTCTGTGGTTCAAAGATCCATTTATTGCAACACCTGGGGCTCGTTGTCCTGATTGTCCACAGGTACGCAATGAGGCCATTGCCTGGACAGCCGCAGGGTTATATATATATGTGTCTGTGTGTGTGTGTGTATGTGTGTGTGAGAAAGAGAGAGAGATGAGAGATGAAAATGACGAAGAGAGAAGAAGAGAGAGAGAGAGAGAGAGAGAGAGAGAGAACTTGGCCCATTGTCTTCTTGGCTTGCATACCTAGCAGCAGGGCTCAGGGATTTTGAGTACATTTAGGGAAGGGTCAGGTCAAGATTTCCACTATTTTCACACATCCCTTTTCTCTCTCTCTCTCTCTCTCTCTCTCTCTCTCTCTCTCTCTCTCTCTCTCTCACTCTCTCTCTCTCTCTCTCCTCTACTCTGAGGGTTATGATTCATATGTATTTCCAAGCTGCACTTCCTTGTGTGGGAGTCAAACTTTAAAAACTAGAGATGCAGAAACGAATCTTAATATAAGTCCACAGAGACAAAGATGGAGAGAGCGAGGGAAAAGAGAGAGAAACTTGAAAAGAGAGAAAAGGAGAGAGACTTGAAGGGACTCTTGATTTGTTTGGTGCATTTCTTAGATAACTAGAGCTGCATAAAGCATTCTCATTTTAATTAAACACATCTGTCCTGTCACACAACCACATTCCGTTTGATGATAATAAAGGGCCAAGAACACATCTGCAAACAACACCCGTCAATCATCGTCCCGTTTTTCTAACGAGAGTTTGCATTAAAAACTTCCACGGAAAACTTCAAATACCCACAGAAGTTTCCCTTTTTCAGGCGTCCCTGCGGAACAGAAGCAAGGCAAAAGCAAGAAGTGGTTGATCTCCTCGTAGTTAGGAGCATACATGAAGCTGTGGTTTTGCTGGAAGGATTAAAATAGTCCCCATAATTTCATTTTCCATTTTGTTTGTTTTATATATATATATATATATATATATATATATATAATGTTTTAAGTCCAGATTCTTCGATCCTGAGTCACAGCCATAGTTCTCATGTGGTGTAGTGGAGAAGTTCCTTGCTAGTGGATAGTGGATCTCACTATTGTTCTTAGTGAAGATCAGTGAAGGCTATCACATCCTCACAGCAACACTGTAAAATCTAGTAGAAAGCCTTCCTTGACAGAGACAGTTACTCCAACAAAAGTGTCATGTATCAGTCCAGTTTACCTTCTGTCTTCCCTCTTGTCTTTGTTTTGTCTTTCCCGTGTGAAGCACATAGGTTGTGTTTTTTTTTTTTTTTTTTGGTTCTGTCTCCTCCTTTGCTCTGCCCATTTCTCAGCTGTGTGTAACCCTGCCCAGTCATCATTGAGTCCCACATGTGTGTACTTCTGTCCATGTTTTCAAGACCCTTTGTTTCAGTCAGTCTTGGTTAGTCAGTTTCATCAGGTAGTGATCTTGTCAGTTTGTTTTCAATAATCAAGTGATTGCAGCATTAGCACATGAGCATTAGCACGAGGTCTTTGTCTGTTTTTGTTTCCTTGGATTGTTTCTTTAAATAGATTTTAAATAAACCTTGTGAGTATCTCTGTGTCCCTTTGTATTTTTCTGCGCAGCATATTCAAATCTTACAAAAAGCAGGATACACTCATTTTTGATACATTTTGTTCTAAGAAGAAACATGCATGGGCATGTGTCCAAATACCTTTGTCCATACAATAAAAAATAATGTTCTACAACAAGAACCATTTTGGTTCCATAAAGACTTTTCCTTAAGAGGTGTTCTAATAGTTCTAACATGCTTCTTTAAAGAAGCAAAGAACTTTATAGCACATTGATTTTTTTAAAGTGTATGTGTCAAGAAGAATTGTTCAGATGCTGTTGTGTAATGATCACTGATACAAACAAAAACATCAAATGAAAAAAAGATGATTGAGTTTTGTATTGGTCCTCCTCTGACCTTGATGACCACTTCATGCTGCCTTATAGAATCTTCTTCAAAAGAGAGAAATAAACTGCTTCCTGCATTTTCTTCACTGCTGCCCACTGTTGTTCACTTCTTCCTCTCCTCATACTTCCATAGACTCTCTCTCTTCCATAGTTCCATAGGTTCTAAATGGGGTTTAAATGTGGTGATTTTGTTGTTCATGACATAAAGAATTAAAAACAGAATTTATTAACAGCAGTACATTAGATTTCAATCTCATTTGAACAGTTCATTACAGTGAATAAACACACACACACACACACACAACTGGAAGTGAGAACATACACCTGAAGCAGTGGGAAGCCACCTCAGCAAATAAGGGAACATTGTAACATGAATGTTAAAAGAGGAGAAAGTGTTGTTCCTTTACTTCCATGTCCTGCTGGTTCAGGGGATCAAACCAGCAACCAGCTTACTTCTTTAACCATTAGGCCATAGATGCCCTGTTATTTGAGAACTTCTTTGCCTGATCTAGCAGCCATGTGGGTCCATGACAACTAAATATACTCAAATAGGATGTTTTATGTACAATTTAGACACCAGATTCTAACCCCATAATTCAAAGTATTAAACATTGGAGTGCAGTTTGAGATGCTGTGAAGCTGCTTTTAGGGACCACATGAGACAAAGATAGATCGTTCTTTTGTTTAAAAGATCTTGTTTGCTGGGACACAGCCCATCCATCATGCAATAAATGTCCCTTCAATTAATGCTAAACCAACCACCTGACAACAACTGGCTGCTAAACTTCTATGCAGCAGAAATTTTCTAAGATGTCCTAACCACCCACTGCAGACACTTCCGGTCCTAGGCAAAGCAGTTTCCAAACCACACTGTAATGGAGCTGGTGTGGATACTATCAATGATGCACACATACAAGTTCCTCAGGATTCTGGAGTCCTCAGGGAATGCAGTCATTGCTGTGCTTTCTTCACCAGTTGTGTTGTGCTGTGTGACGTTGTCTCCCAGAAATCTGAATGTACTCACTGTGCCATTCTGTCCTCCTCTGATAGCCTACAGTCATTTCTTTTGTTTTGTCAACATTTAAGGAAAGACACATTTAAGGTTCGGACACCATGCCATCAGTTTTTTCCACTTCAATCTTATAGGCACCTCCAGTGATAGTGGTGTCATCAGCACATTTGATGATAGTGGTGTTAATGTGAGAGGCAGTACAGTCGTGGGTGAGCAGTGTGTACAGCATGGGACTTTGCACACACCCCTGGGGGATCCCTGTGTTTATGATTTGTGTGCTGAATATGTGATTTTCAATTCTGACTGACAGACTGGGATCTGCCAGTCATATAATCCAGCACCCAGTTGCAGAAGGAAGGTGCCAGTCCAATAGTGCATAGATTATCCGCTTGGATGGGATAATATTATTGAATGCTGAGCTATAGTCAATGAACACCATTCTCACATAACTGTCATTGCCTTCTGTATGTTTCAAGAGATGTATGGATGGCAGTACAGATGGCATCTTCTGTGGACCTGTTTGGTTGATACACAAACTGAAGAGGGTCCAGAATGTCTGGTATGGTGTTCTGAAAATGTGTTAAGTCTTTCAAAGCAATTCATTATAACTAAAGTGCACCTGGTCTGTAGTCATTTCAACAGGCCACTGCACCACAATGGTGGTTGCCTTAAGGTAGGTGAGAATTACCATATGTGCTATAGAATTACATCAGCCAATTCAGTTGTACATGATCTGAGTGTGTGTTGCCAGGTATATCATCAGAACCTTACTACACTGTAAAAAGTACAACATGGAAGATTAAAAACGTTTCCTCAATTTGAAGCCATGGAGGAGTAAGGTGCTTCAAGGAACCTTCAAAAAACCTTCAGCCTTTTACTAAAGGCTTTTATTGACACACTTTAAGAGGTTTAAAACTGAAGAACCTCCAAAATTTCCACAAGGATCTTGTACTTTTTACAGTGTAGGTGGATCTGTGTTGAGGACTTTGAAGCGAACATAGAAGACGCATGGCAGTTAGCTTTTTTATGTATTCCTAAACTAATATTTTAAAAAAATTCTGAAACAGATGTGAATTTAGTGCATTTATAAATGGTGATAAATCTCAACAATATAAATACAATTAACAACACAATAATATTACAGATAATACTTTTATTCTCAAACATATTCTTAATTTTCCTCTTCATTTTCCCTGACAACTGAAAACCAAATCATAGCAACCTTAACCTTATGGGGAACAATTTAAAAGCTATTCTTTCCAATGATTTATTTATTTCACTGTCAACTCATATGTACTGATTATGAGAATCAACTGAACCTCAGAACATACTAACATGAATGAATGGAAAACATTTTTTCAAGAATTTGACACAGACTGACCAACACTATTGGTATTAGTATATATAAGCATTGTACTTTATGTTTAATAGTCTTCTACAATGTGTGTGTGTGTGGGGGGGGGGGGGGGGTATTTTAAATAGTTCTGACACAGTTAAACTGTTTGTGACTTTCATACTTAGATAAACTTTGCCATATCTGTTTCAACTTCAGATTTCTAGCCACAGTATACACACTTTAAGACAAGAAACATTTTAATAGTGAATAACCTTCATTTTGCATTTTAACTGACCTCTGATATCAAGATATGACAAGGGAAAAAATCTGCCCACTGCCCCCTGGCTCCACCCCTGCTACATAGGTCATGCCTGGCCATTTTGTAGACAACAGGATCACCTGAGAGAAATGCATAATGAGCAAGCAGCATTAACAAACAAGCCTCACTGTTTATCCATGATTTTTGATTGGGACATGTCTGTATGTGCTTTGTAGGTACTATGTTCTCAATAGATGTGTCACATCTGTGGTATATTCCTCCACATCAATAGTGTCATCCTCTTGCAGAGCAGCATCTCTGAACACCTCCCAGCTGGTACTAGGAAAATGGTCTTGAAGCATGTAATCCACTTCATCAGTCCAACTGTCCTATTTACAAGGGGAGCTTGCTGAAGATCTGGTCTGGGTGCTGGGTAGAGGAAAAGTGAAATGTGTTCTGACTGTCTGAAGTGGGGACAGGGCATTGTCTTGTAAGCACCCAGTAAACTACAGTAAACATGATACAGAGATTAATCTCTCTTATGAGAAATTTCACAAACTGATGACATTTTGAAAAAACTTTCCCTAAATTGCAGTGACTGAAAATTCTGACAGCATCCAGGTGTTTTGTTTCCTGGAGGAGTTTAATTGTGGAGGGATATAGCTGATCAGAATGAAAGTAGATGATAATTTTCTTGGTAAGTACAATGGTCTGCATTGCACTAACAGCATCTCAACATCAGACTAACACTGTTTGTGCACAAACTAAACATCCGTGCAATGCTTTACCCCTCTTTTGTTCACACACGATTAGAAGATCACGCAATGTACTAGACAGTGGAAAGTTGCTTAAGGGGTGTTTTCAGGCATGTTTAGTAGTAGTGGTTCTTCTCTCATAATTGACGAGCATGTCAATAAACTCACAAATACAGTAGGAATTTTTAATGCCTGACAACCCCAATCAATGGGCTTAACTGTGACCCTAAGTAGAATTCTAATAAATGGCCCTTCTCTCTGATCTCTGAGCCAAAATGTGACCATTTCATTCATCTTAGGTCCAGAAGTAATTAAACTAGGCTGCACCTAAAACTTAATAACCTAGAGTTATTCAAAGACTGAATAACCATCACCTTGTTTTAAACTGATATAGGAGAAGTGTGATCACCCATCACAACTAAATATGGTCTCTAGACAGGAACAACTTTGCCTTGTTTTAAACAAATATAGACTGGCTAACCATCAGCTTGTTTTAACCTGATTTAGAAGGAGTGATCACCGTCAAATCCATATATTGTCTATAGACTGGATAACAATCAACTTGTTTTAAAGTGGAAACATTTTTACACATTTTCTACAGAATTAAATATGTTGGGATTTATTTAGAGAAAATATTAAATGAGTATATGTGAAACTATAATATCTTTATATTTGGTACTATTCTAGGCTTATACTCTAGAGTCCAAACAGAGAGCTTGTTAATAGGAATTGGTTCTCCATTAAGGTAGCAGAAGTTTAGTGAAGATGAAGTTGGGCATTGGATCATTTCATTATGTGTGATCTGACTTTGGCTCAGTCCTGCCCTTGTAAGAGATCTGGGTTTTTGTGGGTTTACTGGCACATACCTCGTCAGCATGGCTACTTCTCTCATAGTACACTGGGCTGGATAGTCTGTGCACTCAACTTTATGAGAGGTGAAGTCAAACACAGAAGGAGCTGCCTCGGACTTCAGCTTGTTGGTCCAGCAAATGATCTGCTTGTCTGACTCAAAAACCCTCTCCTCTACATAGTCCCTAGCAATGCGGCTCACCGGAGCAATCTCTGGTTTCGGTGCTAGTCAACAATGGAGAACCGTTTTTGTTTAAGCAATAACTTATGGAAATTGACCATCTTTCTTTTTTTTCAGTATAATATTCATTGCTGCATCCAGTTGCAATACAAAAGTGAATTTTGGGTGGGATTTTACTGTCCGTAATGTTCGCTAATAAGTGGCCAATGTAGATTAATGTTTTCATGAAACCGACCTGATGATGTCACATGGTCCACTACAACAAGATGTCACTTGTTAGAAAAGATTCACATAGATTGTTTATCATTTTTAATTCAGTTACACTGACAGTGATAGTGAGCCTGTTTTGTAAATTGCGCCAACTACATTTAGTGTGAGTTTCTTTAAGTGTTGTAGTTTCATGCAAATATGAAAGCATTTAACAATGTTAGATGTACTTTTAAAGTGAAGTAACTATAATGGTAAGAAACATGCTGTAGTCCTTGAATTTAACTTCACTGTTTAAGGTGAAACAGTTAAATTAAATAAGCAGATGGCAAACAAGGAGCTAACACTAATTCTACTGACAACTGCAACATTTAAGGTGGAATTGAAGCTGTTTATTCTTCAGCTATAACATAGCTATTTAAGGTGGAACTGAATCTTTGAAGAACTTAGTACCAGTTAGTACTCAGAAGTAACTACTTAACTTAGTTACTTGTAGTAGGTGTATTTTAGGGAAGTTTAAACAAATACTAGACAGTACAAAACTTTGCACCTTTCTGCTTCAAAGTTTGGTCCGTGCTTGTTTACTGTTAAGGTGGTGAAGAGTCCAGTGCCCTGCAACCCTGCTCCGCACCTCCAACTCTATTTTCCCAAGTCTACATACATACTGTATATATATTAAAAATGCAATCTTGAGAAGAAGTTCACGTTTGGCTGCAAAAAAGGAAGTTTTCTGAGGGAAAATGCATCAGTTGTGGTAGGAAACTGGAGAACAAACAGGGCTTTTTTGCAGCTCAAATCTCGTCCTATTCCACCTGCTGTATCTAGGCCAGACCCTTCTCCAACTTGTCAGAGGGAACATCTCTCTCTCTCTCTCTCTCTCTCTCACACACACACACATACACATACACATACACCACATACACACAAGAATGAAACAGGTTGCCTATTGTTCTCATTACTCACACCCCCTCATGAGTGTGTGTGGACTGCCCAGCGTCAGAGGTTAGCAGCGCGTATCACACCCACCTCTAAACCCTGCTCAGCCAGCCCACTGTGGAATATGCAAATCGACATCTGCTCCAGAACTCCTTCTCCAGCCTCTCGCCGTGTGTGATATGCAAATGAACCAACTATGTTCCTTTTCCCAGTCTCTCTCATATTCTCGTCCACCTTACCTTCTTGTTCTATAACTCTTCCACTTTCTCTCCTCCTGTCTCTATATCATGCTCCCACATTTCCTTACTCTCTCTCTCTCTCTCTCTCTCTCTCTCACACACACACACACACACACACACACACACACACACACACACACACACGCACACACACACACACACACACACCCATGTTCCTTTTTCCCCCAGCTTGCTGGGTGAGCAGATGTGTGCGAAAGGAAGGCAAAACTTCAAACAGCTATAATAATGATGTTGTGGCTCGCTCTCACAAACAGTCTGTGGAGCCGAATCTCCATGCTTATTAGCAAACAATGATTGGGAATATGGGTGAGAGTTTGGGGGGGTACAGAGGGGTGCAGAACAACATTGTTTCTTTTGTTTTTTTTTGTTTTTTACCTTCTTCTCCAGGAGCCTCGTTAAGAGCTCTAGACTGTTCCTCTGTCTGCTGTAGGTTCACCACAGTTTATTGCTTCTAATGAGGATGAAGGTTGGCAACCTTCCTCACACGCTTGGTGAATCATGACAAGATTATTCACATTGTAATGCAAATCTGATTTGTGTTTTTTGTCTTTATGCAGGGCAGTCTCAGCAGCCCAGTCCTTTGATATCTGCTAGGAGCTGGAGTGCTAATGATAAATGGATGAATGGATCACCATGGGAAATATTACCAGTTACCACTACACACTTAACACAAAAGAAAAAAACAGTGTTCTCTAGTTTTTGTTTAATACTACAAAAAGCAGGCTGTTTTCTGTTTGTTTTAGTACAAGATAAATGATTTTTTAGTGCAAGTATTATGATAATTAAGATCATTAAGATATAATATAGTGTTTTTTTTATCACTTTATTTCCCCAGTGCCAATTTCCTGTTATGATTCTTCCCCATCACATACGAAACTCTCGATACTAGGAGGGTGAAGACAAGCACATACTTCCTCAAGTACTGCTTCTTTTCAAACTACTGTCATTGCATCAATGCTGGCGAGCAAATGTGCTCAGAGGGAAGTGCAGTATTCCCAGTTTCAATAAAAAAGCTAACAGATGCCTGTAGGTCTGGGTGTGATGTGGGAAGATAGAGCACCTTCTACCCACCCAGAGACAGCGTGGCCAGTTTTGCAGCATGGCCCAGGATTTGAACCTGCAAACCTTAGACCGCCAAGCTACTTTGAGCCCTTAATCAGTTTGAACACCCTTGATGAATGCGTTCCACTACTTTAAGTTGCACCCATTGCTGAAACAGATGTACAAATGTGGGCACAGCTTGTCTAGTCCCTGTAGAGAAGTACTGCCAATAGAATAGGTCTCTTTGGAACAGATAGACATGAACTTATTAGCGTCATGTCAGGTATGGTCTAGAGTGGTATAAACTCCCCAATGTTAAGCTGTTGAATAGGTTAGCTGTGTTCTCTGGAATTAGGGTGCTTCATTCAATACTTTTGCAATGAGTTGATGAGTTAGGAACACCAGAAACACAATAATTCAAAAAGCAAGCCTATAATGAAGCATAAACTGTATCTGTATGCATGATATAGGGGATTTTATATATGGTTTGAGGGCATGAGGGAGTCATTATGAACATGCAGTAGACTTCTGGCATCTTCTGGGAGAGTAGGGTAAGACCCAAACTTTAGCTGGTGCTGCAAACTGTATAGGAAGTACTGAACCTTAGGAAGTTTAAACTTCTGTTTAAACACATGAAATTTAAATCATACTTGATGATGTCACAGAGGTTCTTAATCAAAGTTTTTAATTACCTGTGGTTTGTTTAACACATCCTGTCCCTAGTGAGTAAAGAATTTATGAGCTGTGGAATGAAATGCAGCTAAAGTATTGACTGGTAAAATATGTGCAACAGTCATCAACCACGTTCTTAGATAAAGGCTGAGCTGCACTGACAATTACGATGATCAGAGAGGAAAATAATTAACTTTACACAACCCCATAGAAAGAAATATGAAACCAGATATTTCCTCTTTGTATTTTTGCATAAACAACAATCAGATCAGATGGAAAGACAAATGGTATTTTAGTCTCCTGCTGCTTAAATGTGTCTCCTGAAATAAAGTCTACAGTAATCTCACATCTCCTCTCCTCCTCCTTTAATACAAATCTCAATAAAGTCTCACACTTTGCTCAGGTTTACCCAATTTTATACTTTTTTAATATTCAATAGCTGAACATCCACAGTAACCAGAGGTGACAGAATGACTAAGAAAAATACAATGAGTTTGCTCAAAATATTTAAGTAAAAGTTAAAGTAATAGTACAAAAGTACATGCTCCTCGGTGTGCTTAAAGTAAATGGACTGTGTTTTGAGTTACAGATGAACACAACCCCAACACTGAGTGCAAATAATGGATTATGCTAAAACTTATGCATCATCTACAAAATCATACAAATGGCATTTTAGTGTATACTTTTTTGTTCAGCAAAGCTAGCATAATTAGCAGTTTACCATTTGCATATTCAGCTCACAGAGGATAAATATGGTAGTACATGGTTCTCTGCTATGATACCCTGAAGGTGTGATTAACACTAATAGCCTATTTCTGTCTTTTTACTCAGACCTTCGTTTTAACTAATTTGCTTATTTACAGTTTTAATATTTTTTGATTTCATAATTACATCAAATCAAATTTTTAAAAATCCACTTCACTTAGCTGAGTGTTGGTTTGAAGGTAGTGGTGGTAAGATTTATTTATCCAGAATACCGGTGAAATGTTCACCTCTGTCAGTGTTAACCAATCAGATTTGTAAACCGTTTTTTTTAGACCACTGAAAAACCAAGCATTCCCACCTGAACTTACTTAATTTAACTCTATTTAGCTGATGAAACTGATTGGTAATTTTAAAGAATAGTAATTAATATTAAACACTTATAACAGTGGGAAAACAGTAGATTAAACATTATAGTTTTACCTGTCTGTTTTTTAAATGTTATGATGCAGGGTTTAGACAAAGACTAACACAAGTCTTCTAAAAATATGGGACCAAAAGGTCAATGAAAGATGAATGCTTCAAAAACAATCAATCAATCTATCAAAATGTATTAATATAGCACTTTTTACAACTGATATTGTCAAATGAGCAGCTTTACAGAATCAAAAATGAAAAGGTGAACAACACATGAAACAAAGGATAAAGACATAAACCCCCTAGTGAGCAAGCCAAAGCAGTGGCAAGGAAAAACTCCCTCAGGCCTGGAAGAAGAAACCTTGGGAGGAACCAGGCTCACATGGGGGACCCATCCTCCTCTGGTCAACTACTTATACATAGTTAGTTAAGGGGACACTGGACCACCAAACATCTGCCATAATAATCAGGTGTACTGAAGTAATATTAGTTTGATGGTGGACATAATAGTCACAGTAGGGTCTGTGTAAATTTCTACATAGTTGGTGATGGTAGGTGGGCAACTAGTCTAGGCCAGCCAAAAGGTTTGGCAGCCAATTTGAAGTGCTGCCTGGGGAGCTTGAGGTCCTTCTCAGATGGAGCAGGGGAGCCCAAGGTTAGCATTACATCAGCCTGGGCTGGTGGGTCATCATCACTGACATGGAAAAGGTAGAGAGATGTAATTAGTTTGGAGTTCAGATTCATGGAAGACAGAGAATTCAAACATTATCAGAGTGTGGCAAGTGACCCCGGCAGATCTGACTATAACGGACAAACTAAGGAATGAACCAGAACGAAACGTGGAATCGTGCACTACTTTTTCAGGATTGTGCAAAGATAGGGCATTTTTTAACTTGGAGATATTACTAAGATGAAGAATAGTTGTCCTAGTAATATGGACTATGTGTTGGTCAAATGATGAATCTGAATAAATTATGATACAAAGTTTTGTTGTAGCTGAACCAGATATAACAGAGAAATCAGCTAGATTTAGCATTGTCTCATAATTTATTTCTAATTTTATAATCAGGTTTGGCAGATCTATACAGTTGAATATTGTGTGTGTAACAGTGAAAGTTCATGTAATGTCTGTTTATTACTTTATTTATTTATTGCCAAGAGGTAGCATGTAAAGTGTGAACAGTAATGTCCTAAAATAGAGCCTTGTGTGATTCCATAATTCATTTCAGTAAAATTAGAAAATACACCAGTTACCTTTACAAATTGAAACTGCTTGGTTAAATAAAATCTGAACCATATAAGTACCCTATGAATCTGACTATGTTTTCTTATCTTTTTAATTCTGCATTTAAGTCTTGCAGCAGAAGCAGGGACACACAGCCCTGATCAGAGGCAAGAAGAACATCAATTGTAATCTTAACTAGGGCTGTCTCAGTACTATGATGAGGCCTGAAACCAGATTGGAATTGTTTCCAATTTGATTCTTGTACAGTAATCTGCACAGTAGTTGGGTCACTACTTTTTTCTAAGATCTTAGATGTAAATGGTAAATTAGAAATAGATCTGTAATTAAACATTGCACTTTAATCCAGATTTGCTTTCTTGATCAGTGATTTAATAACTGCTACTTTAAAAGAGGGACTTGAATATGGCTGGCAGCACTTCTTTAAGTAAATTTAATGGGACTGCATCTAGAGAGCAGGTGGCAGAATTTGTGGAGTAAATAATTCTCTCTAATTCTAACTGCAGAAGTGGGTGAAAGGTTTCCAACTTTTCTTCTATATCTGTGTTTTGCCCTATATCAGCCACACCAGATAGGAAACTGGACTTAATATTTTGGATTACATTTTCTGTTTAATATATATATATATATATATATATATATATATTGAAAAAGTCCATAAAGATATCACTGGTGAAATGTGATGGAATCAGGTGCCATACCTGTCTGAATTTTGTAGGTTTCGAAATTGAACCAAAGAGTACTCTTGGATTGTTTTGTTTGTTTCAATCAACAAGGATAAATAATCTGAGCAAACTCTAGTGAGAGCCCTTCTGTACTCAATAAGGCTGTCTTTCCAAGCTGAGTGGAATACTTCCGGCTTGGTCAGTCACCATTTCCAGTCTAATCTTCATGCTGACTGTTTAAAGGTACAAGTCTGATTGTTATACCATGGGGTGATTTTCTTCTCAATTTTCTTTCTCATTTTTTTATACATAAGTGGTGCTACACTGGCTAAAGTTGATTTAAGGATATTCTATAAACTAAGTCAGTTAATCTGTCTAACTCCAATGGATCTGATGGACCATAATCTGGGGTTGATAAATCTTGGAGGTTTTCAATAATTTGTTCATCTGTAGATGCTATTAGTGAGTGCTCATGAGAAATGAGATTGTTGAGGTTTGGGGAAAAATATTTAAGTTATCTATGCAAACACCCAGAGTGAGAACCAAATCCCGAGTGTGGTTACAGTAATGTGTCTGCCTGGTTTCATTCTAGATAATAATTTCAGAGTTGAGATTTCCGGTAAATGCTTTATTAATGGATCATCTGTACCTTCTAAACGGAAGCAATGAGCTTCTATTGAAATGTGTGATTAAAAAGGATATAGAGCTATAGAATTATGTGACAGAAATACTTGGAATAAACCTGTGATTTTGTAGTAGCCTTTATCATTGCTCAGTAATTTTTATTCAAAATTCCCATTAACAATTGACCATTAAACATTAAAATTATCTGTATTATTACGTAATTCTATTCATTCTAAAAGAAAAAAATATTAATTATTCAAAGAGTTTAAAATCAAGACAAAAAATGAAGTGATCTCATGTCTCATTTGTGTCTAATGCTATTTCTCCAAAGCAATTTTAGGTGAAACTACTGCATCAGATTTAATCTCTAAATGAAACATAACTGAGACCACAAATAAATCTCCTGTGAGACCAAAGATCTACATTTGAATAATAAAAATTCCCCTGAAACAACTGTCTTTCAGCTGTTCTGTTTTTCCGTTTGTCATGGCATCAACACAGGAGGGAATTCATTCGTACAAGATAAAGAGACTGCCACTGTAGACACGAATTGTCAAGGGTAGATAAATCTGCACATTTAATTTGTATTTATAGGGAATATATTACTTCTACAGAAGTTGTTTGAGTAATTTAAAACAAATTAGTTTGAATTAACAATCTGAATGCTGTAGTTTTCTATAGTTTTACAAAGAATTTACTTACTTGCATATTTATACATATTCTCTTTTCTAAGTGGTTGCCAATTAATCTGTATTTCAGTTGACTGAGCTCATGTCTAGTGTCTTGTTTTAATGGATTTAATGGGATGTGGATTCGTGTATTTTAAAAGCACTGTTGGATTATGTACTCAATTACAATGGTTTTAGCTTAAATGCATTTAAGTAAATTTGATAAATAATTGGGCACAGTTCTGGAGGTTGATGCAGTTTGAAATTGTCCTTGAGACGACCTCCTGGAAGATATGGACTGGGCAGCAGATGTGGTTGCTGGTGCAGCCACCTCAAACACCACAGAAACAGTGGTGAAAGATTCTGCACTAGACATGGAAACACAGACAACGGACTCCAGCCTCTGGACACTGACAGCAGGCTACACCCTCTGGACACTGTCAACAGGCTACACCCTCTGGACACTGGCAGCAGGCTCTGCCCTCTGGACACCGGCAGCAGGCTCCGCCCTCTGAACACCGGCTGTAGACACTGGCTGTAATAAGTTCCATCCTCTGGGCCAGGACTTCGGTGGGAGATTCTGCTCTCTGGGCAGGGACATCAGCAGAAAGCTCTGCCCACTGTGACAGACCACATTCGAGAAACGTCATCCTCTGGACTGGAGCACCAGCATGAAGTTCCGCCCTCTTTACTGGTGCACCATCACAGAGCTGGGGAGCTCTGTGATGTTGTGCACCCTCCTTGCCAAACCAGAAGCAGCAGCCGATGCACATGCATTTTTCATTGCGGGATAGGGTGCATCAGATGCTGCCATTGTGGGAGGAGCCACAGCACATGACTCCCACAGTGGCACAGGCGGAGCTTGGGTGATTGACCCTACTGAGGCTGCTGGGCTGGACAGTCCTATGTAAATAACTCCATAATTGCCACACTAACTGCCTTCTAGCAAGCCTCATCTTTCCAACTGGGCTCAAGGATCTCAGTGCCAACCTTTAGTGCCCCAACTCTACCAAATTTTCCCCACCATTAAAGGGGTAGTCTTCCAGTGTGAGGGCAACCCAAGCACACCACTTTTGGTGCCTCCTCCAACCACCAATTTCAGCTGTGTCCTGCTGCTTCTGCGGCCCTGTGCAAAAAGATCACATTGGATTGAAAGAAGGCTGCCAGTGAACTTGGAGAACCCCGCTACCTCCATGGTCAACGGTCAGTCCTTCTGTAATGCTTAGTGAGCTGAACTGAACTGAAAGGCTAGAGAAGCACAGGTAAATGCTGGGGTTGAAGATTTAATAAATAAACATGAAGTACAAAACAAATTGAACTTGCTGAACCAAAAAAAAACAATAAAGGAAATACACATTATACATTTACACATTTAAGGACTGACCAAGAATTATCCACACCTGGGACATGATCAAGTTGCAGGATTACAAATGAGACACAGCTGGGAATGGGTTAGAAGCAAGTTGTGCATAAACAAAACAAAGATTTCCTGCTCATGACAAATGTGGCCTAAGCTTACGTTAACATGCTTCATTTGATAATGATCTGTTTTGTGATTTTTTAGTACAGTGTAACTGTATAAAAAGATATTGACTGTTGTAATATCAGGTTCAGGGTACATTATATGTAGCTATGGTGGCTAGAGCTAAGAATTTGATATTAACACAGATGTATGCATATATTTTGCACAGGCTGAATTTGAGCATTGTCAACAGATTTGCACTTTTTTTATAGTAGACTGGTCAAAAACTTGTAAACAAAAACTTGTGTACTGAGATATGATTCATTTGATTTCTGATGAATCATAGTTTTGCCCAAGAGAGCTCAGAAGGTAATATGGTAAAAAAAAAATGATCATATTTACATTTTCACAATTATTTTCATCATATTTTGACACAGAAAGTGCATTAGTAGTTGTCAATGCTTTAAACCTCTATTTAAGTACTGTCCAATATAAAGTTGCATAGTATATACTGTTTACAATATCCTCAGAAACATATATTTGTGTCAGAATAACAAATATTTTCATGGTACAGTAAAATATTATCATATCACACACCTCTAGTTTCAGACATTAATTAGCTTGATAGGCCTATGACTTGTTTATAGTCATCAATAGGAAAAGCAAGGTGATGCCAGTTTCAACAGTTTATAAAACTAACTCCGACTCTTCAAATTTTCAACAATCCATCACCAGACATTATCTTCTCAAAACAGCTGCCTAGCACTCAAACAATTTAAATAAATGATGCTCAAGCATGACAATTCTTTAAGAGAGAGGTGGGCAAACCAGGCCAGAGTCCAGCACAGTTAGCTAATTTCCCTGCTTTAACATACATACTAAATCTGGCAAGACAGAGCTAATGCAGACTTGAGCAATAAAAGCACAAAACTGTGCAGGAATCTGGCCCTACAGGACTGGAACTGCCCACCCCTGCTATATGAAGGTAGCAAAGTAATCTCCTCAGTTCATAATATTATGGAGAAATGACAGTTATTAGGAACTATGAAGGTCAAATTGAGGTCTGGAATACCAAGAAATATTGTAGCAAGAACTGCTTTTAGAACTGAACTCATTCCCCCTGGTACTGTAAAATATTTTCAGGGACACTCACCTGACCCGGTTTTGGTCTCATCTCCACCCTTTCTCTGCCCTGTCTTTAGTGTTTTGTGTTTCTTGCCCTGGTTAAAATGTGTAAGGTATGAAAGACAGTTTGGTTTCTTAAAATATTCAAAAAAGTTACATTTCCTTAAGGAAATCCAGAAGGGGGATACATATGTACACAGTTTAAAAAGCCATTCATGGTAGTGTCACAAAAGCAGTTTTTAGGGATGTTGAGCAGAAGGGAACAAGTGTACCAGGAGGGGGTTGAGGGGAGATGGATTGGGAAGCGGGTCAGAGGAAGGGGAGGGGCTGCACGAGAGGGACTGAGGTGCAGGAGAGAGAAGAGGACGCGCAGGTTAAACTCAGAGGGAAGTGAGAGAGAGGTTTCCACAATCTGTAAACCGAGCTCACAACCGCACTGTGTAATATAGAGTGTCTACTCGAGATTCTACAGAATCATAACTCCTACTGAGAGGGGCATGTGTGTACTTTAAGGGGTTCCCAAACGGAGCTTCAGTGGATTTATATCTGTAGCCCATAGCCTTTTATCTCTGCTCTAGTCTGCTCCAGGGCTACCACGCCCGAGCTCACCGAGACTGTCCGTTTCTCCATCTCCAAAGAGACTGACCTGCTCCCAAACAGCGCTGTGAGGGTCTCCAATGTTCTGGCTTTGTAGGAGACAGCACGTGCGTCCCTGATCAGATGCTCTGACTTTGAACCTGCTCGCTGAACTGTGAGTTTGTGGTCTCTCCTTTCCCGAGCACCGAAACAGGCCTGCAACGTTGGTTTATTTAATTCAGTTGTGTTATGTGAAGTGTATACAGTTAAACACCCAATACAGTACTGTTGGTGTATATTATCTCTGTTACTCTGTTCTCTTACTGCATTCTTTCAGCTTAAAGGGGTAAATAGAATTGTATGTATATCAATCAATCAATCAATCAGTCAGTCAAAGTTTATTTTTATAGCACTTTTTACAACAATGGAGCAGCTTCACAGAAATCCAAGTCCAAGCCTCAAATGAGCAAGCCAGCGGGCAACAGTGGCAAGGAGAAATTCCCTCAGGCTAAGAGGAAGAAGCCTTGAGAGGAACCAAGGCTCACGAGAGGAACCCATCCTCCTGAGGTTGAGCACCGGATGTTGTGTCTACAGCCTGGTGTTTGTGTCTAGTCATATTTCTTTCTTGTCTTTTTTCCTGTTCCAGTTTGTTTGGCCCATTTGCCAGCTCCAGGGAGTGTGTACTGTCACATTTCTGTTCTGTTCTGCTCCCCTACTCATCCCTTCCTTTCATTATTCTGTTTGTTTTGGTTTGCCACATGCTTTTTAGCACATGGCCGTGGTTTTTTTTTGTTTTGTTTTTTTTTCCTGTCTTTCCTTGATCTGCCCTGTCTTTAGCATTTTTCACCTGTGTCTTGTTTGTAGCCCTGCCCTTGTATTTCAGCCCCAGGTGTTTCCAGTCTTTGACTGTATATATAAAGTCCTTTGTCTTAGTCTGTCCCTTTTATGTGAATGTCAATGTACCATGTTCTGGTCTTTCTTTTAGTGTACTTTGGTTTGTTCCCTCAATAAATTACCCTGCATTTATGTCCACCTCCTCACCTCCTCACACCCTGACATATAAACTAAATTTATTATGCCATTTTCTGCCATTGTTTTATTTTATTATATTATATTATATTTATATGAACAACATATAAACATAAAAATAAAATGTCATAATTCTATAAAAAATTAAAAATTGCATTTTAGTGTGTGGGCATTTGTTCACTTATTTTCACTTAGAAAATTGACAAACCCATTGAATTCAACCAAATTCCTTAATCTTTTGTATACATCTGTTTACCTATGTATTATTATTAAACCACTTCATTTGCCCTTTTTCTAAACAAAAGCTCTATAAGTGCTTGTATTGTGACAGGAAGGTAATAATTGGATGCTCTTTGACACTGGGAAATAAACAGCATCTCCCTCCAGTGACATGAGCTGAAGAAGGTGGTGTGTGTGCTAGTTGAGCAAACCAGTGGAGGGATGTCTACCCAGGCTTGGCTGTTAAAAAGGCCACAGGAGCCTGCACAGGGGAGCTGCTAATCACATGGCCTAATAAGCTGTTCCTGTACCCGTAGATATCACTGAGACTGCCATTCAATGTCTTAACCACATCACCCAGGTCTCATTAATCACTTTTGTGAGAGAGAGAGAGAGAGAGAGAGAGAGAGAGAGAGAGAGAGAGAGATATGTATAAATGCACAGATTAAAGGTAGATGTATAAATACCTTTGCAGGAACAATACGGCTTAGGTGAATGTAGATTCTGATGATGATTTTGTGTGTGTGTGTGTGTGTGTGTGTGTGTGTTCTTTTCTGGGAGAGAGAGAGAGAGAGAGAGAGAGAGAAAGTGAGAGTGCAAAGCATTTCTTTATCACATCCTCTGTAACAACTGGGTGGTGGGTGGACAGCACACTCTGACAGTGAATCTCATACCACAACTGTCTCTTTCACACACACACACACGCTCTCTGCAAGGCCCATCATTAGAGAGTGAGAGAGTATGGTGAAGGAGGGAGGAAAAAAGAGTGTTCTTGGAAACAAATCTCTGCTCTGAGTGGAGGCTGTGAAATGGACACAAAAAGGGGGGTGAATCACAATTATTTCACTGGCGATCAGGTAAGAAATGCTGCAGGCAAAGAATGGAACACGGCTCCATTTACATACACAGCAAAGAGCTTAGCATGCAGTGCCTCCAGTAATGAGAGGACAAATATTAGTCAACATACAAATGCAACAGTTGTATTCAACTGTACGAGTTGATGCACTACTTTAAGTTGCACCCATTGCTGACAGATTTGCAAGAGCGTGAGAAAGAGATAGAGTGAGAAAGGCAGACAGACTGACTAACAGAGAGAATGATGGACTAGTGATACAAATCTGGCTTGGTAGGATGTGAATAATATAAGAATTTGGTATAAACAGATCAATAATGTGGAGAAGGGTTTGCAGCAATGTGCAATTAGAATTATAAGTGTAGTTTCTCCAGTGTGCCTTATCAAGATACATTCTGAGTGTATTATATATTAATTCAAAATATATTATGGTGTAATGTCTTTTAATATATTACATTAAATTATTCAGACATCAAAATATTCTGCCATTTGTTTTTTTTATTATTTAAACCTCAAATATCATGTTAATGCACTGGAAAATTTTTAAAAGCTGTAATTTATTTTATTTTTTTTTTTATTTATTATTTTTTTTTTTTAAAGCCCCTCATCCACTAAATACACAAAGTGCTTTCAGGTTTTGGCCACCAGATTCCACAAATGTCCACTGTGTTATGAAGCTCTGAGTAATAATCTTTTTTCAATACAGTTAGGAAAAAGGCTTCAGTGCTTCAGAAAGCCTCGGTTTGCCATCACTATTTTTTTCTGTTATGATGTTCCTGGAAGCGGCCGTTTTGCGTCCCCACTCCCAATTTGACCTTCTAAAAAATGCTCCATTTTAATCCATCCTGGATGACGTGTGGAGCCACAATGTGCATGAACCTGAATCAAGAGAGTTGAGCAGAATCGCGAGTGAGTCAGTTTGATTCAGTGAACAAAACGTTCTGAAAATGCTCTAATTTAAGCAACAGTGGGTGTGACAAGCCATGCCCTTCATGCGAGACACTCCAAGACTGAGAATGATAGTGTGAGAAAAATGTTTAGTGCTTAAATCTGATTCATCGCACATTTACTTGACAAAACATCTTAATTAGTGTCACATTCGCGACCCCCTTAGAAGTACATAGCGACCCCCAGGTTAAGAACCCCTGTTCTAGAGAAGTACTGCCAATAGAATTTTTTGAGTGGATAAACATGAACAAATTGGCATCATGCCTAATGCCAGGTTGGGCTAGAGGGGTATGAAGCCCCCCAGCATTGAGCTGTGGAGCAGTGGGATGGTGGCGCTCCTTCAGTACTTTTGGAAATAGTTGGCGAGTTGAAAATGGGGTGGTGAGCTGATCGTCCAAAATCCTGACTTCATTCCCAACACTTATCACTAAATCCAATCAAATCCTCACAGCAATGCTCCAAGATCTAGTAGAACACCTGTACAGTAGAAAAAGTTTCTCCAACAAAAGCAGGATAACTCTTTCAATACACTTGATTTCAGGAGAATCAAAGAATGAGCAAGTGACCCAATATTTTGTTCATAAAGTGTATATTCATATGTTGAAATGTAGACACTCATTAAGTTTCAATGTTTAAAATGTAAATAAAGTAATTGACAGTAGCGTGGTGTGAAATGCTCCATCCTTAATTAAAAGGGACATTTCCTAGTGTTTTTAAGCTGAGGGTGAGCTTTCTTTATTGAGCTATAACAACTCAAAGTACCATTTGCATCTGGCATGTGGCATCTGAATTTGCATATGATTTTTAAAAGAAAAATAAAAGTGTCCCACTGTTGTTATGAGTCAGGGATCAATTTAGAGTGCTTCAAACAGCACACAGAAATTATTCAAAGAAATGGTTATAAATTTGCTGAATGATGCCTGAGGTATAGTTTTATGCTAATTTTAATTTATAACATATTTTTCAATTCCCCAGAGAAGTACAACATAATGCACAAGTTTGGGCAAGATGAATTGATCTCCAAAAGGCAAAAAACATTGAACATTATTTTCAACATTTTACCCAAGATTAGTCTTTTGATATTGTACAATTTTGGAGTGGAAATAGTAAAGAACACCATGCAAATGTTTGGGAACCCCAAGAGATACTCTGATAACTCATATGCAAAGTTTCTGACCTTAATTGGCTTTTTAATACTATGGCTTGTTCACAGTGATTCTTAGGAAGAGCCAGTTCATCCACATTTCAAAGCTTCATATATACTTTAACTGCCCAGCACTCTGAAGGTACATATCCATTTTTATCAACTCATAACATGACTAAGAAATAACAGGTAACAGTGGTGGTAAAGGTTAAGGTGAGGTTTGGATGACCAAAAAGACTATAAATGAGAACTGTTTGTACTGTTAGAAAAACTAATCAAACCTATAAAATTAGTCTGTAAAAAACTGATAAATGCTCTGTAAATGATAATCTCTCATCATCCTCACTTCAAAATTCTTCATCAGACATTTTCAAAGAACTTTTAACAAGCCTGATGTATTTTGGAAAGAATTTACAATATAATGATTTTTCCCCCAAAGAACAAAAATATAATTGGAGAAAGACAGCACAGAACATGAGAAGAACACCTTTCCAACTGTTAATCACAAGATGCTTCAATGATGTTTTGCACTTGTTTTGCAATCAGTGACACAGGGAAGATTTCACTGTTAGAGGGAAGAATGTTTCTGAATAATTAAATTAATAACTAGCAAATATACATATCTTCTAAGATATGGCTCTAATATTACTTATTCCCTTGAGCTATGAAATACTGTTTCTAAGAATCTTCAAAATAAAAAACCCACAAATCCTCTCAGATATTGCTTAATATTTTTGTTTTAACAGGCTCCAAGCAATTTCTTTTCCCTTTTTGGTCTACAAAGACCAATTGAATTTTGGAAGATATTTTTGGCACTCATTAACTTCTTTTTCCGTTCCAAGCACCTCTATTTTTGTTGGACCATTGATGCAATAATGAAACTTCAATAGGCCTAGTCTCTGTATGACCTTTTAAAAAATACCCTTAAATTCAGCAGAGGTTTGGAATGGAGACTTACATTTAATTACTCCATACCACCAAATTGTGATGTAGTAGAGAGAATATCATTACATGCTCTAAGAGTTTGTGTCAACAATATATTCATTTTAAGTTAGACTTTACATCACTCCCTGTCAACAGGTGTAACAGGTCCAGTTGGATTTAGTTGGAGATTATGTTCACATTATGGTCATGCTAACCCACAGAGGCTTTATGGGCTGTATGTTACACAGAATTTGCCTAACTTTCTACTTTGTAGATATCCCATTGTCCCCAACCTTGCTCTTAATTCATTCTACAAGAAAGGTCATTATTGCAGTTCCAGGCTGGGTTTGAACCAAGATTTTCTTTAATTCAATTGTGTTACTTTCTGAACATCCTTATCCTAATAACCAAATACCTTAATGCTAAAGCTGCAATTATTGTTTATGGACTGATGCCATTAACTATGAAAAGATCTGTAAACATCTGCATTAATTATGTTAATTAACTTTTGTGTATTTTCCTTGCTCATTCATACATGCCTTTACCTCAGTGTTTTAATGTATGAAAATAAATAATATTAGTGCCAGGAACAAGTTTCCACATTCAATTATCTTAAGAGGGGCGAGCTCAATGGCCCTCATAGTTCCCTGACCTAAACATCATCAGAAAATGTTGCATAGGAATCTCACAAAACTAAAATCTTTTTATATAGAAAAACTGTCAAAAACCTTCCAAACAGAATTTAAAGAATTCAAATGTTTTTACAGTCTGTTATACTTAGAAAGGGGTGTTACTAAGCACTACTGGATAGGCAACATAATCTAGCCCTGGATTTTTATATTTACCAGCCCTATATTGGGGGGTGGTCCACATTGATTGGTTTTGTCAAGGGCTGGGGGGAACCGGCGACTACTTGTAAATTAGATTCTGGATGGTTGGATAGTTAATTTCTAATTGTTTATAAAAACATTCCCTAGGCCTTTAAGAGGTAATAAATGGGAGGGGGGAATAAAAATTAAAAATGTAATTGCCATTTAAGGGTGATGAATAAAACAGAAAAAAGAAAAAGATCAGACAAGAAACACAGTGATCCAAGAAAAAGACGTCATTTACATATACAGAAAACAATTTACCATGTGGTTTTCACGCCTCCTCTAATGAGGTTACAGATATTAGTCCACATTCAGCAATTTTAACACCCTTAAGTGACTCATTAAAACAATTTCAGCGTTTAAATTGGCACTTGATAAATAGGTCCACTGTGGTTAGATATGAGAAAAGGGCAAATAGGAGCTCAATGGATCACTAATGAATGTGTCATTTTGTATTTCATCACTAGCCCTGGGAGGTCTTCCACAAAGCAAGGTAACTCAACAAACAAGGCTTTTCTGTTTTTTTTTTGTTCACTTTTGGTTCCACTAAAGAGGCTGAGCTTAAGCCCTGCTGAGTTACAATAGCAACATTGCTGTCACATTTTTTCTATCTTAGTGTTCTTCATGGTTCAAGCCCTGTAGCTGCTTTCTGTAAACAATGCTTTAATATTACTGTGAATAACAACAAAAGTATATTTGCCTTCTCCTCTAGTCACCCTTTCTCAAATGGACAGCGATGAAATGTATTGGAACAAACCTGGTCCATGCCAGGTTAAAATTCTATTTTGTCCAATGAGCCATGGTGCGTGTGTGTGTGGTGGGGGAATGATGACAATATTCAGAAGAGCATTGAAGAATGCTCAATTGTAATGCTAGATGTGCATATTGAATCCATACTTTATTATCAATAGGCTTTGTAGAAATAAGTGACACAATAATGAATTTTGAATAATCAATTTTAAGCAAAAATAAAATACTGTTGGTTTAATTAAATAGTAATATAAAATTTTTCAGTAGTAAAAAATAAATAATATACAAAACAAATCATTTTCACAGTTTAAACATTTCATTTTCACACTAATCTGTCTAATTGTTAGTTGTACATACATTTACATACATGTACATACATTGTTTTGCCAGACATATATATATACAGACATATATTAATATCTAAACATTTACGACAGAAACTATTAAGCCTGAGACACGCAAGGCAGTTTTGTTAACTACAGATCTTGCTGTGGTGTAGGGTGGGATTGGTGGGATAGCTGAGAGGGGCTATGTGAGGAGAAATGTATTACATTTTATTATCTTGCATAATTCTTATGTCCAATGAAATGCATATTCATTTTATTCCGTTTCATTTTCACCATAGTTTGAACGCTGCTCTGTTCACTGGGTAAATAATTCTGGATGATTATTGTTAATTACTCTTATTTTACATTCACTTCCATTCAACATTTTTGCCTTTTTCTTTAAACTCACCATTTTGGAGATCCATGTTTTTCATTGGACAGTGACAGTATATCAATTTAAAGTATTTTAAATAATATAATACAATAATATTTTGATTTGTTTTTTAGCAGACAGCACATTTTATCTGCTATCAACTGTCTAGGTTTCTTAAATATCACACTTCCTGGATCATTCCTGGATTTTGTTAGTGGAATGCAAGTTTAACATTACAATATCAATAAACATTGAACTAACTATGTAATACACATGGAAGTGTGTTTAACACCATGATTTAATTTGCATGTGACAAACTGTATGGAATTACAGTATCTACATATACACATTACACTGTTATTTTACTGGATATAGTCTGTGTAATGTTGATGGCATGGTTATGTCATCAAGGGTTCCAATAAGATAGTTCTGAGAAGAATTCCTCATGCTGTGTACAGGTCTTTGTCAATGAGTTTACATATATTATCAAAAAAAACACCCTTAAACCTTACCTCCAAAACATTTCCATACACTTGATATCTCAATAAATGAATGGATCATCTGTGGGCTGTTTGTTTTATACACAAACCTCTGACTGGAAGATCATTTACATCATATGATTAGAAATAAAGAATAATTAAGTCTTTGTTGGAGCCTCACAGGGTTATGAAAGACTATGTGAATTTGATTGATTTCACTGCACACTCGCGCCATCTAATAATAGCACCAAGATTAATTTCACTTCCACTCTATAGCTAAAATATTCATAGTGGAAAATTAGGTATGGAATGAATATCTGAGATTACAGTATCTGAGATTAGTCTGTAGCACACATGCCATACAGTACATGAATATTTGAACACATGATAAATATTTCAAAATACTTTTCAAATTACTGGGAAAACTAAATTGACCCTCTCTTTGTAAAAGGTTACATAGTTCTAGAAAAGCAGAACTTCTCTTTGTTGCTAAGTTGCTCTCATTACAAATTCAGATTTAAAGAAGTTCATAATATAAGTACTTTCCAAACATCACTGGCAAAACTCTTGTTCGTCATTAGAGAGAATGTCATCACTTTTATTTAGTCTCCACCCTCTCAACATAGCTGAAAAAGTTGAGAGATGAATAGCAATTCTTTTTTTATTTGTACAACAGCTCTTGTTCCAGCAGACATTGCCCAGAAGCTGCATTCCAGAAATCCTAGTCCAGATGAGCCCTAATGAGTGTCACCAAAGGTGACATTCGCACAAAGACTCTCTAAGAGCATGAAGAGGAAACACTAAGAAACATCAGAAAACTGTCTGAACAATTGTCTGGCAGATTGTTGGGTTTGTAGGACACAGAAAGAATGTTGGCTACGGGGATGAAGTTCAGTATTAGAGTAAAGCTGGATTACATTTTCCTGAAACTGGTTAGAGTTCACTCAAGGGTTTGGATGATAGAAGTTTGGGAGGGAGGTGATGTGACTTTTATTAAAGTCTCTGAGGCATCTAGTAACAATTTGCTAGGATGTGTATATAGTATCTAGAAGACATTTACAGATGGAAGAATGCATATTTAGAAACATCCAGAAGTTATCTACTTATAAACCAAACCAAACCAAGCCACAGGGATGAGGTGGGATATAAATACAAGACTTTATTCTATTGAAACTAAACATGGGTGTGCACAGTACCAGAATAAGTGAACTTATCATTTTAACAAAAAAAAAGTTATAATTGTAAACACTGTGATATTGTACACAGCCCACAACACTTTAGACATTTTCATTAAAAATGGACCAATTTTTTTTTTTTTTTTTTTTTTTTAAGTTGTTGCAAGAGTTAGTACAGATGTGTGACAGCAACAATATACAGTAACAGAACAATGTACAGCTTGCAACAAGAGCCTTGGGTTTAGGTACTGATAATATATGGATACAAAAATATATGGATACAATCAACTTACTTGACTGAAATTAACTACCAAAACTGGTAGGCAACTAACTTAATTAATTAAATCAACTAATCCAGAGGTTCCGAATCTTGTTCCTGGAGTACCACTGCCCTGCTGTTTTTAGAGTTCTCACTTATTCCAGCACATCTGATCCAATTAATGACAGATGAGCCCTTGTTCTGGCATTAAAACTCTAAAACAAGCAGGAGAGTGGAGCTCCAGGACAAGGATTGAGAACCACTGAACAATTCAATTAGTTGGTGACATCATAACACATGTTTTCCACATTAACTAGAGAAGGTAGAGTGCACACATGAACCACGGTCTAATTGCAAATTTAAAATATATCAGTGTGGATACAGTTTTATTACTGCTGTTTTTTGTAGAGTAATAATGTTCTCAGATGCAGAGCTGCAGAAAATGTACACTGAGCAGCTGTCTGTCATGTGAGCAGAGCTTGTGGATAAAACTGTAACAGAACCATAAGGCAATATAGATTCCCCTCTGCAGCACCATCACTCTGGTGTACAAGTGGAGAGCAAAGTTATATTAGTGTGACACATCGGGGTCTTATATGGGCACGCAGGCTGTAAAAAAGACAAATTGTCAAATAAGTCAACCCAGAGACATAATAAACGATCACTGCTTGAAATATTAATGGGAGTTCTTGTGATGCTCGACATGCCCTCTGTTTACGAATAGTTCCACACTTAAATTTTGTCAAAATAAAGTTACTAATACAAATATATCAGTAACACAAAATACTTTTAACTGAATGCCAAAATTACTGTCTCATATTTTGGCTCCCTTTTCCTTTTTTTGCCAATAAGAATTTTCTTTCAAAAGATAATTAATGGAACATCATTTAATTCTGATTAATTTTATTGCTACTACTTTTCATGTGTGGCTTTAAAGATTGACACACTAAAGACATTGAAGTTTTATTCATATTCTACAATGACCAGAAAGTACATTAAAACAATATTTTTAATCATTAATCACAATCTAATCAAGTGTTTTTGTAATTGTCACATTACACAGGTGTAAGTGTGAGTGAAAAACTGCACTATGTGTGATGAGGCAGGTGAGATGAGTTGTGCTTGGCTATGGACTGGAACACAGGGCTACTGACTGGTTAGCAGCCTTGTGGCCTGTGTGAAGAAGCTGTCTCAGAACTGGTTGGTTCTACTCTTCATGCTTCTGTATTGTTTGGCAAATTTGAGAACAGGCAGTGGCTTGTGTGGGTGGAGTCCATTATACCAGCGGCTGGTGCATGAATGCAGAAGGTTTGGTAGCTGAACCCTGGTGATGTGCTGAGCAGTGGACACCACCCTCTACAGATTTTTCCTCTCAAGAGCAGTGCAGTTCTTATACCAGTTGGTGATGAAGCCTGTCAGTCACTGTGCGGGTAGGTGTAGAGGTGCCTTCTTCACCACCTGTATGGTACGTTCTAACCATGTTAACTCCACAGAGATGTTAACACCAAGGAACATGATGCTGCTGACCCTCTCCACATTGGTTCCATTGATGGAGACAGGGGAGTGCTCTTTCTCCTGCTTCCTGAAGTCAGCTCTCAGCTCCTTGTCTTGCTGACATTTAGAGAGATGTTGATTTCCGGACCTCCTCTCTGTAGGCTGCCTTATTGTCATTTGAGATGCCTGTGATTGTTGTGTCATCAGTAAATGTTATAATGATGTTGGAGTTGTATCTGGCTGTGCAGTTGTGGGAGCCCTGAGCCCTGAGGGGCTGCAGTGTTTAGGGTCAGTGAGGAATCCGCACCTGCCTGTATGCGAATTGAAGTGGGTCCAGGGTGCCAGGCAGTGAGGAGCAGATGAAGTATCTGACCAGCCTCTCAAATGCTTATGACAGAGGTCAGAGCAACTGGACGCCAGTCATTTAAGCAAGTGATTCTGGCTGTTTGGAACATGGACAATGGTGGTCAGTTTGAAGCATGCTGGCATGACTGAGAGGGATGTCTGTGAAGACTCCTGCTATCTGATCTGCACATGCTTTAAGCAAATGCCCCCGAACATCATCTGGGCCCATGGCTTTGCGGGTGTTCATACTTAATCTCTCCATGGGCTCACTGTGAGTTGCTTCTAAACATGTGTAAAAGGAGTTTAGCTCACCTTAGAACCTAAGATCAGCACTTTGTGTGCAGTTACATGCTGTTTTCTAAGCTTCATAACTCTTAGTAACACAGAGACATGATACACATATCATAACAAACTGCAAGATTTATCTTACAGTCTTATCATTGTCTGATGAATTATCAGCAACTAATCCAGCAAGAAAACAGCTAAAATTCACTTGTTTCCAAATGAATTAATTCCCAGTTTAAGTGTCAAAGGAGCCTTTACTGCTCTGTCCACATGTACATGCACAACATGCATATGGACAAAAAACACGGGACATTGTATTTGCAAGTTTTTTTTGTTTGTTTTTCAAAACATGGTCAAATTCATACAAATATTTAAATTCTGTTCATTTTTACATCTCAAATGAATAGAAATATGAGTAATCTAGAATTTCCTAGATTTTAGGATTATATTTTGCATGTTTTCTTGGTCAGAATTGATTAGAACCCCATCATGTATCTTTCCTGCTACACTTTTTCCACAGCCTCTCATATGTTTATAGAACTGGCTGCTCTGTTGAGCTCCCGTCCCCTTATGGGCCTCCCTCCTCTCGAGTACTGCGGTTTAACTGCAGTTCTTGTGAATGTGGGCCATTCATTTTCTATGATAACATGTTATTTTTCTAACAGCATCTGTCTGAAGGCACAGCTTATCACCTGATATGCTGCTCTCGTTCATTGTAATTCATGCACTGTTTCCAAACAGTCTCTCTAGGGCGAAGGAATGGAAGTGAGGTAGTGTTGAGATACGAGGAAAATGTCTCTAATTCATGTAAATGTAACCTATTTCACTTGGCTGCTGCTCCGTGCTGCCCCCAGCCTCCCCCACTGCACACCCAGAGTGCAGCCTGTCCTGTAAAAGCCTGCCGTGGACAGCAAAGCACTGACCCCTGAGACAGAGAGGCCTGATAATGATTCAAAGGCACACCACATGTGTAACACTAGCCCAACAGGGGCAGAGAGGTACACTCTCACGCACTAATTCTCACCCCTGGTATTTTTGTACCATGCTTTGCCTTCGAAAAAAAAAGACAAAGAGAGGGAAGTCTATTTCGAAAGCAAACTCCCACACCTCGAGGACCTGTCAACGACTGTCTGCTATTGAGCTCTAGCACTATATCAAGCTAATGGGGGGGAAAGTGGGTCATCATGAATTATTCACAAGCTTCCTCCATCTAAAAGGAGACGTTTTCAATATGTCTTATGGAAATATTGTATAATAGGTCTGGAAGCTGTGATGTAGATAAGGCAGATTATAAATCAAACATTGTCATTAGCTCAAACTGCACCAATACATTAGCCACGTAGCAAATTTAAGATGGTGGAAAGAAGCTATGCACAATACACAATTAAAAGCACACTTGCGTCTTCCTCAGATTGGCAAAAAAAAACTCATTAATTTCTCCCAAATGAAGGAAGCTGTCAGTTCCATCTGCAAGGATTACTCTGTGCCACCTCTGCACCTCAGGCCGTCATCCAGGGAAACAGGCTGGTGTAAGGAGGAGTGACATTTCTAGTCAGGTTTTTTCCTCTCCACTGTCTCCTCCTGGGCATGATGCTGACATTTAATTAGTAGTAGAATGGAGACAGTACTCCAGATTGAGCTTGTACTAGCTCTGACCTTTTCAGACCTTTGCTCTGCTCTGTCATTAGAATACCATCCCCCAGAAAAACACTCTCACGATAAGAATCCCAAATCATTGGCCTCAGCATAGAGAGAGAAGCTCAATTTAAACCCAAGGCTATTAAACTTGTGGAGATCCATTTTGTGTCTTCTCCAATGTTCTGTCATGGACACACTTTGCCTCTCATACTCTAAACATACTGATATATATGAGACTTTAAAAATAGGAAGAAATGAACCTGCTTTACAGCTTGTTTATTAAGGAAAATCTTTTCTCAATAAATCTGTACATGGTTGCAACTCACAACTTACGCATCTATTCTTATGAACACCAGCAGACATACTCATTTACAGTTGTGAAAACAGTAATCACAATAAGATGTGAACCAAAACAACTGTGCAAGACCCTTTAGAGCAGGTGGTCTGAGTCCAGTTTCAAACGAACACACAGTTCATTTGTGGTGAGAATGTGATCCAACCTCAATCCAACCTATCAATCGGGTGCAATCCACAAGTTTGAAATAAATGGCTCTGCAGATGTAGTTTAGATGTATTGGCCTGTGGAAATGACTATGGACTCTAGGAGACACTTCAGCACTGCTACCACTCACAAAATGTGGACTTATTAAAGTTTCTGGGAATCACCATTTCCCAGGACAATTCCCAGTGGAAGACCAACATAAAGTCCATGCTCAAAAAGGCCCAGCAGATGATGTACATTCTATTTAACTGAAGAAGCTTGGCCTGACACTGTTGAGACAATTCTACACTGCAGTCATCAAATCCATACTGTAAACATCCATTACGGTCTGGTTTGGACCTGCTACAACAAACAGTTCAAATCTCTGATGGAATCATTGGTTCCCCCCTGCCCACCCTCCTGTGCTTGATCTCAAGAGAAAGGCAGGAAAAATTATTGCAGACTTCTGAAAGAAAGACCCCTCATTCTGGACATGGCTTCTTCCAGATCCTCCCCTCCAACAGACAATATAGATCTCTGTATACCAACAATGCCAGACACATGTGCTGTTTCTTTCCTCATGCCATCTTAAATAACTGATCAGTAATCAATAACGGATCAGTAGTACTCCAGTACTAAAGTACTCCAACTTTGATCACCAAATTTCTCAAATTTCCCAACCTGAATGAAACTGAACTGAATGAAAACCAGGCATGAATGAAATCAATGTGGACATCTGGTTCTGTGCTTAAAGACAGTAAATTTAAAATGTCCATTTGAATGTCCACATCTTCTCTCATATATTGTGCGGAGGGAAAACCAGATACCAGAACATCCTTACCAGAGAAAAGGCTCTGTAAAACATTAGCCTAAGAGATAACTCTTCTGATATAGATACAGACTCAATATAGGTATAATATATGTAAACAGGACAATGTACAGGAGTACGGTGTTTAGCCTTTGGTAAGAATAAATATGCATAGGCCATGAGATCAATTTGATTAATGTACAATGCCTGTTCGCCCAGGCATCTCCACCAGGAGCATCCCTGAAATGAAAGCAGGGTTATTTCACTTTCCAATCACAGCTTGGCAGCACTCTGCCATACACTGCCATAGACAGGGAACTGTAGAAAGTAAGACATATCACAGCCTTACACATTTTTGATGTTTAATCACATTTGGATTTGAACCAGCAACATATGCTATGCATGCTATTAGTCACATGAGTTTCTTCATCGTAAATCCAAGACTCAAGGTCATTACATCAGAACCAACAAATAAGAGAAATGACTCCAGTTTTGCAATGGATCACCTTGGTTCTTTAAATGGTAAAGAACCCTTGGGAAACATTTAGGGGAAACTATCCATTCCTTCATGTAGGAACACTTTCATCAATCAAGAACTATTTTAAAGCCCTTTAAGACCCCCTTAAGAATGCAGATTCCTAAAAAGCAGAAAGAAGGCACAGAAGATTGTAATTACAGTGCAGGCTGTTGCTTAATTTAAAAAAAGATCCCAGCATCTAAATATGAAGCCCATCTGCTCCCATTATCTTTAAGCTATTGAGTAGATTTGCTATTATATAGCTTGTGCAAGAGAGGGAAACAGGATTCATATCAGATCATCTTATCAGTAGACAAACAAGTCCAGATGACCACACTCTTGATACTTTCACATCATTACATCATCTGTTTCCATCATTTGTTTCAACAGCCATGTGGCAAAATGAGGGGTGAGCCAGGTATATCTGGACCTTCAGCCAATGAAGGAAAGAGTCTTCTTATGTTTTTGCAAATCTGAGACCGTTTCAGATGTTTTGTCACCATAGATGCTGCACCTTTTGTGTGAGGGCTACATTTGTGTACCAGTGGTCCAAAGATAAGATAAGAATTTGAGAAACCTGTCTGTACATTTCTATAAGTTGCTGGAAAAAATGTGCTCCTTACCCTGGGTTATCCATCAGCTCTTAGAAGTGTGACCCTGATAGCAACGACCACAGAGACATGGCATGGTCTTGGCAGCCAAAAGTACCCAGATGTCCCTGCAATATTGGGCTCTGTTCCAGCTTGTCTGAGAGGCCTGAAATACCTACTTTGCCTGCAGATGGAGAGAAAAAAATTGAAAGAGCAACTGGAGCAAGAGATTGAAAGGTGAAACAGGAATCAGAAGAAGCAGAAAGAATATTAAAAGGGACAGAAGCAAAAAGAACTGAGATATAAAAACAGCTTGCAGGCTTGCAGGTAAAGGGTCAGGCTTTGAAAGCTCTGTGGATCAACACAGGCAGTAAAAGGTTAGCAAAAGTGACAGAGTGTCTGACTTAGACAGCCAGACCGAGTGGACAGCACCAAAAAGACAAGAGGCAAAGGGTGCTAACTGACCACTGAAGACTTTCTCTGTGTGTGTGTGTGTGTGTGTGAGTGTGTGTGTGTGTGTGTGTGTGTGCACGTGCGTGCGCGTGTGTGTGTGTGTGTGTGTGTGTATAATGTGGAAGTATGTGTAAGTGGATGCTGCACATATGGTGGCGGATATCATGGCTCCTTCCCTGGTGGTGAGAGAAGGCCATACGCCACTGCAGCACGTTTGTCTGCCCAACCGTGGACCACCATTATCTGCATAATTTAACTAGTAGGAACCGCCAGCCCACTCAATGAGCCATGTGTTCCT
Source organism: Acestrorhynchus altus (assembly GCA_034509495.1). Lineage (NCBI taxonomy): Eukaryota > Metazoa > Chordata > Actinopteri > Characiformes > Acestrorhynchidae > Acestrorhynchus > Acestrorhynchus altus. The sequence goes on from CM067505.1 coordinate 21,869,902, forward strand.
AGACAAATGGAGAGCCATTTGATGCTTATAACAGTTTCAGCACCACAGGGCAGGAGGAAACTTCAGGAATGTTCTGAAAGTTATTACAGATATCATTCACCACCAATATCCACATTGAGCTCACACACAAAAACATATTTGCCCCCTTAAACCTAATATCATAGTGAAGTATAAGAGGCAGCAGGTGAAACTTCAAGTAGAGTGTGTTCTTAAAGGTATTACAGATATCATTCACTGCTAATATGCACCAGGAGCACATATACACAAACACTACTGCTCATTTGAAGCAGCTATGATGGTAAAGTAGATGAAAACAAGATATTACTGCCTGTGGCTGGAATATATGTGACCTTTTCAGCAGTGTCCACTTAACTTTTAGAAACCTAGGCCAATTTTGTGTGATGGTTTTGTAGTTGACATACTTTCATTCTCCAAAAAAAGTATTTATAAGAGACAGTCAAACATACCAGTGTATTACTATTTTAAGGAGATTCTAGGCTACTGAATTTTGTCTTCATTTGAGATGTAAAAATTAAGAGAATGTAAATATTTGTATGAATTTGATCATGTTCTGATCACAAATTTACTATTACTCTGAAGTCCTGTTGAAAATTGATCATCCAGAGTGTTTTGAGCTTTAATTATTTTGGAGAACTATTTGTAATAAATAAATTGACAAGGAAATATATAATAGTATGTTTTTCAAGATACTTGAAGAACAGTTGTCCAAATAGATAGTAGTCCCAATTGTCGATATTGTCAACAATGATTTGATAGAAAACAGATAGAATGCAGATCTTGGGTTCTAAGAGTTAAAAAAGACATGCAGACATTATAGGCCCTCTGAACTTCTGATAAAACTAGAGTTTCATACTGCTACTTTTTCATTTTTTAGGAAATTTTTTAGCTATCTGAACTACTCTTTAAAAAAAACGTCCCCTTTTCAACTAATTTTATCAAGAACATGTTGTGCAAAAAGATGTGTGAGTGTTCTTGGACTTCTGTGCTCAGAGATCTTTAGGAGCTCAATAAAGATGATGCCTGAAACAAACACAGTGAGTCAAGAGTGTTCATAAATCTCTGCAATTTTTGACATTATCACCTTTTCATTAACCCTTCCTCATCATTTCTACATTTTTCATCCATCTCCATCCCTCCTGCTCACCTTTCCTCTGCTTCTCTCTCTCTTTCTCTTCACTCTCTCCACTCCTGGCCTTTATTTTTCTTTTTCCTTTGCTCTCTTCTCCCCCTTTACTTCTGACACCTAAATCATGGCACAGGATCTGACAAAATGATGAAAAAAAACCAGCACCCCCATCATTAAGCCCATCAAAAGCACTAGGCTGCGGTGTGCAGACAGCCTCTCTGGTGCCCCCCACACCACCTCCCCCAAACACTCCACTCTCCAGCGGCGCACTCAAGCAAAGGAAGAAAATCAAAATGGCGGGGGAAAAATATTCCCCACACTGCGCTGACGGGAGGCTTTTTCTGGTCTGATGTGGAAATATAAATTGCCCCAGCTAGCTTCCCCCCTGTGTAAATATTGGTGCTCATTAAAAAAGAGGGAGATTATTAAAAGTAATCGAGCAGGAGAGGAATAGTGAGGACACAGAGGCTCCTTAGATTAATAAAAGAGAAAACCTCCAGAAACCCCAGTTTGCTAAAACTGAAGAAATCTTAAGGGTTTTCATCAAAGAGGCTGAGAATTCTGTGGGAACAGATATAGCTGGAATAAGCTTTTAAACAACCACAAGAAATATGTTTATCTTGGGGGAAAAACTGATCCTGAGTTGACGAGTAGGAATTCAAGTCTTGAGTTCCTTCAAAATGTTTGTTGTGTTTGAGCACTTAATCACTCACACAAATTCTGCTTCAGCTGAAGACATAAAATAAATAGATTCATCAAGTGATAGACAGATTATATATATATATATATATATATATATATATATATAGAGCTTATATATATGACTCTACATCCGGTAGTCTGAAAAATGTGAGTACAAGTTAGTGCCAAAGAGAGCATGAGGTGAGGAGAAGGCCAAGGAAGAAGTTATATTGCATCAACTAGCCTACACATTTTAGTGCTTTACTTACATCCAGTTTTCATGATGTGTGTTTTTTAAAAGCACAAATTATAACGTCTGACATTGTATAATGGCACATCTTGGCAAATCTATCTAGATACAAGCTGAAATCTTGTTCGACAATTTTCTTTCTAATGGTTCCCCATTTAACAAATGTAACCCATTGCTGCCCCTGATAACTTAATAATGAGGCAATTAAGCCTAATACTCATACTTGCGTTTAATAACAAGCAAAAAGTAAGTCAAGATTATATTCTATGAAGACCCTCAGGGTTCCACACTGTTAGATAGAAATTAAACAACTGGTTCTCTATTAGTCATCAGAAGTAATGGGCAGGTGTGAATAACTAATAAACTTTCCCAAAGGTCAAATCATTATAATCAGATAACTCAGTTGGGGCATTGCCAAAACGAAGTTTTATGGCTTGTTATTGGTAATCGCCGGTGATTATTTTCTAATAATAGTCTGGAGAGGGACTGACCACAAACAAGCAACAGGCTGTTGGGTGTCTGAAACAATATGCAAGAGCTATGAAAGCCATGTGGTCCTGATCAACCTAAAGGCTACAGTGGAATTTGTCACAGTAAATGTTTCACAGCACACAGTGCATCTCATCCTGCTGGCTATATGGCTAGCAGTTCCTTTCAACACAGTGATACCTTCTTTCACAACACAAATGTAATCTCAAACAGATAAAGTGTATACTTAGACATGTTAAGCACAATCTATAAATCATTTCTGTTCATTTGTTTTGGCAGATTAGATTTTGTAATGAAGCAAGGATTACAAAGTCAAAGTACAGCTTTAATCCTTATGTGTATATGTAATATTATAATCGTGGCAGTTAATACCAACATTTGAACATATGAATCACATTAGATTTTACAAACACATGGAATTAAGGATTACTTTAAATTCAACAAAGTGGAGATCAGATCCAAAATAATACAAAAAAGTTACTGTACAGTTACTTACACACTGCATTTCAATACAAACATTTACAAACACGTGAAGCTACATCATATGATATAAAACAGGAGATAGTTTTATGAGTACGGCATTAAAGCTATGGAAATTAGTCTGGATTCTTTCCTTGAACTTGTTGTACACTCAGGCCTTAGGCACAGGCTTAGTCACTTCAAAAGCATAGTCTTTGGGGCATCACTGACTAAGCAGTCTTTCGTGGACAGAAGAGGTTTACCGAGAAAAGAGCACACTCAGTTCATGGTTTATCTGCATTCATGTAAGTACATAAATAGCATTTACTAATTCAAATGCCCAAATGTGTGTTAAAACAAAACAAAACTGCACTTTTAAAATTATTCTTCATATATAACTTTATTTGTGACATTTGAAAGAAGAGAGACTATACTGTGACACACATTTTACAGTTTTTCCTGTGTACATCACCTCAATTGATGTGAAACAAAGCAAGATATGATTAAAGTGTACCACTTCAGCTTTAAATGAAGGGGTTTAACAAAAATATTGCTTTAATTTTTTAGGTCTTCACTCATTTTCATAGACTCAAGGTTACTCAGTTTCATGCACGTGTAGCCTGTGTCTGTATTGTGATATATTAAACACATTAAAGAGTTGATAGCAAATGCTAAGGTTACATTTAGCTGTTAACGGATAATCAATATGTGGTACATAGGAGTGATGATGCAAAAAGAATCTGAAAATGCAAAACAAAGAAAGAAAGAATGCGAAAACTATACTCCTTTTTTATTAGTCTGCTGGTAATGTTGCATAACCCAGGTATGCCTGCTTTTCTTATTTAGACATTTCTGAAATAGCTTTCTTACTGCTCTTCAACTTGTCAAACCTGCAGCTCCAAGACTTCACAGTTGAAAATGAGACCTGGTCCAATGTTAAGCTGAGCTAGAAGGTCGTGCCATGAGAGCCACTTATCATACTAGCTGAAGCTTTTATTCTGTGCTGTTGTGGATAATGCACTTCTATTAAAGCAGCTATATTTTGTAACTAATGGCTTGTTCTTTAAAATGACTTCTTGCTGTTGTAGTTGTTTTTTATTTTTCATTTATCATTTGAGATCACTGTATATTTCAGGTTTCAGGTTATTAACTGGAATTGAAATGCTAAAAAGTCAATACAAAATAAATTTCCTGGGGCTGTTCTAAACTTTTGTCCAGTAGTGCAGATGACTGCAGAATTCATTTCTTGGTCGAGTCCATTTAGTCAAGTTACAAACACAGAAATGCCTGACTAGACTGACAGAAAACATCTCAACAGTTAGCCCATTTCTGGAACAAGATTGTTTTGCTTTGAGTAAGACAGAAAGAAGGGCTCATGATCCAAAACATACCATATCACCTGTCAAATATGGTGGAGGTACTGTTTTGACAGGGGCCAATACTGCCAATAAAACTGGGTCAGCGATGTTCCAGAATTCCAAAGTGTATAGAGATCTATTTTCTGTTCAGAATCAGTATAAGACTGATATGATGGTTCATTTTAATAATATTTTACTTGAAGGAGGCCCACTATAGTATGTGCTGATTAAATAACAATCAGTACATGTTCTTCTCAACATTTTATAATGTTCATGGGTTCCAGTCACTGACTGCAACACACTGGCATCCAATACTTAAAATTACACCTAATAATTATATATTGATTGTTTCATTTAAAACCAATTTTGGTGGGTTACAGAAACAAAATTACAAAAACTCCCCTCAACTAGATTTCAATATCATATATTTAAATCATTTTAATTTTAAGAACTTTACTTGGGGTGGCCCACCATAAATAGTATTTGATGACTAGATGACTGTCAGAACATGCTCTTCCATTTGTAAAAAATCCCATATAAGGAATCCAATTTCTCTCTGCTGCTCTCAGGAATGCTTTCTCTCTTCTTTTATCCTCCAAAACACACTACATGCCCCCATCTACTCATCTGCTCTTTTTCAGCTGACCCTCTGTGCTTTCCCCAACCTCGATCTACCGCAAAAGCCAGGCACTGAGGAGAAGTGCGCATTAAAGATTCATAGCCTGCCTGCTTATATCTGTCACATATTAATGTGAGCAAAATGCATGGACTCTGCTGGGGATTGTAAGCTATGTCACCACAGGTGGAAGCTTACTGGCAGAAATCAATAGAGCCACTTGTCCATATCTTACACAGGGTACATAAAGGGGAGAGAGAGAATGGGGAAGGGGAGAAGGGCAGGGGAGGGGAGCATAGAGGGTAGAGTATGGGCTGTGCGAGAAGGCAAGGTTGGAGATGGAGACTTTTTTTGTGGTTCAGGTAGGACTTTTGCTAAGAAATTAAGTCTTGGGAGACACTGAGCCAAGCTGACAGAGAGCAGACAGCAGACACTGAGGTTCAGACACCATATCTGGATTCTCTGTGCTTTACTGGGTCTGTAAAAGGTGGCCTGAAGAATTATAGCCCTCACCCACTTTAAAGGGCTTGCATATTGGAAAAGGCCAATGTCTTTGCTTTAAAAAAAATGTCCAGGATGAATGTGCATAAAATGTTTACTTGTTCAACGAAAAAAAAATCTGGATTATATATCACACACCTTACATATAAATTATTTGAGGACATTTGGATTTTGAGTGGGGGAGGGGTGAGCATACTGCATTTAAAATGTAAATAAAAAATACATTTGCTACTCAAACTGTCTTCTTTTGAGATATATGAAAACATTTGACCATTGGCTTATAAAGACTGAATAACACTTTAAATGTCAGAAATCCTGTTGAAAATTGATCATCCAGTGTTTTTGAGCTGAAAATGACATAATTCTGATACATTATTTGTAATGATTACATTGACAAGAATATTTACAATAATATGTCCTTTATTATTTTGGTTAATTATATATGTATCAGTATTACCATTTCTCTGCACTTGAAGGATCATTTGGCATTTAAACTGAGATTTATTTCCGTTTACTCACTGATAGATCATCACACAATGATTAAAACCCCACGGTGAGAAGTCTTCTTGTTTTTAATCATAAATTTATCATGTCTGTAAGTTACTCTAATCCTGAGTTAATAAGCCTAGTAAACATCATATAACTGCCCGCAAAATGTGGCTCTCTGTTTTTAAGACTTAAACAAGCTGGTCTGTAACAATGGCGGTAAATTAACTTTTGAAACCCTTTGTCTATATAAAATCACTGTTTCTACACAGTTTACTGCAGCATTTAACATCAGACACATGTCTTGCTATAATATTCTATCATACTCTTGTATGTCTTTCCTTTATAAAAACTACAAATTAAACCAGAGTTGTGAGTACAGTGGACCTGTGTACCTGGGGCCATGCAATGAAAACTCTCCATGAACTCAAAGGTTGAATGCAATGTTGCTCCTCATTCCTTTCTACAAGAAATATATATGCAATAGCAGGGTTCGGTAAAACATTGTTGGTTGAATTGACAGAAAGTGGAGCCATCCTTGTGTGAGTGTTTGTTTATACAGGTCAAACAAACCTATCAAAGTCTAACATGCGATTAAATCACTGGATTGACAGAGGTTACAGGTGACAAATGGGTGAACTCCCAGTTGCCTGTGTCATCCACAAAGAGTCTTTGGCATATTGACACTGACAGCAGTGTCCTGAAACCACAGGTTGGAAATAAATTATGAGATAGGACTCCTTAATTCAATACCCAAAAGAACACAAGCTGAACATCAATCACTATCCTCCTCCAGCGTGTGAGCGTGTTGTGTGTGTGTCTGTGTGTGTGTGTGTGTGTGTGTGTGTGTGTCTGTGTGTGTGTGTGTGTGTGTGCATTGTATATATATAACATATATATATATATATATAATATATATATATATAATATATATATATATAATTAAGGAAAATAAGATCTAATATTTTATCCACTGCTGATTTTGCATTTATGGTGGAATAATTAATTTGCATTTTATTGCATGAAGTAATTTGATACAATAGAAAAACAGAACTTAATGTTTGGCACAGAAATCTTTGTTTGAGGTCAGACATTTCCTGTAGTTCTTGATCAAGTTTGCACACGCTGCAGCAGGGATATTGGTCCACTCCTCCATACAAATCTCCATACAGATTTTCTCCAGATCTTTCAGGTGTTTGACCTGTCACAGACAGCACTCGTGAATTCTCAACTCCCTTCAAAGATTTCCTATTGGCTTCAGGTCCAAAGATTGGTTAAGCCTCTCCAAGACCTTGAAATTCTTCTTATGGAGCCACTCCTTAGTTGCCCTGGCTGTGTTTCAGGTCATTGTCATGCTGGAAGACCTGCAGGATTTTAATCCATGAAGACATAATGTGTTACTAATAGTAATCTTTGAGACTGTGGTCCAAGCTCTTTTCAGGTCATTGACAAGGTCCTCCCATGTAGTTCTGGGTTGATTCCTGACCTTTTGCAGAATCATCCTTATACCATGAGGCAAGCTCTTTCATGGAGCCCCAGACTGAGGAAGATTGACAGTCATCTTGTGTTTCTTCCATTTTCTAATAATTATCCTATAGCTCATCCCAGCCTTGTGCGGGTTTACAGCTCTTTCGTTTTGGCCATGGTAGAGAGGTTTGAGTGTGATTGATTGAGTGTGTGGACAGGTATCAATTATACAGATAACAAGCTCAAACAGGTGCAATTAAAACAGGTAATGAGTACAGAGCAGGAGGCCTTCTTAAAGAAAAAATAACAGGTCTGTAAGAGCCAGAATTCTTGCTGGTTGGTAGGTAATTAAAGACTCATTTATGGAATAAAATGCAAATTAATTATTTAAAAATCACACACTGTGATTTTCTGGATTTTCTTTTTAGATTTTTGTCTCTACAATACAAACACCTATAAGAAAGTATTTACACTGGTTGACTTAAAAATGTTTACCAGATGTAGTAAAAATAAAACACAAAAATATAACATGCACATAAATATTCACAGCATTTGCTCAATACTTTGTTGAAGAAAATTTGTTAGCAATTGCTGCCTCAAGTTTTTTTCACTATGATGCTACAGAGTTGACTTAATACCTATATATATATATATATATATATATATATATAGATAGATAGATAGATAGATAGATAGATAGATAGATAGATAGATAGATAGAAGATAGATAGATAGATAGATAGATAGATAGATAGATAGATAGATAGATAGATTCTGGAGTTATATGCCAAACATGAAGAATTAAATATGGCATGAAATATAATGAATATAAAATATGACAGTTTAACTTATTGAATCAAATTGTGATCATGTATAAGTTTTTTAATCATTTTCTATTTGTTTTTCAATGTACTAGTATATACAGTGGCCAAGTAGTGGTCAACCCTCTGCAGATTTTACAAAATGTAAAAGTTGCAAATTAGTTAGAGCCTTCAAACTTTGAATAACAGTAGCATTTACTAACAGATGCCTAAATATTACAATAAAAATAGGTTGCTTAATTTAACATTTTAATAATAAAAATTAGGGTCAAATATAATTCAACCCCTTGTTTTAATATCTTGTGGGATAACCCTTGTTTGCAATTACAGCTATTAATAATGTTTTATAAGACCCGTACAAGCTGGCACAGGTCTCCTCCATGCAGATATTCTACAAGTTGTCTATGTTCTTTGGACATCTCTTGATAACTTTGATCTTGAGCTCCTCACACAAGTTTTCAATTGGGTTAAGGTCAAGAGAATGACTAGGCTACTGCAACACTTTGTTTTTTTCCCCCTGTTAAACTAGGCCTTGGTTTTCTTGGCTGTGTGCTTGGGGTCTTTGTCCTGCTGATAGATAAAATGATCACAAGAATCACAAGAATCACTGCCCCCAACACACAGATTTGGTTCAATAATGTACAAAAATGTGATCTCCACATCACATATTTCCCCACATATTTTACGAGCTCTTTATGTTGAAACAAGGAACTTTATGTGTAAAGGCAGTGTAAGCAGCAAGGTCCATTACTTGAGGGGGGGCATACATAAATAGATGCTCATGCAATGGTTGGATAAAGGTATGGTGGGCTCTTGTATTTTTTTTGTTAAAATACTGTTATACTGTGTTATGTTACTTTTAATACAAAATTGAAATGGTCTTGACACATTCCAGACCCATGTTTCAGATCTTTGTTCTTCAGCAAATGAAATATTTTTTCCTGAGCTTATTAGGCACTCATTAGGTTCAGAGTGGCAAAGATCATTCTGTTAACTTCAAAATTCATTGCGCTGCTAACACCAGTTGTCTCTACAGTCATAAACATAATATAATTAAAACACACATTCCAGCACAACCAGGTCCTTTCTTCTCCTTTTCCATCTCTGTGGGACACATTAATGAGTGATTTTAGCTGTACTCTACCATTCAAAATTAATTGTATAATAATGAGTTATGCAATTTATTACATTCAAATTCAGTGTTGAACTTTAATACTGTGTAGTTTTTAGGTTTATAAATCTCATCATTTTAATTAATAAGAAAAGGCAGGGGAAATTCACATGCCTTTTAAATGATGCTTACTGTGATTAATTATATGTTATATTCTTAATCAAGTACTTAAAAGACTATGAGATTTTGCTCTGTGTACCACATTAAGTAAAAAAAAAAAAAGCATGTATGCAGGTTGAGCATGTGCATGTGCAAAGAGAAGTAAATATGCACTGGAAAGCTCATTTGGCATTTGAACTGGGATTTTTGCTGGCTTTTACATGCCATTTTCTAAGCTTCATAACTCAGAATCAGAGTAAACTGCAGAGATTATACACTTTCATCTGATGTAATCAAAGTAATTGAGCTCAGAAAACAGCTTAAATGATCTAATAACATTCTGTGCTCAGGAAGCCCCTGAAGTCCTGGAAGCAAAGGCCCCTGGACACTATCCAGTGCATTCTGGGAACACCTCACTTTTTTGCCTTTTGGAGATGCCCTGACCCAGTCAACTAGTTATTACAGCTTGCGTCTTGTCATAGTACATTCGATTTTTATGCTCACCCATTTTCCTGTTTCCAACACTTCAGCTGTGCACTTGCTGCCTGATATGTCCCACCCCTTGATAGACATCATCACTGTTTTTCAGTTAACTTCACATCAGTGGTATTAATGTTATGGCTGGATTACAGGAGCTATGGATAAGAGCTTTGTAAGAGATGTGTGTGTTCAGCAGACAGCTTTTTGCTGATTTTGGCTGAGGCCCAGCGGATTCTGTGCTTTTCAGTCCTGGAGTGCCTTAGTACTGCAGAGTTTACTCTTTTCACACACCTGATTCAGCTCATGAAGGGTTTGGCAATTATATCAGCCAAGCTGTGCAATTCAGTAGCTATTCAGAACCAAAACAGGGAAACACTGCTCCATTTAATGGATAAAAAATTGAGCTAAAGAAAAACAGTATGGGATGAAGTGCTATAGAAACTGCCTCTCATACCCGTCAGCCTCAGATGCGTGGAAATCACTCCAAACAAACACGATGAAATTGCATTCATCTCATAAATAGCTTTTTGGTCCAAGAAGACACTGAGAAAAGTGGCTGTATATTAGCTCCAGCCACTGTAGCACTGCCTGTCTAGCAGTGATAGTGCTGGTGTGTGTAACACCTGCCACTTCTATTCATAAATAAGGATAGCCTATTGTTCTGTTAGCAGTGCAGCTATGAACACTTTATATTACATTTTGATTTTGAACACCCCCGACCCAACCACAACCTGGCATTCAAAAATGTGCAAGCTGCCAACATTGAGTCATGTACAATTTATTACCATTTTAAATGCCTGGAATCACTATTCATATTGAAGGGCATTTATATTACAGCCATGTTTTCCTAAATTCTTTTTCCATTTATCAGGTAGAGGCATAACTTTCAAAGCTATCAAATAAAAATAAATAAAATGATGAATTAGCATTTTATTTTAATATATATTTGAATTAGCAGTACTTTTTTCTTCTGGTTCTCACTTAAAAAACTGTGAGGTAAAACTACTCAATAAAGTTTTCACTGGTTCATGCATACTAAGGCAACTGCAACCTAATAACTGCAAGGCAAAACAACTTGTAAAATTAAAGCTAAACTAATCCTAGCGAAACAAGATAGAAGCTAGTTAGATGCATAAAGTCCTTCAAAGAAGCATATTATATGTAAATATCAGTTAGTTAAAGTCCCTATAAACCCTCCGACCTCACCCAGCCTTAAAATAGAGAAAAATGAGCCTCCCATCCTGAGAATACAATGGGCCTGTCTTTCTATATAAATATGCATGGATCTATTAGTGCAAATAAATGGCATTAGCAAACACAAGGCCTACACAAAGAGGAGAAGCTTAAATTAAATTGGAGGACACTCACCTCTATCAATTCAAGTTAAAATGAAAAAAAAAAAACATAAAAGATTCCCTCACACTGCATTAGTTTCTTTAATTTGATTTTCAGACTGTGTATTCAGGTTTCCAGTTCCAAGTGACCAAATCCAATATGTATGGTAAGACTGTGGTCACATGTGCACATGTACACATTGGTTTCCATAGTAATTATGTAAGTGTGAATATGCCATGTAGGAAGGGGAAATACTTAACTTACCAGTCATATTTGTTATCTTAGGTATTGATGTGTACTGTTACTGAATGACCATATCTAACCAGCAGAAGAATCACACTCTATTTTACAAATATATATATAATATATTTTCCAAGTACAACATGAACAAAATGGGACATGTTCATAGATCACATTAGCTTACTAAATAATAGAATCTTCCTGTGATATATAGAGTCAGACTTCTAATGTACTGCTTATTAAATCTGTTTTTTTTTTTATATAGTAATAGTTGTATGACTATTATGAATTTGATTTAATTCTGATTCAGCCTGTTGTCCATCTGTTTCTCTACATACATACATAAATTTTTTAGCTCCCTTTCACCCTGTTCTTCAATGGTCAGGACCCCAGAGGATCACCAGAATGCAGGTATTATGTGGGTGGAGGATCATTCTCCAGAACTACAGTGACACTGAAATAGTGGTGATGTGTTTGTGTGTATTGAGCTGGTATGATTGGGCACAGCGGTGCTGCTGGAGTATTTAGAACCCTCAGTGTCAATGCTGGACTGAGAATATTCCACCAGAAATATCCAGCTAACAGCATCCTGTTGGCAGTATCCTGTGGGCACTGATGGACTAGAAAAACAGAAACTGTGCAGAAACACAGAAATACACACATGAACTTCTGTCTCTGACTTTACATCTACAAGGTGGAGACACTAGGTAGGATTGTCTAATAGAGTGAGGTTGATACAGTGTTTAAACACTCCAGCAGCACTGTTGTGTCTGATCCACTCATAATAGTGTAACACACACTTACACACCACCATGGTGTCAGTGTCATTGTATTGGCACCACCCACATAATGTCTGCTCTGCAGTGGTCCTATGAGGTCCTGACTATTGAAGATCAGGGTGAAAGGAGGATAACAAGCTATGCAAATAAACAGTGTGTGTGGTTGATGGACGTTTTAAACATGGAGATATATGGACAAAATATTGAGACACCTGCTCATTCACTGTATCTTCAAAAATATTAAAAAAAGAGTTTATCCTGCTTTTGTTGTAGTACTTGTCTCTAATCTACAGGTAAGATGTTGTACGAGATTTTGGAGTATTGCTATGATTATTTGATTGTGTTCACCAACAAGAGCATAAGTGAGCTCAAGATGTTGGATGATCACCACCCCAACTCATCTGCAACTGCCCAACTCATTCCAGAGCTATTGGAAGGAGAACCATCATTCCACTGCTCTACAGTTCAAAGCTGAGAGCCCACATCTGGCATTAGGCATGGTTTCAATAGATTCATGTTCATCATCTCCAGAGAGACCTATTCCATTTGCAGTACTTCTCTACAGCTACTAGACAGGCTGTGTATGCATTTGCACATCTATGCAACTTAAACTGAATGAATTTTTTAGAAGGGGTACCCACAAACCTTTGGACTTATGTGAACTTGCACCATAACTTTGCCACATGTTCTGATGTGAAGAGTCAAAGTGCGCTGAGTAATGGTCAAACACACATTAAATCTGACAATTTGGTGAAACTATTGGTCAAAATAAGTAACTTTGAAAATTTGTATGAGTGTCTGTTTTAACATGTACTAACAAGTTCCCATAATGTTATTTTTTACACTGGCTTAATAGCCTTGTTGTTTTAATAATTGTCAGTGTATTGAAATTATGGAAATGTGATGGTCTGATTGATCAACACTACTACACAATAGAGGAAACAAGTATTTGCAACCAGAATCTATCCAGATCAATTTGTCATGTGTTCCTAGATCTTTTAATGAACCACAAGCCAGCTGGTGGAGCAAATTAGACCACATATGACCTATCAATTAGACACTTTGTGCATAGTGTTCACTACAGAAACAGACATATTTTTAAACCATTTGCCTTGCAATACTTCGAACCAACAAACGGACACCTCTTGCAGCTTTAATATGTTGCTAAATAGTCATTGTCTTATATTTTGAGATATTTTTACTATAAAACAAGCTGATGGCAATGTATATAATGCATCCATTTATAATATCAATTTGTGCTGATCATGTATAAGGTATTTCGAGTTTGGCCTGGAGTTCTGGGTGGCTTCTTCAAGCCAGGTAGGCCAGAGTGTGGTCCTTAATGGTCACAACAAAAAGTTGTGTGTCATTCATAACTGAACTGTAAATATTTGCTTAATTCATTTTAGTCTGAGCTTTTTAAACACATTTACTATTGTGGTGGATTTTAAATGGATAATATGCAATATGCCCTTTTTCCAAACCACAAGACAACAGCTATGAAACAAAACCAAACAACTTTCCACCTGGGACACATCTATACATATGTATGTACTGTAGGGTGAAGGTGAGCAAGGTGAGAGAGATGATGACTCTTGACATTTGAGTGAGGGAAGAGAGTGTGTGTGCGTTTTTTGTCAGTGTGAGAGTTAATGTTGCCTGTGGGGCGATGAAGCAGCTCAATTGTGCATTGTGCGTGTGTAAGATTGGGAATGGGTGCACTGGAGTGCTTAATTGAGTAGGATCTGAGCCAGGCCTGGGCACGAGTGTCCTTTTACCTCCATTCCATCTTCTCCAGCAATATACTGCCTCCTGCACACAACACACATACATACAAACGCTCACTTTACAATTTAATGTTTTTAATTAAATTAAATCAACTACATCACAGATGTGTAAACGTGATTCTGATTTGATATAATGCACAAAAGTAACTTTTCTCTACAGAATTTTTGATGGCCGATTCTAGATTAATAAATCAGCCAAAAATATTGTATAGCAGTTTATCTTAGTGGACTTTGTGGAGTCCAACAGGGTGAGACAATAATTCTGACAATAAGAAATTGTTGGCTTATATATAGAAATAGTTTACAGGGTTAAAGACCCATCCTTGTAAAGTAGGAATTTTGAAATACACTGTACAGCATTACTAGCATTTACACAGATATCTTCAATCACATTATCAGTTAAAAATGTATGATGTTCTCATGCTGCTTTGTGTCATACTAAATGTGCTGTTTACTAAAGATGAAAAAAGAAAAGAAAAGAAAGAAAGTAAAAACCATGGTCAATGTAAAGGCTATTCCCAAAGAGCTTGATATTTCTGACTTGATAGTTCCTGCCTCAATGAAAATGAAAATAAGGATGAATACCCAGGAAGACACAGCTCGGCTAGATATGTGTTGAAAATCCGCAGTTATTATGTCCATTGGAAAGATGAAACAAAACAAGAGTTTTTTGGTAAATCATACCAACTTGATATTCACAAGAAAATGACAAAGTTCTCAAAGAAAGAACACCAGCCTTAGTGTGGAATTTTACAGGAGGCTCACTAATATATTGGGGTTACATCTCTTCTCATGCTGCCTAGACTGAGTCTGTTCAAGGCACACTAAAATTTCAAGACTTTCAAAGCATTCTGAAGCAAAATATACGGTAAGGTGTAGACTCGGAACGCTGTATCTCAGTCACAGGCATGAATCCTCCAGTGGCCTGCTATTAGTCCTAATCTAAATTACTTCAGACAACTGTGGAAGAGATGGGGGCCATATTTCTTAATAAAAGTGGGCCAATGATCAGTTCAGAAGTGATGAAAAGATACAGAAAGAGCTTGACTGCAGTTGCATGTTATAAGGGTGGTAAGCCATGTAAAAAATAATAAAAGGAGAAGAAGTCATACATAAGGAGTAGTAAAAAAAAATAGTAGTACATGAGCCAAGCCAGGTCAAAACTGTTTGTCAGGACTAGACAAACAGGAGAACTCAAAACAACCAAGTGTCAAAACCATAAATTATACAACAAAAGAAAAGACAAAGAGGGTTACATAATGTGGGGCAAACAGTTGGTCTGTGAACATGTAGTAAACACGATGGTGTCCATGAGGTTCTGGGTAATGGAGGTGTTAATGGAAAGGTGGCAGTGAGGGCAGGAGAGATGGGTAAAGTGCTGTATACCTGTATGTGATGTAATATTTTGGATACTGTATGTATCCAAAATATTACATCATGGACCCCAATATTTTAGTTTGTTCCATTTTCCTTTGTGTAATTATTTAAACCATGATGCTTATATTTAAACAAAATATTTGTTCAGTTGTTTTTTGAAGAAAGTGGAACATAAAGTGATTTTGGTTTTATGTAATATTACTGATATTGATGTTCTTGGTTAGTTCATGCATAACACTAATCTTCTTGAAAGTGTTTTTTGTTTTTTGTTCTTGATCATGAATTGATGAATGTTCCATAAATCTTCCAGAACATTTTACAGGAAAAGAACAAATCCTTAACCTTTAGAGCCCTCGGTTAATTTTGTGGGATGTGTTCATTGTTTGATGTACTTTTATTCACCAAAAGATTTTGTGGCTACTCAAATGTGTCTTCATTTGAGATGGAAGTCTTAAGAGAATTTAAATATTTGTATGACTTTGACCATATTTTGTACTTTTTTATTATTGTATTGTATTGTTTGTATCAGCATTATCCCTTCTCAGGATTTCTATTCTGAAATTTGAACACTGTGCGAGCCAAAAAGAGAGAGCAAACCCCCTCCTTTCTAATTTTCCTTAATAACCAAATGTCATAAGCCCTCTGTTTAGTCAGAGTCTGCATGCAGGTTGAGTATGTACACATGGTCAGAGCAGTAAACATACACTGGAATGGTTAGCTGGGTACGTCTTGTAGTTTGTAAAGAAATGTTTATGTAGGTTACTCTGACCACAATGTCAAGTGAGCCAGTGATAAAAATGAGCCTGGTATTAAAGGTTGTATGATATTAAGTATAGATTCAATGATGTAATAAAGGCCTCACATTTAATATTTCATGAAAATGTTGATTATAATAACATTATAATTATAAATAGATACAGTACATCATGTGTTTTACAGCTGTTTATAGTTCATCTAAAAATAGATCATAATGATTACCTTGTGATCTTTCAATCAACACAATCTGTATGTACTAATTTCATGAGTGATGTTAGACATCTGAATACAATGCAAGTGCAAACCAATGCCATCTTTACACACAATCACACAAGCAGACACATACTGATGCACACATGTCTGTCCATCCATGGCCTGACACAGCTTGAGGGCAGAGTGTGAGCAGAGATGGCGTGACAGGCTGATTGATGCTTCCAATCTGGCTCCATCGCACACCATTCGACACACACTGTCACAGTGAGGGGGGCTCACCCTGATCCACTCGGCCTGCTGAGATGAACAGACTAAAGGAGGCAAAGAAGGAGAGAAAAGATATGAAGAGCATTAATGCAGCATTAAAAGAACTATGGCCAGCTACCAGGGGGCATGAAAGAGAACGTAGATAAGGCGAGGTATGGTCAGGGCTTATCTTACTACAAAGGCTCCAGCAGCAGATGGTTGTTGGATATGTACTTACAATGGTTTGTACTAGGGCAGCAAGATATGGATGAAATGCTAGTACTGTGATTATACTTCTAGTTACTGCATTTCAATATAATGTATATAGTGTGGCCAAATAGATATTGTCCTTGTCACACTAAAACCTTGTAACCCTTGATTGATTCTTAATGTTTGAAACACCAGTTTTCTAGCACCAGCTGTGTATTTCATTAAAAGTGTCAAAGAAAACATTTATTGAGTACTTGTTTTAATAGTATGTGACTTTGCTTGGGGTGAAGTATGCTCTGATTCAATAGTAACAACCCTGTTTATACTTCTTCAGAGGACTCACAGAAAAATAAACTACAAGATCTGCTTTTATAGGCTAGATTACGGCACTATGATAGCTCTCAGGGCATAGCTAGGTTAATGTTTGCCTTGTTGTACTTTCCATTCCAATATATATTATTTACCTTCTGATATATTTTCTAGAGGCTGAACAATGAGGAGAGGAGATGGTAAAAGCAGTTTGCCGAACATTAGCTTTAAACCTATCAGAGATCCCTATTAACAGATTTTGAAGTTTGAGTGTCTGTTCTGCAGACCCTTTACAAAAAAAAGTGTCTGTTGCTGTTGTTGTTGTTTTGTTTTTTTTGGGGGGAGTGGGGATTCCCTTTTAAGTAGATGTCATGTATCAGTCCTGTTACTCTGCTGTGTCCCTGTCTTGTTTTCGTTTTTGTCTTTCCCCATGTGCTTCTGAGTTTATTTTGGTTATTTTGTCTCCTCCCTTGCTCTGCTCTTTCCTGTCTGTGTCTCATGATTAACCTTGTCCCTTCATTTCCCAGCTTCAGGTGTTTATAAAGTGTCCCTGTTTTTAAGACCTTTTGTTTCACTCAGTCTTTGCCAGTCCTTTTGATTGTTTCAGTAGAGATCCTGGCAGTTTGCTTGTTTGTTTCCATGCAGTTCCTTTGTTTGCATAGGTTCAGTGTTTGAGTACCATTGTCTGTTTGCATCCATGGTTTGTTTTCCTTTAGTTTATAAAATGCTCAACTCCAGCACATACATGCGCCTCCATTGTCTTCACGTTCGTCTGCTCAGCGTGCTCAATCATTGCAGTAGGAAACAGTGTTTGAGGTTCATAGTACGTTTGACATTCTAGTCCCCCTTTAAAAATGTAGCAAACATTCAAAGTACAAAACATACCTTCTCTTTTCAGAAACATGAAGGGATAGAGAAGTTAAAAATTGGCTGCATTTAAACCAATAAACTTTTGTTTGATTACCCCACAGTTTGCTGTGCTGTGAATGCTCAGGATGCTCACAGTACAGGCCTTATGGCTGGTCAAAGGATTTCTGCAATATCTTGATATTAATCTTGTGAATGTCAATATCATGGTAATGGTTAACAAGCTATTTACTGTATATCCCTAGTTTCCACTTCTGAAGATATATCTGTAACAGAAGGTCTGCTGGTAAAATATCACCACACTGACAACTTGGCCTGATGCTCCAAGCAGTTCCACTGGAGACTTTCTCCGTGCTTCTAAAGAAAGAATTAGTCACACTGTCTCCTCCAGTCTCTCTACACAGCTACAATCTAGTTTTCTGTGGGAAAAAAAGTGTTCACCACACGTCTGAGCCATGTTGCAGGAGAATCAAGGGACTAAACAAGCAGCAGCACAACAGGAGCATTTAGAAAAGGTCACAACTGGCATTGAAATAGTCTCTTTTAGTCTTACTTTAAAAAAAACTCTGATTCCTCATCATAGCACACAACAAAACACACCGTTAAAGGTTATTCTGAATGCCAGCACAAAATGTGGAGAACTCCATGAGGAAATGTGTTCAAGAACAGAAACAGCACTGCAGTTTGCAGGCAGTGAGTATTCATTTAAATGTTAATAATACTACCCTAATTTTCAGACTGGTTTAATATCGTTTTTTGCTGGATGTTTGTATAATTTACACAATTTGTTGTGCAATGATTGTATTGTAGCTTGTATTCTACTACACTTAATCTGCTCTGCTGGTTAACCATTAGAGACCACCCTTCATGTATTCAACTTCCAGTGAAAACATCCAAGTACAAATTAATCCATAAAGAAGGGACATTCACTGAGAAAATGAGTGAAATAACAGGATCGTCCAATATTGAAGTTAAACAAAAGACTATAAGATACAGAAAACTGGGACCCCTGACAAATGTGCAAGACCTAGCAGACAACCAAATCTGTCCTAATCCGATAAACAGCACTTAAACCAGTTCTGCTCAACCATTTTGGTAGAGCACTTTTTGAGTCACTATATCTTATTGTAGTAGGCATTGAACTTAACTCAAAATGATTGTGCCATTTCTATCAGTCAGCAAAGGTATGTCAGGCTAAATAAATCCACTGGAGGTCAAGGTTTTTGGTGATAATTTTGCTGATACACCACCACACAGAATAAATGTTGTTTTTTAAGTTAAAAAAGTTAACAAAACTAACATGGTATTGCACTTTACATAGAGGCATAAACCAGATGTATACCAGATGCAAAAAAAAAAAAAAAAGATGACCCAACACTGTGTGTCTCAAAGGATGTGGAACTGATCAAGAAGCTGTAACTGAGAAATGAAAAATGAAATGTTCAACTTCCGAGACAACTTTGGAAATGTGGAAAACTATGGACAGATTTCTGCTTAAAAATTTAAGTGAGTCTCCCAAAAGATTGAAAACTGTAATAAATGTAAAATGTGGACACACTACACACTGAGACATTTAAATTTAATTGTTGAGGTAGTTTTGCTTTTTGCTGTTATATATACATACATCAAATATATTTCTTTCTGACTTCTGTAAACACAGGTGATAGGCTGTATTGCACGAAGGCTCTGGAGGAATGTTGTTTTGTCCCACTCTAAATTTGCTTAGATGTGCTTCAATAAAGTTGTTCTTCATCCCTCTTGATGTTTCAATTTGTATTTGTTTAATACAACTTTGTTCAATAAACATGTAAATCAACTCCAAAAACAGATGCCTCTCTAAAACAAGGATCGATATAATGTGTGCTGATTTTATTACACCTCCTTCTGCAGGCTGCCAATTTTGAACCAACTCCGGCTGATTAAAAGAGTTTATTTGGAACCACATTATGTTGCATGTCAGACACTGTTACTGCCAACTGTAATTGGTAACTGTGTAGAATCAGAAAATGGATTTGTGAGAACAGAGCAATATACCTGTAATAGGACGACTACAACTGGAATGTAATGAATGAGCATTTTCTAGTACTTGTATCAATGGCTATTCAATAGGTATTCTGGCCTTAACTAGCAACAGTATGTTATGGAGGTTACAGAGACAGATTCATTTCCCCTGTAATTCTATTCACAATACCTCACAATGACAAACTGAGAAAAGTTTGTTTGTTTGCAAATTTATTAAAAAATAATAATAAAAAACAATGTTGGACCTCTGTCAGAGTGACCATTGGATACTTGGTCACCTCCCCACCTCTATGAAGTGTCCTTCTTCCATTTACAGATAGTGGAGGCCACTGTGTTCATTGAGATCTTCAAGGCAGCAGAAAATTTTCTGTACTCTTCTCCAGATCTGTGTCTCGATACAATCCTCTCTCAGATGTTGACAGACAATTCTTGGCTTGATTTTATTTGATGACATGCACTGCCTTCTAAGGGACCTTATATAAACACTTATATGTCTTTCCAAATCATGTCCAATCAACTGAATTTACCACAGGTGTCCAATCAAATTGTAGAAACATCTGAAGGATGATCAGTGAAAACAAGATGTACCTGAGCTCAATTTTCAGTGTCCTGGCGAAAGCTGTGAATAGTTATGTACATGTTATATACAGGGGTTGGACAGGGGTTGAAACTGAAACACCTGTCATTTTAGTGTGGCAGGTTTCATGGCTAAATTGGAGCAGCCTGGTGGCCATTAATTGCACATTGCACCAGTAAGAACAGACTGTGAAGGTTCAGTTATCAGGTAAGACAGTTTTGCTCAAAATGTTGCAATGCACACAACATTATGGGTGACGTACCAGAGTTCAAAAGAGGACAAATTGTTGGTGCATGTTTGCTGGCGCATCTGTGACCAAGACAGCAAGTCTTTGTGATGTTTCAAGAGCAGCATACCACAAGAAGGACCAACCACATCCAACAGGTTTAACTGTGGACGCAAGAGGAAGCTGTTTGAAAGGGATGTTCGGGTGCTAACCCAGATTGTATCCAAAAAATGTCATTCCCAAGACGAATTGACACTGTATTGGCAGCAAAAGGAGGCCCTAGTACACCATACTAATAAATTATTCATTATCCAACCCCTGTATGTTTTTATTTTTAACAAACGTTTCTCACTTAATTATTGTGGGGAATTGTGTGTAACATTTTGAATTATTTTTTGGAAAAAAAATAATTTAAAACATTATAGAATAAGATTGTAACAAAACAAAATGTGCAAAAAGTGAAGCACTGTCAATACTTTCTGAACGTATTCTAAATTAAGCCAGTGCTCACTGGGAATAAGTCAATGAATGACATAGAATAAAGAATCTCTCTCTCTCTCTCTCTCTCTCTCTCTCTCTCTCTCTCTCTCTCATTCACTCTCTCTTTGCTTTCTCCTTTAGGACAAACCTGACACTTGAGTGGATTTTAATTATCTTCTTTCACATTATATTTTCCAGGCTCTTTCATCCATCCAAGCATTCTAACTGCAGCATGTGTCACAATTTGACTGAGGTCAAAGGTCATCTTTGCGTCTGAAGACAGAGAGAAAGAGGGACAAAAGAGAGGTCATGGAAACTAATCCACCACCACTCACCAAAGCTCCTGTTGAGGTTGAACAGGTACATAACACCTAATATTTGTATCTCTGTTATACATGCTCACACAGAACCCATTCACTCTCTTGGAATCTCCTCTGCCTATGTATTATTAGACCACCATCTGTTCATATCTCATATATTACCATCATAGACACCCACACACATACATACACATATATGCATCCCCAGCTTTAGCATGACCTCATTTTAATACAAGTTGGGTATAATGTTGTAAGCGATGCGTCAACTACTGTAGCTGTCAAAGCTTGGCAATTATTTACAGTAACACCCTGCAGCAAGTTGCAATGGCTGTCACATGGAGCTGTCTTCCACTGCACTGATGTAAATACACTCGGTAAGCAAATGAGCTGTGGTGAGAATCAACTATTCACATCTAGCTAAAAAGATTAGGATCAAAAACCTCTTGAAATCATTTTAGCTAAGGACAATGCTATGCTCCAACACTCAAAATGCTTCCTTTTACTGAACGGAACAATTATAAAAGCAGCATGCCCTCAAACCATAGGAGAGTAGGAGCTCAATTTAAAAAAAAGAAACATTATTTATTCTCTGTGTGTGATTTTACTGTTATGAATAATTGTTTTGACCACAATTATATTGCATGTCAAAACAACACCTCAAATACAATATACCATTAATTTCATAGAGTAAATAAATTGTTTCATTTTACACATATGCAAGAGTGGTATGAAAGGCAAGGAAGATATGATTACCTGCCAGTGACACTGGAGCAGCTTTGTGTTGCATCAGTCAGGAATAAAATGGCCAGAAATATAAATGTGTTTGTAAGTGGGGCACAATGAGGCCAAAAAGAAGATTATATGTATAAAGAGCATAATAAACTGGGGTCCTTATAATAGGTTATAGCTAAGCTAATGGCAAGGCACTTGAATATTGTGTGCACATTCTGTATTGTATATAAACTTTTGAAAGACATGTTTAAACAGACGCTAACGCAGACCTTGTATGCACAACTTCTTGTTTGGTGTAACAAAAAAAAGCAAAATTTATTTAGATACCACAGGAAACAAAATCCTGATTAGACATTTTTCATTGTCCATTTCATGAATTGAATTTTGTGTTAGCATCCATAATATAATTGTGGAATTACATATAATATAATCAAATATAATATAATTCAATATAATATAAATAGTTAATATAGTTAATATTATAATATAGTAGTGTAATAGGTGACTAGTGGACTAGTATAATAACACCTGCAGAGTTTAAACATTAGAGAACAAACAATATTACACATATATATTTCCTAATTCCCAAAAACCATTAAGTACCTTTATTGTCATTAAGCAAGTAAGAAACCAAAAGTCTTCCATTCTTATGTATCATCTTTGGAAATCTGGGGCAAGAGATTAGGGTCAGCTATGCTATGGTAAAAGAGAAGGTTAATGTCTTATGAGGGACAAGTCTTGTGAATGACATAGAGATTAATTAAATGCTTCAGAAAAATGAGGAATTGTAATGCTTCCAGACACAGGTAGTTGCGGACATACACGCAGGGTTATATTTATTGACAGGGTACAAATTTACACTAAGACAAGTAACCATGATAACAAGGCACACAAGCAGTCACAAAGCCACATAGCCACAAGGCCACAAAGACCGACAAGGACAAACAGAGACCAGGGACTAATATACACAATGACATTGGACATGGCTGGGACATGATAACGATGGGGCAGGGTTACAAATGGAACACAGCTGGGAATGGGAGGAGACATGACATGTGCTCTAAAGCACATGGGATGGTAAACAAAAGCAGCCAGATCACAGGGACAAGACAGATACCTGACAGGAATAGAGAGCAACTGAAACTGCTCATCATCCATAGCAAACCATATCAAAACAGGTAGGGTCTTGGTCATGCATGGCTTCCAAAAAATCTGGATCATTTGAAAATATCACCAAGGGCGTTCTAATCTCATTGTCATTGTTCATTTTGTAATCACTTTTGTTGACTGATAATAAGTCAAATTGATTGTGTTTTGCAAAGCACAATAAAGTGCAGTTATTGGGCCCCTAGGACTAGCACTTTTGTATAGCATGTTATCATTTATTAATAGGATTTTGCACATATCAATATATAACAATACCAAAGACATTACGTTGTCTACAATGTTACGACTCCAAAACCATTAATTTGCATTTCAGGAAGAGCAATGGTTTTGATCAGTCTGCCCTTGAAAATGTTAACAATTCTACTGTGGAATGAGAGTTTATAAAGAGAAAGCATAGGTCATATATTCAGCAGGAAATATTTTATGTATTTTTGTAAACTAGATGCATTTATTTCTATATGATATAAAGAGTCTTTTATATTTTATGTAAAACTCATACAGTCTTCTACAAGCAATATAGCACACCAGAACAAAAGCACAGTTCAAGCTCACAGTACTTTGATTTAGAAAACATCTTTTTGAAAACAGGCAGTCTGTACTTCAAAACCTACTGCAGAGCCCATTCAACTATCAAAAGCATACATGGCATCACACATTTATACAAATGCTTCACTTTCTTACATTCTGTCGTAATGTGACACTTCAGCTAAGAAGTGTTGGCAAGAAAGAAAGGCAAGAAAATGTGCTTAGAATATCTGCTATAAATAGCCTGGATCCCAGGGGAGCTGAATATTTTTATCAAAGGACTTGGGGACATATCCAGGTTAGGCTGATGTGGTATGAGTCCAAAGACAGAAGAGGCGAAAATTAGACAGCATTTTCCTTTAACACTGAGTCGTTTTGCCTAGACTACATCTATAAATACTCCACTGCAACCAGAAGTTGTTGGGGGTTTTTTGTTGTTTTTTTCCATGATGCCTTTCACTTTGGCAAGTGAATACTTTGCCTTTCTTTCATTCTGTTGCAGTTCCCCCAGACTGAGGAGGATAATCCATTCCCTTTGAACAGGCTGAGTTGGACAGAGCATTCAGTCAGGGAGTTCGCAGACTGCTCTCTTTGTCCTTCTTTCCCTCCCTCTCTGCTCTTATCTCCGCATCCAGCAGGCCTGACACAGATGACCAAATAAATGTAGCTTCGGCAGCACAGGATTCCAAACAACCCCCTAGTTTTTGCACCCCTTAGAGAATTAAGACTGTAAACCTGCTACTGGGTTCATACACCACTGCTCTGTTTTACTGCCATTGGTCCAATTATTTGATAGGAATCTGGTGATTATTTCCATTTATGTGCACATCTAGAGCACAGACTGTCCTCCGTGGAAGAATAAAGCATGCTGTTATTTACAAAGATTTCCCCTGTTAGCGTTATCAGTGTAATGAGCGCTTTATATAACTCATCAAAATCTAGTCCTTGTTTGGGAAATTACTGGAAATAATGAAGTTTACCAGTGAGTGGAGAGTCTATAAGTAGGCCACACCAAAGTGAACATATACAAATCTGTTACCGTTAACAGATTATACAAATTCTGTTACTGTTTTTTAGTGACAGTCATTAATGTAGTCAGTAAACAGGGATCTTTGACTTTTAAAGTAGACCATAGCTTTAAACTTTTGACTTCTTTAAAGCACATGAAACTATAGCTCATCACTCAAGCCCCCAACCATCATCACAGTCCTGTGATAAACAACCTTTAGAGTACTAAATGACTGAAGACCGGTTGCCCTGACCTCTTCTACAGACTATTACAGCTATAGTGTATTACAGAGCCTCTGCTGGACCCCATGTAGTTCACAGCAGGAGCAAAGAGGTCTGTCAATGATGCAGTAAACTTCCCTTACACCTCAGCAGTTCAGTTTATTTTTGCTACAGCAACTATTTTAGCTTAACATGCCATGTTATATAAACTATTACTAGTACAAAATCAAATTAGAGTGCTTTGCAAAGCAGTACTTACTAGTAGAAACACTTGTTTCAGATATCAGCTATGAAATGTTTACTAACATCACTATCAGATCTACAGATCTACACTGACGTGCCAAGTGTCATGGTATGACAGTGTGTAAATCGATTATGAAGTGGTGTTATCTCAGAGTACAACTTGGGAAGTGTTGTCTAGAGAGGTTAATACTGGACAGCATGCTCACGGTAAGACAAGTGAAATGTGAAGCTGAGTGAAATATAAGGTTCCATTTCCAAAGCAGTCATTTAACATTCCTTCTTCCACAAGGTCACGTGTGTATCTGGAAAATGTCATAGAATACATTTCCACCCACAGTACACAGCACAGCAGCTGCTCAGGAGTGCTTAATTATGGTGACCGGTGGCATCTCAATGCAATTGCCGATGCTAACAGACAAGTGACTCTGGCAAAAATCACATTGATCACAACTGAAATCACCACTTCATAAACTGCTAAACAAACCATAATCACAAGCTAGGCAAAAGATAAATCCTGAGTCACAAAATTACACCAAACAAGTTTGGCATTCAAAAGCTATCTTCTGAAGTAATTTCGTTTCATAATACATTTACATACTTTACATTTAATTTACATAACCATGACTTTTCAGTATATGTGGGTGCAGGGCCAACAGGAGGGCATGTGGGTGTAAATTAAATAAATCATCAATTGTATATTAAGACTCATGTAATTGCTATATATTTTAAATATATAAAATATATATTTTAAGGAACAGGAAACTTACATATTGTCCCTATCCAATGAAAATCAAATCTTCTAGTCTCCAAATCTCCGAATTTGTCCATTTTTTTATTTTCTCTATACTTTGAATCTGGCAGTTGTTCTTTATATTGTATCAGAATTTCTGGGTATCAGAATGGACCAATAGAAATGCTGCAAAATGACTTTAATCACTCTTATTTTACATTAACTTCCATTCAAAGTTAAGAGCACTTTTGTACTGTAAAGTCTCCATCTTTTTTATTGGACAGCAATTATATATACAACAGCTTTACTAAGATAATACTTGAAGTCCTAATGAATGATGTTTACATAAGTTGCTTATCTCATTGTATCCTTGTTACAACCTGTAACCAGTCCTTGTGCGTCACAGATTCTCTAAGTGTTTTAAAGTCTCTGAAATACTGAAATAGAAGAAATGAGAGAAAGAAATGAGAGAATGGAAAGGTTGGAAAGTACACATAGACCAGGTTTGCACTGGCCATGTGTGGAGAGGTTTCAAGCATGTCACACTGACTGCTTGTTGTCTGCTAAGTCATACTCTTATGGTCACAGGACCCTCCGTAGAGCAGTCAAGAAATTTTACTGCTACATTCCAGGCCATGTTTCCTTCACAGCAGCTGTCAACAAAAACATTCTGAACTTCCTGATTTCTGAAAGACTACAAATGCAAACTCCATTTTGACACATTGTATCACCATGATATTGCAAAAAGAGTGCATGTTAAAAATCTATATCCCTCTTTTTGATAAAGTAATGAGTTAGAAAATGAAGAACAAATGTAAAACTATTAATAACAACAGTGTTTGGGGCATGGTTGTGCCCAATCTCTCCCATCACACTATTTCAATTACTGCTCAAATAATAAATCAAACGTAGTTCAGCCAGATGTGCATAGCAAGAATGTATATTAATCAAGGATATGGCAACTAATTTAAACACAGGATTGTTTCAGATCTGTAAACAAATTCCCATGACAGCAGAAGCAATGTACAGTATCACTTCTTTTCCGCAGGGAGAGTTCTTATTTGTCTGTTCCGCTGGATAAAGGGGCCCTCAAGAGAGCAGGAAAACAGTTCAGAGACAACACACAGACATCTGAAGTCCTTCTCTCTCCCTTACATCTGCCAGCATGACACCAATCAACGCTGCACTCCAAACCCGCTGAGCAGCAGAGGATTTAAACAGGGAGGATAAAGGGGGAAATAGGAAGAGAGAGAGAATGGCCTTCTCTTCTCTGAATTCACTCACTCAAACCTCCCACCACACCCCCCCACCCCTGCCAGTGAATATTGTCTCTCACCCTGTCAAAAGGACAGCAGGTCGGACCCGCAGTGAGAAACTACATGCAGTCATCTTGCAGTCAAGCAGACTACACTCTGTGGATTCAGACTGTGGAGATAGTCTGACCATCATGCTCCAGGAAACAACCATCAATAAAGAGGCACGAGTGAGCTTGTTAGCAAGTAAACAATGCCCTC
The DNA here is from genome assembly GCA_034509495.1 of Acestrorhynchus altus. NCBI lineage: Eukaryota > Metazoa > Chordata > Actinopteri > Characiformes > Acestrorhynchidae > Acestrorhynchus > Acestrorhynchus altus. Next base: position 21,897,812 of record CM067505.1, read on the forward strand.
TGAATCATGAACAAAGGTGAGCAAAGTCATCTATGTCTTTGTACAAAGTTGTGACTGCATTAGTATGGAGCGGGGACCAGAGTGTCCGCACACATGAAAAACACATCAAATGCAGCCATGCTGATTCTCACTAAAATTCTCACATTTTGGAGACATTTTTTTCTTTTTGATACAACTTATGTTAACACCTAGTTTTATTGACTTTCATTTATCTGCGGAAGACCTAAACCAAACAGAGCAAAGGTGTCCCACTCTTGTCATATTTGTATATGAATATTTCGCTCCATTATTGTGCATTGTGTAGGTTTAGAAAAACAAGCTACTTTCACATTATCAGGTTCAAGTGGCCGTAATCTTCTTTTGACTAAATGTGACACATATCTGATCTTTTTGAATTAGATCTGAAGCACATGTGATTCTAATATGATTTAGATATGGCCCTACATCAAATACAGATCTGATTCATGTCCATGAAAATGTATCATATCTTTACCAATATACATTATTGTGTTCCTCATGCAGGAACCTACAAATGTTTATTTTGGGTGGTTTTTAATCATGCAAGTCAGCATGATATGTTATTCACTTGGAATACAAAATAACAAACTTGGAACATAGAATAACGTGACAAAAAATTAATTTGACACACAACATCAGGAGTGGATAGCTTTCACAATGAAATGTGCTGCAAACTATATCAGGGTTCTGTTAAAGAAAACATCAATACACCATTCTCAAAAAGACTAATGGTTGTTTTTCTGGGCTCCTCCTGTGCTTTAAAACAGTTTTCACTGTACAAAACTCTTAGTGATTAGTGATTAAGGTCCATGAAATTAAAAAAAAAATGTTCAATTGTAAAAATCACCATAAGCTAATACTAAAAATACTGAAATACTGCATCCTTTTATTCCCAATAATGAACAGCTTGGAGCTTTTCAGTGCAAATTATATTTTGTGCATGGTGCAAATAAAGTGCCTTGAAAATGTATTTAGTTCCCTTTTATTTTTTGTGTTCATACCTCACAAGATGGCATTAAAATGGATTTTTTGAGGGTTTGCATCATTTCATTTAAAGAACATGCTTACAACTTTAAACATTTTATTTTATATTGTGAAGCAAACAACAAATAGGACAAAATAACAGAAAATTTCAGTATGCATAACTATTCGACCCCCTAAAGTCAGTACTCTCTAGAACCTCCTTTTGCCACAATTACAGCTGCAATTCACCTTGGAAAAGCCATTATGGCCTTGCTACATCTTGTGTAATACAGGTTATAATGAAAGGGGGGTGAATACTTTCACAAGGCACTGTTGTTGATTCATGCAACACTATTGATTTGGATATATGCATGTTTCAGGAACACACATACATTTATACTAATGACGGATAGGAGTCACTTCCCAAATCTGTGCAAAAAAAGTACAGATCTGGGAAGCAAGTATTGCAGTTTGAACACTTTGGCAGAAGCATATCAATCAAGGGTGCTCATTTATGCAATATTAAATGAAAGGTATCATTTTTATTCATATGTTACACTGTATTCCCAGTGACTTTAGAAAACATAGAAGCAAGACAACTGAGCAATTGTTTAAAGTTCACACCACAACAATGAAAAAATATGTACATTTTCTCAATCATTCTCAGTCTTTCGGACTATGATCACCTCCCCATTCATCTGTGGGCATACAGCTCTCCTTGACATGACTCAACAAAGGTTTCCCAAAAAAAATGTGCCCTTGACACATACAGTCTGCTACTTCTTCTTCTTCTTCTTCTTCTTCTTCTTCTTCTTCTTCTATTTCTTCTTCTTCTTCTTCTTCTTCTTCTTGCCTATATGTTTCTAGAAATTAAAGAATTAAACAAAAAGTGCAAAAAGTGACTGAATCCAGCTAAGAAAAAGGAATATTGTATGAAAAAAAAGTATTTCCAACCAAAGAAGAAAATGGATAAATTAATGGAGTGGAAAGAGAGAGAAAGAGAGAGAGGGTTGGGTAGAAATGGAAAAAACTGGTGTTGACTGGATGTGTTTATGGCCTGTCGTTTTTCCTATGGCTGTGTGGTGTGACACTGTGTGGGGCTTTGTGTGGACACAGAGACGGGAGAGCAGTTGGTCATTTCACAGCTCCTGCCTCCTACAAAACAATGTTGAAGTAATTATGCCTAATTACATGCTAATCGCTCCCCTTCCATCTCATATCTTTAATTTGCTGTCGCTGTCTTCCATTCCAAACCTCACTTTGCTGATAAAAAAGCCCCATGCACAGATGTGCACATATACTCTCTACACCACACATTTCTGCAGCCCTGTGACTTTACTGAGGCTGATATGGTACATTCTAAAATCAATTAATCTTCAGATAGTCCTAATTGTGTTTTGAACATGATTAAAAACATTTCCACAACCCAACATTGAGTTACAATAATAAACAATTAGAACATTATGAAGTTTATTTTTGTTCATAAACATTTATTGTAAAGGAAATTATTATTATTATTATTATTATTATTATTATTATTATTATTATTATTATTATTATTGTTGTTGTTGTTGTTGTTGTTGTTGTTGTTGTTGTTGTTATTATAACCATGTAATTACCCTGTCTAGAGCAGCATGCACAAGCACCACAATCATGTGAAAGGCTGCTGACTAGACCTTTGTTCAGAAGACAATCATTAACACTCTCCACAAAGAGGGTAAGCCACAGTTGTCTGGTGTCAGAGTGCTGTATCAAAGCATTAATGAAAAGTTGACTGGAAGTTGAAAATGTTGTTCACAAGCAAAAACAGATAACCACAAGTCAATTCAAGAATTGGGAGAGCATCACAAAAGTGGACTTAATTTGGTGTCAGTGTATGAAGAGCCACCACACAGACATCTCCAGGAAAGGGGCTATAACTGCAGCATTCCTAATATCAAGTCCCTCCTGAACCAGAGCCCCCATCAGAAGCATTTTACCAGAGCTAAGGAGAAAATGAACTAGATTGTTGCTCGGTTCTCCAAAGTCATCTTTACAGTTTGGGAAAAGAGTCACAACTCAAACTCCTGGAGTCTGGAGGAAAAGAGGCACAGATGGTGTCTGAAGGTGTCTAGTGCATCCTGTGTGAAGTTTCCGCAGTCTTTGTTTAAGGTGCTATGCCATTTGATGGTGTTGGTTCTTTGTGTTTTATTAAGTCCAGAGTCAACGCAGCAGAAGAGATTTTACAGAACTCTTTCCATCTGCCCACAAGCATCCTGGAGATGTCAATTTCCTTTTCCAGCCTGATTTACCACCTGCTCACAGTGTCAAAATCATGTATCAGTCGTGTTACTCTTCTGTCTTCCCATCTTGTCTTTGTTTTGTCTTTCCCCCATGTGCTTCTGAGCTTTTTGTGTTTGTTTTGGTCCTAACTCCTCCCTTGCTCCACCCAGCTTTCCCTGCTGTGTTTCATTATTAACCCTGCCCATTCATTTCCCAGCTCCAGGTGTGCGTGTAATGGTATCCCTCTATTTAAGACCCATTATTTCATTCACTCTTTGTCAGTCCTTTATTGTTGTTATGTTTCCATGCGTTTGTTTCCTTATCTAATTCCCAGAGTTTATGTCCATCTGTTTGTTTTGTATCCCATTTTCTCTGTCATTAAATCCAAAACCCCTGCACATACATCCGCCTCCCTTGTCTTTGTCTTCTAATCATTAGTTGTTTAATTCTTATAAGATCCGCACACTGTGGGCAGTAACATGCCATTTTCTTTGTTTGTGGTATCATTGTTGATGAATTATCAGCAAGTAATCCAGCTTGGAAAACAGCTCATAGAGGAAAATGAGAAGGGGGTGGCTGATTGCTCTCTTTCTTTGCTTACTGTGTTAAAATTTCAGAATTAAATCCTGAGAGGGGAAGATACTGATACAGACATAAATAACAAAAAAAAATAAATACATTTTTAAAAGGGACATTCAGGTTCTTGTTTTTTTGGGGGGTTTTTTCAACCACTTTCATGTATTTTGAAGAACTTATTATAAATATCCTTGTTAATCTAATCATTAAATATAATTCATTAAAAATGTTGCATTTTTATCTCAAAAACACTCTGGATGATCAATTTCCAACAGGAGTTCAGAGATATAAAGTGTTCTTAGTTCTTATAAGGACAAAAGTAAAATAAATGAATTGTAGGCAAATTCATACAAATATCTCAATTCTCTTCATTTTTGCTTCTCAAATGAAGAGATATATGAATAGCCTGGCATCTCTTTAAAACAGCAATATTTGGCATGTGTCTCTTACGAATAGTTTTTTGGCAAATAAAAGTATGTCAAACTATGAAACATAATGTAACATTAGCTTATGGTTCTAAAGATAAAACCATAGCCACACCTTATGTTTGCCAAAAGTGATGATTGCAGAAGTGTTGTATGAAAGGATTTAATTTTGTGAGATCTACAGATGGTTTACATTTGTTTTCCTCTGCATTCCCACACATTTACTTATACTAGATTTTACTTTCTCACTAAAGCACAGCACAATCTGACCACTCCCAATACTGCACCTACCACAAACAACTTGGACCTGTATTTCCATTTCATATATCAGCATGTCTAGCATGATTGATTACAGTATTTTTCTAGGTTGCCATTCATTTAGGCAGGGTTAATCCTCAATGAGTGTCCTCACATGCTTAGAAATTACAAAGCTTTAAGAAAGCAGCTTGGGTAAATGAACTCAAAGTAAACAGCAGAGGTGGGACTTCTGACTCAATCAAATGTCAATCCCTAAAGGTTCCAACAAAAGATAAAAACAAAAGTGCAGAAGGATTTCCAGAATTTGCCATTGTAATATGGCCTCAGTAACATGTGGGAGAGTCTCTATCTACACTACCAGTCAAGAGTTTGGACACGCTTCACTGAATGTTTTAAGGATTGCATAATACTACCTTTATGATATTGATATTAAAATATTTACTATGTGCAAATTACAGTTCACACTAGGGTGGCATGGTAGCGCCACAAATAGTGTGTGTGTGTGTGTGTGTGTGTGTGTGTGTGTGTGTGTGTGTGCGTGTGTCTGTGTGTGTGTCTGTGTGTGTGTCACACAGCTCAAGGACCCTGGGACTGTATGTTTTCTGAGCTTGATTACCTGTTCATAACACATCAACAATGATGAGACCACCATGGTTAGATAAGTCAAGTCTTGTAGTTTGTTTTCATACACAAATGTTGATATGTTTATCATTACTGTAGGCTACTCTGATGCAGATCATGAGTTGTAAGAGTTAAGGATTAAATAGTGTACATGCTTTTGACTGGTATTGTATTTATTTACTTTACTTTATTAATTTGTATTTATTTATTTAAGATTTTGTGCAGTACAAATTACAAAACCATTGTAGCATCATTTCTGCTACAAAAGCCTAATTTAAATGCTTTGCTTTTGTTGTCATTTCAATACACTGGCAGTCGAACAACTGGCTCAAATGATCACCAAAAAAAATGCAACAAAACGATAAATAAGCGTGTATTTATGTTGTGTAGCTGATCTTCTTTCTTGACATTTTCTTAAAATAATCCAAATAAATTTCTTCCCAATGCTGTGCATACCTCCTAAAGTGGTCAGATTTTAAGTGTAGTTATGTAGGATGAGGTTCTTATGTTGTCTGTTTTTCATAGAAAAGTGGACACATAGACAAAGATAATTGCAGATTGTATAGTCTTCTGTAGTTTTTTTCTGCTATCCTTGAGTGATTTCTCATCTCTTTCAGGATTGCACTTGGGGTGATCTTAAAAGGACACTCACTGCTTGAGAGATCAGCAGTCCATCAATGATTTTGTAGCTTTTTCAATCTATAAAATCTTATGAGGTCTTCTGAAATTTGTTTGCATCATGACATGGTTCACTCTAACTAATATTTCTGATGAAGACCAAATTTGTCAATAACCAGATTCTGTGTTCTTTTATTCAGTAAGTAAAGTACAAGTGACTCCCACACTTCTAAATTTAATCTCCTTAATTAAAACATATTTTGCCAATTACCTTTTGGAGAAGTCATTTACATAAAGGTTCACTTTCTTTTTCTAGCCTGCACTTGGATATTTACTCAACGTACCAAACAGATAAACAATAAACTGTCTTTAATATTATGTGGACTCGTGATGAGTAGACTAGTAAAATTGTTCAAACTAATTTGGAATTAAATGTTTTTACATTAAGTTACATTTAAACTAAAGAGTTTTTTAATGAGTTCTTCTGCATAGTAATGACCATTGTGTAGTTATTATGGTTTGTTATAGCAGTGAAGAATTCTGATTTCCAAATGAATATTTAAGGTGTTTTTGAAGATTATAGTCTTCTGGCACTGGCATTGTGAGATGTACAAAGCAGCCTGTTGTCGTGCAGCAATACTGAAAGGACAACTCTTAATTTCTAATGTCATGTAGTCACATTGTTAGAGTGTCTGTGACAATTACCTTTGGAAAGGGTTGTCATAGATGAAGCCAGCAACTCCTGATGACAGTGGTTTCATATACTGTATTTAAAATGTATTTAAAAAAGAATACTGGTTGCATGCATCTGCCGCAGCATATGTGCTATAATTTCATCAGAATTGCATACCTTACACAGAACAATGCCCATGGAGTCATTGCACTCACTGAATCATAGGTAAGTAGAGATGTCAAAGCATATCTTCAGGCAAAGAAGAGCTTACAGGGCTGCTTTATTAAATATGATGCCTTGGGAATAGACCTCCACAGGCCAAGAGGAAATAAGTAATTTATTGTAATAAATTACAGCAAGTTAAAATCTGAAATCACCTCTGCTTATGCCCTTTGCCTATTAGATTCTGTGTGCAGTCAACATCACTTTGTTCACAGCTCTGCTCAAAATAAACCCACTGCACTGAAACAAATGCAAGCACTCAAGTATCTACAAAGTTCACTGAAGAAGACTAATCTTGGTTGGCCAGATTCACAAAGTCAGTGAAACACAAAGGCCAGCTTAACCACTGCATATAGCCATGCATAAAACCACACAGCCTGCATGCTCTGACTTAATGCTGCTCTTGTTCTTGGAACAACTTCTATTAAGAAGTGCTAAAATTCTTGGCAAAACACCAGTTAATAAGATAAACAGCTCAAGTATGGAGCACACTGTAGAGTAGCAGGTAAGCTCACACAGTTTGTGATGTTACTTTTTAAACTGAACTAATAATGTGCATAGGCTGTATTTGTGCAAGATAACCTTCAACAATACAAATATACAACACTAGTAGAAGAACCACCAGAGGGTCTTTATTCCCACTATGGCATTGGACACAGCACCGCCCCTGGATGGTCATGTGCATAAGAAGCCATGGACCCCAATTATCAGGAAGGCACTGTGCGGGCTAGTGGTGGCTCCATAATGGTGTGGTCTATTTTCTTATTGCATGGGTTGGGTCCACTGATCTGTCTAAACACCTCCATCAATCAAATCAATCAAATTTCATTTATACAGTGGTTTTAACATCAAAGTCATTGTCACAAACCAGCTTTAAACATCACTGACTGCCAACTGCTTGGTGTCTGTTTGCAGCCCATAATAAACTGTATGTATGACCACAATGACATATTACATGGCATATTAATGGCATATTACAGCAGGAGAATGTTCTGTCCTGCAGACTGAAGACTGAAGATCCATCTGTTTCAAGAGAATTTAACATAAAGACATTTGTGTTCAACAGGACCTAAGCATGACAAATTTCTAGATTCTTGTCTTGTCTACTAGCTAAGGGTATTTTCTGAACAGCAAAGCACTTTTGTAAGTCACTCTGGGCATCTGTCTGTAAATGTAAATGTACCATGGAACCGAAGTTGTCCTGAATTGGTTCTGGGATGTATTTCCAGTACAAATCACACTGAGAATTTATGTTGTGAAATGCCTTTGGAAATGGAATGTCCCAACCATCTGGCACACACTGTTATGCCTTGCTAGAACTCCGAAACTTTGTCACCTTGGCATGAGCATGCTGGCCAATGTTCAACATCACATCACAACCTGTACTGCTATGCCATGAATTTTGGCATGTCAGTGTATTTTACAAAATACAGATTATTGTCAACCTTTAGAATTTTAGAATAGTTCTTGAAGTTCGACATTTTTATTTGCACTCATTTTAACTCACACATGCCAAATGTTCAGGAGAGTCTAGGTTATTCAAATTTATTTACTGTTTATTTACTGTTTTTGTGATTTTTTGCAAAGAAGGACCAAACATACTAAGAAACGTATCTTCAAAAATAAGAGAATTTAAATATTTGTATGAATTTTATGTGTATATGTTTGTTTGTTTTTATTTTTTGCCTATAAGGACTAGAATATACTTTATATCTCAGCAATCCTGTGGAATTTGATCATCCAGAGTTTGAGCTTAAAATGCAAAAATGGATTTGTGTGATTTGATTGACAATGACACTTATAATAATAGTTAGCACTTCAAAATACTTAATCATAGTCCAAATAAAATAAAAAAAACTGAAACCTAAATATCCTTAATCATTTATTGTTATTTATTATTTATGTATGAATACTATCCATTCCCAGGACTTATATTCTGAATTTTGATAACATGTGTGAGCAAAAAAAATGTCCCTCCCTTCTCATTTTTATATTTATCCTAATATCTGGGTCCAGATCTGTTAGCCCCGCCCCTTCTCACTGATTAGACAGTTTGCATGCAGTTTGAGCAGGTGCACATGTAACACCCACAGGAAGGCTCCTTTGGCATCTAAGCTTGGATTTATTTCAAGTAGAAATAAGTGAATTTAGCTGTTTTCCTTGTTATAATATTTGTGGATAATTCATCAGACAACACAAAATAGATAACATAGTGATAGATATATGACACCTAAAAAATGGCATGTAACTGCCTGTGAAGTGTGGATCTCGGGTTATGAGAATTAAACAAATTGTGCAGCAAAAAAGTTACCAATATATTTTAATGTATGTGTATTCACTGCATATGTGTGTGTGTGTGTGTGTGTGTGTGTGTGTGTGTGTGTGTGTGTGTTATAATACATAATAGCAGTTGTTTTAACTAACATAGCTTGCTAAGTAATATCACAGTCTCAGCACAATCAGAACATTCATCCAGAAAACAACGCTTTTAGCAAACTAGAACATTTATCCTGTGGTCCTGTAGTTAATCAATTTTAAGTTAATCAACTTGCTAACCTGCTCAGATACAGTTGTTAAAGGCTTTAATCATATCTGAAGATTTTGCAAGCTAAAACTGTTGCAAACAGAAGAAGCAAATCTGAAGATTATTTGAAGCATGTAGTAGCCAGTATACTGCAGTAAAAAGCAGTGTTGAAAAGCATTGCTACAAAACTTTGTAGGCCTTTCTTTAATAACAAAGCCTGCAGGTCCAGGTTCCAGTCCTCTATATTTTACTGAATAACATCAAAAAGACTAAATGTGCTAACTGACTGGCACATAAAAGAATTTTCCCCTTTCCACACAGTCTCTGTCATTTTACTAATGTCTTTTTGGCTGCAGGTAAATTAGCTACTGTGGAATTGAAGAGGCTGTTTTGGCAGACAGGTGGTAAATCATATCATCATTTATAGTGTAATATTTATATCATGCTATTTTCCTTCCATTTTTCTTCTCTTATATGGTCAGGGGGCAAGTAAATCCATTATCATAGAACTCTTTGTTTTCCAATGGATCAAATAAAGGCATTTTGATGACTAAAACAAAAGCCAAGGTGTGTAAAAGCTTAAATAAATGTTAAATAAATAACAAGTTTCCAGAGCTCATGTATAGTTCACTGAGACAGTATTCAATGCATTTGACTTTTTTGCATATTTAGTTATGTTACAGGCTTCTTTCAAAATGGATACATGTTTTTTTTTTTGCTCAGAATTCTACACACAATACCCCACAATGACAAAGCAAGAAAAAATTGTGAAAAGTTTGCAAATTTATGAAAAAATACAACACAGAAATATAATATACATATAAGTTTTCACAGCCTTTGCTCAATACTTTGTTGAAGCACCTTTGGCAGCAATTACACCCTCAAGTCCTTTTGAGTTTGATGCTACAAGCTTGGCACACATGTTTTTGGAAAGTTTTCCCCATTTTACTTTGCTTCATCAATTGGATGGGGAGCATCCAATTGATTAGATCTCTCCAGAGATGTTGTATGGTTACACAATACAACATGCAGGGACATGCTTATTCTTGACTGCCATCACAAACAAATCAATAAAAGAAGTAGGGAGAATGTAAAGAGAATATATATACCTATGTATTTATGAGATAAAAACACTATTCCTAAAAAGAAAAATAAACATATAAATCTAAAATAACATACAAACAAATTTACATGGAGGTAGGAGGTGCAGATGTATGAATAATTGGGATCAGGTTTGGTCTCTGGCTAGGCCACTTAAGGTCATTCACAGAGTTGTCCTGAAGCCACTCTTTTGTTATCTTGGCTATGTGCTCAGGGTCATTGTCCTGTTGGAAAATAAACCTTCATTCCAGTCTGAGGTCCTGAACTCTCTAGAGCAGGTTATCATGATCCCACATTTTGCACTCTATGAAGAGTCCTGATGGTTCCAAACTTCTTCCATTTACAGATGATAAAGGCCACTGTGCTAATTGGAACATGCAATGCAGCAGATATTTCCACCAGATCTGTGTCTCGATGCAATCCTGTCTCTGAGGTCTACAGACAATTCGTTAGACTTCATGGCTTGGTTTGTCATACCCATATGATACCCATATGCCTTGCATTGGGTCTGATGCCAACAGCTTCAAGTATATTTAGTCTGAAGTGTCCTATTCAATTGGCAATGTTTCTTTACAGAAATTAGACAGTGTGTATGTCTGCATTTAAACATCTGTATCAGCAAAGGGTGCAGCCTAACATAGCTGAATGTATAAATTAGACATATAGCATACATTAGCAGAGAGCTCACCTATCACCCATATATGACAGACTACCACTGTCTTGTAAGGCAGTAAAGAGAGATTACAGATTAAAGATTAAAAGTACTGTCTACTTTCTCATTTTAAGCTACTTCGGAGCAAACTTTGCCCCAGTTTCTTTGACATGTTTTCCATTTGACCCATTCTGCTCATGATGGAGTGGTCACTGGACCATGCAGCAATGATGAACAATGTATTAAAAGGCACATTTGTCTGCAGGCTTTGTGCCTGCCTGCGCCCAGAGGCGGGTACATTTTGGGCGAGCCCTTTGGTTGGGCCTCCTCCCAGCAGCTGTCAACACAGACGGCCACACACTGCCTGCCAGGCTTGGTGGGGTAGGGAGAAGGAGTGCAAGGGCTTTCAAATGGAAATGCCTCAGCAGTGAATTACACACGCTCAGACTGACAGAAGCATTTTAAAACGAGCAATGTAACTTTAGTGAAATAGCCAGAGGACAAGGACATGCATGAAACAAAACTGAATACTCTGTGGAGAGGCATCAGTGGGCAAAATTAAGAGAGGAGGGGGAGGGGGAGTAGCCCCTGGACTGCCACATCTGTCCCTGTCTGTTTGAACAAAAGACTTCGTCAAAATATGCACAGGTCCCACAGTTAAGATGACAGGAATCTGATCTCATCTCCAGGGATGAAAATGTAGCTGAGGCATCACATACAGTGGATTATCTCTCCTTTCTCTCTCATTCTCATTTTTCCCTTCCCCTTAATCTCTTCTTGCAGGAGATAATCCACTCTTCATTTCCTTCAAGGCACAAAGGAACAATATGTCAGATGTGGTCATCTATTTTACACACAGAGACACACGTACACAGGGACTGCAACGCATGGTCATTGCTCCATCCCAGTGTCACAAGAATCAGGTCTTGAGGGAGCAATAATGGTTTCATCACTGAAGCTGGTTTCATTACTGTACATCTGTCACCGCAGAAACCGGAGCCATGGCCAGCAGAGAGGAAGCAGTGAGCAGTTTAAATACTTCAGCACGTCTGTCATAGCTCTGCCCCACAGCCTGGAGAGAACAAGAGCAGGAGAACAAGGAAACTCCATTATCATCTGTCTTGGCCTTCCTCTCCCATTCTCTCAGTCTCTAGCCTCTTTCTCTTTTTGCTTTGTTACTTATTTCTCTGCGCTTGACAAGTTGCTGACCAAACAGTCTGCAAGTTTTCCCTACAGTGACCAGACTCGGTAATTAAAATGTCAGAGGTCTTTTCAAAAACACTACTGTTTTGCATGTCATTCCAATTCAGAACTCTCTGCATGAAAGCTTTCCTTCTTAAGCTTTCCTTCAGTAACTTTCCAACAGCTCACATATTCCTACCAGATGCTTAATGTATGTGAAATAACACTTAAAATAAAAACAGTAATCAACTGGCTAAATGGCGTCTTTAGTGCTAAAGTTGCTGCGTTCCAATTTCAAGGTTGAACATAAATAGCCATTTCATTTACACTATAAAGCCTCCTTTCAACTCCATATTCAGTCGTGTTGGGATGCAGGCCAGGCTCCATATGTGTGTGTGTGCATGTGAAGTATGCCATCTCAGGGCAGATCTCAGAAGGACCACCACAGGGTGATATCAGACATGCAGAGCCAGTCTAGGGCAGTTCAATTCAAGAGCACTGAGTCTGTGTTCACATTATGATTCTTATTTTACCATTTCTTGTTCGTATACAATCTCACAGCCCTAATAGTTGCTTCCCTAGTCTCTATTACCTACATTTCAAGCATTATTAAATGTTGCTATTGGCTACCAATGTTTGGGATTAGATTAACAAGTTCTCTAATGTCACCTATTTGCCATTTAAATGTGACTTTTTATTTACTATTGACACAATAGTGCAGTGCCTGTCATTTTTCACTTTTGCCTCATTGCACATGCATTTATAGCAATTTCCCTAGTAAAGCAGAAAATACTGGGTAGAGAATATTATCATAAACCACCTAATCTGCCTCTACCTTTAAAACCTGCGAAAAGCTTCCCTTATTTGTGTGGCTAACACATCTGCCAATGCATTGCTTACAGACACCTATTCAGCAAAATGAAAGCCAGGTGAAAAAAGGTAGCATATCTGAATGTTCGTAGAAACCCCTTCTAATAAATCCATTCAGTTATTTTACATTGCACATCTTGCTGACAAAGATGTGCAAATGCACACACCGCTTGTCTATTAGCTGTAAAGAAGTACTGCCAGTAGAATAAGACTTTCTGGACTAGATAAATATGAACCTTTTTGCACCATGCCTAATTCCCAGCTTTGGCTAGATGGGTATAAAGCCCCCAGCACTGAGCTGTGGAGCAATTGAACCCTGTTCTCTGAAATGATGGCGCTCCATCCAATACTTTTGGCATGTGTTTGGGAGTTGGGGATGAGGTGGAGTTCTGATCATCCAACCTCCTGATCTCACTAATGCTCTTGTCACTAAATGCTATTGAATTCTCACAATGAAGCTCCAAAATCTAGTAGAAAGCCTTCCCTGGGTAGCAGAGACAGTTACTGCAATAAATGCAAGATAAACTCTTTTAATAATACTTGAGGTTTACTCAAGAATAGATTTGTGTGTTGACACTGTTCTAATAAAAATTGTGCCTAATGAAGCAACAAAATTGGTACCTGGTAATGCAAATGCAGACAAACATTATTCTCTTCTTATATCTGGTGGAAATGGGCTTCTTTGTTGTATAAGCAATTGCCTCATATTCAACAAGCTAGTTGATGCTGACTGCTTGAAGAGGGCCATAGTGATATTCACATGAGCAGAAATGTTAGTCAGTCAGTAATTTTTCATCCAATTCAGAAATGTGCAGAAATGTGTAAAGGAAAAACAACAATAATTATTGTGAACTTTTTCCATCCATCCACTTTCTGAACCACTTATTCCTGAATAGGGTCACAGGTGAGCCAATGCCCAGCCAGCAACTCTGAGCACAAGGGCAGGAAACAACCCTAGACAGGGCTAATGCACAATCCATCATAGGTCACACACTCTAAGGGCCACTTTAGGGTCATACAATCTTTGGACAGTGGGAGAAACCAGAGTACCCAGAGGAAACCCACATGAACACGGGGAGAACACAGAACCCCACACAGAATCTTCCCAGGTCACCCCACCCGGGGATCAAACCCAGGTCCTTCTTGCTGTGAGGCAACAGCGCTATCCACTGCACCACCATACAACACGTGGTCTTTGATATGTATAGATCCAGAAGTATATAATGCTGCAATCCAATGAAAACCATTCATCTTCATCTTTTGAACCCTTTAGTTGCTCTGTAAACTATGTTAATAATTCTGGATGAACAGACCAGAATATAATCCAAATACTCAATTATTTGTAATAAACTCTTCTTTGAAAGTAACCTATTTTAAAAATTTTTTTTAATATATTTCTTGACAATTTTCTCAAGGATGTGGTCATCCCTGTTGCTCTTGTACCTTACAATTTCCCACCACATTTTCCCCATCCAGACAATTTTCCAATAATATGCTTTGATACAATACTGACCCTCTGTGGCTTATCCTTTTTGTGGAGGGTGCTGATGATCATCTTCTGGACAAATGTGAGCATGATTTTGGTTGCATTTGCTGAAGTAGACACAGTATTTATACAGTTTGAACAGTAATTTATTCAAATCTGAAATTAAATATTCTAATACTTTTATGCACTGAATTTTGATTTTTATGAGCTATAAGCCATGATAAAGTGCTGTATTACTGCTCTGAATTTTTTGGAACATGGAACATAGCTCTGTTTAAGCCAGATTTTCTTTTCAGTGAAAAGACAACAGTATTTGAAGTTTATGACATGTCACTGCCCGGTACCAATCTCTTTGTGTTTAACTGTGCCAAAGTGAATACCATTAGCAATTATTTCTTACTGATTGAACTGTTTAAATATTAATTAATTAATAATAGCACATTTCCTATTCATTTATGTCAGGTGTGTGAAGGTAGAGCAGACAAAGAGATGGACATAAATGCAGTAATTGTATTTGAGTGAACTATGCAAAATAACTTGGACATGAACCAAACACACTGACATTAGCAAATAAAATACATAACACATAAAATTAGCACTGACTGAGACAAAGAACCTTAAATACACAGACTAGAAACACCTGGGGCTGATTTCAAATGGCCAGGGCTATAAATGAGACACAAGTTGGAAACAGAATGGAGCAAGGGTGGAGACAAGACCAAAAACAAAACAGAACCATGTGGAAAACCAAAACAAAAAGAAGACAGATAAAGGAAACAGGACAGAAGGGTGACAGTAGGCCCCTCCCCAATGCGCAACACCAGGTGCATAAGCCATAATTACCCTCCAGAGCTGGTGAAGGAGAAGGATCCTGCAAACAAGAAACATGAACAGGACACAGGGTAAAACAAGAAACAAACCAGACTAGAGACAAGCATGAGGCTGTAAACAAGACAGGAACTGGGGCTAAACATGGAACAGGACAGGGGACTGAACAAATAGCTGATTGGGCAGACCAACAGAAGATGAAACACTGGACAGGCACTGAGACTGGACAGATTGGCAGGGGGCTGGACACAAGACAAAACTAAAGAGAAGACAGGGGATAAGACAGGAGACTGGACATGGGAAACACAGGACAAAATCGGAGACAGGACATAGGGCATAAGCTGTGGACAGTTACATGCTGGTATTTTAAGCTTCACATTTCAGAAGACCAAAGAACTGGTGGTGGATTTCTGCAGGTGCAGACACACCCCTCCATCAGTGAACATCCAGGGAGAGCATTTTAAAAGAGGAGAGCAGAGAGAGTATGAGTGAGAGAGTGAGCAAGTGAGAGAGAGAGAGAGAGAGAGAGACCTTTAGCTTTTTGTCTGAGTGTGAAAAGGCTGACAGGAAGACAGCAAAAGAAGGGCGAATTCATGTTAATCTCATCCTGTCTTTACATGCAGGCCGTCCTGAGCTGAGCCCACAGGAGCTGAAGCGCATAAGTCAACTTTATTAATGCTGTTTGTCTTCATGATTCCTCGTTAGTGCGCATGAATGATGGCTGTGATTGGATTTCATGGGGATGCTGGAAGATAAAAGCACTCAAATCAAACAGCATCCCTCTGAAAGGCCACTGACCTCAATCTCATGCTATGTTATGACATCCGGGCACTACATAATTCCTCACAATCAGGCAAATAGGATAAAGGTCTTCTCTCACACAATAGATATACAGGAACACTGAGACAGGAATCACGCTCTGGTATTCTGAGTTTTTTGTTTTGTTTCTTTGTTTTGTTTGTTGTTTGAGTTTTTTGCTCTATACATATACAGCTGTACCCTGGCAGATTTTTTTGCTTTCTTTGCCTTTTTTCAGAGAACATGAATGATAGCACAAAAACTTTTTTTTCCACTCATGGTTAGTGGTTTGGTGTTTTCTCTTTAAACCATAATGACAACTAAAAACATCCGAATGACCCTGATCTACAGTTTACATACCCTGGTGATTTTGGCCTGATAACATGCACAGAAGTTGACACAAATGGGTTTGAAGGGCTACTAAAGGTAACATCCTCACCTCATCTGGGATCCAGACAGACTGTTGCATCTTTCATCCAACTACTGACATTTCTGGATTGTGAGTCATGGGTAAAACAAAAGAATTGTCAACGGATCTACGGGAAAAGGTAGTTAAACTGTATGAAACAGGAAAGGGATACAAAAAGATATCCAAGGAATTGATAATGCCAGTCAGCAGTGTTTAACAAATGGAAAATCAGGGTCTCTGTAAAACCAAACCACAGTCTGGTGGTTTTCAGCCACAACTGCCAGATGCACAATAAGGAGGCACTTGACGAAAAAATGGGCTGCATGGTTGAGTCGCCAGAAGAAAGCCATTATTGTGCAAATGCCACAAAGTATCTTGCCTACAATATTGCAAACAGCACAGAGACCAGCCTCAAAACCTCTGGAACAAGGTGATTTGGAGTGATGATACCAAAATCAAACTTTTTGGCCACAACCATAAACGTTACTTTCAGAGAGGTGTCAACAAGGCCTATGATGAAAGGAACACAATTCCTACTGTAAAGCATGGAGGTGGATGTTTTGTGGATGTGTGAACTAAAAGTTGAAGGAAAGATGAAGGCAGCACATTATCAGCAAATACTGGAGGCAAATTTGCACTCATCAGCCTAGAAGCTGCACATAGGACATACTTGGATGTTCCAAAATTACAATGTCCCAAAACACAAGGCCAAGTCGACCTGTCATTGGCTACAGCAGAACAAATGAAGGTTCTGGAGTGGCCATCTCAGTCTCCTGACTTCAATATCATTAAGCCACTCTGGGGAGATCTTAAGCACATAGTTCATGCAAGACAATTTACAGGAAGTGGAGGCTTTTGCCAAGAAGAATGGGCAGCTTTACTATCTGAGAAAATAAAGAGCCTCATCCACAACTACCACAAAAGACATGATATTAAGAACTGGGGTATGTAAACTTTTGATCAGGGTCATTTGGATGGTTTTGATTGTCATTATGATTTTAAAAGAGAAAACACAGTAGTTTGACAATGAATGGCTTCATCCAACCACTAACCACGAATGGAAAAAAAGTTTTTGTATTATCATTTATTTTCTCTGAAGAAAGGCCAGGAAAGCAAAAATTCTGCCCGGGTATGTAAATTTTTGAGCATAACTGTATTATAGTGTGTCAATCACCAAAGTGTAATGGACTCTATTTGTCTTAATTTTACAGCTCTGCTCACCTTTTTGATAGAGCACATATTGCTCCACCTTGTAGATGTCAAGTCAGAGACATTTTTTCTGCAGTTTGTGTTACTCTTCCTCTAGTCCTTCATCAGCGCTCAGAGGTTACTGCCCACAGGACAGCTAAGAATGAACCACCCCCCAAACAATACCTGCATGTATATGTGTGTGTGTGTGTGTGTGTGTGTGTGTGTGTGTGTGTGTGTGTGTGTGTGTGTGTGTGTGTGTGTGTGTGTGTGTGTGTGTCCTTGCTTATCTCTCTTTTTTAAGTCAGTAGCTTTACTTTTGGTGAAAATTTCTCATGTTGATTGAATTTTCCATATTGAACGAGAATGTGCATCTCTAACTTAACCTCACCCAGTCATGTACTGAGCACAGAATATTTCTTTCTGGACAGTTTTAGTTTTAATATCTGCCCTTTTCTCTGGGTAGACTGGGTCTACTGAACCTGCACTTGTCAGACTTCATCTCTGTGAATCTCTGACAGTCAATAGATTTTCTTTCAGGTGATATGAGAAGGTAAAGGCACAAGAACTGTCTGTTCCACAAAAATATGATACCCTTTTTAGGCTTAATGAGCAATATTACACTTTGATACATTTGAAAGTATGTCATGTTAGTGTCAGCATAATCAAAACCACAAACTGCAAGTGTGATCTCTGGGACAGGCTTTTCTCTCTCTCTCTCTCTCTCTCTCTCTCTCTCTCTCTCTCTGTATTTGTCACTCTTCATCTCCTTCCTGGGCTTCAGATCTGAGATCTGAATTCACACCTGTGTCAGTACTCAGAGGAGGCTGCCCAGGGGATGCGTTGGTTGGATATTTCTGGCTGGTGGACTATTCTCAGACCAGCAGTGACACTGAGGGGTTTAAAACTCCAGCAGCACAGATGTCTGATCCACTCATCCCAGTGCAACACACACTAATACACCACCATTGTGTCAGTGTCACTTCAATGCTAAGATTGACCCACCACCAAATAATTAT
Source organism: Acestrorhynchus altus (assembly GCA_034509495.1). Taxonomy (NCBI): domain Eukaryota; kingdom Metazoa; phylum Chordata; class Actinopteri; order Characiformes; family Acestrorhynchidae; genus Acestrorhynchus; species Acestrorhynchus altus. The sequence continues at coordinate 21,916,505 of CM067505.1, forward strand.
CAGGTAGATAATTATAAATGGATAGTGAGTGTGGCATACATATGTCACGGTGTGTGTGTGTGTGTGTGTGTGTGTGTGTGTGTGTGTGTGTGTGTGTGTGTGTGTGTGTGTGTGTGTGTGTGTGTGTGTCTTTTTATATGTGTTTCATATCACATAAGAAATATATGTTAATATATGAGAAGGGAAAGGCACAAGAACTGACTGTTCCACAAAATATGACACATATCTACAGCCTTGAAGCCTTAATGAGCAATACTGCACTTCTGATACATTTGGCAATATGCCACATTAGTGTCAGCATAATCAAAACCACCAACTGCAAGTATAAACTCTGGGATAGGCTGATCTCCCTCTTCATGTGTCACTCTTTATCTCCTTCCCGGTCTTTAGATCTGAGACCCAAAATTGGCAGCTGTAAATAATATGTCTTCCAAAAGTGGTGATTTGGCGTGACGTGTCAAGCAAGTTGGTCCAGAAATACCAGAAAACAGAAATAAACACACTAAAACACACATGCATCCATTCTTTCCAGCTGCTGGAGGCCTGAGGCCTGGATTAGTACAAGCATAAGCTTCTGAGTGCATGTACAATTACAGTTCAAAAAGAGAAGGGCAAAAATAACCTGCATGTGGGGCGACAGGACCATATTTACATAAATCTGCCTCTTTACACATTTCTTCAGCAGACTTAATTCTTTCAGCCAGCTTAGTTTGTTTACTTCAGTTCATTTTAAGGCATCTCTCATGCACACCTAAGCGTTAAGCACATTCTAACAGCATACGCGTTCACTAAATCACTTCATGTGAGAATCTGTCGCCTCCTTAAACAATGAAACATTAGGCATATGTGAATGATGAATACCACAGAAGCTTCTTTACATGTTCTCCACACAGCGCTGTCACAGTAAATGTAGCATGATTTCTGTCTGCCGCTGTTACCCAGCCTCATGCCTCCTGTTCGGATGACTCGATGGCATCAGTGCACACCATACCGCACTGACCTTACAGAGCTCTCTTCGATTTACACTGCGACTTAGTGCTGAACGAAGTAATCCACAACTGAGAGATAGATCCACACTGCCAAAGCTTTGACATAAGAGAAATAAAAGACAATGATATTAATTATTATTATTATTATTATTATTATTATTATTATTATTATTATTATTATTATTATTTATTCTATTAATATCATTATATAATAATAATAATAATAATAATAATAATAATAATAATAATAATAATAATAATAATAATAATAATAATAATAATGGCCCAGCTAGAGTCCTGGTTTGTGGGGAGAATTACTGAATGTTAAGAATATTACAATTTTGGTTCTTAAAACATTCAATTGGTCTGGTTTATTGGAAGCTCCTAGAACATTTTTATTTTATTTATTTTGTTTAGTCTCACAATAATAATAGTATTACTACTACTACTACTACTACTACTACTACTACTAATAATAATAATAATAATAATAATAATAATAATAATAATAATAATAATAATAATAATATTTTTGAAAAAGCACTGTATAAATCAACTTTGAATGATTGACAATTAAATATGGTAGGCAAATCTAGTTCAAAAAAGTTTATTTATTGTTTGTATAGCATTGTGAATGTTTGAATGTTTCCATATTGTTAGCTATTGTCTTACTGGAAATGTTGTGTAAGAATTGTTCTAATAACACTGCTAAATCCCATAAATGTAAATATATATGTAAATGATGCAAAACAGAATTATAGCATACATTTTCTAAAAATTATTTAATTATTATTTCTGTAATGTTATAGTCTTCCATTTCTTTTTTATTATTATTATTGCTATTGTTATTATTATTATATATTATATTATTAACAAACACAAACACATTTACAGCATTCAATAAAAATGTATTATTTAGGTCTGCATTTAAAAGAAACGTGAATTACACATTAAAGTAGAAAGTGAAAAGCAAAGTGTCAAAGGTACAGGAAAACATCAGCAACAGTTCATAGATAATAGGTAAAGGCATGTTTTTCCTAATACGTCTATTTTTATGGATAAATGAAGCACTTGGTATTGATATTGGTAATGATATTTGGCTAGTTCTTTTTAACGTTTGACAAACCAAGAATCTGTAAGCCAAAACTGAACTAGAGGCAGATATGAATATCTTTAGCATTAGGTAGAAAACATAACCTTTGTACAGAAAGCTTCTTCCATTGATGGGTCCAAACAACAGCTCACATCTATCAGATTTGCCAAGACTTGTATGTCCAATATCAGCATTAATTGCAGTAGTGATGGTGGGTATAGATGATAAATTTGCAGCGTGCAGCATCGGAATTCATACACACCATTACTCACACATATGCAGACCAAACACACATGCATATGCACACACACTCACACACACACACACACACACACACACACACACACACACACACACACACACGCACACGCACACACACACATAAAGTAGAATCCAGAGAGAGATTGCTAGTGCTAATTAATTTATTAAATCTATTAGAGTTTATGGGCCAACTGACAGTAATCTGCATTTATTGCTTTCCAGTCTCTCAAATCTTGAATAAAAAAGTGCCATTTTTCATGTTCAGTTTCTTTGTAGCCAGATATCTTAATGGCCCAAAATTACAATATAAATTTACAAAAAACATCTTGGAAGTGGTCAGTGCTATGCAGTACTGGAGACTGAGTTATTAAAGCACAAGTTTCCAAGATGTTCCATTTTAACCTGAAAATCATATACCATATAAAAGACTTCCACAATAGATCTCAATTTAATGTCTAAAAAATGCCACATTTCTACAGGAGGTCTAGATTTGGTGAATGTCTCTAAAAGGGGCATAGAACTGTCTATAATCTAATTGGTCCACATGTGGCCAATGAAGGTCTGAGAGTCTAAATATGGCAAAAGGTCTAAAAGGGGATTAAGTAAATCAAATAATTTGAAAGGGTTATTTCAAGGAGTACTAAAAGAGCTCCATGCTCATAGTGCATCATATATAATGAACTAATTGATTTTCTACCAGACCTTGCTACTTAATCAGCCCTCTGATACAGCTGCACCACCCATAAGCACATTTTGGGGCTACTAGCCATCAGTTCAGCTGAGTTTACTAATTTCCTCAGTTTGGGCAGGCAGATGATGTTGTAAACACTTTGTTGCCCATTGTACTTAACTTCAGGATCATGCTGTATTCATATGATATTAATAATCTTTCTTGTTACCATCAGAGGCTTGAAAATGGTCCCTTTCATTGTCTTATTGTCTAACCATGCTTCTCTACTGTGCTCCTCTGGTCACTCTTTATACCTTGGCTGCATTTTTTGCCATCCAGCATAGCAGCAGCCCTGGCAGAAGGCCTGTAATATGAAAAATGGATCTTTAAAAATGTCTCAATCAGTATGAGAGATTATAAGCACCCACTGGGTCACAGTCTTAGAGTCCTGCTATGGCAGCCTTGTAAATGTAATTTTGATTACCAATGGACCATTTCACTTTTTAATTGCACTGTGTACTTTGATAGTGTTTCATAGCCTTACTGCAATGCAGAAAACTGCTCAGGGCCCATGAGAAAAAAAAGACTCCCTTGATTTAATTGGTCCTGTAGCCCTAAAGCCATTCCTCTGTTGCCCATTCATGATGGCACAATTCACAGCCAATGCCATAGATAATGTGTGTCTTAATCCCATTTGGCAGTGAATAATCATATTCCTGTGCTCTCATATATACCATGACATGGAGCTTACATGTTCATGTACTCAGCTTCCTAGGGTCCAGGATGGGACACAGCGGGACTGATAGTAATACATAAGTAAACATAAGTGTCCTAGTTGGTGGACATTACATTCAGGTAGTGCAGAGGATGAAGAGTGTTAGGGTTTAGGGATCATCACTTCTTTTGTCATTTCTTTAAAGATTCTTTCATACATACTTTGTTTGGTGCAGATCAATCACATTTTTTTATTGTTTATGTTCAAGCTGATGCCATGGACCTGAATGAACATTTCAGCTTCAATGTCTCAGCTTACAGAGAGTTCATAAAAAATCTCTGTGACAACTTTCAGTTTCATGATTTCTGGCATTGGCTTGAATCTCAATCTCAACTTCATCCTTGTGACCTCCACAGACTTTTTTTCTATTAAGTTCCTAGGCTGTTGGGATAGAGCAAAAATGTGTATGATCTCGGGAACCTATGTTGTTTGAAAACCACTGGCTTTACAGTATATATCCTAAGAGAATGAAGTGTAGGGAAAAGAATATCCAGAATGGAGATGATCTGAACAAGAATGCCAACAAAGGGTGAACAGTGGTGTAGCATTTCATCACTGGAGAGACTTGATAGACTTTAAGATCTTACAAACTAGCTTTGCTTCTGCTTGAGAGGAATGTAGTTTCTTGGTAGGTAACATGTAATGTGTCATACTCTCAAATGTTATAGTTAACTAGTTAATGTTAGTTTTCACTAAGTCATCTTGATACTGTACTCTACCCAGAATGTTTTTAGCTATTTTAATTCCAAATGTAAATATAGCTGAAAGCAGTGATTTACAGAGTCCACTGAACAATATGTATCATATTATATACATAACTTGAGCAATGACAAAGCAATACTTTCAATTCTGTTGGAGAGACTGAGGATTTGAACTCACAACTCACAGACACAAGCAATCTCACACCAAAACCTTGCTTTCAAAGACATTATTTGCTACTAGACACCATGGATCAGCACACGTGTATTCAATTAACCAGATATTTTACATGACAGTGGGGTGAATCCCAATCTAAATTAAACCAATGATCAACATGATTTGCAAACCACACAAACAGTTATACAGAGATGTCCAACAAATATCATGAGTGCAGAGGTTAGGATTTGACCCACAACCTTTATATCTGAGGGCAAGTGCTTTAAGGTTGCGCTACAAGCATATGCAGCTTTTCTTACCCAAGCAACATATTTTTACTCTTGACTAATTTTACAAAGTAAATAAGCATGCTTCAGTTGAGGTGACAATTGAGGTATGTCTGCTTTACTGGCCAGATAGACTCTGTGATCAAACATCACAATAAATTTCAAAATGCAATGTGTTCCTGTTAGCAATGACCTGTGAGGAGTGGCAATAATGAGCATGATGAACACATCTAGAAGTCCCACATGACAAAGGGATGAAGGATCTGAAGCCATACCTTTGCAGTAACTGGTTATGTCCATGGAAGACACCAGTGTTATCTTAAATGGTTGAGAGAGAGTATTTCATGCTATGCTCACTTTATCATTTAATACTGATATTTTACGTGAGCTGAGATGGAAATTCAGCCCTGTAGCTGAACAACACAGACCAGAAACACCACGTCCAAACATTACTGAAGATGTTTTCATGCTAAGGATTAGAGCTGAATCAAAAACAAATATCCATCCATCCATCATCCGGTGCTTATCTGGAGTCCAGGCTGTGGGGCAGCAGCCTAAGCAAAGAGGCCCAGACCCTCTTCTCCCTAGCCACTACTTAACTAGCTCATGCAGGAGGATTCCAAGGCATTTCCAGGCCAACCGAGATATATAATCTCTCCAGCATGTCCTGGGTCTTCTCCGGGGCCTCCTTTCAGTCAGACATGCCCAGAATACCTCATAAGTGAGGCTTCCAAGAGGCATCTGAAACAAATGCCCACCTCAGCTGGCTCCTCTCAAAATGAACAATCTGCAGCTCTACTCTGAGCCCCTCTTAGGGAGAGTCCAGCCACCTTTGGAGGAAATTCATTTCAGCCACTTGTACTCAGTATCTCATTCTTTCGGTCACTACCCAAAGCTTGTGGCCATAGGTGAGGGTTGGACTGTGGACTGACTGGTAAATTGAGAGCCTTACCTTTTTATGAGAGAATAGTGTTGTTTTTTTTTAGTTTTGTGTACCACTACAGTCCTGTGTGTAACTATACTTGCTCTTACGTTTATGTTCTAGTGACCATTATTTTTCAGACAATATTAGAGCTCCAATATATATACATTCAGAATTTTTCATTTTACACTGGAGTGGAATGGCCCACTCCATGGTTAGAACTGATGACAGTGCTATCAAAGTGACTGTCATTGCTTGATGGTAAGATTAGCTTGAGGTGCAACTGACAGACAAGTAAAGGGTATCAGACTTCATCACTCGCAGAAGACATCTGAGGCCTGAAAATCCTCCTGAAACCTCATCAAGTCTTTAACCAGGCAGCAGACAGATTGGTGAAGGAGTGGTGTGAGTGGAATGGATGTTGGGGGGGGGCTGCTTTGGAGGGCTGGAATGTGGCTGCAGGAGCTTATTTAGTTCTATTCCAACATAACCACAAAGATATCAGTCCTCAGATCTATTACCACTAAATGGAAGGTCACTGTGGCAAACCAGTACTGTGGCTGAAAGGGAAAACAAGATTTAAACAAGATTAGGAGATATGCAGTCTGGATCAGTCATTCCGACCTCATCCTCAACTCATTTTGAAAGGAAAGCAGCTGTAGACTTTTCATGCTTTAAATCAATTGTCGATTTTTTTAGACACACAAAACATGAGAGGAGACAGTTCACTGGACAAACTGTGAATATGATGGATTGTAATAAAGCATCTGTAATGGTGCTTTATTCAATAACAAGACACAAGAGCTTTCAGGGGAAGGTGTAACTTGGATAAATATGCTAGTTTTATCAGATTTTATCCCATTTCAAATGTTGTTTTTCTATTTGTGTCAGTCCTGTAACCCACTAAGTTTTAGAATGAATGGAAAAAATTGCAAAGATGGACACAGAGTGGACAGATTTACCAACACTCTTAAAATAAAGCTGCTTCAAATGGTTTTTTGAGCGATGCAACAGAAGAGTTGGTGTGTTAGTATGTGTTGCGCTGGTATGAGTGTATCAAACACAGCAGTGCTGCTGAGTGTTTAAATCCCTCATTGTCACTGCTGGACTGAGAATAGACCACCAACCAAAAATATCCAACTAGCAGCATCTTGTGGACAGTGGACCAGTGAGTACTGGTGAAGGACTAGAGGATAACCAACACAAACTGTTCAGAAACAGATGAGCTTCTGTTTCTAACTTTACAAGGAGATGTGTAATAAAGTGTGTTAATAGAATGGACAGTAATTGGACACAATGTTTAAACACTCCATCAGCACTGCTATGCCTTATCCATTCGTACCTGTGCAACACACCACAGTGTCAGTGTCACTGCAGTGCTGAGAATGACCCACCATCCACATAATAACTGTTCTGTGGAGTCCATTGAAAATCAGTCAGAAAGGAGCATGCAAAGTATGCAGAGAAATGAGATGGACTACAGTCTGTAATTATAAAACTACAAAGTGCAGAGAGCAGAAACAAAATCATAATGTTATGGTTGATTGGTCTATATGAGTGTGAATAGCCCTTATCCTTTAAAGCTGGATTGTATGGATTATATATAAAATGCTCTAACAAATACAGAGTTTTTGTATAATACTTTAAACTTAAGGTACTTCACAGCAGTTTTTAACAAAATTAAAGCATATCATAAAATCCCTTATATTCTGAGTTGCCTTGTATGTATTTACACTATGAATATGTGTATTTTCAAACTTAGGTGTCTGTATTTTTTATGTATTTATGTATGCAGAGCATGGATTATTCACCAAGGGCCAAAACATGTATGTGATTGTATTTTCTTAGTTAATAATAATTTCTTTGTTTCTTCTTGTTTGTCTTCTTCTTCTTCTTCTTCTTCTTCTTCTTCTTATTATTATTATTATTATTATTATTATTATTATTATTATTATTATTATTATTACATCAAAACACCAATGTTGCAAAGATCTCAAAAACTCCAGTATGTATAAAATATGAAATTGGCTTTAAAGGGTTAAAAAGGTAAAAGCCTTTACATCAAGAGAATGTCACATTCAAACCCATCTCCATTGCAACTTGCTTCTTTATGGAATCAAAAGAGGGTTCTTCTATGGGATCAGATTTAGCTCAAGACTAGACATAACTTGTGCTTACAAATTATAAGACATAAACGCGTTACTTCAAATTCATAAAGTCGTGTTTTATCGTTTTCACCTTGAAATTGTGGCTTATGGGTCTCAGCTGACAGAACATCACAATGAGGTGCTCATTTCTCATACCTTATTACCTCACACATTTTATTATCATCTTTGTCCAAAGTAATTACTTCCCCTATCGATATGAGAGAAGTAGCACAGTAAAGAGTCAATATATGAACTCCCAGAACACAGAGATAAAAGTTCATGATGATGGAACGACTCGTAAGCTCTTAAAAAAATATGATGAAAAAGCCACTCGACTAAAGCGCTTAAGCAAAGGTGTGCTATTTATCAGTGAGGCTCAGGTGAGATCAGCTGAGTGATGTGATCAAGAAGCACAGTACCTGCACTTAATCCCCTCGTGCCGGGTTACCTAAGACCCCCATGACTAAACAGCTTCTCAGAGCAGTACTGCAGGGAGATGATGCTGACACGTTCTTTGATGATGAAAGGAGAGAAAATGAGCTGTTGGTGGGGAGAGAAACAGGCTCATTAAAAACACGTGTTGCTGGGCTGTAGAACGGGACCCAGAACAGAATCCAATTATCACCTGCCTCTTTCCCACTGCCACATCAATAATCCATTACAAAAGAAGCCTCCACAGAGACACTGCTCAAACGGGGCGGCAGGGCTGGCGTCTCACCCTCCACCACCTGTTCCACCACCAAGCTCACATAGGCCCTTCTGATCCAGCTCACATCACACACACACATACACCTTACCACTCTCTCATCTCACCACTCAGCTCTTCTGCTGCCCTGGGCCTGGAGTTCTATAACCCTCCACACATCACTGCACTGTCTCTGTCATTTGACTGTGTTATGCTGGCTTTCTTCCTCTAAGAAGCTCGTGTTTCTTGAATAGAGTCAAGGGTTTTAAAGGTATCTCTGACACATTCCTCTACACACACAAATGGGGTTATTTTTATAGAGCTTCTGAAGCTCACCCAACATAAAACAAAGGCTAATAGATTCAACAAACCATAATGCAAACTTGTTTAGACCTTTTATAGACAAATAACTTTGTTTCTTGAATTGGATTCTTTTTTGATCCCAGCTGTCCCCCAGTTTGGAACTGCCAGGACTCTACCCCATCACACATGATGCTCCCAACACTAGAAGGGTGAAGGCAAGTATATGCCTCCTTACATACACGTGAAGCCAGCCACCACTTCTTTTTGAACTACTGCCATTGCATTATTGCTGGGTAATAGGCAGCCAATGCTGCTCCAAAACAGCAGCTAACAGGTGCCTGTGCCAACCAGCATCACACTGTGTTTGATGTGGTGAGAGAGTGCCTTGTACGCATCCAGAGAGAGCATGGCCAATTTTGTTCTTTCAGACTCTGGCTGCCGCTGGCAAGTGACCCTCAGATCATAGTGCTAGCGCGTTAGACAGCTGAGCCACTCAATTCTTCTGTATTCCTGTATTCCTCTAAATCTGTATTATTCTTTCATTGTCTTGCAAGCACAACATGTTTTCATTATTAAAGGACTGTGACGGCTGTTCTACAAAGCAGGTCAGGTCAGTCAGTCAGTCTGTCATTATTTTAGCTGCTTCTTCCTGAATAGGATTCTACCTGGAATAATCTGGCACAAGGCAGGAATACCCCTTGGACAGGGTGTCACACTCACAGCTAGGGGGCAATTTAGCGTGTGCATTTTTGGGAGGTGGGAGGAAACCAGAATACCCAGAGGAAACCTGCACGGACACTTGGAGAACCCAACATGCTCCCTTCTATGACACATGGAAACTAAAGAACACTGCACTGACCTGCAGGATATGAATGCAGGGCTCCTGTGAAGTGTATAAGGAGTACAAAAGCAGGGTCTGCACACAGCCCTGAGGGTCTCCAGTGTTGAGGGTCAGTGAGGAGGGTGTGGATGTGATTTCTGTTGAAGCACATCCACATTTAGACCTTATCTGTTTGCAAAAACAATTCTTGTCAAATTGTGCTAGTGATGTGCGCTGCTGGTTGGTGCAGGCGTTTGCTGACCACTGTGACAGAACCGGGGTTCCGCCGTTCTCCTCCAAGCACGATGGCTGCCCGGGTTCGATACAAATGGCGGCAGTTCCAAAAGGGGCGGTAGGCATCCCGTAACATGACTCGGAGGAAACGTGGACGATTTTTCGCCCCTGGCATCAAAAGCAGACACTTGATGTGGGAGACAACTTAGGGGGTTTGGTAATTGGCATGTCTAAATTAGTAGGGAGCGAAAATTGGAAAAATGGCATAAACAATCATTTAAAAAGAAAAATTGTGCTATGTATTGTGATGATGAGTAGCCCCTGTCTATTGCCAGTGAGTAGCCACTGTGCTGTCCACTGTGGGAGATAATTCCTTCAATGAGGTATTCCCAGTACATGCGACACATGGATCAAGGAATGTTACAGGGTAAAATAACTCATCAATGTGAGATGACATCAGTTATAAATAGAGGCCGTGAGATGATTTAATTTTCAAAGTGTATAATTTCTCTGACTCTTCAAAGCTTGTGCTATTACTCACCCATATTACATGTGCCGTGCCATCACTGTCCACAAAAAGAAAAAATATTTTTAATGTAAGTTATAGAAAGAAATAGTAATAATAATAAAATAAAACCTCTGAACATTTCCATCAATTTATGTGTATCACATACTGTATGTTTCAATACCCAAATTTTAGTAACCAAAAATGAATGGCTCTACTCCATTTAAAAAAATTTGATTGTATTTGGTTGCTCCTGAGATTGAGGGTTATGTTTTCCCTCCCTACCTTTTATATTCTTAAAATTCACACTTGACAGGTGAAGCTTCTCATCTGGGTGGTAAGAAAGCAATTTTTGTTTTGGCAGGTAATGTTGTTTTCAAAATGTGATGCTTTTAAATCAGATAGGTTTTTCTGTAAAACATCATAATGTCATAATATTTTCAATGATAATATGCACAATGCTGGTGCACACATCTGATTATTAGTTTGCAATGAAATGTATATATTCTGTTTTCACACTCAAATAAAAGGCAGTTTTGAAGATTAAATTTCAGATAATGAGCTGTAAACTGAGAGAAATGCTATGTGACCCTGCTGGAAATCATACAATGCATGTCCTTCAAAGATCTTTCAGCACACAATTCACACGGAGCCTAACTGCCTCATCTGGCATGTTGCCTTTCAAAAAGAGACAAGCTAACAATGCCTAAACAAAGTCCCGCAAGGCCTCAAGACCTTTACAGAAAAGGTCCAAAGGTCAAAATGAGGGCGAGGGGTGTCAGGTCAGATCACTCGAATGGAGTAGGAATCGATCTTCTTTATGTGTGGATCCTCAAACTGCACAGGCAGGGCTAAACATTGAGACACACATTCGTTATAAATGACTCTATCAGTAAAAGTGTCATTACTATTAATGTCATTGATTTTTATAATATTACACTTGATGTTATAAATGTCACAATGTGCCACTTTTTCATGGATATGATGCTTCTCAGTGCAATCCACAAAGGAAGTTATAATAAACCTCAATTTTAAAACCAACATCCATGATTTATTCATTTAATTCCATCAAAACATAACTAAGTTCAACTCAAATTATACAAGTTCTCAGAGCAGCACCCTGTGCTGAGGTCAAGCACTGAGTGCCTGAATTTTGAAAGAGACAAAAAATAAATGAGTAGAAAAAAGAAAGTAAATAATAAATAAATAAACGCATACGTTAAGGGTTTCAGTGTCAAAAATCACGACAGTATATTCCAAGCAATCGTTAACTCCCTGAGGCAGGAGGAATGGTGCTTGAAAGGTGCAGGGATTGACAGGGGCTTATAAAAAACACTGAAGGGCTTAAAATTACCACATAACTCAGTGCACACATCTTTGACCCAGTCTGACCTGAATCTGTATGTATACTTGAATTAGCTTATAAAGCTTTCACTTATAGCAGTCTAGCATTTAGGAAAACACTGAGAACTAAGCTAATCTGAAAAACATAACCTGGTGCAGGTGGCAAATATCCCAGGCCTTGGTACTAAAGAAAAAGTAATATGCCTGATGAGTCATCTCTTGCTTCTTATTGCCTGGATGGATTTTTCTTTTGAACAAATCCAAATGAAGCCCACCGCCCACACCACCTGCACCCAGCTGCTCAACTTGATAGCGCGTCTTTTCTTCCTGAATGCTCTGAAGTCCAACTAGACACTGTTCACAACATTTATAACCACAAACATTGCACCGCAAATGAAAGACCAATTCTTCTGTAATACTGAGACAGTTGGTGGTTGCTTCTGTTGTCTGCTTCCTGTCAGTTGGTAACAAAACCACTTATATGATCACTCACATTTCAAAATAACATTTGTTTTCTGACACCAGTTAATATAATACATATCAAGTAGTAATTGTCATAAACTAATGCAGACTATTCAGCAGCAAATAGAACATTAGGAGATGAGCTACAGTAAACAAAAATCCTGTTAGAATGTGATAAACATGTCTGGCAGCAGTTGCCATGAAAACTGGCAACAGTATATTTAAAAAAATGCAAAATACTAGTTATTTCATTCTTCCATCCCAATAATGCAAATAATATATTACAATTACTATTGTTAAAGGATTATAAAAATAACACTACAACACTACTATTAGAACTACAAATACAAATAAAGAATATACATTTTATACATATACATTAGATTTATGATAATAGTTTATCTAATTATTACACACCACTATGAAAACACCATCAGCCAGCACAGTGCCCTGTGACTACCATATAATGATTGTGGCTTTGTGGGCTTCACACAAATCATACCATCAGCCTACCATTGGCCCTGTGACTCATAGGAAAACACCACATGTTGCCAATCCTCTAGGGTCCAGTTAGCAACCTCATATTCCCAGTGGAAGTGCTATGTCCAGTGTTGTGGTGTTAATGGAGGAATTCTGGTAGCCCTTCATCTCTCATGTCCCATAAAAGCTAAAGAACACAGCAGTGACCTGTGGAATATACATGGCCTCTTGTGCTGAATGTGAAAATGACTTATGCCAGATCTAAGCCACTGCTCTCTTTGCTCCAAAATAACAAATTTAGGAGATCAAAAAATATCTCCGTCATCATGAAATTTGGACACGATGTAAAGAAAAAGTCCAAGAAGTGAAAACAGCAAAAATGTAGAAAAGGCTTTTACATAACAGCAATATACAGAGGAACTGCAAGAGCTGAGTGACAATATTCTTGACCTGCATGGAATGGATTATCACATGACACCATTAGGAACCTCTGCAACTCATTGCAGAGACATATTGCATGTTGTCATACCCAATGCCATACTGAGAGATACTACATCTGTATAAATCAGACTAAATGTTTATTCATTTATTGTTTTTAATAACCTTTATATTCCTTCCAAACAGCACTGCAATCTTTATATATAAGATTGCAATGCCCAGAGCACATAAATAAAAATATTTTATGTATCACATAAAGAACCCTATCTATTCAAACTGTGCTCTAAAGGAGTACACATGCTTATTCAATAAAATATAGGGTATCCAGCAAAAATGAAAGCACCACATATATATATTACAGCATTAAAACATTAGTACACAGAAAGTATTGATTCTAAATTCTAGCCTTCTTGTTTTTTTATACAACCTTATCTAACTCCACATTTATGCTAACAAAAATATTCAACCAGACAATTTCTTTTCATCTTTTCATCATTTTTTAAAACATTAAGTTTGCATCTCACAAACTGCCGTGACAACAAACTTTGCACTATTCATCATTAGATTTATTTACAATGCCAAGGTATTATAGGGATGTTTTTGTACTTTTATGTGCATTTATTTGCCAAAAGGAAAGTATTTATAGGGGACCGTCACACATGCCAGATATTGTTATTTTCAGGAGGTCCTAAGCTACTCAAATTTGCATTCATTTCAGATGTAAATATTTTTTAAAAATTAGATATTTGTATGAATTTGACCATGCTTTAATCATTTTGTTCGCCTACAATTCTTAAATAGAAACAAAAAAAAAAACATGTTACATCTCAGTTGACTGTTGACAATTGATCATCCAGAGAGTTTTTGAGCTGAAAATGAAAATGAAAAATGTAATGGTTATTTGTAAAGATTAGATTGACAATGATATTTTTGTAGTAAGTTATTCAAAATACTTGACAGTGATCCAAATAAAAAAGCAACTTAAATTTTATTTATTTATTTATTTATTTATTTATTTATTTATTTATTTATTTATTTATTTATTTTTTAAAGAGCACAAACACATTCCTTCTCATTTTCCTTTGTAACCCAATATCTGGGTAAGTGTTGTTATTAGCCCCATCCCCTGTTGAGTATGTACACATGGACAGAGCAGTAAACATCCACTTGAATGCTTCTTTGGCTTTTAAAATGAGATTTAATTGTATTGAATGTTCCCCAAGCTAGATTACTCACTGATAGCTCATCACATAATGATGAGACCATGATAACACCATGGTTAGATAGTTTTGTCCTTTGTTCAGATATGTGTTTTATGTCTGTAGGAGTAATGAAGCCTGGAAAACAGAATGTAACTCCCTGAAAAGTGTGGATCTCAAGTTCTAAGAGGTAATGCACATGATCTGTAAAGACATTATATGACTTCTGTATCAGGATATAGCTCTACTGTCTATTGCTTCTATTTCAAAGAATTATTGCCTCATCTCTGTAATTTCACCCCCTTGACTGTTAAAGGTATATATTACAATGTACACTTTTTCCACCTGGACTTATCTGAAGGAGAATGGGATGCACAGTGAGCCCTTTATCACAAATCTTACTCACAGGCCAAGACAAGAAAGCACAGACAGGGTCAACCTTTTATAATATCTACTGCATAATTTGTTTTGCCTCTCAGTGTTTTTGCCAGACCATTTTTTCATCCGCTTTTACACTGTTTCATAAACAATCTGGTAGGCAAGACAATAGAGGCTAGCAGAATGAATGCACTGAGGGAAGATGGGCCAGTGAAGATGGGGCTTTTATTTTTATGGGAGATTAAACACAACCTGGAGGGGGAGGGAAAGAGAGAGAGAGAAACAGACTGAGAGAGAGAGAGTGAGACTGAGAGAAATTTCATTAGTAGGCAAAGTACTCTGAGATTCAAGCCCTTTGTGTGTGATGTTGTGTGTTGACGTTCTGCCAGGCGGTTCAAGGAGAGCCGAGAGCATTGTGGTTTCCTCCTCTCCACCATGGCTGAGCCCAGACACACAGATCACTAATACATGAATGCTTACAGTGCATGCAAGCTTAAGTAATGTTCTTCAGTATTATTCACCATAATGTATGTGCTTGTCGCAACACTTTTCACTGCACAGAGGAGCTCGAGCTGTGCCAGAGGCTTCAGCAGGCTGTGTGTGCGCTCGCTGGGATTGTCAAAGCCACCACGGGCCACAGAGCAGCGCGAGCCTGCGGATACAGAGCAGCCCACGCAGAATGCATCACCACGAGACATGCCACAGGAGCTTTTCACACTCACACAGCCTGCTCCTGCACAACTAATAGAGGAGGGAAAAACACGGGAGCACTGCTGGGAGGGTGTGAAGCAGAATGGAGGGGGGATAAGATATTGAAACAGAAGGTCAAAAAGGCAAGGTCAACCTAAAACACTCACTTTCAAGGGTCACTTAAGGCCAGAGCAAATGGACCCAAACACTGGATTGATGTGCTATTCTTCTATGTGACTGCTGGGAGACTCTAGAGTGTTCTATAATGTTTGTGTCCTATTCAGTCTGTTCACATTGCTTTAGAATGGTACCCTCTATTCATGCTGTTCTACAATAATTTTGAAATGTGTACATTTTTAATGAAATAATTCAAATTAAAAATACAGGTCACATTTTTAGAGCTTTTATTTTATTTATCACAATCGTATAATGAGTGCAATAGTTTTTATGCTTTATGCTTATTATGCTTTATGCATGTGATTTTTGTAAAATTCCGTCTGTGCATGAACTTTTCTGTCTGAAAATTATGTCTGAGCTTTTAGACCAACTATGTATTTGGCAAAAGATCTGGGCATCCTACATTTTAGGCAAACATTTTTGGACACAGTTGTATTAGTCACACTGATTTGCAACCAACTAGCAACATCTTAACTTCCCAGGAGCATTCCAGTTCATCATCTCATACATATAAATCAAACAATTCATGCATAATCCACACAGATTTTACAACCTGAAAAAAAAAGTCATTTAATTGGGCAAATTGACATTTTTTTTATGTTTTTCTGTAGCACTGATGGGCTGACCATCAGGAGAACCAGGAAAAATCCCATTGGGCCACTATGGATGTGGGCTATTGAGAGGGTGAAGGGGCTGGTCACCCCCTACAACTGCTGTCCTACTTTCTTTGGTTACATTACAAGTCAGTAATACTCGTGTGCAAAATCACTACTCAAAACGGTTCTGGAGGCAGCTCTACCTCTGAGGCAGAACAAATGCAGTTTGTTCAGAGAATAAGCAATCAAAATAACCAGTTAGCAGAGATTTAGAAATGTGAATCTGCTCATCAGAGCTTTATATACGAATGAAAGGTGAGCAATTCAGTTTGAGATTTTGTTGTATGTTCTTAAAAAAATTCTTTAATATGGATCTCAGAAAACTTCCTGGTAAACTAGCCAGCTAGCATCTAAAGCACCATTTTCTTAGCTTTTTAGCTGGCTAGCTCTCATGTATCTGTCCCATTTGGCCCCTCTGTCTGTCTGTCATCTCTTCTGTCTTCCCGTCACATCACCGTTTTGTTTTGGTTTTCCCTATGTGCTTATTAGCACGTGTTTTATTTTAGTCTTGTCTCTACCCTTGCTCCACCCATTCCAATCTGTGTCTCATTTGTAAGCCTGCCCATTCATTATCCAATCCCAGGTGTATGTAATGTTGTCCTTGTATTTACTTCCTCTGTTTCAGTCAGTCATTGTTAGTCCTTTTGTTTGTTGCCTAGTGTTCATGTCAGTGTGTGTGTGCATGTTTGTTTGTGTATCCTTTGTTTTTGTTTCATTAATAAATCCTTAAAACTCTTTGTCTTTGTCTGCCCAGCGTGCCATGTGAAAAAATGTTATGTTAGAAAACTTTCAAAAATTCAAAATTAGCTATGGAACATGAGCATTTAAGCTGTGCTTACATGATGAAATTGAAAACATGCCTCTTAGTATGATACTGTCACATGAAAACATCACTGTACTTTCAGTGCTAGCATGCAGTAGAAAGTGAGAAAGAAAAGACTGGATATAAGCTCTGAAAATCTGCCTGAGAAATTAGCTGCCAAGTTTTTTTATGCAATTCTTTTTATTTCAACTGTTTATTGTCTGAACCAGTTGCATGTATTCTGCCTCAGCGGTAGAGCTGCTGCTTCCTCCCGAACGTTTTTGAGTATTTTGCACATAAGTGTCAGGAATACAGGCATTTAGTGTAATACCAACACTGGAATTGAAAGGTTTGCTTGATGAAAACCCCCATTACATTAAGGCAGCACTCTTATTAATTATTGTTTAACAAATGTATATTTTCTAGTGTAATCTTAATTATTTTGAGAGGCAAAAACTAAGCAAAAGATTAACTGCATTCTAAAAAAAAAAAAAAGAAGATATGGATGAGTCACTTAGTAATTTGAGGAAGCTACCTTTGTGTTTTACAGTTTTAAATAACAAAAAAGCAAATGTTTGAGCACCTTGCATGGGCAGGCTTTAGCGCTGCCCCTTTGGTATCACATTTTGTAAATGCTTTTTGTAGCTATGACAATGCATTTGGTTTGCATCACTTGCAGTAGTCCATTGTGATTTTGATAGGATTATTATCCTGCTGTTTATTCTTTTTCATTTTCTACAGAGGGTGTGATGTTTGTTTAGAGAATTTGCAGATATTTAATTGAATATATTCTTTCTCTACCAGTGAAATGGTCCCTGTGCCACTGGCTGCACCACAAACCTGATCGATTCACCTGGTGCATATAAGTTGGAGAGGTTTTCTTTAAATGAAATTCCGTACCAATAATATTTTTGTTAATGTGGCCAAAAAGTTATTTTTCAGCCTGTTTGTTTTTAGTGTTTTTAGTATTGAAAATGTCCAATGCTAAATTTTGTGGTGTGAATGCAGAAATGGTTGGCTTCTGATGAAGGTCCATGAAGGTCATATTTGTTTAGGTATGGCTGCACAATAGAACCATTGGTGCTCCTTTTCTTTGTATACTCTAAACATGAGCACAACCAAATGAATATACTAACCATGCTTAAAATATTAAAAAGTATGTTTCATATTTAAATTATTGCCTTTTCATCACCTAATCACTGTAACAGAAATTTTGACCTGGGATGCCCAAAGTTGTATTTAAGAGGGTACGTTCTGGGTACATTTTCTTCACCCCAATTACATACAGACCTGGGGTTCACTTTCAAATACCAATAGACACTGTGAAGAGATTGAAATTTAGCAATTAAAAAAAAGAAAGAAAAAGAAAGAATGAAATAAGAGCAATAAGGTTCACACTGTGAACATAGCCTAAAACCCAAATTCACATATTACTCATAAAAGAATGAGCAAAGATGGATTATGAAATAGCGGGTTACTAGGCTGTCTGAATAAAAAGAGGCCTTTTAGAAACCTTCCTCTGCACATTTAGCCATCTATCTTAAATTAAACCCTTAGGCAACATCAGAGCCAAGCATTTTCTGTACACCTGTCTATCAAATCTGTGTTATGCACTGTGAATGGAAATGAGCAGCGAAATGAATGATCATGGCCTGGGCAGAATTCAAAAGCAGTCGGCATCAACAACGGCTCAGAGCAGCAGCTCTGATAGCACAGTTTCAACAGGTGAGTGAAGAAAAACCTGGAGAGATCAATTAAACGAGTGGACCCATAGGAGTCTGATATTGACAAAGCTGTGACTTAGGGAGAGCCAACTTATCTGAGAGGGGATAATACAATGAGATACAGAGAGAGAGAGAGAGAGAGAGAGAGAGAGAGAGAGAGAGAGAGAGAGAGAGAGAGAGAGGGACTAACAGAGACAAAGCAAAGATCAGGGAAAGAGACAGGGAGCTTCAAGCAAAAAGAGAGTGATGAGGCAGGGTGCAATGAAAAGCTACAGAAAGCGATGAGAAGGTGAAAGAGCAGGACAGATAGATATAGAGTCTGAGGGATGGTTATGGAGGGAGAGCAAGGAGAGTGAGAGGAGAGGGGGTCAAATGGACAGGCTGGTGATTCTCTGTCTGTCCTCCGTTCTCTGCTTAATGACGTCCCAAGTGACGGACGCTGGCTCTCACTACTGGCAGCTGGTAGATTTACCAAATCTATCTCCTCTTCTTCTGAGGGACGTGGAGAGCAGATGTGACTCAATTCTGTCTGACAGCTAGAAAAGGGGCATAACAGGGACGCAACAGTGAATAAATTCTCATTTCCCTGCAAAGTAAGAACATATCCATGTAGAATTGTGCAGAATAGAGCACGTTTCTCCTGCTTCTGTCTGGTCTGGTCAGCCGCAGAACTGGGAAGGTTTCATAACAAAGCATTAAGGATTCTCTAAGGGCACTCCAGGCATTGATTAAAATGGTCTGGCACTCCCAAGCCCTTTGCTTGGAGCTCAAGGCATGCTTACCATCTGCACACTGTTGGTGAATGTGGGAGGCATGGAATTATGAAGTAATAATTTTAGTCATGTGTTTCTGTGAAGAATTATGTTGACATCTTCATTTGTCAAGTTTAAAGACCTGATTGCTTAGAGTAAGGAAAAAACACCAGTACATTGCAAGCACAACATGGTCCTAGATTGTTAAAATAAGCAGAATGATTTGACTCTTTGACATATCCTCAGGCTAACCCACTTAAAATCGAGACTTATAGCAAACATGCCTTGTAGTCTGACCACGCCTATCCCTATTAATTTAGCTGCAAGATAAAAACTGCACTGTATCTAAATAGACTTATTTAGGTCTGCCTCAGGCAAGAGTAAATCAAAACTAAAAGTTGGAAAGTCTAGCGCATCCCCAGAGAACAAGTGAAATAAAAAGTCCTTTTGATTCCAAGTTGATGCAGTTCATTGACTGATATAAAATGCAAAAAAGATGCCACTGACTTACTATTAAATGCAAAAAGTAAAGAGAAAAGACAAAACAGAGTGCTACCATTGGGGAATTCAAGTGATTATATAGAATGAAGGTGCTCTGTGGAATGAGTTTACATTAATGCACAGAAGATAAATATCCATGGCCCTCTCCTTGCACTTAGATGTCTTTAAAATCCTTGAGTCTTGAATCGTTTGTCCTTCCATGGACAAAATGAAAATTCATGATGCAAAATGATCCTATTGCCATAAAGATGAGGCACTTTAAAAGGTTCTTGAGTGATGCCATAGAAGAACCATGTTTGTAATGAGATGTCTGAATGTGAAGAACCTTAAAATTTGGATCATTACTTTACGTAACATCTAGATTATTACATTGTTCACACTCACACATCTGGTACAAACATTGTTTATGCAAGCCAAAAGAGATTCTTCTATGACATTAGTCAAAGAACCATTTGAAGCACTTTTGTTGTGAACAGTATAGACATAAACTGTTTAAATTAGGGCTATTATTTAATTTAAAAAAAATTAACAAGTTATTCCCAAAATTTCCTGTGATTAATCACAATTTATATATCATAATATGATTAGCTTGGTAATACAATTAATTTGCATTAAAATAATGAACTAAATATTTCCTGATTAATTCCATGCATTAACATATTTTGGCATTAACAATTTTTTCCACACAAAATTTATTTCCCACAAAATTGGTACTAAAAATAGGGTGCTAAATGTTAAGGTTAGTTGTGTGAGTGTATACTAAGTTACAAGTTGTGATGAGCACCAATCACAATTAACCCTACCTATGTGTCATCTTGTACACAAACTACCTTCATCTGAATTGATCACAAACAATAACAAAAAAGCAGAGAAAAAAGATTACACTTGCTCACACACTTTTATGACTATTTAGCAGGCAAAAAAGATATTCTTTGCTTTCCCCCATACTGTAGAAAGAGTAGATTTATTATCCCCAAAGGGACTCCTGATTTGGGAAGTATTTGATCAGCGCCTCTGAGTCGACCCCAAGGCAGCTGAGCTGGAGCTATGGGGAGGCTGTTACCGTGGTGACTGGATGGGTAATTAATGTGACAGACTGTGTGTGATACTGAAAGAGCTCTCTGCCCTCCCCTGGCTGGACACACTTCTGGACCTCTAAAATTAGAGTCCAGCCAAGGGCAGGGCCCGGAGATGTACAGGGACCAGCCAAGCCACGCAAGAGGGGGGCTGAGGCGAACAAAGCAGGATAAAAGGAGCAGACAGAGTGCAAAACCTGTGGATAGTAAGCAGAAAAGGAATGGAAGAGAGAAAGTGAGAGCCTGGGAGACAGAGTGATAAAGTGAAAAGGAAGGGGAACCAGAGGTACCATCACAGCTGAGGCACAGGGGACACGCACAAGAGTGCCTAAACATCAGTAAAGTACAGCCATCAAATCCTCCACCATCTCTCCTCACCACTCTGACACACTGAAGCTATTTAAAATGAAAATTGCTTCAGACTGAGACCCAAATTGTTTTTGAGTGATTTGCTCCAGTGGCCAGACAGAGTCTGGAGTCAAGTGCTTCAATTAATGAGAGGCCACAAGCTACCAGGTTAACACAGTAAGAAGATGTAACAGTGCCGTATGTGTGTCAGAAAGAACCATTGACCACAGAACTGACCTCAGATTAACTTATTTGTTGAGATCAACCTCAAACCACAACATAAAGATGTTTTGAAAATGCTGTTCCTGCCGGACGCTGGATGTTGCATACTGCACCCTAATAGGTACAGACTATATACTAATCATAATAGTGAAGATTTGGCAGGTTAGTACACAAAAGACTAATGTACTAACCCATTTTGTACTAAGATGGAACGATAGTACACCTTGTCTTCAGTGTTCCTAAATTCAGCCATGTAACTTCTCTGCTGTGTTCTCTTCACTGATTTCCTGTCACTGCCTACATCAGATCCAAATCCATGACGCTGGGCTACAAAGTCAAAAATGGACGAGTCATTGTCAAAACCCAATCTGTACCAAGAGCCATTTGAGCTTCAACTGTTTGATTTGACCCATGAAAGACAAGCATCCAGATTCTTTTCTATTGTAACCTGTTGGCTTTAGTCATCATGTAACATGTAACAAAAATAATGTTATATTAATGTAGGCATGACTTAATGATACAAGACTCACATTAGGATTTATTAATACAACTTGCAAAACAAAAATGAAAACATTTATTTGTGAACCTTACAAATAGATTTAAATTGCAGATGTCCAAACTTTTCACTGGTAGTATAATTGTATTGTGTATAAAGCCTCTGTATAGCAGCCATGGGTATAAGATATGGGTTGCATAAATTTGTTGGATAATAAATCTACTTGTTGACGCTGTGGGCTATAGTCTACAAGCTGAGTTTGATGTACATCGTTGGAAAAATCAGTATCAGTTTTTTATTTTTTTCGGTTAGACACAAACCCCTAGTTTGTATGGAAATACTACAAGGCAATTTGACTG
This sequence comes from Acestrorhynchus altus, assembly GCA_034509495.1. Classification (NCBI taxonomy): domain Eukaryota; kingdom Metazoa; phylum Chordata; class Actinopteri; order Characiformes; family Acestrorhynchidae; genus Acestrorhynchus; species Acestrorhynchus altus. The sequence continues at coordinate 21,939,155 of CM067505.1, forward strand.
ACAAAATGACCTAATACAGACACTTTAGCAGAATGTGTCTGGAAGAAAAATAAAGCAGTACACCAGACAGCCAGTCCTGAATATATTTCATTCACATGCTACTCATGGCTTCAAACTAATTTCAGGAATTTATATGGGGTCATAACATGTCAATATAACTGTTTTTCAGTTCAGTATCTATATTCCTCTGAAAAGATCATTGCTGTGCAGAAATGACAATTGCAAATCAAATTAATTTAATTTAATACATTTAATTATTGTCAGGGTGTGCAAGAAGCAGGCAAGCGAGCAGACGTACTTCCACAGTAATTTATTAAAGAGACAAACCAAATTACACAAAAACAAGGCCTTAGCTCAAACACAGACATTGAAACAAGAAACAGAAGAGACAGACTGAGACAAAAGACCTTAAGTACTGACACAGACTGGAAACACCTGGGAATTATACACTCGGGCAGGGCTTCAAATGAGATACATGTGAAGACGGGCCAGACCAGGGGAAGAGACAAAAACCAAAACAATATAGAGACACAGGCTAAAAAGCTCATGGGAAACCAAAACTCCATAAATTTAACTCCATAAAGATTTATACAGAATCTTGTTAGTCAAAACAATTTGACCGTTGTTTTCAACAGACTCTAAGCTTGAGGAAACTCTGGATTCTAGAATTGTCTACTGGCTAATGATATCTAAGTGAACAGCAAAGCACTAAAAAACTAAAAAAACAAGGATAGGTAAGGAAAGGCAGGGAAGTTGTGATGGGACAGAAGCTTAACAGGCCCCTCCCCTACACATAAGGTTGGTGTAATTGCCAACACTTCCTGGAGCTGGTGGAGGAGAGGGGCCAAACAAACAACTGGAAAAAAGACAAGAAACAAACACCACTAGACACAAACCCAAGGAATGACAGGATAAGGGGTAAAACAGAAGACGAGACTGGAGACTGGAATTGGGAAACAAAAGACAAGACCAGACTTGACCACCGGGGAACAAAGGATGAGACCAGAGACTTGACTCTGGAAACATGGGATGGGACAGGAGACTGGACTAGAGGAGAAGGAGATGCGACAGTAGACTGGACTTGGGGAACTGAAGACTCTACAGGAAACAAAACATGGGATACTGGAGACATGACAGTAGACTGGACTTGGGGAACAGGGAGCACAACAGGAGACTGGACCAGAGGAACATGGGACATGACAGGACTGGACCTGGCGAACAGGAGCCATGTGGAGGCTGAACACAAGACAATAATGAAAATGGAATAAAACAGAAGGCTGGAACTGGGGAATACTGGATGGGATAGGACTTGGTAATGGAACTAGCACAAAAACACTGACAGGGACAGACACATAACTAGTGACAGGGACGGGCACAACAAAACCAGAAACAAGAACAGAGATAGGAAGCGAAACAGGAACAGACACAGGAACAAAATCAAAAGCAGGCACTGCGGACAACACAGGAGCAGGAGCTGTGGCTGGCACTGCAGACATCACAGGAAAAGGAGCTGCGACACTGGAACACAGACAGCTGACACCACCGTCAACACTGGAGCACTGGCAACTGACACCATTGTTGACACTGGAACACAGGCAGATGACAACGCTGTCGACACTGGAGCACTGGAGGCTGACACTCCCGCAGATGCTGGAGCACCAGCATTTGAGCCCCAGCTCCAGCTTCAGCTGCTGACTCTGGGAGCTGGCATGGTGGAATCAATGGGCATGTGGCTGAGGTTATCCAATAAGTCCCAAGTCTCTCCTTTTCAGAGACTGAAGGCTTAACACAAAAACTGACAAAGACAGACTGAGACAAAGGACCTTAAATACATTAACATAGACTGGAAAAACCTGGGGATGAAACACAAGGGCAGGGCTACAGATGAGACCCAGGTGAAACACACTAAAGATGGTGCAGACCAATGGAGGAGACAAAACCAAAACAAAACAGAGACACATGCTAAAAAGCATTTGGTGAACCAAAACTGAATGAGGACAGGTAAGGAAAGACTGGGAAGTGTGACGGGACAGAAGAATGACAAATATTGATATTCTCATTGAAAGGTCAGATTGTAAATACATAAATAAAATTATAACTAGCATTATTTTCATGATTGCTGTTGTTGTTCCCATATCACACAATAAATACTGATACTGACTGTACTCAATTTGCACTTGTACTAAAATAACATACACTGTTTGTAGGTGGTCTTAAAGAATCAAATTACGAATCTGTAAGATAGCAATTACAGTCTGATGTGACCCACATTCAATATTACAGTAATTCATATGTGAGTTTGTTCATCACAATGAGACAAAATACTTCCACAAGGAAACTTGGCCTGACTTCTGTATCTAATAGATGGTGCTTTATATGAAGAGAGAATGATGGCGCCTACTTTCCCCCGGAGTGCACAGTACTGGATGAAGAGTAGGGCTAAATGTCTCATTGATCTCTGTCTGCCACAGCACAGGAAACCTGAGTGTGCACGCTCCAACAGTGAATACACATTCCATTAAAATGTCTAGACTTAAGCTATAACCATTCTCAAAAGAGCATGGTTATTCAATAGGCTTGCTTTCAGTGGAACATAACTTTTTAAGTGCAGAATGAGTCAGATTTTCCGGAAGGACTAAGAAAATTTTAACTAAACAAAAAAAAAGTGTCAAACAAGCATACATGTGGCTGATCTCTTATTTCTTATTTTCACCTTTTTTCTAGTTGAGAACATTTCACCCAGTACAGCATCCTGTTTCTCAGCAGGGCGACTGACTTTTGGAGAAATATCCATCAGCCTTTTATAGCTGCCCTACTTTGGCTAGATTGGGTATCAGGGACTATGTACGGGCTTCAGCAGAAAACGGTGGTAAGCAGTGGTATGCACATGCTGTAGCATTATGAGAATGCAGCATAGATGGTTTAATGAATTTAAAGAACCTCAAAAGAATCTGCATTAAAAGATCACTATTTTATTCATAGTTTTTGACAGTAATTATTCATTTGCTACCTGTAGCTGCCTTGATTGTATCAACATTTAATTACAGTATGATATAATCACAGACAAATGAGTGTGTGGTGTGCCAATTAATCTCCAGTGCCTTGTGTTTCTCTGTCCAGGAAGCCACTAATGACAGAATTAGAAAATATCCATACCTTCCGTTGAAACCAAATAGGGGCAAAAACTGGCCTATTATAGCTTTTTACTTGTTCAATCTCACACTTCTCTAAAATGACAAAAGCACTGGGCTCCAAGAGGTCCCAGTGATCTTATGCACAACCACCATGATCTAAGGATTGCAGGCTCGTATCACAGGTCTTGTTGCTTGCCATCAGCAGCCAGAGTCTGAGAGTGCAAGCGCTCTCTCTCCCCACATCATACCCAGTCCAATGCTACTTGGCATAGGTGTCTGTCAACCATTGTATGAGAGACAACACATTCTTCTGAGGTGGTGGCTAGCTTCACATGTAAGAGGGAGAGCACTTATGAGTCATTTCCATTACTTATCTGGTGTGCGAGAAGAGTTCAATGTGAATTTAAAAGTAAAGTAGCAAAAGCTGAGATGTTGAAACCATACACCTAGAAGGCCATTCAAGTAAAACTCCACATTGCAAGATTCAACACATTTCTTCCCAGGCTTAGCAAGGCAGAGGTTTTTAGAAGGCTTGGGTAATAACAGTGATTCCTTCCAAACTTGCATGCGTGGCTTACAGGACCAGAAAACATGTTTACAGGCATGCTTACAGTTCCTTCCAACCTCTCCAATGCAACAGCAGTCCTAAAAGAGCATAAATCAAGTAATGGTTAGCTAATAAAAAAAAAAAACAGGAGAAGGTTCAAAACTTTAACCTCATAAAAAGGCCCTAGAATGGAAAACTAAATTCTTCTTGGCAAAGTTGAAAAAAGAGAGGTCAGTACATTGAAAATGACATACCATGAACCTCAAACACTGTTGTCTCCTCATTAAAAGGAAAATCCAGCTCAACCAAAACAGAACTGTGAAACAGGCCAATTCCAAAACCCCAAGACTGTTTATATAACACTCAGCCAAGTGACACAAACCCTTTCTTTTTTACTGAGAGTTGAAAGCAGCGCAATACCCCCAGATTATGGTAGTTATTAAAATAGGTTGCTGTGTGAACTTGGCCTCATGACTGGGGTTTGAACTGTGCCAATCTCTGCAAAAGGGGAGCTCAAATGTGGTGCAAGATGAAGTCAAAATCAGGGATGTGAATGGGTACAGTTGCTAGGTTTGAGAAAGCCAAAAACAATTCCAGATAGAAAATCAAATCTGGGCCACTCTTGGCACTCATGTCTTAGATGTGGACCACATTTGGGCCAAACATTCATTAGTGTTTGACTTGACTCACTTCAAGTAGTGAGTCAAGACACCATACTGAAAAGACACAAAGAGGACAACACGTCCCTGAAATTTAACAAACAAATAAATTCAGCTGTGTGTTTATCAAGTGCTAACGTAAAACTAAATACATCAAAATACATCTAAATACCTGCAATTAAATTTTGCATGCTTTTATTACATAATTTAGATTATTGCAACTCCACGAATATAGACATCAGTTATCTTCTCTGTCCCGTCTGCAGCTCTAATTAAGTATACTTACTGGTATAAGAAAAGGAGATAGTATTTCACCAGTTATCTCTACACTGCTTCCTGTCAGACAAAGAATTGATTTTTCAATTTTACTATACATTTTCAAGGCACTACATGGTCTGACTCAACAGCATATATATATATGATTAGTCCACATACCTCATGCAGGGCACTTCGATCCGCTCATAAATTATTGTTAACTGCTCTGCGTTCTCTATTAAAACATACGGCAGACCATGCATTTTCTATAGCTGCCTCGGATTGGGGATTACATTAATAATGGAGGTGTAAGGATCTGCCTCAATGAGCTGCCTCAACTATTCAGGAATTAAACTCTTGCCTTAAGCCTTACATTTTTCTTTAGCATATGACTGTGACTTTTACCATACCAAGGGCACTGGCATTGATATCTTATACTCTATTTTATCTTGTATGTGTATTTTTTTGTGTTGTACTTTAGATCTATCTTCTTATCTTGCTGTTTGTCAGTTGCACAGCAGTTTGGTCCATTTTGGCTTTTATTTGTGCACTAGTAATAAACTGAACTTGAATTGAACACTTTAAGACTCAAAAATAATTTCAATGTTTTTGTTATGTTGTGCTAAAGCCAAATCTATGCTATGTTACACAACTCCTGTTAGCTCATCCTTTTTTCACCATAAATGGAAAAGCACTGTGTTTTATTCTGGGTTGTAATAGGGTTGTAAATAGACATATAAAACCACATCTGAGAATTTTTGGCCTCAATGTCACAAATTTAAAACACGAAACAAAGAAATGCTGCCAATTTATACAGGATTCTGAGGCATATACATTCAATACATTTTTCAATATAATTGACAGTGGTTTAATTCCAAGATACAAGCATGTAATTCCCTCCATCATTATGGGAAATGTGAGATCACTTCTCAATAAGCTCACACTGAGGAAATACCAGTAGTGTAGCATCATGATGTTTACGGAGTCATTGCTAACCACACTACCTGCAGACATGCTTGTATCTATGGATGGCTTTCACCTCATTCAGGCAGACAGAAGAGAGGACAGCAGTAAGAGACAGAGGTGGACTGGCAGTATTTGTGAATGATAGATGGTTTAATTCTGGGCACATCACAGTTAAAGAACAAATCTGCTGTAAGAACATTGAACTGTTATCCGTTAACATGAGACCACACTATCCTACAAAGAAATTTTCTTTTTATTACAATAGTTGCATATCTTCCCCCTCCTAATGCTGACAAGTCAGCAGACTGCAAACACAGCACCCACAAGCACTCTCCTTATCTGTGGAGACTTTAATCATGCTTCTCCATCCTTCACTATGCCCACCTTCACCCATGCATAACCTGTTACACCAGAGACAAACAAAATACTGCACCTGTTTTATGCCAACATGAAGGAGGCATATAACTCCTCACCCCACTTGGAAGATTTGATCAGACAGACATCCCTGCTGAACCCTCACTCTGGGTCTCTACCAGCATGCCGCCCTCCCCCCTTCTCAACAGCTTACTGGCACCCTCCATCTGCCATTCACACACTCCAGTTCTCGGCCCCCCACTCCAGTCTCTACTTCACAATGGCCCAGATGAGGAATGAGCCAAATAAAAACAAGACAAGGAAAGCTGTTGGTCTGGATGGCATCAATGCTGTGCAAGTCAGCTCTGCAGTGTATTTGAGCACATGTTCAACACCAGCCAAAAGTTGGGAAACGTATCACAGCTGTGGAAATTATCTGGTGTGGTACCTCTATCAAAAACACAGCATCCAAATGATCTACAGCTACAGGCCAGGGGCATTGACTTCTCATCTGATGAAGAAGACACTGGAGAGGTTGGTCCTTACCCATCTACGCCCTCGGCATCCATGGACCAGTTTGCCTACTTGTCTCATGTCTAGATTAATGAGTGCTGTCATCTGTCCTCTACACAGAGCTCTTTCTCACCTGGAAAAGTCTAGGAACACTGAGAATCCCCTTCTTTGACTTCTCCAGTGCCTATAACACCATACAGCCTGTGCTGCTGAAGGAGAAGCTGGAACATGTTGGTGTGGACAGTCACCTGTCTAACTGAATATTGAACTATCTCACCAACTGACCACAGTACATAGAACTCATAAAGCATAATCTTATTTAAAAAATGTCCTTTATGTCTGTATCAGTATTGTCCCATCTATATGACTTTTATCCTGGAATTTGAACAATGTGTGAGCAAAAAAAAAAGAGAGAGCAAACAACCCCTCCTTTCTCATTTTCCTCTATAACCTGATATCGGGGTCAGTGATGTTATTAGCTGATCAGTTGGAGTCTGCACGCAGGTCGAGCATGTACACATGGACAGAGCAGTAAACACCCACCAGAAGGCTTTTAGACTGGGATTTAATTGTCCTTTGGAGAAAAAAACTTTGTTTGAAATGTGTTAAAGGGTTGTAAAAGTTAAACATGAATAATTCACTCATCTATGACTAAATCAATATCTATAGCTAATGATAAAACTAAATGCTCCAATTTAGCAGTGAGGTGTTGATACCTTGGCAACACTGGGATGTGTTGGTTTTAAACTACCCAATGAGACAGCAAGCATCAGACACAGCCAACACATTATATGATACCTTCCAAGTTCTAGGGTCATTTATTGCTGTAAGCACTATAAGCACGAATGAATGAATCTCCAGTGATCACTGATAAGCACTCATTTACACACTGAAAACTCAAAAGACATGGGAAAGGAACTTGTTATTGCATCCCATGTCTTTGATATCCCATGGAAGCTAAGGAACTCTGCACTGACCCACAGGATGTGTGTAGGGCCTCCTGCATTGAACGTGGTTGTGATTTCTTCCACAGTCTGTTCACACAGACAACTCCAGCCAGACACCAGCAGTCGTGATCATTGCCACCCACTGTGCTGTTTACTGTGGGTGGTACCTTCAATGACATAACACCTCACAACTTACACAAGTGAGGGCATTCCCAAGTCCCCTTGGGTAATTCCATTTCATAATCAATTGACATAATGTTATAACTTTTGTCATGTTTATATAATTTATCATTTTATTTGTATAAACCTGAACAGTTCAATCCAAGTCTTCAACACATGGTTGTAGAATAATGACAAATTATAACTGTAAGTGGAGAAAGAACTCCTCAAATCTTGGTCAGAGAACTGGGGAGCTTTTGTTTGAGATAGAAACCCTGACCCTCAGCCAGGACTGAGTAATAAAGGAGATGAGTTGGTGGTGTAATTCGATAACTAAATTCATAAATTTCATAACTAAAATTCATCATTAATATACAGCAGCAACAATGAATTATTCAGAATCTACTAAAACACAGATACATAAGTTACATAATTTCTTATGTAATATTCATGAGTGAAAACCCAATATGAGCGTTATATGTAGGGGAACTGAAGTATATGCTCAGACACAGATCCTTGCAGCACTGCTCAAATGCAACTGGTTCAGAGAATAACCAATTAAAGCAGAGCTTTAAAAACATGTATCTTCTCCTCAGAGCCTCACATATAGACCAGAGATTCTGGGTTGTTCTTTTTTTTTTTCTTTTTTTTTTTAAGATATTCTTCTTATTGGTGTTGGTTTCACAGAAATCTGGCCTCTAAGGCAGTATTCTACAGCTTCTATCCAATCTTCTCTTTACAGCTTGCTACTGTAGCAATTGATATGGACCACTAGGGGTGCACATGACACGTGAAAATGAAACATGAAATCGTATTCTTGTCATCATACTCTGCGAGCTGGAATTTTGTTAAATCATGCCTTAGACGTTAGCTGGATTTCCAGGCAGCTTTCAGAGAAATCAGCAAATTTACAAAAAAATATTTACAAAGTTTACAAAAAATAAATAATAAACATCTTAATCTGAATTGCACGTTTCATGCAATGCATAAACAAATAAAGCAAGAATAAACATTTGTAAAGCCTATTGATTATTTTAATTGGTTATTGTCTGGACCAATAGCATTTGTTCTGCGCTCACAGTAGTGATCGTGCACATGGGCTCTTGGATTAAGGCCTTAAAGGATGTAAGACTGAGATTTTATTCTAGTTTATTTCTGCTTTTCCCTTTGTCATATAGTTTTTCTAATATTGCAGGAAAATCTAGAGGATTTCCCAATTTCTGAAGTTTTATCACATTGAAAATGTTATGAAATTATAGATTGTTGTTGATGCCTTATGATATGATATCGCAATACTATAAACTTTTATTTGTAAAGAATGCAAACAAATATGGCAGCAATAACATCTAAATGGATGCAAGGTACACAGACACAAAGAAGATAAAAGAAACCAGTGCTGACATTTCTCATCACACCACATTCATCTTCAGCACCCAGAAAATGTGGTAACAAACTGGTAAAGCCAAAGTACAAGTTTCATTCAGCCTTAATGCTAAGTGTCCTATGTGCCATTCACCACATTCTGACAGATATTTCCCCTGTAGCTTTACGCCACACACCAATTCATTCTCTCTAAAGTGGCATACATGAAATCATTAGCTGCAGAACGAAGGTCTGAATATTGAGTTTATCTAGAGAGCTCTCCACTTTTCCTGCAGCAGAAACAGAAATGTGTTATTTCCATTATCTGCTTTTGTGGTTTCTCATTATAGCGAGGCCCATTTGCAGATTGGGAAGCCTCCTACCCACACATATGCATGGCTGTTCAACTGAGCTTGAGCGCTAATGCTTATTAAAATCTGTGCTGAGGAGTGATTTGTGTCTAATAGAGTTCCTGTTAGCCAGTCAGCAATCAGGCCTACCTCTAGGGGACTGGCACGCCATCATCAACAGTAATTGGATGGAATGACATGCTTGTGTTTGGCTGGGGAAATGCTAGAAAAAGACCGAGGGGCATTCCAACACTAGACCATGACCGGGCACAGCAGTAGAACTCAGGGTAGCATTTGATGTGAGAACATCATTCAGGCCATGATTCATGTCTAGGACCCATGTTTTGTATGGTCACAAATATCGTAAAACTGCTAAAAAAAAAAATAGCTCCATAGTTTAATATGATCACCTTAATTACAGGAAAGCTGGAACTGCTTATTAAAAGATGTTAATCATGACTCATGGCTTTAGACCAAAGTTGGACCAAGCAGCAGTAGTTCATGGACTTTCAGATGTGCAATTTGGCAACTATCCATACGCACATTCTGAATTTCATCACTTTGTGTTACATTTGGTATTGATAATAAGCAGGTGTCAATTTGTATATTAAAAATATTTTTATTATTGGGAGTTTAAAACAATTGGGAGTTTTTCAGGCCTAGATGAAGGCTGAATTTCTAATGATTCACTACAAACGTTGCGATTTAGGGAATTAGCACATCTCTAGCTCATTCACTCTCATCTGTTAATAACTTGCAAGTTTGGAATGACCCCTTGATTTGGTTTATTTTGAAACAGGGAAAAAGTTCACCAAAATACATCACAACAAACCATGTGAGAATGCTTTCTCCACTTATTGATCGCACCTGTCTGGAGCGAGAGCAAGAAAATAAATCCAAGAAGGGTCATCCCATCTCCTGGACTCGTGCATATTTCTGTGCAGAGAAGACATTTGTTCATGATTGTATTGATTCCATCGATGTGGCAAATACCAGCTTAATCTACACCTGCAAATCTGAGTTTTTGGTCAGTTCAAGCTTGGTTCTCTCTCACACAAAAATGACCTGCTCCAGAGTTTGTTTGGGACCAGACCAATACTACCTGCTCTCGAGGGTCACAGCAGTTGTTTTGATCCACAAAGCAATTTCTGTATATCCACCCAAATAAACTGCACCACGTACAAAAATTAGGCCACTAACCCATTCTGATTTAACCAGACCACAGCCCAAAAGCAGGCTAAATTAAGGTTCTGGAATGTCATGCCTGTACCATACTTCATCGCAGCATTAAAATCAAATTTCTAGTATTGTAACAAGCCTTTTCAGTGTTCATTATCTTACCTTCATGTTACATCTACTGAAATTGGTTAATCTTTCACACAAAATTCTTCAGGTTTTTCTGTCATGGCCAGCAGATTGGTGCATTCTTTTGTAGATGATCAGGTTTAAACTAAAACTGACTATTGACATTACATCAGGTTCTTTACTTTCACAACCTCAATTAAACCAATTATTTTGTTTTAAAACCATAAAATAGTGACATTGTTTTGGATCCTGGTATTGCTCCAACAGCACAGCTTGACGAGCTGCATTGAGCTATTTAAGTGCATTTGCAACATACTAGTGTGCAAAGATAGAAAGGCCAGCACGGGGATCTATTCATAGAACTTAATACAAGCAGTCACACGCTGACATTTACACCTTCAGCAAACCCTGGCGAAGAATGCCACAAAATGAACTGTGACAGCATGAGGGAGTCAAAGTTTGATGCAAATGCTGGTGTTGCTTCTCATCTATATAGAGGGCCACTGTAATTCCCAATGGTGACACGATGTTTAAAAGAATTTTATTATTAAACTGTACATAAAAAAGTGTACAGGCATTTGACTGTGACACACAATTATAGTGCATCAACTGAGTGCACATTGCTTTAAACGAAAAGCAGGTCATGCTGCACTCTCCCATTCAAAAGGATAGCTTTGGCACAAGAGCAAGATGGAAATTACCATGGTAATTAAACATGAAGACAAGGACGGTGCACAGACACACAACAGTTAGTTCCACATTAGCATGCACACTGTTATGAGTATGTGCACGTGTGTATAAGGGGACGGTTTCTTTCATTGAATGAAAAATTAACCTACGATTGACCAGAAGGAGAGACTGAGGTTTTCATTGCCAAGAAAACAAGAGTATGAAACAAACACACAGACACAACAATGAAAACGATGATAATTTATGAACAGCAGTAAGTGTGCTTGAGAATGATGGTCTTAATGATGTGAACATAAAAAAACTGCCAGATACATTCCAAAGACAACAATAACCCAGGCGCACTTCCACTGTGTAACCCCCACAAACACACACACACAAAAATGCTGAAGGCTGTAGGACAAGTAAGCCCTTTTCGGCCTCAGCTCAATAAGTGCCTGCTGCTGCATGCTTTGGCAGTATCACCAAGGAGAACATTGATTTCCTTTTTTCTTTCCTTTTTTAAGATGTGCCGATGCACTTTGCAAGCACTCCACTTTGGCGATCTTGAAAGATGTCCAACAGAACTTCTGCTTAACTCCATCTGTGCAGATCTGAGCACGCTTCCAGAAACCAGGAGTGGTCAAAAGTTTCCTTCTACACAGCAAAGCAACAGGCTTTCCTGTAGGAAAGTGAGTGCAATCAAATCGGTTAAACTGACCAGGTCATTTTCTGATAAATGCAAAAAAATCTAAAGTTTGTGGACACCCCTTCTCATAACTCATTTCCAAAAACTACAGGAAAGTCTTTCTTAAAAAAGTACAATTTATTCAGTAAAGCTTTAGAACTCTCGACCCCAGAAAAATCCCTGGATGAACTGGTGCCCACAAACCTTAGCACACAATGTAGGAACCCTTTGGAGGGCTGAATGATATTGACATGAACTTTGCTTCAGTGTATGGACAAGCACTCACCATCAAAAATTATAAATGAGTTGTTTTTTATCAGAAGAGGTATCTGATCTCTAGGTAATGTGTAGGTTCTTTCTTCCTTGTCCATGTTCAAATGGTCATTACTTGGCACTATAAGTTAATTACTGCCTAAACCTGACAATGCTGATTATTTCTGTCCTGAGAATAGTACACAGACCATAGTGAGAAACTCAGACCATACATAAAACAAGGGATTCATATAGATGTGGGAAGATGGGCAAGAAATCCCATTTACATTGTCATTGCATTCATTACATATGAAGTTAATTATTTCAAGCATTTTTGTTTTTTAGTTTGGCTTATAGCTCATGAACATAAGAGTTCCAGGAGCTCAAAATATTAGAATTACTTTAAATAAAAGTTAAAAAACATAAAAATGGGGCATCACTCAAGACTAGTTCAGCTCACACAGCCACAATCATGGGGATGCCTTGTCTAAAATATGATCCAACACCCAAGAGTAAATGAGTAAATTTTGTATTTTATATGGAAGTTTGCTCTAGAGTCTGGAGGAAGGCACAGAATCCAAGATGTCAGAAGTCCAGTGTGACGTTTCACAGGCTGTGCTGGTTTAAGGTGCCATGTCATCTGCTGGTGTTGGTCCACTGTGCTTTATCATGTCCAGACTCAAACCAATGTCTACCAGGGTATTTTAGAGCACTTCATATGTCCATCTGCTGACAAACTTTACAGACATTCAGATGTCCTTCTCCTGCCCACAGTGCCAAAACTCCCACCAAATGGTTTACTGACCACGATATTACTTTGTTTAATTGGCCAAACCTCTGGATCTGAAGCTAATAGACAATATGTGGTATTGTCAAGAGAAAGATAAACACCCAACCCTGCAATGCAGATGAGCTAATGTCCACCATCAAAGCAACCTGGGTTTCAAAAATCTCAATAGTGTGACAAACAATAATTCATGGTATAGAACCTTCAAACAAGTACTGAGTATATAAATAAAACATTGTCAGTTGAACATTTCAATACTGTGTATCATTTATTTGGTCTTATGAAATTATATGAGATACTGGATTTCTGATTTTCCATGAGCTGTAAAATCCAACCATATGAATAAAAGGCTTGAAATGTCACTTCATGTGTAATAAATAAAATGAGTTTTATGAACATAAATTAAGCTATTTTAGATGCACTAGTAGTTACATCTGTCTTAGCCTATTAATTTGATGTTGGCTCTAATTTAAACAGACATACGGGGTGTTATCCTGTTATCCTCTTTGCAAATTAGCATTCTGCTAACAAGATCTAAAGACTGAAGGATATATCAAATTTATATATAACAGATTTTTAGTGTAAACCAGTGTTGGCAGCAACTGGTGATGTTCAACTGGCAACACTACATGTCCTATTAAATGTCTCTGGCATTTAGGACAAATCAAAAATGTTGGCCCAATTTCTTTTGACTTGGCTAAACCAGTGATCAGCGGCACTTCCTTTGTCATCGTGATCTTTCAGCCACAGTCTCATATATATACAGAGATCATACAAGGTGGATTGCTTAAACAAATGAGGTCTGTTGTGCAACACTTCAGCTGTTATAGCAAAACACTAACCTGAGAAAAAAGTTCAAGCTCACGTAAATCTCAACTCCATGCCGGGATCTCTCGAGGAACCATTCCCTAAGGGAAGAGAACAGACTCTGAACTCAGCATCAAACAACAAACTGACAGTCATGTAATATAAAAAAATAAATACAACATGCAGTCTCTAAAGAAGGTATAGGTCATGCAACTCAAGCTTTTCAAGAACTTCTCCTTAAACACATTTAGAATATGTATCAAAAGTGTAGATTATGCAAAAGAAAAAAAAGTAGCAGCAGATTTACCAACAGACACCGATAAAGTACTAAAAGCTTTTAGCAAGAGTTGCATTACAGTTCTAATCTGTTAGTATATCAACATATTTTGAAGAAAAAAAAAATCTATTACTGTGTGATTGAGTTTTTTCTTTACTTTTATTTTTGTGACTGAAGCGTTTAATTCATTACACGGCAAGAGGTTTATGTAAATATAAGACATGACACACTACCCATATACACATTTAGGGTTAGAGCTACCTTTACAAGGCTGCACTTACAGTTTATCAGTCCTCTCCTTGGCTACGTCACTACTTTCAATAATAAAATCAGCTTCAAACTTGACAAATATGAACCCTGAAAGCTAAACCTTATTAAAGGCTGTTATTTCAAGCTCGTCAATACATTTCCAGAGTAAGATCAAAAATAAAACGTCATTCAAGAAAAGTTTTATACATACCCAAGCACCGAATGCTTAGCTCTCTAAAGACATTAGGAAGCTATCCAGGTTATTTTAAAAGGCACAGGTCTTACCTCTAGGGTCCTTTTTAAGTATAAAGAGAGAGAGAAAGATTAAAGTTGCGCTTTTTAAATCAAATGAAACACTTTATACAGAGTCCTTTAGTGTGGTTTACGTCTCCAGACTACATGCATTGGTTTAAATTTAAAATCTGTTTTGAAGATGAAGAAAGATTGATGTAACTGAAGGTTATAGTTTATTTAAAAGGGCATTTCAGTTTTTATAGTGACAGGAAAAGAAAAATAAACCAGGTTAAAGTTTCATAAAAAACAAACTAGGCTTTATTGACAACTGCTGCAAAACATTTTTGGACAGATTTAGTTACCTATTTAGGCAAGCTTACACATGTAGCATTCTGCATTTTATGGAGAGGGTACAGAGACTAAATGGCAGTAAGTACAGTTTGGACGTATTTTTTAAACTATGTACAAGAAATTCATATTTAGCTGCAGTATCCCTTTACATTAGGAAGATGTGACCCTGGTAGAGATTGTTGTCCCAATCCTTCTTAATCAGTTTGAGCATGCAGTTTATATAACATGATATCTTCCATGAAAATCTGACTTATTTTATCTTTTTAAACATAAGTAGCCAAAAACAGGCCATTTTACAGGACAGTTTTGAAGAGCCATAACTTATTTTAACAAATTAAGGATTTGAGGACAGTCCATCTCAACAGTGTCTATTAGGGCTATATTTCAAAACTCTAAAATACAATGAAAAATATTGAAACCTAAATCTAGATTTACATCTTTTAAGACTATTTAACACAAATAAGGAATATCAATGGTTGTTGGCAATGGCATTGAAGAGATTTTTCCTTCCCTTAATTAACTTGTTACATTACATAAAATACATGATTTGGTTTAAAGACTTTTTGATTTCCTAATATTGAGCAGAATTTTGAAATGTAGCCTAAATGGGAATCTGCAACTGCATCTCTATAGATTCTTTTAAAAGCAAAACAAATTGAAGTGGTGTCCTGGGACACTCAACATGTGGCTGTACAGTTGTTGGGATTTAACTTTCAAATTAAATATTTTACCCAATCACTGAGAAGAGAGGGGGGGAGAGGGGTGAAAAAAATTTATATATATATTAACAATGCAAAAAAGCAAAGGGAGATAGGAGCAGGAGGGAGGGGGGGGATAGCGAACCAAAACTGAAAACAAAAGAACAGCTCATCTTTGAAATATCTAAACCCTCAAAAACTCTCTTGGATCGTTCGATTCTTGAAGCATTCAGTTGCCGATTTGTCGGGTTTCCTTTAAAAATGTCCAGAGTAGAAAAACAAAACCCAAAGACGGACAATTACTTTTGTCGGGTTGCTTAAAGCGTGAGCTGCCATGGGAGACAGTCATCATGGTGACACATTATGGATGACGTCCTGCATGTGGAGATCAGTATCGTCCATAAGGGTGTTCTCTGTATGCCCCCTTAGTTTGTCTCTGAGCAGCGGTCTTCCCACCAGCAGCAGCACGCTGTGTTCCATTCCAATCATCCTGAGCTAAATGAGCAAACAGATACATACTGAGCACAGATTC
This sequence comes from Acestrorhynchus altus, assembly GCA_034509495.1. NCBI lineage: Eukaryota > Metazoa > Chordata > Actinopteri > Characiformes > Acestrorhynchidae > Acestrorhynchus > Acestrorhynchus altus. The sequence continues at coordinate 21,955,247 of CM067505.1, forward strand.
TACAAACCAGATAAATAAAACTTGACGTATTATGTACCAAACACATAGTAAATCAAGAAGCATGAACATGCATACCATAATTTTCATATCCATCCTGTGCTTCTCCATGTCCATAATCATAGTACTCTGGTTCCCTGGAGGAGTTGATGCATTATGCTGCATTAATGGCCCACTACTATTTATTTCACACTTCATTTTATCAATTACAGTAACATACAAAAAAAAACAAAAAAAAAAAAACAACATCAACAACAACATAGTGTACTACAGACTTGTCTTTACATTTGGCCATGGCAAAACAAGAAAACCTGAAACAGAATAAGATATGTTGTTTCAACTCACGTTTGTGGTTGACTGTAATAACTGTCATAAGCTTCGTAGGCTGGGTCTGTGTAGCTTTCATCATAGGACTGGAGAGGATAAGAAAAAGAGACATCAATACAATAAAGCAATGGCTGATTTAAACTTTACAGAGCAAAGGATTTCAGCCAGTGACTTTGGTTCGGCTGAAGTCATGCAGGAAACTCACATATTCTTCATAGTTTTCCTGGGCAGGAGGGCGAGGGGGCGGAGGAGGCATTCTCTGAGGTCCTGCAGCAGGAGCACGGGCACGGACAGATGCAGCACCCCTTGCTGGTTGAGCTGGTGGTCCGCCTCGTCCTGCTGGAGCACCCCTCACTGCTCCACCTCTAGAAGGACCACCCCGAGGGACTCCACCACGCATTGGCAGCATGCCACGACCCCTGAAATATTGACACGTCTTAAATATAAAAACTAATATCGTAGATCATATTACACATTAATAGAAGGTTCTTTGCTTCAATACAGATTCAATATAGTAAAGATATGGTTGCACTGCTGGGCTAAAGCAGCCTTCTCTTGAAATGTCAACAAGATCCAAAAATATAAATTGATTACTAAATTAGGGGGCAGAAAGGTGGGCTGGGTACCTGACGCCAGCTGGTTTGAACCCCAGGACTGGCATCTGTGACCCTTAAGCAAAACCCTTAAGCTCAAAATGCTCCCTGGGTGCTGATGAAGCTGCTGTTCTCACAGCCCTAAGCACGTGTTCAATCCCATGGATTGGTTAAATGCAGAGGTTATTTTTTGTTGTACTCCTATACAGTGGCTGCACTGTAATATGCACATAATTCAAAGCACTTACCCATATTACAATTAGTGTCAGCAGTATGTCAGCAGCAGCTAACGTGAGCTGCTAATGAGAGCATGCACAAGTACACCAAGCATGGAGGTGTGTTCACACTAATAGCAGACATGGATCCCTTAGAAATCCAAATATGAATTGTCAAAGCAGAAATTGTAAATGCAGTGTTTTTGCGCATGATGGTGGGGTGACACACCTGGGTGCAGCAGGTGCTCCACGGCCTCTGCCCATTGGGCCACCTCTGCCTCGAACACCATGATCCTGACTGCCATTCAGATAACTCATCTCCATGAACTGCTCCTGACAAATTTCATCCATCATGTCCTACAGAACAGGCACAGGGTCAGGGGTAGAATAAACGTTTTAGATACACACCAGAGAAAGCTAAAATTCACAGTACAATACTATATTCCTGTAGTATAGGATACTCAATGTACAGACACAGAATTTGAAAAACGCTATTAAAACATCAGAGAGACCTCAAGTGGGGCAGGAACAGAGAAACCTAGGTGCCACTGTCAAGCAAAAGGACTGATGTGATTATAATCACTATCCATAATCGAGAGAGGACAATGACAGTTACTATGCAAATCTGACTTTCACACAGCTGGAATAGGACAAATGCAAAAGTGATTTATCAGATTAAATATTAATCTGTAGCCATGAGCAAAGTGAGCCAAGGTCTAATTTAACATTGTAAGCAGTTAATCAGTGTTAAACATTGACCTATTTGGATGTAATAAATGAGGTACCACTGCAGGCAGGGAGAGGTAAACTGAAACCTCTGTAGTGCAGACATAATCCATCTACCTTCCCGCCGGCTCCAGTAAGGGATGCTTTTTTATTTGATACTTACAGGGAACAGGAACTTCTTAATCTCCTCCATAGCATGGGCCATGCGCAGGTATGCTTCGGGCGCTGGGGCAAACACTTCAATAAACACGTGGAGCTCCATGGACAGGTGCGCATATTTCGGCTCTCCGCTTCTCCTCAGGCCTTCCTCCTGATGAACAAACACCACATTTTAAAAGGCACTCCAGCTCCTTATGTTTGATAAGCCTACAAGCTGAAAACTAGCTGACAGTAATTACAACCAATTACCATTAACAAGGAGCTAAAGGCTTCTAAACGTACGTAACAGCGCATCTGCTTGCAAGATTATGATGCTGCGATGGCTGCACCAAAAGATGCATAAAACAGGAAACAGCAGACAGGCTTTGTTTAAGTTATGCCAAACACAACTAACACATTTGACCCTAACCATCTGTCCAATGCCTGCATGAATATCACTGCTGAATGTACTGCATCCACCTGCAGTCAGTTCTCTTCACTTTGCAGAAACCTAATCTTTTGTGTTTGCTTGCTGATGCAATACCCGCACCTATTTTAAATGACCATACATGCTGACCATAAACAAAAATGTATCTAAATCCAAACTCTTCTACTAGGCTGCTTAAGAGTCACATCACACTTCCCTCAATCAGAACAAATCACAAATATCCTAGCACAGACAGAGCTAGCTAGCTGTAGTATTGATTGGATAAATGTCTTGAAAGGTCAAACATAGTGACTTAATAGCTTCTAGACTATGGCAATATACAAAATGATGTGATCTCCCCAAATTCTAATGTTAGGACTATGAAAAAAATAAGTTGATTTGATGCACCCTGTTAAAATAGGCCATGCTTACAGAATGCCTCTATTATGAATGGAACTTAAAAGGCAAAAAGAGCCACACATTATCCACAATGGCACTTCCCACAGAGAAGAACAGAAAGAGCATGTCACTACAATTCAGGAGGGCCATTGTACTGCAGGGTTTAGTGCTCCTTCAGAATGATTTAATCACCTAATCATCAAAACACTCAAGTTCAACTTGGTGTTTTTGAGCAGGGAAAACAAAACTGCAGTGTTTCCAGGTTAACCATATTCACCAATCCTTACAAAGGTAGCACACCTGAGGCAGCACTCATTTATCTGACATTAGAAAATAAAAGTCTGTGACATACAGTCAATAAACTAGCACTGAAATGCTAGATTATACAGAAATAGACATTTACTATGGTATTACATTAACACGGGAAATAACTACGGGCAGCCAAAAACAAAAAATGAAGTGGCAGTTTTGTTTCAAATTCATCACTTTAATAGCACAGTTAAAGGTTTGTATTTTATCACTGAATAACTTTTCCATTATACCTTTCCATTATATGCCCTGAGGACTCAAGATTTACTTTATCTCTTGTTTATTGGCTGTTGTGTTATTAACTTGCCTATCCCATACCACATGTCTGCTAATCCGTCACTGAGCTCTCTAGCCAGTCTCAAACGAGCTGGAGAAAACTGACCAAAGTCCTGTATTTGCTGAAAGAACATTAAAGAGGGGCTGGGGTAGAGTAAGTAAGATTCTGGATGAAGGGAACAGGAACTGAATTCAGGATTTGTATGGGGAAAGACTTAATCCATCATTACTGTAGATCAAGACTTCATATTGCTTGTTATTCAGAGCTCAACTGTAACCAGAGAAATTTAAATGCTGTTTTGAATGGTTGCAATTAGCAAGATGCTAACAGAAGCATCACAAAATTGCAAGTATAAAAGCAACACGCTTAACACTTCATGCTGGAATGTCCCCAAAAACACACTTTCCAATCGGAAAAGTGAAGTGCAGGTTATCTCCATATCAATATTGTGGTACTGAAGTTGTGATGCAAGTTCAAGGGTTGCTTTTCTAACCGTTTGCCTTTCTAAGTTTATGCATCAGCAATCTGCATTCCAAACATACTCTGTGATGAAAGTGTGGAAGGTTGCTTTGGTATCAAGTCCAAAAGAACATTTCTCGTTATGCCAGACCAACATGTGAAAAAATAAATCAAAGAAATGTTCATGTATTCTACTCCTGCTAACAGGTGTGTATCACCAATGAAAGGGGTGTTTGTGAGGAAATTATCCTTTTCAGTGTAATTTAAGTTTCAGTATATTTACTAGTAACAATGAATATCTTTTACATCTTGTTTTTCTGATTCTTTTCTGATTTTAAAAATAATTGTGTGGATTTGACCATTGATTGCTGTGACAGGCCTGCTGATACCTTCATTTGAATCCAAGACTTGGTTACGTTTTGTTTTTCACTAAAGCTTTCATTAGACATAGATGCCATTCTCCTAGCTGAGGTGTTTTTGGTTTCCTCTAAGTGACTGGGCTAAAATTACTGCTATTTCTACTAATTCTATTTTAGGACTACAGTGGACATTAGCCTCCAAATACAACACTATTTATACAAAAAGGGATATCCAGGCTATCAAGAGCTGAAGGACAAAAAGACAATAATAAAAATGTGGAAATATATGACCGAAGCAATGTTGCAATTAACACCGCACACTCAGACTCATACATAAACAACACATTTTAGGAAACAGTAGCTTGCACAAAAAAAGCATTTAAAACTAGTTTCATATGTGGAAGCCAAAACGTATTTACGTAATGAATTCTGGAAAACAATTTTTTATCTTTAACTGCATTATGCAACTTGACACATACAGAGAGAAGACAAACCATTTGAAGTTTTAGTTCCATCAAAAGCTCACCCACTACATGATGAATGTGTCAAAAATGTGTCCAATGTTAATGTGAAGATTTAATGAGGTCTTTTACCTTGGCTTTGTCTCTCATTGAGCCCTTCCCTAGCACTGAGATCTTTGCTCCCGTCTCCTCCTGGAGTCTCTTGATTGTGTTTCCCTGAGGTCCAAGAATCTTCCCAACAAAGTTAAACTGCAAAGAGCACACAAAAGACTAACAATTAAATTCAGAGAGCAAAGAAAAACAGGGTTTCAGAAAGTGAGGATAAACTTGCATATTTGCATTGCTGATCAAGCCATGATTAAACAGAGACAATATAAAAGCCCAGGGAAAATCTAGTTCTGCAATAAACATTCAATAGTCCTAAGCAATCCCTTCTACAATGGATAGTCACTTTCAAAATAACAGAAACTCCTCTCTACAGTGGCATCCTCTGGACTATACTTGCAGATGTGATCTAGTTATGCCATCCAAATTAAGCTGAGGTAAAGCAGTCTTGTGATAAACAGTACTGCTCACAATGATCTTTGGTAAGTCTGTAAAACTTCTGGTAGGACTTGCACAGAGACTAAAGTCTGATTTCAGTTTTCTGCAGCAAGGGCAGATTAGGTTGTGTGAGAATGGGAACATGATCTGCCATCCGTCATTTCAAACTAAACAAGAGGAATTCCAAGAGCATGACTAATGGATGGAAAGGCTGAGAGGAGATAAAAAATAAATCCAATGGAAAGGAGAACATAAAATATTGCTACTACAGTAAAGAAAAGCTTGAGAAAAGTAACCCTGCATGAAAAACGTGGATATATAGCTTTAAAGGATTGGCTAAATATATACAAAACAAACTCCAGCTTCTGGTCACATTACAAACCTGCTGCTCCAGCACGCCCAGTTTTAAAATTCAAGGACATCATGTTAAATGTGTTTTAGTTGCGTTGAGTGGGGAACACACAGAAATATGCAATGTAAAGGTATTATACACATAGAAAATTAATTAACTGCCTACGTAATAAGATTGCTAATTAAAGAAATGACTGGAAAATATGCATACATAAAGCAGTCCATTACAGATCAGAAAAGGATTGGCCTTCATTCAGCAGTACATACAATAAGAATATAAAACAGCGTGGTCAATGCACAATGAAATGCAATCTTTCAACCTGTTTTAGCTGATACTTCTACCATCATTAGGGCTTGCTTGCTCAATGACAGCTACCAGATAAACAACAAAATGTTTAATATCCTCTGTATTTATGTGTGTGTGTGTGTGTGTGTGTGTGTGTGTGTGTGTGTGTGTGTCCATATGCCCTGGCAATCATACTGCCTCTAAGGAAACATTGAACAACCCCAAACAGTACATGAATCAGCAGAAATGTGTAGCACGTACCTTTGGGTACTGTTTCACTGGGATAAGAACCCTTTCCTTCAGTTTGATATTCTTTGTTGTGAAGAGATCCATGTAAGTTTCACTGTCTTTTTCTGGTGCCTCATCTTTCTGAACCCTCTCGATTTCTGGGGGGAAAAACAAACAGAAATTGGCCTCCACTCAGTCATGGGTTACACCATGAAATCACAACTGCTGAGGTCATTTTACAAACAAACTTAATGAAACAAACTTTGACATAAGCCAAGAGGCTTTTAGAAACAATGCATTCTTGGATAAAGAAACATACCTAACTACAGTACCTGATAAGGTCACTGAGAAAAGCTGAATGCTAAAGGGACAAATGTCATCAGTCACTCGCAACAAAGAAAAAATGCCAGTAGCTAAAGCTGTGATTACTCACTTAATGTCAATGAATGCAACAAAATCCCTAGTCATGTATTTTTGCTCCAATACAAAGCACTTTCATCATCTTATTTCAGAAACATGAAGTGAACATGCTTTTGTCATTTTGTAATTATACTAAACATGAACCAACCGCTAGAAAATCATTCCACTACACCAACTGGGTTAAAAAAGCACCCGTTGTAATAAACAGGGTGAAAAAGTACCTATATAACAAGACAAGTTAACAAGTGATGTAAATAAAGGCCCAATTATTAATGTCATATAAATTAATATAAATGAGAAAAGCACAAAGTCTAGGATTATTATTTCAACTACACAGTTTATCGGGTGTTTTTTAAAATAAAAATGCACCATATAGGGTCCTGGGGTTTGCAACAAAAGCTAGTACTTCAAAGACACAGAGGAAAAATGTTATTGATCAGTGCAGGCCCTTAAACTAATGAGCTAATGGACTGTAAAGAGCAGACCCATCAGCAGCTCTTTCTTGGTGGGGTTAAAGTAAACCAATAAGTAACCAAAACAGAGTTACCAGTCTGTGAGACATGGACAAACTGATATGAAACTGCCACATTTGGAAATCAACAGCCGGTCTGAATCTACAGTAAGGGTCCCACTGGGCTGCTGATCTCAAACAGCTGGCGCAGTTGGACCAGAAGGAGAAAGAAAGACTACAACATTTCCTGTCGGAAAAAGAAGTCATATTTAACAGTCAAATTTAACACTTCCCATACTCTTCACATAAGTTTTAGGGTACATTGTCTCGCCAAGTGTGGCTCTTTAGAGCTTAACTGAAACCTGCCTGGAGACCACACACACTCTGTGTACCATGTGAATCTGGTACACAGACACTCTGTGAAACCCATAGTGTGTTGAGCCAAGGGGATTAACATTACAGACATGTTTCTGAGGAAAATTAACATACACAACCACCCCTTTCACAGTCAACTGGTAAAGACACGCAAGATAAACAAGATTAAGAGTGTCTAAATTCTTGCACAGAATCTTTAGAGAAATGTGGTTAAAAAGCTGATGGAAATCGGTCACCAATAATTAATCTTATGTTGACAAGCATCAATTCTAGCTAAAAGACTTAAAGCTACAAAGTTAATCTAAAGACCACACATCTTGACCAATCAGCTGAGTAATATGGTATATTAAAAATAACACTAAATATGATATTCATTTTAACACTAAAATCTATTATCTATAGAACAGCTGTCATCAGGGCTGCACTACCGATCCAAATAAAGATCTCAGCATATCTGATGGACTAGCATTTATACACTACAAATGTGTTACAGGATTACAGCCGTGGGATTTTGATGATAGAATAATAAAAAAACATCAGTTTTTACTTTATATTTTACAATTCTTATTATTACATGGTTACAATGACCCTTAAAGGAAAGAAAACAAGACTTTTTTTGGCCAAACACACATGAAGTTGAACTACTCTGTCTCCAGCTAATGATTATTTTCATTATGGATTAATCTGCTGATTGGTTTCTCCTCAATCGGCTGATTGTTTTTAAAATCCTGAACAAAGTAAGAAACCAGTATGATTCCGTTTAGTGTTCTGCATTATGCTCATATTAAGCAAAGACTGATTAACAATCATTTTAAACTCTCAGAGCCTGAGATCCACATTTTGCAGGCAGTTACATGCTCTTTTCTATGCTTCATAATTCAGAACCAGGGCAACCTACAGACATCATGCAGTCTAAGATCAAGCTCGGACCACAGCTAAAATTCAATTCCATTTACTCCTGACTGAAATAAATCCCAGTTTAAAAGCCTGAGGAGCCTTCCAGTGTATGTTTACTGTTTAATAATTACAATATTATAAATAATTTCCAGCATTTTCAGCTCAAAAACACTGGGTGATCGATTTCCAATAAAATTTCTGAGATATAAAGTGTTAAGTCTTATGAGCAAAAAATAAATGTAGGAGCAAGTAAACCGATCATTCATTTTTACATCTCAAATGTAGACCAATGAGGAACCTACGGTCTCCTGAAAACAACAAGACCTAGCTTATGTGACTGGCGTACTTAAAATACTTCAAGTATTTACAGGGGAGTATCAAAGTACGAGAACATCCCAGGGTTCAGCCCACGGCTCTAAAGTACATCAGTCTGCATCCAAAGTCTGTTCACCACTGCAACACTACAATGTTAATAATGGACCTCACAAGCATCACACTTAAACTGCCCCTGGCCGCTACACAGCTAAGGGGGTAGAGAGGCAGCTGAACGGTGGGGGATGGGGCAAAGCAGCTGGTGGCAGGATCCCCGGGGCCAGCTTCACCCAAAACAACTTTTACGAATTAACCCCGTTAGAGACAGAACTGTTCACCACTGTCCCGAGCTCGCCACTGTCCACAACCAGCTCACCACTGTCCCCAACAGCAGCCGTGCTCTCGCCGTTCCTGCGCCACACTAACGACTAACCCAGCGTTTGGCTGGACCGGGACTTTCCGTTCCACCTTAAACGGAACAGCAGTCCACAGTGCGCAGCAGTGGCCGTCCCCGCAACGCCGCGCCAGTTAAGGTGGAAATGGTAACAGTAGAGAAAAGTCCACCGTCCTCGAGTGAAGTTTAACGGTCTCTGTAAACGGACTCTAACCGACTCTAGTCCCCGGGGTTCTAGACAACTTTTTGCTCCAGTTCGAGCCAGCTGACCGACTAGGGCTCCACTAACGTACCGGCTGGCTGCAACTCTTAACGGCAACTTTCTAACCGCCCTTTACCCCACAGCGTTCTAGATAACGGTCTGTGCCTCCTTCAACAGCACGGCGTCGCGCACGGTCCCGGTGCGGGTCGTACCTGCAGATAAGAGCTTCATGGCGTGGATGAAGGAGCCGTCCAGGCTGTCTCTCTCCGCCAGCAGCTGCGGGAGGTACTTGCTCTCGTTCTCCATTTTGAGTTGGACAGGGGACAGGGACCGAGGGGACAGAGGAAGTTTGAAACGAAGATGCGCGCGGCGACCCGACACAGAACCAAAGGGTTCTGGAGTGAGGAAAGCCCCTGTGAAAGGTAGACTTGTCCCGCTCGGCTCGGCTCGGTTCCCCGCTCTTCTCTGCAGACGGAGCCGCGGACCGGACGGGTCTCCTGCGCGCGCTGCTCTGCAAATGGAAGAACAATGCGCGCGCGCGCGCGCATCGAGAAACGGGGACGGGGCGAGCGGAAGTGACGTCGCCCCCCACGACACACGTGAACGACCGCCCCCACGTTCATGAAGATTTAGGAAAAAAGTGCAGTGCGCTTCTCTGCGCAGGAACCTGTACTGCGTGTGTCCACACTGCAGTGATTCTGTGATTCAGGAGCTGAAAGGCCGGATTTCTGAAGGATATGGATTTCAGTCCAGTGCGCTTTGTGTAAAACTCTCCGATCTGTTTACACTCAGTCTACACTCAGTGTAGAATTAGTCCACACTCAGTTTACCCTTACTCTACACTCAGCGTACACTCAGTCTACACTCAGTCCTGCCTCTTTAAATGAGAAACAATGAAGTGGCTCGGCCTTACCAGGGCTGGACTTTTATTCACACTGTCACAGTTTTGGTGAATGTGGGTGTGGGGCTTTAGATCAGTTTAGGTGACCGGGGGGGTTAGATCAGTTTTGTTTAGTTGAACAGGGGGCTTTAGATTTACATTTACAGCATTTTGCAGATGCTCTCATCCAGAGCAATTTACAAGGTTACTCATATTACAGGTGGGTCAAAGTAGTGTTAGTTTGGCCCAAGGACTCTTATTGGTGTAGCACAGCGTAGTTGCCCAGACTGGGAATCAAACCACATTCTCTCACATGGTTTGGTGGCTTAGTGATGGTATCTGTTGCGACACACCAACTACAACAGTGGTTTTGATCAGTTTTGGTTTTGTTGATTGGTGGGCTTTTGATCAGTTTTGTTTTGTTGACCAGGGGCTTTTGATGAGTTTTGTTTTGTTGACCATTTGCATACACATAGAGATGGCATAGGGACCACCAAAAAGTTAGAGCTGTGACCAACAAAAGCAATATAAGAAGATCTTAGGCCAAGCAAGAAACACAGATGAAGCTTTTGGACAGTGGAGAGAGCTGAGAACACTCTTTGTCTGCAAGCTCAGCAGCATTACCTCAGTAATGTCCCTCATGAATTAAGGGGGTGGGGCTTCTGAAGGGAGGTATTTGTTGTGTTGCTGTTGAATTCAAGTATCAACAGTTGTTCAACATTGTTTTCCAAAATTGTGCACATATCCATTAAACCTTTAGGCCAGCTTCTCTATTACCTTTCTACCATTCATTTTATGTTCTGTTAGTTTCAATAACTTGTATATGTCTACAAATCCTCACTAAAGAGAGAAATGGTTTAATAACCCCTTAGTTCATCCTTGTTCTAATTAGAATGTTATCTTCTGAATTTAGAGAAAGAGCATTTCTCTTGAAATTTATAAAATAAAAAAATGGTATTCTGAACTGGTAAATGAACACAGAGTTAATGTTCACTCACTGTTGTGTTTACAGAGCTGATTTGTTGGCAAAGTGAGTAAACAGTGCAGTGAGATGAGGGCCATGTGGGTGAGAAACTGTGAAGAGAGAAAGGGTAATGTCTGCTGCCCCCCTGTGGTTCAAACCACAACTCGTTTCATAATGTAAACACTAGGCCCGAGTGAGTTCTTCATTAATGGCAGCCCCTTGTGATTTTAGATTGACTGGCTGATTAAATGCCTAGTTTATTTGCTTGTTTACATTTTTAGAGCCTAATATGCTTTGCTTGTGCTCCATGTGCCACCAAAACAGCTTCATCTACAAGACCTCTGTATGTGCCTTGTGGTATCTGGCACCAGATATTACAGTATATCCTTAAAGATTCTTGTTCCAGATATATGTGCCAAAACAATACATCTGAACCATAGACTTACAGTCTGCAATGTAAATAAATAAATAACATGACTGATCAATAAGCCTTCCATTTTTCTCCTAGTTCTAGTTCCCATGTTTCTGTGCAAATTTCACAGAAATTTCATTTGTGGACAGGGTTTAGCATGGACACTCTGACCAATCTATGGCTACATGCCACAATAGGCCTTCTTTCAGATAAGCCTGGACATTATTGCCTTTGTTGCTTTCATGCATCAATAAGCCTTGGGCGCCCAAGTTGTGTGAAGCTCCACTGTGAGTGTTCCCTTGTTCTAGTAGTCTGTTTATAGTAGACACTGATGATGGTGACAAAGGGGTAGGGGCAGTCCTCTTGCAGTTATAGAATGGGGTTGAGAAGTTGGTAGCTTTCTACAGTCTCAGGCACAGCAGACTTGATCACAACCATTGTGTAATGTGGTGCGAGTTGCTTGTGGTACTAGATATATGATAGTGCTAGTAGATCTGCCATGTTCATGTGTATTTTTACAATTTTCTGTTTACCCTGCATAGCAATCACACTGCATAACCTCACACATGGAATTCAAAGAGGTCAAATAGCTAGATGGCTAGAGCATTGAGAGAAAAGGACCAGCAATCTGGAGAGGGCTGTCTCTGACATGACTGCAGTTATAGAGAAAGAAATGTATCCCTTTAGTGAATGGAAGTTTCAAAACTGCTGGCCAAAGTATGCAAGTGCGTTAAGTACTAAAAGCAGTGCCAAGGGTAACTGCTCATATCTGGGGCACAGGTGTGGCTCTAGGTTGCCAGAAAGGCCACAACTCTAAACAGTTACCATGGGAGGAACAACCCATGACTGACAAGAACCTGAATGAATGGAGGAGTCATAAGAAAAAAATCTTCAACTGTGAAAGTTTCAGGTATGCTACAAGACATCTAGAGAAGACAGTGGTTATTTGGAAACACATGCTGTATGCCACATCAGCAAATGGTAGAATCGGGTGGAAAGGAGTTGCATTTCATGAAGACAAAACTGAAGTATTTGGCATTTACAGTACTGCAGGAGTGGGAGAATGAATGGATTCCACAAAATACCAGCAAATTCTGGTTGCAAATGTCAAACCGTCTGTTAAATTACTGAATCTGAAAAGGGGAGTGAATGCATCTACAACAGATCCAGAATATAACCTTGTAGTTTTGTAGTCACATGGCATGATGCCAGCATGGAGAGGGGGCACAGCTTAAAAACAGTGCTAATACTGGGGTACCAATGTTGAATGAGGCCTATAGTTGGCATGCTAACCACAGTAGCGATATTGGACAAGGCCCATATACAGCATGCCCATGCTACACTAGTGATGTTGGACGAGGCTCATGGGAGGTGCATTACTTAAGCTGCTGTCACTACCGGCCATTATGTGGGAACATGCTTACTGACAGCTTATGCTGTTTGGGTAGGATCTTTCTGTAAAATGAACAGCGTATGTTTATATAAGGACATCCAGTAGTTGAGAATGAGGCAGAGATTTAAAAAAAAGATGCTGTTGTTGACCTTAAAATACTTTTAGCTACATTATGAAAGAAAGAGTATTTGTGCACTAGAATTTGCCAAAAATATATTATTTGTATTTGATTGACTACTAAGGTTGTGTTTCAATATACAAAAATAACAAAATGTGTAATTTGGCCAAGGATGTGTAAAGCTTTTTCCCTTGTTCCTCAATTGAGTTAGTTGTTCCCAGTACATATATACACCACAATATGTTGCCCATGTTTTAAACTATTAAAGTTGTCTATTGACCTATTAAAGGAGTCTATTGGTGACCATCGCAGTGTGTGCATGATACATGTATCTAGTTGTCAAACTTCAACACAATGACAGGCTTATTTCTATCTAAAGCAGGAATCATTTACCAATATATGGTATAACAACCCTCATATAAACGACACCATCTCTCTAATACCCTGTATATGATGGCTTGTCGAACACTGCTTCCCTCGCGGGGGTCATTGTTAGGGGCAGCCACAGTTTAGCATCACTCAGAGGCCAGAGAAACCATTTTGTTCTGTGAAAGCTTTCACAGCTGTCATACCTGCTTAGCTCTTTACCACTCTGCGCTCTCTCTCTTTCTCTCAAGGTCAGGACCAGCTACATTCTGATACACTATATGGAAAAGTATTGGGACACATGCTTATTCACTGTTTCTCCTGAAATCAGCTAGTAATTTGCTAGTCTCTACTGTATAACAAAGGTTTTTTACTAGATTATGGAACTTTGCTGTGAGGATTTGATTGCATTCAGTGACAGGAATGTTAGTGAGGTTAGTGAGGATGATTACCACCCCACCTAATACGAAACTCCCCAACTCATCCCCAAAGTATTGAATGGAGAGCCAGTGCTTGACAGCTAAATACTGGGAGCATTATGACACTCCAGCCCACACCTGGCATTAGACATGGAACAAATGGGTACAAGTTTATCTACTATTGAGAGCCCATTTGCAAAATGACAATGGTTGACCACAGAGGTATGTCATTCATATACAGTGCATTTGAAAAGTATTCACTTTTTTGCACATCTTATGTTTGTTATGTTATTCTACATATAATACCCCACAATGACAAAGTGAGAAGAGTTAGTCTGAAATTTTAGCAATTGTATTTAAAATAAAAACACAAAAATATCACATACGTAAGTATTCACAGTTTGATGATTGGAGTATGTGGTAATTCAGTTGATTGGGCATGATATGGAAAAGTACACACCTGTTTATATAGTAGACAATGCATGTCTGAGCACAAACCAAGCCATGAAGTCTAAGAAATGGTCTGTAGACCTCAGAGGCAGGATTTATTGAGGTACATATCTGGAGAAGGGTACAGAAAACATTCTGCTGCATTGAAGGTCCCAAAGAGCACAGTGCCCTCCGTCATCAATAAATGGAAGAAGTTTGGAACCAACGGTTTGGACACTTCATAGAGCTGGCCGCCCAGACAAACTGAGTGATCATGTTAGGAGGGCCTTAGTCAGGGAGGTGACCAAGAACCCAATGGTCACTTTGACAGAGATCCAGTTTTGCTCTGTGGAGAGAGGATAATATTCCAGAAGAATAACCATTTATGCAGCACCTCAGACTGGAATGAAGCTTTGTAACAAGCTTTGTACAAACCCATACTATATTTTACATAGTGTGTGCAGTTAATATTGTAGTATACACACAGTGTGTGGGTGTGTGTACGTGTGTGTGTTTATGTTAAACTGAACTCCAAACTAGTCAGACAAGTTGGTCCAGATTAAGATGAACATGAAATAAAAACAAACAGAACAAAAGAAACACATTCCTCAGACTTAACTTCCTAAATGTAATAATGATTGACAAAACAGCTTTAACATACCAGTAAATATATTTGGAATAAGAGTCAGATTTTTGCTTTTACTATTAAATACTATAGCTCTAAAATACCAGAATACAGAGCTAGAAATATAATGTCTAACAAATAAATTCAGTATGAGAAGAAATAATTTAATAATGCCACATAACCTTTGTAGTTATCAGTATTCTGAAGCAATGATATTAATAGTTATTTCCAATATAGTGCACTTTGGATGTTTGAATGTTATACTTTATTTCACAATCAGTTTTTGATTGTTTTATTGAGTAGTCTCATGTGTCCAAAGAACAAGATTTAATATTCATCCAACTTCTTACCCTTGTCATGGTGGAAGTGCATCTGGAAACTACAGACAAGGCAGGAATATTCCCTGGGAGCAGTCCATCACTCACACACACACACACACACACACACACACACACACACACACACATATTCACCTATCATGTGTGTGTTTGGCAGGTGGAAAAAAACAGGTATAGTGTGGGTTCCTCCAGGGTAATCAGTGAACATATGAACTATCCCTCTTTCTCTCTCTCTCTCTCTCTCTCTCTCTCTCATATATATATATATTCCAGTACAGATCTATTGTTCAGTTTAACATGCACACAAAATATAGGTTTGCTGCAACACTGGAGGAGAAGAATAAAAATACAGCATAACTGAAAGGTCAGGTCTATGTTTATGTAGTAGCCTATGGCAATACAGATATGCGTTCAGGCTTCCACATGACTGCTATATCAAGGTTTAGGAGAGAAATGGGGCATGTTGAAAGCTACTCTTTGTTCAAGTCTTAGGCTTTATTTGGTCAGAGCTTCTACTGTTAGAGCTGAATGTCAAGAGCAAATGGTCATCAGTGAACAGTGGCTTGTGTTTTTCCAAATTAGTCAGCAAAATCTCAGAGATCCATTGTTTTACCCGGATCTATCTGTGCCCTATCCAAACAGCCATTTGTCACTTTACACATTCTCTCATTCTCTCTCTCTCTCTGTCTCTCTCTCTATCTTTTTTGTGTCTGTGGCTATATATTTATCCCTCTGCCTCACTTATTCCACCCATGTTTTTCTTCTCCTTTTGTGTGTCCTCCTTCTACCCATCTCTCTCACTCTCTTCCTTACCTCTATGGTATCTCAATGTTTCTTTTAACTATTTTTTCTCTCCTCTTTATCCCTCTCTCATTCCTTATGTCTCTGCCTTTGTCTTTTTGTCCGTTTCTGTTTATTTCTGTTTATTCTTGTGCTCTGTCTGTCCTCCCTTTTCTTCTCTTTCCCTCATTTGTCTGTTTGTCTCTCTTCCTCAGTCTGTCTGTCTGTCTTGCTACATTACTTCCCAATGACTGGTTTGATAAAAAAAAGACCCCTACCACTTAAAATGCATTTCTTTTTTTCAGTATTGATGTTGGTTAGAGTCAGAAATGAAACTTGAGACTGAAGAGACAGTTAAATAATAGATTACACATGAGATGTCCATAACGGCCAGCTTCAAAGAACAACACGCAAATATCAAAAGTTCAAAAAACACCTAATTTATCAATACTAGTTTAGCTACCTTTTCACCTACTGAAAGCCCTCAGGCACCAGCTGTTCTCTGAAAAATAAAAAAGAATTACACATTCCCTCAGACACACTAATGATGCACTTCAGAGAGCATCCACCTCAAAGCCTTTACATGCATGCACACACAACAACAAGCCCCTTCACTGTCAGGAGTGTAACCTGATTTTCTTTGCCTCGTTCTTTCATCAGAGCATATATGCTTGCGGCCCATACCAAAGAACTGCACCTCTGCTCTCTGATTCCTGAACCAAACTTGCAAAGAGGGCTGAAAACATCTTTGTGATATTGGTGAATTAACAGCACTGATCTTGGAATGATAGAATCTAATCTATATACACCAAATTTCCAAATGTTGTCATTCATCCATAATAAATGCATTTGCTACTTTAAGTTGCTTTAAGTAGAGAAGCACTGTTAATACATAAGGACTCTCTGGAGTAGATAACCATGAACCTATTGGCGCTATGCCTATTGTGAGGTGTGGGATAGAGCAGTGGTTCTCAATCCTTGTCCTGGAGTACCACTGCCTTGCTTGTGTCCTGCCAACTAATGAACAAACTGATCAGCCCTTGCTGAGTCAAACTGGGTGTGTTAAACTCTAAAACCAGCAGGGCTTGGTTCTCCAGGATAAGGGTTGAGAACCACTGGGTAAGAGTCATATAAAACTCCCTAGCAATGAGCTGTGGAGCAGTAGGACTGTGTTCTCTAAAATGCTACTGCTCCATACAGTAACATTGGAATGAGCTAGAAAGTTGGGGATGAGGTTGGTGATCATCCAACATCCTCACTAACATGCAATAAAATGCAATCAAATCCTCAGAGCAGTACTCTAAAATCTAGTGGTTACTCAGATACTCTAACAAGAGCAGGATAAACTCAAAATAAACAATAAATGAGCAGGTGTTCCAATACCATATATTATAGAATAGTATTCACATGTCAAATGTCTAACTATAGTGAAAAATTAAAAAGTGTGTTTTTTGGACTGATTCACTGAATAAAACAGGATTCGTTTGCACAGCTTGTGTGTTATTATGCTGGCTGTGGTTCATGCAGTTTTCCAGGGAAAACCGAGTCAAATAACAGTCCATGCTCAAGAATTCTAAAGGGCAGTGGAATCATCAGAGGCAAGCAGGAGATCAAAAACCAGGATAAGCAAATTGACACAGACACAATTTAGTAACAAGATAGAGGTACACCAGAGACTTTGCAGAGTGGGAGAGTTTGAGCTGAGCATATGTGATCAGTTAGTGATCACTCTAAGCTGAGGTTAAGGTACGGAGCCAATATAATTTGCTTTTTTCTTTTCACTTCATATTTAAGAATCATTTTGTCAGCTCATCAGAAGGTAATGAAAAATATATTGCGTAGGTCAGTATATTAAAATAATGAAATGGACATTGCTTCGGCCAGTTTATTGAAATAATGAAAACTTTTTTGCTTAGGTCAGTGTTTCCCAAACCCATCTGCTCCCAGAGAACCACTTTCTTCTGCACTTTCACATTTTCATTTTTTCCTACTTCCACTATAACTCAAGAATGTCTTGTTAAATTTTGTTTAATGAAGGACAACCTGGTACACCAGTACACAGATGGTAAACATGGCTGAGATCCATAGGCATAGGCCAGAAGAAACAGAAGCACATTCATTATATGTCCAAATATTTGTACACACCCCTTCTAATGAATGCATGTATCTATTTTAAATTGCACCCATTTGTGACAAAGATACTGTATGCAAATGCACACATTGCTCAAGGCATCAGATAAACATGAACCTTTGGTACCATTGCTTGGGCTAGAGAGGTATAAAGCCCCCAGAGCATTGAGCTATGGAGCAGTGGAACTGTGTTCTCTGGAACGATGGTGCTCCATTCAGTACTTCTGGGATGAGATGGGGAGTTGGAGATGAGGTGAGGTGGTGATCATACAACACCCTGATCTTAATACCGGTCTTGTCACTAAATGCATGAAATCAAATCCTCACAGAAATGCTCCAAACTCTAGTAGAAAGCCTTTTCTGAACAGTACAGACTGTTACTCCAATACAAATCAATACCCTTGAATTTGGTTGAAACAATAAATGAGCTGGTGTCCAAATACTTTTGTTCATATAGTATAGCGTAGTGTGATGCATACACTATGCATACATCATTCAGTTCATTGATGAATGCTGTTTATGGAGGTGATTTTGTATAAAGAATAAAGTGTAATTAGCATCAGTTTCATTCACAGCTGCATTAGCCAACAGCTGCTCATCCAACAATTTCGTCCAATGTCTTCCTGCAGTGTCTCATCTCTCTGGCATCTCTGATTGCTGCTACATTCATGGAGCCTAACCTCTGGTCCAAGGGTTGACTGGAACTGTCTTACAGCATCAGTCAAATGTGGCCTTTAGCTAGGCCGACTGATTCAGACTGAATGACTCTCTGGCTGTTGAAGTCAAGCAGTCTGACTGAGCCTTAGGCCTGGATTACACTGGAAAAAACACAGTGTGGTGTCAGGGTCTCTGCTGTGCTTTCTGTCTAAGCTGAGTGTGGAAATTTTGGTTCAGGGTACAGCCATTGTACCACAGTAATCTACGGTGGCTTAGAGCACCCAACACACTGCAAAATGAAAGTGTGCTATAAAATCACAAAACACCCAGCATGACCATCAAGCCCAAGCTTGTCAATCAATGTTAATCATCAAGGACCAGTTAAGACCATGTGAAACCAAGCTTCCAGCAAAAACTGGTCTTGAGCTAGATTTTTCAGCAGGAATAGTAAACTGAGTGGCTATAAAGACATTTAAAAACAGATCACTCCCATTTACTGTATAACTCTCTTCCATGTTATTGGCTATGAAGTGAGCAAATTTAATCATGTATGTTCATTGCTTGTGAATTAACGCTTGTGTAGTTGTGTAAGTATATGTATTAACTATGTCATCTATTGGAATCTGCTTCCTGGGTGTAATTTTCACTCACATTTAACATTTGACCCAGACTTAAAGTATGGATAGATAGACTCCAGAGCACAATAGGTCAATCAGTGGTTCTGCGAAAATCATAGTAATTGCAGTTAGTTAGTATAACATGTTTTTTAATTCAGGTGTCCAATGGGATTTAGATCTGGACTCATTGCTGGCAACAGGACTCTCCAGCGCATTGTCCCCATCCATTTCTGGATGCTTTTTGAAGTATGTTTGTGGTCATTGTCCTGCTGGAAGTCTCAGGAGCTGGGAGCAAAAAACAGCTTTCGGACCCTGGACCATACATTGCAACCCTTTGATAATCTTCAGATGTCATGATGCCTTGCACACAGTCAAGGGCCAGCAAACAACCACAAAACATACTTGAACCTCCACTATGTTTGACTGTAGGCACTGTGTTCTTTTCTTTGTAGACCTCATTCCATTTTCAGTGTTTTCAGTAGAATAATGTGCTTTACCAAAAATCTCTTTCTTGGATTTCAGCTTACTCACATACATTTTGGCAAACAGCAGTCTAGCTTTTTTGTCTCTATACTAGCAGTGCGGTCCTCCTGGGTCTCAAAGTTGACAGATAGTTTGCACTGACACTGATGCACCCTGAGCCCTCAGGACTGCTTGAATTTCTTTGGAACTTGATTGGGGTTGTTTATCCAGACTATCCTGCATTGAAACCTTTCATCAATATTTCTTTTCCATCCACATCCAGGGAGATTGACTACAGTGTCATGTATTGTAAAGGTCTTGATTACGTTGCGCACTATGGACAAAGGAACATCAAGATGTCTGGAGATGAACTTGTAACCTTGAGATTATTGAATTTTCAAGTCCTCACTTCTCCTCTTTCTGTTCTCTATGCTTAGTCAGACACACAATTTATAGATTGAGTCAAAGTCTTTCCTTTTTATCTCGATTCAGGTGTTATTTTTTATACTGAATGTGATTTTCTGCCCACACCTGTTACTTGCAGTCTTGACTATATCGCCCAGCTCTAGTATAAGTCCCATCAACAACAAAATTATTGTAACTTTTTTTCTATTAAAGACAATAAATGGAGAGACCAGAGTTGGACTAAGTATACAAATTCAGTTTTTCTAACTGTTTTCAGTTTACTAAGTAAAAGTAGAAGTAAATCCACTTAAGTGCCAAAAGTAATAGTGCAGTGAGTTATTGTAGATGCTGTACTTATTGTTATATTATTCAGATTCTCTATTCTCTAAGACTGGTGTGGCTGCATATAGAAAAATACTAAGCATAAATCAGATTGTACGTTTATGGTTTATTACAAATTTTACATTACATTTTAAATATTTTATCATAACTCAGTAGAGCTTCTGCTTTTCCTGCATTTTGCTGCTATGATGGCCTTCGAAAGTTGCACTTCACACTGTAGTTGGCATTGTGCCCATATTAGGAACACTAGGTCTAAGCTGGATTTCTCTTATGAGAAAAATTTTCTCCTAAATGCCACTGGATCATGTGAAATATGAGGTCGTTAAGGCAGGGCTACCAACCTTTACAATTTTCTTGGAGTGAGACTCAGGTTTGTCCAGTCTCAAATGGGTTAGCAGGGTTGATTAAACACACTTGGGACTGGCATTATGGGGGTTATAGGGTGTAGTGGTAGCTGAGCAACAAAGGAAGGGAGGTGTCTGGGAGGGACCCTTGCTGCTCCAGAGTGTGTTCAATCAAAGAGATCCAGAGCAGCATCTGTAGGAAAATCTGCAGTCAAAGTCATCTAAATTGTCTTCTGAAAGTGCAAAAGGGGCCATTAAAAATGTGTGAAAGAAACATTAAGGGTGACATGACACTGTTAGATTTGATGCATGAATATTTCTTCAGCAAGTCAAGTCAAGCTTTTATTGTCATTCCATCTGAGTGCAAGGGCACAGTGGGGCCAAATTACATTCATCCAGGACTTTAGTGCAACATGGAACAATATAATACAAAAACAGACATGATGCTAAATAAAGTGCAGAGAGCAAACATACATGTGCAAATAAAACTACAATAAAACTACAATAAATACAACAGACATTAGTCATAAACAGACAGGACAGTGCATTGCCGACAGCACTCATTCTGAATGAAGTGGTAAGGATAAGGTGTAGACGTGAGTAGCATGCTCTATATAGCAGATGTATATGCAGTCAGCTTATAATATATGTGAACACAGCAGTTTCTGAGGTAGAATGATACAGTACTAGGAGAGAGCATCAACAAAATCTGTATATGAATATATGAATATTTGTAGTTCAGTTTGTAGTTCACTCAACACTTTGCATTGAGTGTAAGTTCACTATTTAACATTAACACTATTCTATAGCAGAAACTGCTTACAAAATACTCTACTACTAACAAAGAAACTTAATTACAGTTTGACAAACATGCTGGTTTGTTTAGAGTATTTTGTTTTGGGTTGCTGGTCTTGTGACCACAGGTGAAAATCTGAGGATACATAGGAATTTTGTGACATATCCCTGTTGTCCAATGAAAAACATGTATCTCCAAAATTAAGACTTTACAGGAGAAGACAAAAATGTTCTTAAATTTAAATTTAAGTTAATGTAAAAAAAAAAAAGATTTGTGGTTTTCATCAGACAGAGATGATATGCTGTGGCTGAAATGGATCCCTATTCCCTCATTAATATTGTGCTATATAAGGACAGGCTATTTAGTTTACTAAGCTGCAGTAGCAACACAAAAGAATTCATTCTTTTGGAAAATTAATTTTACCACTTCAGAGTAATCAGTAATGACACAAAATTAACACAGAATGTAATGGATTAAATATTACAATATGTTACTTTGAAATGTAGTGACATGAAAGTTAACAGTTTCAAAAATCACGTTTCAATTTCTACAAACTCCACAAAATACACAAAACCTGATGTGAAAGTTACACTTGGAGTAAAGTAATATTAAAGGATGTTAAACAAGCATGAGATTATGCAGCATTACGCAGTTCTTAAATATGGTCTTGTGCAGCGCAATGCTACATAGTGCAGTAGCAGTCAACATGATTGTAACGCTGTTATTTTCCATCAGGGGAAGCAAACTCATTTAATGGTCCACATTACACGCAGTCCAATGTCAAAGGGGCTGGACTGATTTGTAATGGAGAGCCGGTGTACACTTTTATTGAAATGAAGCTTGACGTTTTTTGTTTGTAACCTGCATGTAACCTGCAGACCTGGATGCTTCACAGGGTGTACAGCCAAAGTGACATAACCGCTGAAGTGCCCAAATAGTTGTGTGCAAAGGTTGTGTGTGAAGGCAATGCAAATGTGCTTCAATCATTCATTGGCTAAAAGCATGCTGCTGTATTTCTGCTACTTGGGAGATGTCTTGCTCCAACTGAAATGGAAATGGATTCTCTGAATTAGACTGCTTTCACACAGCAGGATAAGAGAGGCCCAAACCTGAACTAAATCTGACACTAAATCTGACACTTTCAATTCTGATTTGGGACACTTCCCATTAACCCATTAACTTATGGGTTAATGAAATATGATACATATTCAACTGGCAGCAATGCAACTCAGTTTGAGAGGTTGTGATTGGTACTGCTGTGCTATTTGACAGTGGGCATGTTAGTGCTTATTGTTCAGTATCAGCAATTAGATTTCTTTTAATAAGCAGCTGAACTCAATTACAGAGTTGTGGTTGAGAATGTTGATTCTGAATTTATTTGGTGGGCTTGTATAGAATATATCAGGCCAGTTCCAGCTCATGGGCTGTATATTTGGCTCTCATTTTACAATGAAATGTCTACATAATTTTACTTTCAAACTGTTCCACCCTTATTATGCTAGTCATTTCCCTTTCCTTCATTTTGATTTTGTTTTGTCCTTGAGGTTGTCTCTACGTATGGCGTTAGGCATTCATGTCACTCACTCCCAACCTTCTTTGGGCAGCGTGCCAGTGCATTAAGAGCCCTTTTAATTACCTATGAATCAAGATTAGCTCCCTAGTTGCCTGTCTGAACAATTTCCCTTTTTTCTCCCCCTCCCCCACCCGACTCCAGGCAATCTATCTATTGGAACAGAGTAGACAGTTAAGCAAGTCCAAGGTCAGTGACATTTTAGTTCCATGGAACCCCCAAGGAGCTGCTCAGTGGCTAGCATGCTAAAGGTTCTAATTAGTGCTCACACGCAGCGCATATTCAAAAAGCTGACACATGGGGGGCAGAGGGACAAGAAGAGAGCATTGCCTGGACCTATGCACTGTTCACTGCTCACAGCTGCGGAACACAAAGAAATGGTGGGCCCAATAGGAGTCTGATGTAACTGGGCAAAATATAAGGCAGAAATCTGCCCTGAGAGGGCAGGACAGGATAGGACGGGAGAGGAGAGCCATGAGCAGACTGCCCGTCCCCCACGCCTGGCCACACAGTGTCTGATCCTAATCGCTTGTCAGCGATTCAACAAGCATTCTCAGAACTTGACAGCTTGACCTTGAGTGTGGTTTGCGCCCCCGAGCCTATGCACACATTCACTCTTAGACTTATGCAACCACACACATACACAAGCTCACACTGTTGGAGTCAAACAGACCAGTGCTCAGAGGACAGAGGCTGTAAATGACCTTTAGCAGACACTGTGCGGAGAGGCGAGAGACTGGGCGATGATATCAAATCACACTCCAACACTAACAGAAAACACCGCTTCACACACTCACAAGGTCCGCAGGCACTTAGCTAACACCCAGCTTTAAAAAGGGCAAACAGGGGGTCCTGCCTGACCCTCTTGAACCTTATTAGTTATTATTGAGTTATTGAGCTTAAGAGGGTTTATTCAGTAATAGCACTGTAAAATTGGAACAAGATTTAAATACCTTTTGGTAGCACATCAGCTGATCTGATTAAATACCAATTAAAGAAAGCTTGACTTCAAATAGAGTTATCTTGAGAGTAACTAATATCTGGGCATTATTTTACATTTATATGTTACTTAAACTGTGACTGTGGTTGTTAGCTGTGAATTGTGAAATCTGTTAACAGAATAGTTTGATTTAGCATAAAATTGGGAACTCAAGATAGGTACTGGGACATACCTTAATCTCTGAAGTCAGTGTCTTCAGTGTTTCACATCAGTGTTTCAGTTATTTCCGACACCACGGGTATATAAAATCAAGCACCTAGCCATGCTCTCAGCCTTTACAAACTCTTACAAATGCTCACCGAATTAATGAGTGGTACTGTAATAGATGTCACTGTCACAAAAATCAGTTCTTGAAATTTCTTCTCAGCAACTCATAAATTGGTATGCCACATAAAGTTACAGAGCTGGGTCACCAGGTGCTGAAGTGCACAGTACATAAAACTAAACGCTTTGCTGACTAAATAACTGGTATTAACATCAGCACAAAAACTGTGCACTTGGAGCGAAATGGGTTTCCATGGTTGAACACCAAGCATCAGTTCGAGTGCTCTGGCTTTGGCAAATCCTTTGGCGAAATATTACAGCGTGACTTCGTTGTGCCAATTGTAAAGTTTGGTGGAGGAGAGATGCTATTAGGTGTTTTTTCAGGAATTGGCCTTGGACCCCTTATGCATCTACCTTTGTGGGAAAAGTTTTGGGAAGCCTCATTTTCTGATCCATTAAATTTCATAAAGGCATAGTTGGGTGAATTTGGTGTAGAAGAACTTGACTGGCCCACACAGAGCCCTGATTATAAGCCATTCAAATTCATCCCCACAATTGGGATGAACTAGAACAGAAATTGCAAGCCTGGCCCTTTCAAGAGACCAAGTCTTGTCTTCAGGAAAGTGTGGTTAATTAAATTTCATCTCTTGTCAATCTTAATACATTGGAAATTCTTAGCTGCTTTGTAAACGAGAGTCATTTTCAGTGGATTTCAGAATGGAAAATAATTGATTATTATTAGAGCTGATTGAAGCTCAGTTTAATGAATAGGGTGTTGGATTTATTATTAAGGCATTGTTATGCCTTATGCTTCAGTGTATATAGAAATTTATTTACATTTACTGCATTTAGCTGACAATCTTATCCACAGCAACTTACAATATAACTAATATTACATAGGTGGGAAAGAGTAGTGTTAGGAGTCTTGCCCCTTATGTTAGCACAGCATAGTTGCCCAAACCCCAGTCTCCCACATGGCATGGTGACTCATTGGTGGTGTTATCTGTTGTGCCACACCATCCACTTTATGTATTCAGGCCACAGTCTAGCCCTGTCCTACACTGCGAGAAACATCTCTATTATTTATAGTGTACTATTGTGCCATTTTAACAGGTGGCATGCTATAACACACAACAATATGAAAGTGGTTTATATCCCTTTATAAAAAGTTGTCCAAAAAAGCAAAAGAAGATAGTCCAGAGTGTATACTATTGTACCAGCAATACAAAACTAGTAAACAAATTATTTAGTCAGCCAATTAAAAAGGTATTTAAAAACATTGTACATATTCTGTGTGGCTGTATTACATGTGCATAGGTTGTTGTGTTGCATAGCAAGCACTGATAGTGTTCTATTATTTTTCCAGTAACTAAAATGGAGCCAGTGTCTATGTCATATGTTATAAGAGTGAAGGATAGGGTTCAAGTGTGCTGCATAGCAAGGACGTTTAAATAACAGAATTATGACATAAAAATTTTATGAGATGCACTAGTATATCTGTAATTGTAATAATGACAATGATAATGACATCACACAGATAAAGGCATAAAGGAGCTTGTATTTCAATATATATCAGCAATTTGAATGGTTAGTATGTCTAAAGGTCAATTTGAACATATATATATACCACTGAGGGGAATGACATAACGTCCTAAGTATTCCACCAAAACTGTCGTCCTTGAGCCAGTATTCAAGTGCCTGTTAGTGTAAAGATGGTAAGTGGCAGGGAAACCTTTTAAGGCCTCAGACTTTTAAGGCTGCTCTGCATTGTAAATGGACAGTGTAATGTCCTAGAAGCTTTTGAAACTCTGTGCAGGACTAACAGGTCTGTAAAAAACCACACAGCAGTGACATGAGCAAGAGAGTGTGCCATCAAGGGACAGCTGAGAGTGATAATGCACCACAAGCTCATGAAAAAAGAAAAAACAGAGTACCCTAGAGATTTCAGAGCTACATCCCTAGCTGACATCATGTGGAAAGAGTTATTCTCAGTTCCAGCAGCAGTAATAGGACAACGGGTTTTATTTTAGATGATGCTGTGCACAGCAGATCATCAATAAGGAATGGATTAAGTGCACAGGGAAGTCACACTGCAACTGAATCATTAAGCTGCTTCTCATTTTAATACATTAAAGTATTCTTATCTTGTGATGGAGTCTATTTCAGGAAATTCTCTGCTTATAATTCATGTAATGTGTAGCTTGTAAAATACACTTAAAATATTCCACCAGCAAATTGTATTTCCCTCAGAGAGAAATTTCATTTGACACGAAAAAGAAAAGTCATGTGAGAAAAATGTATAGTGCTTTATATCCAAAGAAGAAATAATCCACTCATCTCTCTGAAGCTGGCCTGACACATTACCTTCAAAATAGAGAAGGAAGCTGAGGGTAGAAAATGAAAAATAAAGCTTTAAGCTTTTGAGCTAAATCAGAGATATGACTGTGTTAAAGGGAAGTGAAGGGTGGTGGGTTGCTTTGTCATGACCCTGTGGACAAGGATGAAAGAGAATTTATAGGATATTAGAATGGAAGGAGGGGCTCATGTATGTTCAGTTATTTTCACAACTCCACATTGTTACCATCATTGAGACTGAGTTACATAATCTGATACATAGACTGATACATAATCTGGACTAAACACTCCTTTTAACTTCAGTATAAATGCATCAGTTTTTATGACATAAAACAATGAAATGAAATTGAACTTTGCTGTTGCAGCTAAGCTTCCATGGATAAACTGTATGAACTGGGAGTGTTTTTCAACATTAACCACAGCTATGTTTTAATTACCTATAAATACAAATCACAAGCAATGAAAAAGTTCTGTTTTTTCCATGAAAAATGTTATTTCTACATACTTCATCAATCCTTTGGTAAAAATAAATAAATGTTTAATATTAGCCCTTTAAAGTTTGACCAATGCTAGGAAAGAAAGACCTACAAATAGGCTACCTTCCTGTTAAAGGAATGACTCACAAACAAAGCCTTTTAATCCAAACATCTGATTGGCAGACTTGTGTTTGGTGTTCATAATGTAGCTTCTTTAGATTTTTTTTAGGAGATACAGTGCTTTTTCACTGTACAAAATCCAGTTAAAGTCCACAATGGCCCATGCTTTAATAATAGAGCAGGAGATTATCCAGAGAATCCACATTGGGGTATGCTATACTGATGCTGCCCCTTTCCTAAACCAGGTAGAACAAGTGGGAACGCGTCTATATGCTACATGTGCAAAGGTTTACTCTGGATAATGTCTAGACCTTATTCTCCAGATGCTTTCTCAAGTTCATATGAGCAAACCCAAAATATTTTTGTGACATGAACTTCTATTAAATTAGTCTTATAGCTCCAGTGCAGCATAAAAAAACAGGGTCACATGTTTACATTCCCAGTCCCAACTAAATAAATACAGTTGATCAAGTATTTAGAGAACTTGTACATCTGTCATCTTGCACACACAGTATGGTATGGACAGTATCCTGACAGATCCAGGGCAGATCTGCATTTGGCACAGTTAATATACAAGATGAAGAATTTGGGGGAGCCAACTAAGTGGTGTGTCATTCTTTGAACCCCCCAGACATTGTAGATACTTTAAGAGATATTCACATTGTATGGTGAAGACAGTATATTGCCCATGTCAGCACTTTAAAACAATTAGAAGAGGAAGTCTGTTGCAAACACAGCTCAGGCCTGTGGGACATCTAAAGATAGAGCAGAGACAGAATAGCAGGGAGCAGTGTAGACAAACACAAGATGACAGAATAAGGGAAGCTTTAGAAAGTAGAAGAAAGGCAACTGAAGTGCCACTGTAAGCTTTTTAGTGCATTGTAACAGTGTTAGCATCACTTGCCACACTTGTCCTTGACTTGCTCATTTCTATCAAGCTGCTTTGTCACAAAATCTGTTGTAAAAAATGGCGAGGTAAAACGGAACTGAATTGCAGTTAGTGTTATATTAACATTAGCCTCCTCTCAGTAAGAGGTCATTCCACACAGCAATGCAGCTTTCAGTGATGTAATCATAAAGGCCAAGAAAGGTGAAGGGAGCCAGTGAGGAGAATACTGAGTAATATATGACTTTGCTGCCATCTGTTGATGTAGTGTAAGATCTCTGCTCTGCTATTTTATGAAGCAAGTTCAGGCAATGTGGACTTGGATAAGTTTCAAGATAACACATTTAAATCAGGGATTCTGAACTTTTTCTACCCCTTGTGACCAATCTGTTTATAAGAAGAAAGCACACAACTTTTAATGTAAAATTGATTTTGCCTTCTAGTTCTCTGACAGTGTATCATGGGAATTAGGGCCTAATATATGGACTACTTTCCCCCCGAGGATGGGCCCGCAGACCACTCGAGAGTGCTTAATAGTCAATGGTGGTCCCCGGTACACAGGTTGAGGAACCCTGCTGTAGGTACATGTAGGTAAATAATCATTTTAGAGCAGAGAAAAACCTTGTAATGTACATTAATGTATTGGCTCTTTATAATGGAAATAAACTGATGAGCTTTGAAAAACAGAATTCCTACAAAGCACTTTTTCAAATACCTTCTGTTCTGAAGTTTCATTTTGGCTAGGCAGTGTAATAATTTAGAACCTACCCTAAATCATCTAGAGGCAATGTGTCTTTGCTTTGTTTGTACATAAATGCAAATAATGGCATAAACAACATTTTACAGGCAGATCTGATCTGAAATGAGGAAAGGTCTGAGGCATGCTCCTTAGTTCCATCATAAACAGTACATAATCAAAATTAATTCAGTACCAATGGCTGACTAAAAAATGTATCTTTCCAGGTAAGTTGCACTATTTTAATTCTCAAATCCCTGACACATGACTTAATTGTAATCTTCACAAGGGGTCACTGTTCCATCATATATGATTGTGTCCTCAGGTAATGTGTTTCTGGGAAAGAGTGCAGGACCTGGTTAGAAAGATTTTCTTCATGGCTGAAAAGACTTTTTATTTTGTATTAGTGCTGGGTGATATAGACAATAATATCACCTCCTGATAAATTTTATCTGAATGAGGAAATACGATATACAATATGTGATGCAGAAAGTGAACATACTGAAAACAATGTGAAAAAATTTAAATAATTTGCCTTGTTTACTATATTGAAAGTCATTTTCATGCAAGAGCTTGAAGTCCCCTCCATAGTCTGTCTTTGAGAAACTGACTGGGGGTGGAAGGGAGCAGTTAGTTAGTCCTGCCCTTTGGAAATGTTGGCCCTCCCCAAGAAACAAGACAGTGTCCAGAGTGCCAAGTGCACCACTGTGGCTAACCTGAATGAAAAGAAACATACACATAGTAAAGGTCTTTCATACCAAGAAGAAACTGACTGACAGCGTAACATTTTCTGCTACGTCAGATGCAATAAAATCAGGCTGACCAATGTGTAGCTGTAAACCAAAGAAGTGAGCATCAAGACAGTAGCAGAACAGCTCATCTAGTTCGTATCTGAACATAAAACCTTAGGATATGCAACACACTGACTATAAAAACGCGGTGCTTAAGAAATATGTCCGAGCAGAGCTGAAAGGCTGGGGAATAACCATGAGCACTTAACAGTGAGCAGATTTTTAAGATCGTCTAGGTGCATCAAAGACTATTCATGGTACAAAAAAAGCTGCAAACTAAATGTTCCCTTGCTAATGAGCATTCATGCAGAGGAGGAAAATTAAAGGAAGCAAAAGTAGACAAGAAGCAGAGAAAAGGAAAGTGTGGAAATTAAAGAGCTATGATGTTTCTAATCCCATTTACAAAGCACAGAATGCAAAAAAAATTATATATAATAAAAACATAAACATATATATATTAGATGTTAACAGTATAAACTTAGTCTTAACGGGGATATGTTAAGAACAATGCACCTTACTCAACCTATTGTCTCTCTCTGGTGGGGCAGTTAATTACAGTGCAATTCTGTGTCACGGCAGCAGGTGGAGCTAGTGTGCTTTCTTAGAGTACCCAGGCAACATTCTCATGTGAAACCTGGGTAAGGTGGGTCCCAGGTGGGCATGGGCTCTGAGTGGGTTTGTATGTGTTGTTGCTGGGACCCAGTTGCACTTTCTAAATGGGCCTCATCCTTATAGCCCACCTTAATCTCACATGGGTCCCATCTAGGACCCAATGTGTAATTGACAACTCATTTGTCTTATATTTAATCCCTCCTGGTCCCATCACTGAACCATGTGTGGGACCATGTGTGGGATCAACATGAAACCCAAGGACAAAAGTTTCCATCTGTACAGGCCCTACATGGACATCATCTGGGTACCTACTAAAAACAGTCCAAGAAATTAAAACCAGTGAGGGGTCATTAGGGTCATGGGCACCTAAGTCACCGCCTCACAAACTACAGGACCTGTAAGTACCTCCTGCTAACATCTTGGTGCCAGATACCACACCCGGCACCTTCAGAGGTCCTGTGATGTCCAAGCTTCGTATGTTCAGGTTGTTGTGGCAGTTGTGGCACACTACACCAGTGTTTCTCAATGCTAATCCTGGAAGCAACCCTACCCTACATATCCCATCTCCAATCCCATATTTCTTAAGCTTTAGACAGAGCCATGTCGCCTTTTTCCTCTTACAACACGCGATCTGCCCTTTGTGGGCAGCTATATGACATTTGCTCAGCTTCATAACTTATCTTACAGACATGATAAACATATCATAACAAACTGCAAGACATATATAACCTTGTGTCAGGAATTATCAGAGAGTAATCCATCTTGGAAAACAGCTACATTTCACTCATTTCCAACAGAATTAAATCTCAGTTGCGGGAGCCTTCTAGTGCATGTTTACTGTTCTATTCAAGTGTACATGTTCAACCTGCATTCAGACTCCAAGTGATCAGCGAGACCACTGACCTAGATATTGGGTTAAAGAGAAAATGAGACGGAATGGTTTGTTTGCTCTCGTTCTTTGTCCACAGTGTTCAAATTTCAGAAAAAAGTCCTGAGAAGAGATCATAAAAGTGATCAAATGTTAAATAATAAATGATATTTAAATAACAAATGATATTTCCAGACTCTTTTCTGTTCTTGCACCAAAATGGTGGAATGAACTTCCCCTGGGGGTCCGAACAGCTGAGTTCCTCACTGTGTTCAAATGCAGACTGAAGACTCATCTGTTTCAAGAGGATTTAACTCCATAAAAACATTTGTTTTCAACAGGATCTAAGTGTGATCTCTAGATTCAACAGGATCTAGGATCTCTAGATTCTAGCCTTGTCTACTAGCTGAGGATATTTTCTGAGTGAACAGCAAAGTACTTCTGTAAATCGATCTGGATAAGGTCGTCTGCTAAATGCCATAAATGTAAATGTAAATGATATTCAGGTTGTTTTTGTCCACTGTCAAGTATTTTGAAGAACATATGATTAAAAACATCCATGTCAATATAATTATTACAAATAATTCATCAAAATTCTTCTATTATCTCAAAATTAGCCAAAAACATACTGGATGATCAATTTCCAACAGAAAGTCTGTTTCTGTTGGAAAAAAAAAAAAAAAAAAAAAAAAAAAAACGTGTAGGTACAAATACAAACATGGTCATGTTTAAAACATGGTCACATTCACACACATATTTCAATTCTGTTCATTTTTACATTGTAAATGACACACGGTACAGACACATTTGAGTAGCCTAGGATCTCCTGAAAATAACAATATGTGCCATGTCGGACTGTCTCCTATAAATACTTTATTTTTACTATACTTTATTTTTTGGTGAATAAACGTACATTAAACATTGCACAAAATTAGCCTAGGATTAGATTAACATGTGAAACTCAGTTAAAACCGTTTTAAATCTGTCCTCTTTCTGTAAACTGGGTTTATTTAAACGTTTCATCTGTAATTTGAGTTTGTTGTTCCCCACTCTGAGAATTACTCTCCATGTTGACATAAACTGTGATGAAATACTGCTCTCTAGTGGTGAGACTGAAGATTACACTGTGGCATAAAAACATGAATTACATTCATCCCAGGCCTTTAGAAGACACTGCTTTAAAGGTTTTTTTTCCTTTTCTGTTTTTAAGGAATTGACTAACAGGCAACATAATAGAAATTTATAGATCATTATATTAGTACATTAAGCTGTCTGCTCTGTTTCTCTCATTCACACTCACATTTATATTTAGTTTTTCTGTTGTATTTTCACATTTTTCAGATCATTTATCTGTTAGATTTACACGACTGTGATCAAATCCTAACGTCCTCAGGCCTATAATCTCAGTGCTGCATCAGAGATGTGAGCTGGCCTGCTCTGTGGATGCTCACCTGTGAGTCAGAGCAACTGGCAACACTGCACAAGCAGAACTGACCAATCAGCTCCTCCGGGCGTTCCCTCCTCCAGCGGGGTTGCCAGATTGGATGAAAAGGCGTACCAATATTTGTGTCTGAGGAGGGATTTGTTTGTTGCAGTAGGCCAAGTTGAATGTATGTGTAAAAAGTAAATATTGCTTAATGTGAGGGCAGATGTATAGGGTGCTTAATATTTCCATGGTATTTAGTATGTCTTACACTCTGTTATATCTGTAAATGTTTAAATACAAAATAAGTCAACATAAGTCCCAACAGAAGAAAGATATATATTATACATAATCTTGGATTGAACAGAATAAACCAACAACATAAAAAAATTATCTAAAAATATGTCATAAACCAGTGATGGACTGACTGGCCATCGGGAGAACCGGGAAAAATCCCAGTGGGCTGCTCTGGGGATGGTAACCAACACCACATACCACCATCACCATCACCACCCTCGTTGATAAAACGAAAGAGGGCTGGTTGATGAAAAAAAAAAATCCAGAGCTGATTTAAGTTGCCAGTCCAGCCCTAGTCTCAAGACACCCATTATTGGCCAGTCCAAACAGTTTCCCAATATTGGCCAACAGTAGGCAATCCTGGTCCTGAAATGCCAGATTCCCTCTCGCTTTTCTGATCCCCCTGTTCTTACAGACATATTAAACCTGGTCATTAACTGGTGAGTTAAACAAGAAAAGTTCAAAGCTGTGTAGGTATGTGGCACTTCAGGACCAGGATTGACTACCCCGGCATTTGTCCCTCCTGTTTCGTTAGGTCAGGGGTGTCCAACCTGATCCACAAAGGGCCAATGTGGTCTTCATTTTAGCACCTGCTTTGTTGGAGGGAGGAGGGAGGAGGGAGCAGGGGGATTGGGAATGCAAAGTATTTTATAATAATAAATGTTAATTTTCAATAGATATTTTCAGTCTGAAATCTGAATATAATATTATTATAATGTTGATTCTCAATGGGAGTGTTGGGGAGAGAGTGTCATTTACTGTCATCTACCCACCCAAGGACAGCAAGGAAAATTACGCTTTCAGTCTCTGCCTCTCTGTGTCTGTCTCTGTCTCTCTGTGTCTGTCTCCCTTCCTCTCTCTGTCTCTGTGTCTCTCTGCCTGTCTCTTTCTTTCTTTCTTTCTGTCTCTCTGTGTATATTTCTATTTTCCCTGTCTCCCTGTGTGTGTGTGTGTGTGTGTGTGTGTGTGTGTGTGTGTGTGTGTGTGTGTGTGTGTGTGTGTGTGTGTGGTTTATGAAGCCGTATTTAATAAAGTGTGTGAAGGATTAAAGTCAGCACACAGCAGTAGTGTGTCAGTGTTTCAGTAGGTGCTGAGATGCAGGTGAGTCTGTGTACTCAGTGGCGTGTGGATGGAGAGTGTTTCTGGAGGACATGGCAACCCGCGTCTCTCCTCGCTGTGCGGTCTGACACGTTTGGGTCTCGCGCTCAAGCAGCTGCGGCTCCGCTGTAAAACCTTGTATCTCCGGCGGCTGTTTCGGTGACTGTGTTGAAGAGGATCATAGCGAGGAAAGGATCCGCCATGAGCTGCTCCGGATTCACCTGCTCCAAAAACTGCCTGTGTGCCATCAACCTGCTGTACGTGGTGAGTGAGAGCAGAGCAGCAGCAGCAGCATATGGATCTGCTCTCAGTCTGATCTGCTGCTGCTGCTGCTGCTGCGCTTCAGGGAACATCTTCTCTCAGGAGCCTGATGGTAAATAATAGGCCTGAGTTCTGAGAGCTGAGCTCTTCTGAATTATTTAGAGGTGTATGTGTGTGTGTGTGTGTGTGTGTGTGT
This sequence comes from Acestrorhynchus altus, assembly GCA_034509495.1. Lineage (NCBI taxonomy): Eukaryota > Metazoa > Chordata > Actinopteri > Characiformes > Acestrorhynchidae > Acestrorhynchus > Acestrorhynchus altus. The sequence goes on from CM067505.1 coordinate 21,989,823, forward strand.
GTGTGTGTGTGTTCAGTCCACCACTCTGCTGCTCATGGTCTTTCCTTTCACTCCTCCAGTCTGGCTGAACTCACGTCCTGTCTTTGTTCTAGCTTTCAACTGGTCTGATAAAAACCCAGTCTCTGATTCCGTTCTGTGTGTGTGTGTGTGTATCTCTCTCTCTCTCTCTCTCTCTCTCTCTCTCTCTCTCTCCCCCTCTCATTCTCCCTCTCCCCCTCTCATTCTTTCTCTCCTCTCCCTCCCTCTTTCTCTCTGTTCAGTAAGCTTTAACATAAACTAACAAATGTAACAATAATATAAAAAAGTATTAATGAACAATATTAACTGAATTAAATGAATAAATTAATCAACAAATATTATCATTGCAAGTGTGTGTGTCTCATGTTGTGGCAGGCTGAGATATATAACAGTGCTGCTAAAGCATTTGTCTCTGCTCTCCTAACAGGAGGGGCAGTTTGTGGTCATCAGAGATATCGCTGGGGTGAATTATTTCAAATAATGTAAAGTATTTTTGACGTAATGGTTTACATTTTTCTCTGTGTGGGGAAGTGCAGCTCTGTCTCCAGTGATGCTGTGTTTCTCTCTCTCTGTGTTTCTCTGTGTCTCCCTCTCCATGGTTCTGTGTGTTTGTGTGTTTGTGTGTGTGTGTGTGTGTGGGTGTGTGTGTTTCTCTCTCTCTCTCTCTCTCTCTCTCTCTCTCTCTCTCTCTCGCTGTGTCTCTCTGTGTCTCTCTGTGTCTGTTTCTCTTTTGTGTGTGTGTGTGTTGTGTTTTGTCAAGCCGCATTTAAAGTAGGACTGGAGAACACCACTTCTGGAGTGTCAGATTTCTGCAGTTTATTCATGTTTGTTCTCCTCAAGCACAGTTGATTTAACTCATCAAGTAATTGCCAGGTTTAGTAGGTGTGCTGGAGCTGGGAAACCACCAAATTGTTGGACACTCTCACACATTTAACTATGCTTTCTTACGCTGGTTATCATTGCTCTCATGCAAAAACCATCTCCAAGATTTTTTCAAAGGACATCAATGTAAAATTAATTTATTTCTTTTTTGTTGTTCTATTGGTCCATCCATCACAAAATTGACAGTGTAAAGAATGCAAGGTTTCAAGGTTTATGTGTGATAGTGATGGCAGACAGGAGCCATTCTCAAATTGTGGTCACAATTTCATTCAGAGGTCAAATTGTCATATTTTATATTTATTAAATGTAAAGTGACATTTAAATTTGTGTGTGTGTGTGTGTACAATGGGGGAAATAAGTACCGTATTTTCCAGATTGTAAGCCGCTACTTTTTTTCCACGCTTTATACCATGCAGCTTATAATAATACGCAGCTTTTTCTTCTTGTATATGTTATTTTCCAGGTTTTTACTTTGCTGGTGTGGCTTATATTCCGGTGCATCTTATAGTCCGGAAAACATGGTATTTGATACACTGCCGATTTTATACGTTTTCCCACCTACAACGAATGGAGATGTCTGTATTGTAGGTATACTGTGAGCATGTGACAGAATCTTTAAAAAAAAAAAAAGAAAATCACTGAAAAAGGTCAGGAACCAGCCCAGAACTACACTGGAGGACCTTGCCATTGACCTGAAGAGAGCTGGGACCGCCATTGTGGGTTAAAATTCTGTAGAGCATGCAAGGTCCCCCTGCTCATGCCAGTCACTCGGCATGTTTGGAGGAATAAAAATACACAACCCCAAAAACACCATCCCAACCGTGAAGCATGGAACCTCATACTTAAACATCCTTCCCTCAGTAAGAGCACTGAAGATGGTTTGTGGTCTTCCAGCATGAAAATACAGCCAAGGAAACTAAGAAGTGTCTCTGTAACAAGCATTTCAAGGTCCTGGAGTGACCTAGCGAGTCTCCAGACCTGAACCCAATAGAAAATCTTTGGCGGGAGCTGAAACAGTGTTGCCCAGCGACAGCTCCAAAACCTGAAAGATCTGGAGAAGATCTGTATGGAGGAGTGAACAATCCCTGCTGCTGTGTGTGCAAACTTTGTCAAGAACCACAGGAAAGGTGGAAAGGTCTGACCTCTGTAAATGTAAACAAAGGTTTCTAAAACAAATGTTAAGTTCTGTTTTTGTATTGTATCTATATATCGGTGTGTGTGTGTGTGTGTGTGTGTGTGCGCTCTAGTACTCTAATAGAGTAAAAGCTAACCATCTCACACATCAAATCACAGTGTGTTGTTTATTAAAACTTCCTTGTTTTTTCATGTTTTTTGCCATTTAAGAATTTAGTATCAGATTCTGGTTTTAGCCATTAAAACATTTTTCCTTTCTCATAGTTAAACATTATGCTCTTAATGTGAATAGGTCAGATCACTGACTGTTATGGTTAAAGATTAAGGAAATCAGTCAAGCAGGTTTTTGCTTGCCTGCTGCTGTGTTTTACTGACACACTGTTGTAGAAGCACTTTTATTATGTAATTAACAGCAGAATTTTATTTTGTTTATAGTAACTTGTAATTTATCAGTGTTCCTTATTGTTCCTCAATGTTCTCATTCCTTTTTGGTTCTCCTTCCTCCCTCTTCTCCTGCAGATGGTGAGCATGCTAATGATAGGCATCGCCGCCTGGGGAAAGTGGTTCGGCCTGGTGTCAAGCTTTCAGGTGGTGGGAGGCATCATCGGTGTGGGAGTGTTCCTCTTTTTCGTCGCTTTGGCTGGACTGATTGGTGCCATCAAACACCACCAAGTTCTCCTCTTCTTTGTATCCTCCAATACAGGGATTTACACACACACACACACACACACACACACACACACACACACACACACACACACACACACACACACACACGTGCGCATACTGGAACAAACAAGGGTCTCTCTTAGGATTACACATTAGAAGTACACAATTTATCTTTTTGTTCTGGCACCCCTAGAACATGTTGCAAGTAACACCATGTGTTTTAACTGACAGTAACTGTATGTACATTGATGCTGCATATGACTATTCATACAGTACAGAGTCTTCAAATGTGCTGCACTATTCATTCATTAATTAAACAGCTCTAACTGCACTCTCAGTAATGCAGTGCGGTTGTTCAATGTTTTTTAACTGTAAACATGGTCAAATTTCCCAATTTTGATAAAATATTGTCCTATATGCAGTATCACCTGCATTTTTTTGCAGAGTACAACAAATATCAGTTTGAAGATTTAGTTGAATTAAGGTTTAGTTTGAAGAAAATTAAAACATTGTTTTGGGTATTTTGGTTATTTTTCAATCATGTGAACATTTCATGATTGAGGGACCAATAATCTAAAATGATATTGAAATGCTATTAGTGTGTTACATTTAAAATGTTTTTTTTTTTTAATTCCATTCACTTTATCCTGAACACTCAAGATAAGACACCTTCAACTGTCTTCAAAAAACATTCCAAAGACATTTCACCTGATGAAATTAAGATGTTTTTTAGTTTGACAGAATTCATGTTTTAAACTCTGCTCTTTCTTTATTCCTCCTTAATGGTTGATTTATTAGTACATGATTATCCTGTTCCTAGTGTTTGTGGTTCAGTTCTCAGTGTCCAGTGCCTGCTTGGCCATCAACAAAGAGCAGCAGGTAAGACTAATTGGATCACTAATCAGATCACAGTCAGTAATGCAGGAGGATAAACAGTCTACACTGATATATGGACTGAATTAGTGTACAGATTTTCATTGGTTTTTAAATCATTAAGTTAAATAATTATAGGCTGTTACAGAGTGGAGTAGTGGTAGTATAATGAGTGCATGCTGAGCAGCTCGTTATTTCCCTTTTTGTAGTTCTTGGTAGCATTTTGTTTTCAGGATGAATTAAATATCTTTCCTTCATCATTAAAAGCGTGTGTGTCTGTGTGTATGTGTATAGAATCAACTGCTGGAGGTGGGCTGGAATAATTCCCAGAGCACTCAGAGGGACGTGGAGAAAAGCCTCAACTGCTGTGGATTTGCACACATGGATGTGAACGGAACCTGTGCTGCTGTAATTAACACTCTTTCTCCTTCACCATTTTACTCAGTTACTTTGGTCATTTCTAACCATACTGTGATTTCAGTCACAATCCAGTGTCCCTCTGAATTGTCAGCATTCTTTAGTAACATGAATAGGGTTAGGGTTGGGTAGTAAAAGTATTTGCACTGTTGTTGGATAAGTTATAAGATTTGTGTGAGTTACACCATGTCTTCATCACGTAATTGTAATATGGGAGGAGCATGTATGACAGGCAGGTGAGCAATACCCACATAACAGGCAGAAGTAAGTCATACAAATAGAGATGGGGTGATGAAATTTGGTGATTGCATATACAAGGTAGAAATGGAAATGTATAGGATGACGGACTAGAAGTGGGAGGAGCTTCAGTTATGGCCCTCCTCCTGTTGAGCTGTGGAGAAGTGGAGCTGTGTTTTCTGAGATGATGGTGCTCCGTTCAGTACTTTTGGAAGGAGTTGGGGAGTTGGTGATCCAACATTCTGACCTTGCTAAATCCAATGCTAAATGGATTTAATAATTTTTTAATAATTATAATCCTTATAGTTCTATAGGCAATACACCACGATGAGACAGTGAGAAAAAAATTATTAAAGATTTATTTATTAAAAATAAAACACAAATGTATAACACCTTAACGTCTCGTCTCGTCTTCGTCCGCTTATCCGGGGCCGGGTCGCGGGTGCAGCAGTCTAAGCAATGATGCCCAGACCTCCCTCTCGCCCGACACCTCAGCCAGCTCTCCGGGGGGGACCCCAAGGCGTTCCCAGGCCAGCCGAGAGACATAGTTCCTCCAGCGTGTCCTGGGTCCACCCCACGGTCTCCTCCCGAAGGGGCGTGCCTGGAACACCTCCCAGGGGAGATGTCCAAGGGGCATCTGAAAAAGGTGCCCGAACCACCTCAACTGGTTCCTCTCAATTTAAAGGAGCAGCGGCTCTACTCCGAGCTCCTCCCGGGTGACCGAGGATCTCACCTTATTTCTAAGGACCAAGTCCTTCCTACTACAATTACTCATTTTGGCCAGGGGGCCAGCTCTACGAAGAGTCTCCCATTTACAAATGTGGTCATTGGGACCTTCAATGCAGCAGAATTTTTCTCTACCCTTCCCCAGATCTGAACACCCCAGTGTTTTGATAGTCATGTCTTAGAGGTTTACAGACAATTCCTTAGACTTCATGGCTTTGTACTCTAACGTACACTGTCTACTATGGGACCTTCTATAAACAGGTGTGTGCCTTTCCAAATCATGTCCAATCAACTGAATTGGCAAAGAATTCAAACTAACTTTTCTCACTTTGTGGCGTATTGTGTGTAGTATATTGAAGGAAAAAAAGAACTTATGAATGTCCATAAAGTAAAATGCTGTGAATATTTTACAGAATGAATAATTTTTGTACTCTTTTTTTAGTTAATTCTTCAAAACAACTATTTGTTTATGAAGTTCACTTAAAATGTGGGTTTATATATTTTTCACATTTGTAGGAATGTAGCTTCTATTATAAACTTACATACTTTTAGTGGTAAATAGAACCTGACTGTTTTGCTCAACAAAATATTTTCTTTTTTTAAATCAGTGTGACAAGTTAAAAAAATGAGTAATAGAAGTAATGTTCTTCAGCTTGCCAGTGAAGATCATAAATTTGAATTGAAATTATAATGGCATCAGACACAGCATCCATTCTGTGGCTCTGGAACTTTCTGTCCCTTTATCTATCCCAACATATGTTTGAATTTATTACCCCTGATTGCATCCTGCGCTCTCTCATGCAGGCCTGCTTCTCTCACACCAAATGTGACACCTGTGCAGCCAAGATCCAGGAGCATGCTGGGGAGGTGCTGCGCTTTGTGGGAGGAATTGGTCTGTTCTTCAGCTTCACTGAGGTACACTGTCTCTTTAAAACCTCTCCTTTCCCTCTTTATTATTCATTGATTCATTTAGGCTTCATTGTAAGTTTTTACAATTTAAATAAAATGTGCCATAAACAATTATTTAAATTTAATAGAACCACTTTTGGTTATTTTTAAAAAAAAAAAAGATACTTGCAAATTTTTAACAAAGATTTTTAAAGGTTTAAATAATATTTACCATCATATAAAGGATGTGTAGCAAATTAAGAGTACTTCCTACAAAATTAGAAATGAGGTATCTTCAGGTCAGTTCCTTTGCCTGAATCATAACAATAGTAGGTACCAAAAATAGCCCTTTTTTAAAAAGGTTCTATTAAGAACCCACTTTCGTCTGAAGAACCCTTTATTCATGTAAAGGTTTGAGTGTTCATGGTTCTATAAAGAACCATTTTCTTTACTGAAGAATCCGCATATTAAGTGTGTAGATCCTCTCTTCAAACATTTTCTTAAAAATATTCTTCACACATATTGCATTTATAAATATGGTTCTCTAAGCAACCATCCACAGAAAGGCTCTTTAGGGATACAGACATGGTTTTTCTTTAGCACAAAGAACCTTTTTTGATAATGTTTGTTAATTGTAATCATTATATTGGCTATTTTAGGTTCTGATGGTCAGAACATACAAACAATCCCTCCAACTAATCACACTATTGTAATTTGAGTGTCTTGACCAGTCACCCTTCCAGATCTGTGTTCCTGTCTGGGGTTGAAGAATCAAGGTTCCCACTGTAATCCAAAAAAGCTTCATCCTGAGCAAAATCAAACCAGATGATCTGAGCCGTGTCACATTATTGGTTCACCAGTGTGCCTTTAATACACTGTATGTTCAAATGTTTGTGGACACCTCTTCTACTGAACGCATTCTGTTACTTTGTTACACCCATTGCTGACACACACCTGCAAATGCACACAGCCTGTTTAGTCCTTGTAGAGAAGTACAGCCAGTAGAATTGAACCTATGAACATGAATCTGTTGGCTCCATAGCTAGTGCCAGGTATGGGTTAGAGAAATATAAAGCCCCTTTCTGATATTGAAATATGGAAGAGTGGAACTCTGTTGTCTGGAATGAGTGCGCTCTGTCCAGTATTTTTCAATTCAGTTGTGGAGTTGGGGATGAGGTAGAGTGGTGGTCATCAAACATCCAGAGTTCAGAAACACTCATGTCAATGAATGCAGTCAAATACAGCTATGCTCCAAAATCTAGTAGAAAGCCTCTGTATGGATAGTCACTCAAACAAAAGCAGAATTACCTATTTTTTATGCCCTTGATTTCAGAACAAATAATGAATGAGCAGGAGTCCATATACTTTTGTCTATATAGTGTATAGTGAAGGCTCATTATAAAATGCAGCAGTGTAATCGAAATGCTTTATTTGTGGTAAGATGATATTTGGCTTTTAAATTCACCATCTGCAGCTTCTGAAGCTGATATTCTCATCCACACATCATGTCATACTGGCACATTCTGTTTTTATGTGCGAAGGCCATCTGCTGCCAGGAAGACAGGCCTGCTAACAACATGAGCAGCAGGGCTGGATAATGATCTCATTATCAGCATTAATTATGTCACTTTATGCAGTTGTTCTAACTATGCAGTCTGATTAATTAAAAAACGTTTTCTCTTTAGGATTATAGTGTGCAATGTTCTGTTTCACAATTCCTCTGATCCCTGTTTTGCACCAGTAAAGACACAATGCAGCTTTTTAACCGTTCCAAACATTGAAGGAAAAGATTTATTCAAAACCTGTACCAGCCATTTGGAAAATTGCCCAAGAATTCAGTTAAAGTATTTTAAATAAATTAAATTATTTGGTATTGCATTGACCAAGGCACTGCCATAGCACTGACCAATTTTCAATGGGATTAAGATCATGACTTTTGGCAAGTCATTGTAAAGGCTTATTGTTAATTTGCTTAATAGGAAGGCTTTCCACTAGGTTTTGGAGCATTGCTGTGAGGGTTTGATTCAGCCACAAGCGTGTTAGTGAGATCAGGATGTTAGATGATCACTACCCCAGCAACTCCCCAACTCATCCCAGAGGTTCTGGATGAAGCACCTTCATTTCAGAAAGTACAGTTCCACTTCTTTATGATTGGCTCAGTGGTTTAAATCGCCACAACTATGATCCAAGGATCACAAGTTCGAATCGCAGCTCATGCTGCTTGCCGTCGGTAGCCGGTGTGAAGAGGGAGATCACTTTTCCTAAATTCCTTTCCTTGGTGTGTCTAAATTCACAGGAGAAAATTGGATTTAAAAAAATTAAAAAATAATGACTCAAAACCAGCTTTCAGAAACTTTAACCAAGTTTTTTTTAAATTCTGTTAACATTTTTTTATTAAACATTACAAAATATGCCTTTATTAGAAAAATATTATTAGAAAAATTCCTTGTCGGGGGGGCAATACACAAAGAACAAGACCTAATAAATGTTTATTAATGATAAATAATTATAAGTAAAATATTCAGGTCATATTGCCCAGCACTGCTTATGAGTTAAGCTAACATTGCATTCCTCTCTATCTTGTTTCAGATCCTGGGGGTGTGGTTAACGTACAGGTACAGAAACCAGAAAGATCCACGGGCTAACCCCAGTGCCTTCCTGTAATCGGCAACGTGACTGTCACACTGACATCCTGTGCGCCTGTCTGCTCACTGGACTTCTTTCTGGAGCTCTGTACGAGACAGGGAGTGTGTGTTTGCTTTCTCTGAAGTGGAGATCTCTGCTAGTTTCTGCTGCTGTGTGTACTGATCATTATCAAGGGTGCAGTGTTGTGAAGCAAAAAAAACTTGTATATTATTTTCACTTGAAGACATCTTGAACAGAGGCTATTTCTACACCATGGAAACAACACTTTTTACCTTATGCAGTAAACACTTCATCAGATATTTATGGGCTACAAGAAATGATCTTCAGTCTAAAACCATGAATTTCAAACTGGATGGATAAAAGCTGTCACTGTTTGTGATAAAATGGGCTACTATAAGACTAGTATGTGCGTGCATGTTACTCTGTATACGCAGATTGGTTGTTATGGTTGATCTGTAGAGATCAAGATTGTCAAGATTGGATGAATACTGTTTTTAATTCCTCATTTCTAAGTAGATCGATCTTTATGATACAGTACGTTTATAAAACCCACATGGATGCAGTCCTCTGTGTGTACATGCACGCAATCAGTCACTCTGAGGCTGCTGATCATGGATGCAATAAATTCATCACCATAGTTATCTGGTCAGTTAATGTGCATTGTAATGTACATCTCTGCATGTCAAAATATAGTTCATGAGTTTAGACATGAAGTGTAATAAAACGGGAGAACTCCCTAAATGGCAGACCACAAAAGCAACACAGAAGCCCCTTAAACTTATTGGTCCTTGACACATTTCAAGTTCTTGTTTTGTGTTTTATTGACTCCATTTCTAAAGTCTGTAACTTAGTGTGTGAGTGAATAATTACATGTTTGTGCACGTCACTGTTCTCTGTTTTTTTGTGTGGTTTTGCTTTCTTGCATGAATTCTTCATCATAGTGTGCATCTATATCCTCTGGTTCTGTGAACTATGCACTCAGTCGTTTGAAGAAAAAGGGTGGGGGGAATAAAGAATGCATTATCACCCTCCCTTTGTACACTGTGGATTGCAATTTAGCTTAGGTTTTCTTTTCTTGTGCTAAGTGAGGGATATTGTCGACATTCCATGTAAAAAAAAAAAAAAGTTTCTTTCAGTCTGTGACCCAATCAGAAACTGACACGCATGGCTTTGCAAATCCAGGAAGTCACTAGAAGGACAAAAGCTGCTTTTGGCTGCATACTAGTAACCAGGCAACAACTGAAGTAAAGAAACGGATAGGCTGGTTCCCTCTGGCCCCTCCTTACAGGATACATGCCGGAGCTGCTTGCTTTCACCTTTAGTGTCTGTTAAATCCTGCAGGCATACAGCATAATTGGAGTTAAAGCAGCTTCTGTAATTTGGAGCATTTTTGTTTTCTGTTTGTGAAATTTTGATCAAATGATTCAGATTCACATTCTGTAAAAAGTGAAAAATGGTAGAAAGAGAGATGCAAGACATTGTAATGTTCGGTTGAGGGTAACTTATAGGTGCCCTAATAAACTTGGACTTAAATAGACTTAATATACTTAGACTTAATGAACCTTTAATGGGGAATATCTCTTGAGTTTAAACCTTTCTGTATAGATGAATGGTTACTATGCAAAGTCATTTAAATTCCTTTGATATTTAATTCCCTATTCTACAGAAAACCTACCAAGTGGCAGTGACTAGAAACAGACAGAATTGTTTTATTTCTCTGAAAGCTGAGACCCCTGGTTCCTTTCACTGACTGTTTAAAGCTGGCTCCGTACATTTCTAAGCAATTAACCCTTTCAAACCCTGCAGTGGACTGGCACCCTGTCCATTGACTCTGGGTAGACTTTGGGCTAATTGTGACCCTGATCAGGCCAAAGTGGAAAAGATGATGAATGAATATATGGGTGAACCCTTCATGTTAAACCACTCCAAATGACTGGAATATCTAATATATTAAAAACATTAAGATTTTCATTTGAATGAACAAACTACTGGCACATGCAACTATTAGCCATTGTATTAGAGCTGGGGACCCGACTGAAGACAGCTGAGGACATGACTGAAGTGTCCTTGAGCAAGGCATTGAACTCCCCAGCTGCCCCCTTAGTGCTGGGTGCTGAGGCCCCACTGCCCCTGGTGTGAATTCACTAGTGTGTATAACACAGTGGGTCAAATGAGTACTTAAAAAAAATTAAGAATAGTACAACAATTTCAACCTAAACTCTTTTCAAACTGCCACATTTGCATCATTACTGGGCAGCCAATGTGCCTGGAGGAAAGCGTAGGGTCCCCAGCTCCAATACAATGGCTAACAGATGCCTGTGCCAGACAATATTGCACTGGGTATGATGGGAGAGTGCTATTTGCCCACCCAGAGAGAGCATGGCCAGTTTTGAAATGTTGCTATCTCAGACTTCGGGTGCCGATGGAAAGCAACATTCGAACTAGCAATCTCATAGTGCTAGTGTATTCAACCACTGAGCCATTTGCATACATATACATACATACACACACACACACACACACATACATATTAGTCTTTAACAATTGAGGACATCAAAACGAGTTTAGAGAATTTCCTTTAATTTACTGAAAAAGCAAAGCATCACTGAGGCTGTACATTAGATAAGAAGCGAGTCTTTGAAGGTCGACAGTAACAGAATTTTAGAACATTTTCAAAGTGAGTTCAGAAATATACAGTGCCTTTCTTTACATCAGTAAACAGAATAACAGACAAACTCTCAGCAAGGAGAACATCCACTCTTCAATCACAACTATGATGGGCTTCTTCACAGTTCTGTTTTCAGGAACTTTGTGGCTCTCATCATGTTGCTCAACACTGTTGATTAAACGTAAATGAAGCTTCATTAATATCTAAATAAAATACAGTATTATACCATTATTAGACCTAACACTCATGGAATCAGTTCTAATTAAAGTACTTACAGAGTTCAATGTCACTTGGCTCATAAGCATACATGCGGTTGGAGTAACGACCAGTGATGTCAGCACGAACCGTCATGGAGGGATCTGTACAAAGCAGAGGGATGATTTATTGTCAAAGAAAAGTCTGGCCAATATTTCATAACTCTGAATGTCCCACATCTCTGATGGGTGTTCTACTCACCAACAAAGATGATTCTGGGAACATACTGGCCATCAGGTGACAGGTGTTTGTCAGTGGTTTCATACTGTACAGAAAGACATTCTTAACACAGACCCACAAGCATCCAGATGTAAATGTAAATGTGTCCTTTTCACTTTATCAGTATAAAGTAAACTAAAAACCCACCACCAGATTGAGGAGAATGAACTCGTCATCTGCTAGCTGCTGGATTTTCTTATTCTCAGCAAAGGCCTTCTTCAGAGCTGAAGAAGGAACAGAACACATGTGTTTAATGGTATGAAACATGAAAGCAACCCTTTAAGCCCATTGTCAGTTGAAGTTGTATATACTTGAAATCTATATACAAGTTTTCTCTTTTTTCTACAGATTCTACAACGTAAATAAAGTACCTAATGGGTTTTATAGGATTAGTGCTGCGAGAACATCAGTGTGTATAAAATCACAGAACAAATTTCAGCACAATTAATGATCACAAAATCTATAAACACCTAGATACCTCGAGACTGAAGGGATTGAAAATGAAGCTGACCCATAATTGGGAGTTCTTACCCTGGCTGTGTGGGCAGTTCTCCAGGTGGAAAATGACCATGAGAGGCTTGTTCCTGTGGAAGTAGATACATATTAGTGTCATTAAAGACAATACATTGATTGTGCCACAATCATACACACACCTGCAGTGGAAAGTGTGTGTGTGTGTGTGTGTGTGTATATATATATATATATATATATATATATATATATTGTATTCTATTTTACTATGAGCCTCAACAATGGTTCCATATAGACTCGCAACAACTCCAAGAGCTTAAATCGATTTGTCTGGATCTTCATATCCACAGAAACTGCTTCTATATAACATCATAAAGGGCATGACAAAGAGTGCAGTAGTATTTTAGGAAATTGGTGGTTTAGTACTGAAATTGAATACATATTTTTACTTGTTAGACCTTTTAGTGTTTTTTTTTGTTTGTTTTTTGTTTTTTTTACAATTATCAGAATAGATTTCTCTCACCATTCAAGCCATTTTATTTTTTATATTTCTCAGACAGTCAAGTTAAACTGCTCACATATGAAATATGTAACTTCATGTTTCTGGGTGAACCAGTACCACCCATTAGTCACTGCATCACACTTTTGTTGAAAAAGGATAAAACGCAAACATGCACAGAGGTCCAATGTGCTTGCACAAAGAGTAATTTTATCCTCTGCATTTAACCCATCCGCACAGAGAAACACATACATACACACTAGTGAATTCACACAGTAGGGGGCAGTGCACACATGCCTATCCACAGCAGCTGGTGAGATAAGGTTCTTGCTCAGTGGCACTTCAGTCATGTCCTGCCAGTTCAGGGAATCAAACCAGCAACCTTCCAGTCACAAAAGTGGTTCCCTAAACACCGGGCCATGGCTGCCTAGTCCAGAATCAAAATGTCTTTTAATTCTTTTCATTTACTTTTTACTTTTATACTTTTGTGTTTTAATGTAGATATTTTTTGCCTTTCAATCATGTCAATCACATTTCTTTACACACATTGTTGAAGGAATAATGGTCATGTCGGATCAAATGCACATGGTAGTAGCACTGCAATCATTACTCACTTTGAACGTGCCCAGAAAAGTGCCTCCTCATAGGTCTGTGCCCAGATCAGCTGATCACCCCATCCTAAAAAGGAATAAGGTGAGATCTTGGTCTGCTGGTTGTTGAAGAATGATGATTAAAAACAGGAACAATCCTGTCCCCCGGGTTGGTTACAATCAACTTCAACAATCAGTGTTGCCATTGAGGAATGAAGCTTACCTCTGGAGAGAGTCTGAGGAACTCTTTTCTCCTTCTTCTCAGGCTTGTTGGTGGTTGGGTTCTTGTCAGGCTTCCCCAGGGCACAAGTCACGGCCACCAGGACCAAGAGTACTGACAGTAATCCTTTAATCATCTTCTCAAGCTGCTCAAAGAAGATCAGAGATCATACTCCGGTTAGACAGCTGCATTTTTCACCTTTCTCAGAACAACACTGCTGTCATTTCCTTGAAGGCATTACATTTCCTTGACTTGTGAATAAAATTGAGAGTTTGAGCAGATAACAGTAAGTAACTGTGGAGTCAAAGCAGAAAAGGGGGTGTATGCTCACCTGTTCTCAGGTTTCTCCTCAGCCTGTGTTTAGACTCAGTCTCCTGGTCCTGCTGTGGCATCTACCTCTCACCTGTGCTGCATTTATACACCTGTGCACCAGCATGTCCCTCCCTCCTCTCTACTCTTCTGGAATGTTTGATTCTACACCTTTGGAGCACTCTAGCTGTAAGAGTGAAGAGTGTTCCCATTTCTATTTACATTCACGTTCAGTGCAAGTTCATCTAATTTCATTTGTTCTGAACTAAATGCATGACAACAGTTAAAGCGAAGGGACGTCTGGAGGTCTGGGTGTCTCTTCCTCAAAGAGCCTTAAAAGCATGAAAAATATTAATTATAATGCATTTTGGCTCAGATCCAAAGACAGGTCAGCATTATGTCATCAAATTCATTCCAATGTTTTAGTGATTAGGCCTTTTGTGATTGGTTCTGACTGTATCTCTGATGTCAGTCTCACATTATTGCGCTTTCATTAAAGAGTTTATGAAATTATGACGTGATTTGTTTGTCAATAATTTAATTCAGAAAGGTAAACTCTCGTCTATTATATATTTTCATTACAATTAAAGTGACATATTTCAAGCCAGTATAGTTGATAGTACTGTGTGAGTACTACTATATTCAAACTCTGATTTGTGGGCTGCACTATGGGTTGTTTTAGTCTGGGAATGTTCTAGATTATTTCTGCTGCAATGGGCTGTAGTGGTCTGTCTCTCAAATGTTCACTGCACAGTAATACAAAAATTGTTTAACTCATATGTTACATTTTGTTCATTTAAATACTTTGATGTTTCATTTCATGACACACTAAGCTTAACTTCTGAGCTTAACCATTTATTTCAGAATACAAGGACACAGAAAGAGAAGAGCCAAACAGACTTCAGTTCCTCTGCTAATAAAAGCTGGATTAACTAAGAAGTTCTACTAAGCAGAAGCTTCTAACCATTTTTGATACTTATTTTTTACTTTAATTCAAATTGTTTGTTTGTTTGTTTGTTTGTTTGTTTGTTTGTTTGTTTGTTTTCATTTTAAAAGAGTCATTATTTTAACAAAGTTATAATATTCATCTATGAGAATGCACCTGTGAGTCTATCTCTCTCTCTCTATCTGGTAAAAGACTGGGTGTGTTTTATGTACAGATTGGTTTATGTGTTCACGTCCACGGCCTTAGGCTGGAAAGTGCTGCTGAAAGCCCATCCCATCACTCATACACTCCTGCAGGATAGGGCACTAAAAAAGGAAGTTAGCTGATTGATAACACTTTTTAGAAATACTGACGTGTCCTTAAAGCTGCTGATTCACATTTAAGTGATACTGTTTTGTGTTTTGTTTTTCATATGTGCGCTTACATATTGTATTGAATGTGCTGATTCCCCTAGAACTGTACGGTCAATTTCAGTTCAACTGCATTATTGAAATTTTGCTGGGGCAACAACATGCCATACAGTATATACACATGAAAAGCAATACACCAGCAACAATATAGTGAAAATGTCTAAAAATGAGTAAAAACAAACATATATGCACATACATTTCTAAAAGTAAATTAAAAACATATTAAGATAGTAATAATATATTAATAACATCTGAGAAATAACATAGAAGGCAGGTTTGCAGCACTGGTCCTGGAGTACACCTCTGACCACAAGAAAATCTAAAACTAAATTAAAACATTACCATGTAGAAATACTGTAATATTGCTTCTGTCTGTGGTACAAAGTGCTACACAGTCATCAAGCTGAGAAGTACAACAGGCTGTTATTTAATGTAATGAAGCTGTTTCAGATGTGGTTGGATTTAGTTAAATGAAAAATTGTGGGTTATGAGCACAGGCAATCCATCTCAGTTCAGAGCACATCCTCAGCAATCCGGCCTTTCTGAGGGAATAAAGATGTGATTCAGGCCTGACAAAGGCCCTGCCCTGCTCAAGCTTTGGGATAATGTGACTGCTGCAGATCAATGGCGTCTTTGTCCAGAGCTCAAACAACCACGAGCAAGTCGAATGAACAAGCTTTTACGCCACTGTGTCCCCCTGTCCTTCAGAAAAAGAAAATCTTTCATTTGGGGTGAAAGATGACAGTGTGGCTCCTTTAGGCCGGTTAAAAGAAAAGGACATCTCCTGGGAAAGAATGTGTACAATCTGTGTATAAACAAAGCCCTTTGCACACTTATGTATCGTCATTGTCCAATGAAAAACATGTACTGTATCGTCTAAATGGCTGCTTTACAAGAGAAAGATGCAAAAATGCTCTTAACTCTGATTGTAAGTTCATGTAAAATAAAGAGCAATTATCAGTCATTTTAAAGGATTTCTACTGGTCAGTTCATCCAGAATTATTTACTCAATGTACAGCTACAGGAGAAAACAAAAATGGACAGCAGCAGTATTTGGCACTGGTTGGAGCAATCAGGTGTAGATTAGATGGTGTTACTGGTCTCAGATATTAGACCTTAACACATAATCACACAGATCAAAATGCTGTCCAAAATGCTGTCCAAAAATGGACAAATGAAAATTCTTTTTTGGTCTTTCTCATGGTAGATGTTGTACTTTGACATCAACTGTGGTAAGATCTACCTCTAGCTCTTGTAACAAGGCTGTAGGTGGGGACATGTAATTTTCCCAACAATGTTTGTCCCAATAATGTAAAAAAAACAAAACACTTGTTTACATTATTTTTATAGTGATATTGGACAATTTCAATGTGCCCTACCAGAGGCTAAGTCTCCAAGATGACATTTAGGCATGCTAGAATTTAATTGGCTAAAATATAGTTAGTACTTCTCTTACTGCCAGTGATGATAATAATAATAATAATAATAATAATAATAATAATAATAATAATAATAATAATAATAATAATAATAATAATAATAATAATAATAATTTATTTATTAAGTGCCTTTCTGGACACTCAAGGACGCTTTACAAAATACAAAACAAATAAACAAAACAACAACACTGGAGAGCACTGTGTTTCAGATTACTTGCTCCCTTTCCTCTATTTCTGCACAGCTCACACAACTAGAGTGACCAGACATTCTCTTTTACCCAAGCATGTTCTCTTTTCATCGGAACAAAATGCAGGAATTTAAGTTGCATAAAATGTATGGCCAATTTGTTTCATATTCAGTGTAAGAAGTTATTAAATCAAACCTTATTTGAACCACAGTTCACTGTCATATAATTGTTTAAGGTGTTGATAACAGCACGTCTTGTGTGGCTGCATTTTATCTGCTTGTCACTGACTAGGCAGTATGTCAGTCGTCTTGGTATTCAAGGTCCTGGACATGACCACAAAGTACAAAATTGTATGCCTTGAGTGTGTGTTTTGTATACAAGCTGGGTTTTAACACAAGATATACAAAGATGTCCAGGCACTTTAGCCAGTCGGCGCCTTAATCCATTAACTAGACAGTGAATAAGGAAGGAAAAGTAAGGAAACATCTCCCTATTGTTATGAGTTTATTAGAGTTTATTAGAGAGCCAAGCCCGGATAAATGGTGAGGGTTGCGTCAGGAAGGGCATCCGGTGTAAAACTTGTGCCAAAAATATTATGCGGATCAGGCAGATGATCCGCTGTGGCGACCCCTAAAGGGAGCAGCCGAAAGAAGAAGATTAGAGAGCTTATTAGTATAGTACACCCTGTCTTTTCCTGGCAAGCCATAAAAATAACTTGAGCAGGCATCCAGATGAACCATATTTCCATTTACCTAGATTTGACACCATTATATTGTCTATATATGTCTCTATATTTTCGTCGACTGGAAGAAGGATTTTCCCATTTGGAATTACTTCAGCTGTGTGATTTTCAGTGTCAGTCTTTGTATGGATTTTCCTCAAGCCACCTCTGACACAATAAAGATAGTGGTTTCTATGATGGAGAGATCTCCAGGCCCTGCCTTTGAAGTCATCTGTCCAAAGCACGTCATTCCAGACATCCTGCTCTTTGTCTAGGTGTCCTCCTGCAAACTCAGTCTTGCTCTGATGTTTTTCTTTTCACAGCAAAGTTTTCCTCCTTGCACAATTCCCATGAAAATCAAACCCGTGCAGTTGCTTTCTGATGGTAGATGCACTTTGACATCAACTGTGGTAAGAGCTACCTGTAGGACACGGAATGACATTTTAGGATCTTTACTCATCTTGTGGTCTGCTCTTGGGCTGAACTTGCTAGGATGGCCTGACCTGTCCATGATGGCAGTTGCTTTTAATGTTCTCAACTTGTCTGACTGATTTCTAATCTTTTTAAATCCCTAACCAGACTCATGCAATTACAACCTTCTTAATGAAGGCCTCAGGCAGCTTTTTGGATCTCACCATGATAATCCTACTCAATTCAACAATCAAGCGCAAACCAAAATAAATGTTTGAGGTTTACATAAGACAGCCTCCAATTTCCAGATTTTTTGCCCAAGACAGTTTTCCTTACAAGTAAACTGCATTTCTAATCATTACATTTTATAAATTATGTTTAGAAGTTTTGTTTTTAGTTATCACCTCCACCTCTCAATGTAGTTCAAATGAAGATCACATATCTACATGTTAAATATGTTAAAGTCAAAGGTGTTGATGGGGTGTCCTAATTTTTTACACAACTATGTAAGTTGTTGCTGTCATGCAAATACATTTTATCTCCAAACTTTACAGGAGAAGGAAATGTAAAAAGATTTTTTTCCAAGTCATTTTGGCCAATATGTTTATCTGCTCCAGTAAGTCCTATTCTGTTGGCAATGGTTTTTTATAGGGATGAGACAAGCTGCATGTGTGCATTTGCACATCTGTGTCAGCAATGAGTGCTACTTTAAGTAGCTGAATGCATTCATTGGAAGGGGTGTCGACAATACTGAATACTGTCCTGTATCTAGTCTTGATTTTTTTTTTTTAAATCAGTTGGTGTTATGATGTCCTAATCACATATAGTATGTTTACCATTACCCTGAAAAAGATTAATGAACAAATGAAAGATTATTAATGTTTTTTATATATATAAATACAGACCCTAAAGAAAAATACAATTATTTTTTTACAATTTTAATAAACCATTTAGATGTCAACGTTAAACTGTCAGGGTTTTTTTTTTTTTATTATTTTTTTGTTTGTTTGTTTGTTTTGTTTTTTGTTTGTTTATTTTTTTGCAGTGGCCATATATCCTTCATATTGAATAGTTTTGTCTCTATAATCAGAAGGGGAGTATTGTATCCCTACCAGTTTTGAGACCAACTATGTCCTTGTTTTTGTGATGAAATTTTAGGATTGTTTTATTTTAGTAGTTAATTTAATCTTGGCTTAAATTTGAATGTTAATGAAACATTGATTGTCATTAATGGTGATTCATACCTGTAGAAAAACCCTTTGAGTACCTATAAATATTAATCATTAACCAAATTAACCAAAAGAGAATCAGGTGAGCTTCAATCAAAAATCATGCAAAACAGATCCATTCATAATAGTTTTTGTCAGTTATTTATTAGTTTATCAGATTTTATTACACAAAATTTAAACAAATACATGCTTCTCTAATAACAGTAGTACAGATCATCACATAGCACTGAAATATGCCTTGTGGGAAGTCCACTTGCTGGTCTTCCTGTTCTCACACACATCAACCAAACCTGGTAATTAACTGTGCTGGATGCAGGACCTATTGTCTTGTTTTGTTCTTCAATCATCTTCATACATGATCTTTGAATATGTATGTAACTGCATGTTCTCACTTTCCATGTGATATTTCTATATTTTTATGAACCACATATTTATCAAGTATGGAGTTGATATGAATGAACATTAGATTCGTAAAAATGTACAGATAAACATATTGTCTCTGTCCAATGAAAACACGTATCTCCAAAATGGCATCTTTACAAGGGAAGGCAAACATGGAGATACATGAAAACCAGATACATACATCTCCATTTTTGTCCATTTGCTGTGTTTTCCATGGTTTGAACCCTGAAGCTGCTCTGTACACTGTGTAAACATTTCTGGAAGAATAGGCCAATAGAAATACTCTAATATTAGTAAAATAAGCTCATATTTTACCTTCACTTCTATTCAAATGTAAGAACATTTTTGCCTTCCCCTGCAAAGGTGCTAATATACTCATTCACTCGGGACATCATTCACTCGGGACATCCCTTGCTCCTGTCATATCCACAATAACATCAGATTCTAGGTCAGCACTCCAGAGTCCGATCACAGAGATCAGACTCTGAGGGTCAAACAGGTGTGTGAGTCACGTTATCAGTGCAGTGCTGAGGTGTCCTTAACCGCTTTCTGTACTTGGGCAAAAGCTCTCCTAACGTCAGGTCAATATTTGTGTTTGAGGGCAGGGTGCTGAGGCTACTCCTGTTCACACATCGCTCCAGTAGTTCTTGCTCAGTCCCGCCCTGAGAACACGGATGTGTGAGACGTGAATGCAGGCGAGGATCTGATTGGGGGAGCAGGAAAGAGTTCAGCCAATTCTATTGGATAACAAAGCTGGCAGGTGCACAATGTTGGTCTGCTAATTGTTGAAACAATACCGTTTTGGAAGTTAGAAAGCAAACAATGAACTGTATTTGGTTAATCAATGATTTCAACACAGGCCCCAGCATTTAGCATCATAAAAAAACTCCATACCAACAAGACATTAGAGCTACGAGGAAATAGATCAGGAAGCCAGATTCTCAAAGGCAACTTCGTAGATGTTTTTTTCCCCTATGTTTATACTTCAGAACATCACCAGTAAAGAACTAAATTGGAGTAAAAACTAATAGACATTCTATTACTATTGCATGATTTACAAAAAAAAAAAAAAATGTCTGCCTGCCAGCAAATCTGCAAAAAAGTATCGGAATAGCATTAGCTTTAATTCACACACTGTGACTTCAGTAGGGATTAAAAACAGCATTCATAGCAAGAAAGCTAATGCACTCTAGCAATTTTGGACGATGTCCGCAGCAGGCACACTAACACAATGCTGAGGGAGGCCAGCATGCTAATGCTGCTCTAGCAAATTTTGGAGTTTTACCACCATAGTAGCAACATTTATAAGCCACGATCAGTGACAGCTAACGTAGCAACAACCAGCAACTGTTCCTCTAGAACTGCTAGAGGAACTGCTGAGATCTAATCCTTTTGTTCTTTACCTTAACATGTTTTACCTTTTCCCTTAAGGGAATTTTACATTCTGAGAACAAATTATATTTTTAAACTATGTTCTTTAATATGTTCCTCACCCTTACAATATCCTTTCACTGGTCTTAACTGCTATTTGAAATAATTAGTAGAATTCATCTACAGTATATTTTAATGTATACTCTATTTTTCCAATAAGTATTTTTTCTTGTCCATTTTATCCATCTTCATTTCAACTTGTTTTGAAAATCTTAATATATTTAGAAGAAAATATTTAAAAACTTCTCAAGAACAAATTTAAGAAAATTATTAGTAAGGTAGGAGATTGTCAGTGTAAACTGTGAAACACAAATTACAAATATATTACTGTTTCTCAAGATTCTTCAGAAGGCTTGTCAAACAATAAAAAACAACAAAAACACACAAATTCATTTTGACATTTATTAATACATGTAGAAAAAAAACTTTACAGATACTTGTATACACACCTCTATAACACAAAAAAAGCAATTATACTTCTATGAAAATAAAAACAGAATGAACCCAACAGAAAAAAAAAAACAGTCCCACAAGAGACACAAAGGCCAGTTTTCACAGAAAACACTCTGAATTATGTCGGCCGAGAGAGTGGTTCTAAGCCCAGGTGAGGCACCACTGAACACTGATGGACAAGGAGATGCGCGCTTCAATGGTGACCCAAACAGTCAGTCAGCCCCCCCACCCCAATCATACTTCACAGCTGAAATGTGACTGCATGAATACACATGCGCACGCACACACACACACACACACACACCCACACACCAAATGAAATGATCAACTCTAGATCTGTGTGGAAAACAATGTCTCAATCATCTTGATTGTCACATTATCAGTGGATTTTTCCTTTCTTAATGTTTGTTTTATGAGGCTCAGACAAACCTTTCAACAGTGTTTCAAAACAACTGATGTGCTTCCCTACATTCTACATGTGCTCAGTTTCAAATAATAAATTCCTTAGTAATGAATGATACAATATGTATACAAAAGATCACTGCTCCATCTCTTACAGCTTGGGAGATTACTTAGCAGTACCAAATACACAAAGAGTCTGAATCGGGCTCTGTATCAATCAACTGGTTTGTGGGAGGGCAAACTAGGTCATTGTAGAACACAATAAATTTAAGGTGCTTTTCATGTCAAGGGAAAAAAAACACGTCACAACAGTTCCTATAGCAACATATTCTGTCCTCTGAGGTTCTGTAGTGCTGGATCATATTCAAAATAAAAAGCAAAAAGGGACCACTGGAGCAAACAACCAACCAAAAAAATAATAATAAAAAAAAAATAATGGCAGAAATAGTGGTTATAGACAGTGGAGGGATGGGCACAATCTTCAGCAGTCGCAAGTCACTGTACATGTAATCACAAAAATATACAATATCTACAATTATTCACAAACATCAAATGTCTATTTACAGAGAGCTCCTATGTCCACCAGTGTACATTTTTTTTCTACACCACAGACTCACAGAGTCGGTGTTGATTGTGTTTCTCCGGCCGAACATTCAGTTCCGCTAAACCAGTCTTAGCTTTCAGTTCCATAAACAACAGTGTGACTAAAATGGGATGAGGTTAGGTCCAGACTGGTGCGTTGTGTCTTCATCGCAGATCAGACAGCTGTAAACACTGAAGAGGAATAAATGGCCTAATCCTGTCAAATGTGAAACAATCATTATCTGGTTGTAAGCCTGGTGCAAGTAATTAGAACATGATTTTGAGTCCTACTGCCCCCTTGTGAGCAGGAGATCATTATGAATTTAAATGTGCATGAGGGTTCTTTTAGAGAGTACTGAAACATATGAGTTAATGTCCATGTTGAGGGGGCAGTGGAGGACCATTCACGCCCGGGTGGTAAAATGCACAGTTGTTTTCATATCTGCAGCTCCCCTTCATCATGAAATGGCGACAAACAGGTCTTTTTGACATGTCTGCAAAAAATGAACAGAGAAGGAGAGACAGAGACATTTAAACCAAGCTCATAGATAAAATAAACCATTTAAGAACAGCAAAAAGACAAAGCACGGAATTTAATTCTTGTATTTGACCAACTTACCACCCATGTTGTTGTGTCCCCCTCTCGGACCCCCACGGCCCCCGCGTCCTCTGAAGCCTTGGTCTCCTCTTCCTCGTCCCCGGTGGAAGTGACCTCCCCGGTGCGGCCCTCCCCTCATGGACTCATCACCCCAGTAATTGCCATTGTCTCCTCCACGGCCCTGAGGACCAGGTGGAGGGCCCATCATGCGAGGGCCACCTCCAGAGTTGAAAGGAGGTCCATGTCCATGGGGTGGAGGGGGGTGGTTGTAGTGAGGGCCGCCAGGAGGCTTGTTGGGTGGGTAGCCTCCATTCATAGGCATCTGCATGTTCATGTTGTTCATGTTCATACCTGGACCATCACCAAGCAAACCAGAGTTTACTATGCAGGCAAAATTACTCCAATTGTAATCCGTTAATCTTTACATTAGAAAAATAATGCAAAATGGATTGCATTTAATCAGATCACTTACTTGGTGGAGCGTTAACTGGTTGATTCTGGTTCTGATTCTGGTTCTGCTGTAAAGAACCCAGGAGCTGCTTGATTTTGTCAGAAAAATCAGGCTGCTTTATTAAGTCCTCTGCCGACTGGTTAGAACCCTGTGCGCCCTAATACACAAACATAAAACACATAGTTCAGGTCATTGAAAGGAAAAAATGGAAAACAACAAAAATACTGCTAGACAACAATGCTTTGATTTACCATGATGGAGGTGAGAAGTTCCTGGACATTTACTGCTGGGTTGTTGGGAGGCGGTGCATTACCCTGTGCTTGGGGGCTGCGATTACTGTTGCCCAGACTACCCATTAGGTTAGCTAGCACCGGAGGCAGCTTGGAACCTTCCTGGGCTACAGGGATACTGCATGCAACAGCTGAGTTATCAGAAGACTCCATGTAACTGTCATCCATCATAGTGCAGTCCTGGGTCACCACAGAAAGACAGACTTTTAAGTTCTACTCTTTCATATACAAGAGTGCAAAACTTGTGAATGAATAGCAAAAGTGGATAAAGGGCAAAGTCAGTGATCTTACCTCATCAAGTGGAATGAGACGTGGTGGCATTGGTTCATACGGCTCTGGGTCAGGCTCATGGGGGCTGTCTGGAACACTAAACAGTGGAAAGGAAGATAAACTTTATATTTTACACTCAGAAAAAGCATCAGAGAAAGACTTGTAACAACGTAACTGTAAGGAACTACCTAAAAACATTCAGAAGACTGGCATTCAAACACTGACCTCTCTTTGTTGAGGAAAATCTCCTGTAGGATGCCCATCTCTCGGTCCCTCTGAGTAAGCTTCTCACTGCTGTTGGCCCCTGGTGCAACCAGGCTTCCCGACAGGGTGAGGGGTCTTGGAGGTGTCCAGGGCACTCTTTCCTCCATGGTATCATGTGACAAACGACGAGCCATCTCGAACGTTTGCCTGTCCATCATAAGCTCCCGTTTAGCCGCCTCACCAAAGTCCTTAATCTTATTAACGTTCACTAAAAATGAAGGAAGGAGAAAATCATTATTATCCATTACACAATTGCTTTATTTGAAGAAATACATGCTATATAGTGAAGTCCATCCATACCTCTTTCAGTCTCATCCAAGTCAAAGTAGAAGTATTCTTTGAGCTGTTCCTCTTCTGCCCAGCGAACACTCTTCTTTTTCTTTCCCTTCTTTGTCAGGCTCTCTTCCTCACCACGTGGCTCTGAAAGTGCATTGGGTTTTTCTGCTAAGAAACAGACAGAGAAAAATATTTCTGTTAATATGAGACTTACAGAACTGTGAAGGGTTCAAAGGCTGTATCATGAAAGGGATCTTGGATATGAAAACAAATGCATAAAGCCTATATTATATAAACCAAATGAGGGCTGACATGATGTGAAAGGTGTACACTGAACCTACCAGTGTCCATAGCCTCAGGTTCTTCTGAGGGTACGGGTGTCCCTGGCTGTTCAATGTCTTGAGGCTCATGAGGAGGAGTCTGAGATGCAGGAGCCTCAGGGGAAGAAGGCTTTGCCTGTGTGCTGGTGTAACTCGGAGCCTTGCTGTCAAATGGACATGGCTGAGACAAATCAAGAAAAGGCCAAAAAGAAAGAGTTAAAAAGATGGACACATTTTGTGATTTCATCATTTTTGAGAGAATAGTTGGGAATGTTCAACTACTGCCTGTAAAATATTCTGACATTTGTTTTGCATTTAAGTTAAAAATATATTTATATAACTTTTAAACACTAGATGGCGCAGTCTTATTACTGCTTATTACTTATGAAATTGTAAAATATCATGCAAATCTAATTGGTGCAAATTTGTAACAGTTCAAATTTATAAATATGTTTCAAACATGCATCCAGTATTAATAACAAATTACAGGCAGCCTATGAGCAGTAACTATGTATTTGTCCCCCATTAATAAAACCATGTCTCAGAAACAGCTAGAGAGCATCTAATAATTCTCAGTTTGTCACACCTTATTAGATGTAGGAGATGCTGCTTTAGGTTTCTTCTTCTTTATCTTAATTCCAGGCACAGGAGCAGAATTAAGGGCATCCAGAAAGCCAGGGCTTTCCATAGCTATAGATACAAGAGACAGACACGAAGTATTTAGTACTGGCTGTAAAAAAGAATACTTACAGTTTTAAAGTGTTTAAATATATAAAGTGTTTTATGCAATAAAAAATTGTAGTACAAGTAAATAGCTGTAATACTTTTCAGAATTATTAATACAAGCAAAATTCTTTTAACTTACGTTGTGGAGGTATGAGTTTAACTTTAATCTCTTTGGCAGAGTTGGGGGTGGTGTTAAGAGGCTTGTACTTCTTCTCCACAGGGGGAGCATCAGACAGGGAAGAACTGAAGTGGAGAACATAACAAAAAAAAATGTAAAGATTACAATTAAAAATACATATAATCACATATATATATAGTATGAACAGCAGAGGGCAGCACTTAACAACAAGCAGCACTTTAAACTAAAAACAACAACAAACAAGGAATGTTTGTAAATTAAACACTAATAAAGTATCAGTAATTGTATTGGGGACAGTAATGTGAAAACGTACTCACCTAGGTCGCTTAAGAACTGCTGGTTTGATGTTGTATTTGTCTCCAAGTTGTGGTACAGGGAGTGGCTTTTTCGTGGGGACTGGCGTTGGGGTCTCCACCTCTAAACCTGTTGAATCAATTCAAATAGTCTTTGTGAATATTTTTCAAAAACATCAACTCTAAAATACCTCAAACAATAAAATCCAATATTAACATAAAAATAGGAAGATGGGAATCAGACCTGTGGAGCGGATCTTGGCATGGCTGGGAGCATGGGCTTTTGGTTTTTCTCTCTTTTTCTCCTCATCTGTCCCTTTTTCTCCAGCCTTCACCTCAGGGCGCACTTTACTGTCTTCTTTCTTTCGTTTCTTGTCTGAAAAACAAACAATAGGATTGTGGCATCTAATAAAGTACAAATTACAAAAACATACACTCACATTTCATGTTAAAGCTGATTAGGACTTAACAGAAGCCTGCACTACAGGAGTGTAATTAAATCAGCACATCTAAGAAACATTAAACAGTGTAAACTGTGGGAGAAAATAACTACCGTTTGGCGAGGCCCCACTAGAAACACTCTGAGAACGAATAATGGCCATCCAACCATCCACAAGTACTGAGGCAAGTTTCCTTAACTCTGTGAGGGAAAAAAAAACCCAAAAAAAACAAATTTGTATGAGTGAAAACTGAAAGATTAAAGGCAATCCACAAAAACAATCCAAGAAAAGCACATTCACCAAACTGAATGCCTGAAAGTCATGGATGCTACAGAACATTTTTGAAGTACTACTGGGATAATTCATGCAAGCTGGTACCTTCTGTCTCCCCACTCTTGCTGAGATGCTTGACCAACTTGGCTGTGTTGTTCTAGTATGTGCGAGAGAGAGAGAAAAACAAATGCAACACAAATAAAATAACACAGCTAAATGAGGCAGAAAACAGGAAATATATCTAATGTCTTCAAAAGAGCCAATGGATACCTGTTTGAGATGGTCCACAGTGAGGGGAAGTTTCTGGAGCGTAAGCAAAATTAGCTGCAGTAGAGGAGTGTTAGTGGTGGTCTTTGAATAGGTCAGCCAAGAGTTCAGCAGCTTGTAGCCACCCACACGGATAAATCTGTAGAGTTGAGAAACGGGTAAATCAAAAAAAATTTGATGCATCAACACATGAGCAGAACCCACCCCCCCGTCTGTGTAGAGCTTCTATACATACCGGTTAAGAACGTCATGAGACTTGGTTTGCAGTAAGATGTTCAGATACATGCACCTGCTGACCATTTTATGAGAGGCCTTCATGAGACTGTTCCAAAAATGCCAGAAAACAAAGATAAAAATTAAAAATGAAAAAATATTTTTAAGTGTACTTATTTTTAATTTATTACAGTGGAAAGCTGTGCTCTGTATTTACCTGAAGACTTTAGCAACACCTTCGAGACTACGGAGCTCTCCATCCTTCCCAAGCAGAGCCTCCACTCCTTTCAGCACCTCCCTGGGGTCCACGGGGCCCACCGCCATTATAGGCTACTGTCACAGAAAAGGGGAAGGGAGAGAGGGTAAGTCATTTATATGATCTTTCCACAGGCACATAAGTGCTATTGTGATTGATACAGTGACTTGGGAACTATCTAAGCAGGAAATGGATCACTGGGGCTCAAACTATCACCAAATATATTTGATGTATTTATCATAATATTTTCAGAGAGCTCATTGGAACAAACAGGAAGCACATAGGGACTGAAATCCAATTATTCCATCTGTTTTGCTATGTACATTATGATTGACTTCAGAAAGACAGAATCAAAATTAGAAAAACATGATCAGACAGGAAATACCAGTCACATGCCAAACTGTCAGATTCTATCAAACACAAACATAAAAGCTCCTTGAACTTAGCAGATATAGATAAAAGGCTTTTTGTTAACACTAAAATCTAAATGTCTCATTAGGAGACCTTATAGTCATCAGTCTAGATAATTTGGTAACATCACAACAAATAATCTGTCAATTGCCAGCTGTGTCGCGAGCCATAAACTCAGCATAAGGCTTTCTGCAGTAGTCATAAAGCTGATTGGCCTCATTCTCAAATAGGACCACAGTGTACTGAAGTGTTTAAGCATACACAAAGGTTCACTGACACCGTTTTGGTAACTTTTATAACTTGCTAGAAATAGAATGAATTCTGAATGTTATCATTTTGGTGGTATGAAAGAAAGATTTAAACCGAACAAATTCAAATATGATGCAACACAGGACTGTGATTTTTTTGGAGGTGGACATTCTCCAGCACTGAGTATTTGAGAACTCAAATTACAAATGCATGTTAACACTAGATGTTGCCTGTGAGATGAGATAAAAGCTAGTGAGAAGCTGAATGAATGATTCTCTCATTACTGATGTATGTGGTTCATAACTAACTTACAATAGACAAAAAAACTGCATAAAATCACATTTTTATATTTTGTTTATATTACATCTTGATTTTAACTTCCCTGAAATAAAATGAGTATGAATTATTTAAAGTTTCACCAATATAAGACCCACCTGTTCACCAAAATAAGGATATATATATATATATATATATATATATATATACACCATATAGCAGTGGTTCTCAATACCATTGCCCTGCTTGTATTAATGTTTTCCTGCTGTAACAAACCCAATTTGGCTCAGCAAGGGCTCATCATTTAGTTAATCTGTTGGATCAAGGAAAACTCTAAAACAAGCAGAACAGTAGTACTTCAGGACCAGGACTGAGAACCAGTGCCATATATTATTTTGTACATGTTCAGCTTTGACAGATCTGTTAAACATGTCACTGATAAACGTTTAACACTAATGAGTCCATCAGCTTCTTTTTATCACTTACTGTAGTCATTCAGAAAAGTTATATTACAAGGAAAAAGTACTGGAGGAGGAAAACGTAAAACTACATAATGTATTTATTATTACTGCAGTGTCACTTGAGACCACCAATGTTCTGTTTGATATATGTCTGTCTTTTATCAGCGCCAAAGTTTGTTAGAAAAAGATACTGTGAAAACAAGATCAAGTCTGATGAAATATGTTGAATTTCAGGCTAACCTCACAAACTGCAGAAACAAACACTTAAAAAAAACTAAAAAGAGAACATTAGCATATTAGGCAGTCCATCTCAGAACCTACTCTTCTGGACAGCAGAAACACAACCACAACTCTCACCTGTATTGATCAGTTAGTGGATTCAGAAAGTTCAATGGAACAAACACAACAGACACAGGGGCTGGAATAAAAGAATCCCAGTTGTATTCCTGTGTACATGTTTACTTGGAAAACATGTTACTTGGCTTTAGAAAGCCAGAAAATATAACAGAAAAACAGTCTGTCTGGAACATCAAGATTCAAATACAACAGAAACGATATGCTATATACAAAATATATTATCTGTAAATGTGGTTGATGTAGTTAAATGGATTTCTTTGATAAGCTAACCTCAAAATGTGCCCTCATATTTAAGTAAATCATTATCCAATGTACATGATCAGTATCCCTCATATGGGCAGCTGAGATTGGTGGCACAAGGCTGTTGTGGTCATGAAGTTTACTGACCTTGTTCTGAAATAGGCTCAGTTGTTTTAATGTGTTTTCTGACTTGTCTAAAACTTTAAATTATGGCACATTTTTTATGAAATTGAACAAAAAAAACATACATGTTTGATAGAAATGTACTCCATTAAATTAACTGCAAATTGTAAGTTACATTTTAAAAATGCAAAAATAAAAGTTCTTTATTTATTTACCACTGTCTTCATGAAAATAAAGTGTCCAGTAGCGCCATCATGTGGTTAAAACTGAATCAAACAAGTCAGGTGATGGGGTGTTTATCTAAAGACCATGAGCTTCATGTTGCCAACTAAACCTTGACAGAACTATAAAATGAACAGAACATTAATCACAAGAACTGCACTCTATTATGTAAGCTTTACATTTAAAGTAAAAGTTGGGCAAATAAATAAATAATTACACAACTTTCATCTTACATCAAATTTAATCAGGCATGTTCAGTGCCTAAAACTCTTCTTTAATCTGAATTATGTGCTTAATAAAGGAATATCCTTTAACTACTAAATCGCTAAAGTCAACTTTGAACCATAAACGTGTCTTTGTTGACCAACTTCAGTGTTTTGTTGTTTTTTTCTTTTTTCACAAACCCTTCATTTAAGCAAAATGGACACAATCCATCAGAGTACATCCAGTGGGCAGCGTTCAGGAGCTGGAGCCTCCAACACACCCTTTACGAAAGCACGCTTTTTGAGGAGGCAGTGGAGCGACCAATGGGTGGGTGTGTAGAGGACCGACGTCACTTAGCCCCGCCCATGCAGGGACGCTGGAGCGCTTTAAAAATCTGCCTTCAGTCGTTCTGCCTGAGCAGAACCAAGATCTTCAGCTCCACTCTGGTTCAAATGTCAGCTTTACAGCTACTTGACCGGGCGGGGGGGCAAAAACGCAGCCGGGAAAGAGAACAAAAATGTAAACCCAGAAAAAGATAATAAAAAGCTACCGGTCTCTAAAGGACAGCCAGGATCTGCATGCAGCTTTCAGCAGCGCAGCAGTCTGCGGCTGCTCTGCTCGGGCAGCAGATTCAGAGGAAGAAAAGCGACGTTTAAAGTAATCATTCGTAATCGGACAAATGTCATGTGAGAAATCAGGTTTGGTCTTACCCGTACACGTGTCGTAGTTGAGGTTTTTAGAGTCTCAGAACATAACACACAACTCCTGCAAATATCAACCGTCAAACAAAGCTTCAGGAGGGAAACAGTGGACGTGAGAGACGTGTTCAAACTCAAAACACCCACCGGGATTCAACATCCCTTCTTTTTGGAAACTTTTGTACTCATGACTCAAACACAGTGAAATCACATCTCTTCATCTAAGCCCTGTGAGCCTCCACCCCTCCATTCTCCTGTGATCTGCTCAGAAATGTCCTCCCTCTGTCCACTACCCCATATTATTGGTAAAAACCACACTAAGATCCCTGCAGTGAAGCATATCTGGACTTGTCTTCTCGCACAGTTGTCTTATTTAGATAAAGCTGCTCTGGCTGCTGTTGTGACCGGGCTGGGGCTTGCGCCATCTGTCGGCCACCCACATTTTTCGAGAAGCGGCTCTGGAGCTCCCGATTGGCTGAGCCCGCCCCCTTTTGTTAACCGCTTCTCTCCGAGCGCCGGAGTGAAGAGGGCGATGAAGAAGCTCGGCCGCCATCTTAGAACACAAACAGCCGCATAATGTGGGGGAAAAAACAGCCGCTCGTTACATCCGTCGATAGTTTACACGCCGAACAGACTCAGAGGCACCATTCCGTCCGGCTAGGGTTACGACAACTGACACAACCGAGTTACAAAAACAAAGCCACCATTTTCCTCAGTGTCCGAGCAAACGACAACCCGTCCGCCATATTAGAGCACAACCGACCACGCAAAACAAGCATTTTCTACTCCACATTTCACCGTTTACAACGTTCACAGCCTGCCCTCACACACAAACGCAATCTTTATACCCAGACTGCCATACACATTTAGCTACATTTTATGGTTTTTATTTTACCCACTAGCTACAAATAATCGCCGACCATCGACACAAAAACATGATCCAGTTCGACCCCAGTATCTGATTCCCCGTTCGCTTAAATCCAGTCGCCAACTCGGCAATCTTTATGTGCAGATTGCGCTGAATGTCCCAATGAGCTCTCCTTTCCCAAGAATTCAGCCCAAATTCACCCTTCCTGGCTACACTGTGGCAATCTTTATGTACAGATTGCTTATGAGAAGCGGTCGCTATCTTATGCTCGATTGATCCTTCATCAGGAGGACTGGAGATCCGTCTCACACACAAAGACAAACAGGGCTTACCGCCGCTGCTAACTTTGCAGTGTGAGCTCATACGCTACCTAACTGGCTCTATCTCTAGCTTTCTCTTTTGGATTTTCCTCGTCTGCCGCACTTCGCGGCCACCTGACTGCCTGATAATATTCCTTTTAAGACAAACACTTGATTAGCTGTTAGATTTCGATTCAAATTGGTTGGAAAATAAACACTTACTATTTATACCTCTCCTCTGCGTCTCGGGTACCTATAATATATTGTGCTTAAACAGCAACAATTTGTAGAACAATTTGAAGACAGCCTAAACTGTCATGTCTTTATATTATTATGGCTGAAAAATGGCTTAATGGGCGGGATTGTGGCAGCTACAACCTAGCACTTCCTTCTTGAACAAACTGGAGCAGGAACAAAAACGGAGGAAGCAAATGTCCGTTACTCGAGCAGAAAAAACATGTTTTGGGGGTTTTGGTCTTCAAACACTGAAAAATCCTCGCCGCCTGATCTTCACTGAGACCTCTTCAGACCTGCAACAAAGCAAATGGACAAAAGGCCGTTAGAAAGCGAGTTAAAATCAGCTGCAGGTGATTCTATCCGTCTGGGTTGAGGTTGGAAGCGAATACAGGCCAATGTTTCTCGATAAAAGCACAATAAGCTTCACTCAGCATTGGGAAAAGCACGGTGGACAGCACACTTACCTCAGACATCTCCGGGAATGAGCCAGAAGGGTGTGACTGGGATCTTATAGCTGTGACGCGTTTGACGCCACCGCGCATCGTTTTGGAGCTCGTGACACGAAGCTCGTAGCCGTTGGCTGCGGGAGCTCAAGTCACTTTGGTGAACCGATTCTTTCGTGCGGTCCTCTAGGCTGACTCATAAGACTCAGTGATTCGTTTTGGGCAGCGGAGGCAGTTTGAGATGTTCCTAAAGCCA
This sequence comes from Acestrorhynchus altus, assembly GCA_034509495.1. Taxonomy (NCBI): domain Eukaryota; kingdom Metazoa; phylum Chordata; class Actinopteri; order Characiformes; family Acestrorhynchidae; genus Acestrorhynchus; species Acestrorhynchus altus. The sequence goes on from CM067505.1 coordinate 22,022,578, forward strand.
GGACATGCGGTCCTCGACGCAGAACGCTGTTTTTAGTGGATTACTCAGAGGAGATGTCGTGTTTGGGGTTTTCTAAAGCTTTTAGTCGAAGGTGGATCCACGGACGTAAATAATGCGCAGGTCGGATCCGGATCTGTGAATCGGTTCAGTCACCGTATCTAAGAAACAAAGCCGACCGAAACGAATAAACGAATCGATTCGCTCATTCGCTCATGATTCATCATGTTTTTGTTCTCGCTCTAGAAAACGACCTTTCTCCCTTTATCAAGGACATCCCCCACCACCATGTTTAAACACGTACTTTAGTGTTTAGTGACTGATTTACTGCATAAATGCGATGAATTCATGAAAAACATTCAACACAATGAGCTTTGAAGCTTATTAAAGGGTTTTGTTGTGTAAGTTAGTTAAAGTGTTGTTTAAATAATCGCTTAAAGTGACTAAAGCAGAAATATAAACAACAGAAGAAGGACGCTCTCAAATAAGAGCTTAAAGCTTTAGCAGCGTTAAAACAGCACGGTGATGAAGGGAAAATCGATATATTTCTTAAATATCTGAACTAAAGAGAATCCGGTTCACCTCTGACCTCTCAGAACAAAATGGCAGCCTCCTTCAGCGGCGCTGTGAGGGCTTCTGCTCGCGGGTTCCTAGTTTTGCAAAGAGTCCTTCTAACACAGGTTTGTTTGTAAAGACTGCCCGATGAAAAGCGCGAATTTCCTTTTTGTCCGTGATTATTTCCCCCCCCCTGTAGCTGCTCTGTAGCCGATGTAAATCATTCTGGAGGGACAGTCTCTGAAATGCTGCAAATGGCTGTTAATTACTCTTATGTAACAACGTTTCTGCTTCTCCTGTAAACTCACCGTGTTGGTGCTTCTGTTGAATGTTTCTGTGGAAATGAATGAAAACGTGTTCCTTCCTTAATTTCCTTGAGGGAGCCCTCCCAGGGGATAAATGAAGATCTATCTATCTATCTGTACAACTGTCTATTTTTCTATTTATTTCACTATCTCTCGCTATCCGCCTGTCTATCTATATCTCTATTCTCTATATTTTTTTCTCTATCCCTATATCTCTTCTCTATCTGTCTCTATATTTATATCTATATATTTATCTCTGTATTTATTTATTTATTTCTCTCTCTCTCTCTCTCTCTCTCTCTCTCTCTCTCAGAAAACTTCTCAGGAAGTCCTTTGCGTGCCATTTATTGCTCCGGTGATTCGACACATTTTTTCTTCTTCTAATGTGTTAAATCTCAAATCTTCTGGAGTTGGAGATCATGGAGTCGACACTTTAGAGGATCTGTCCCAATACAGAGACAAACCGTGGGAGTATCTGGAAAGTGAAGGTATCTTAAAGCCTGTATTCCACACTCACACCCTCTAATGCTTTCAGTTCAATCATACAGGAGTGCAGATTTCTGGTGGGACCTGTCGCCTACATTCAGAAATCCATACACTTATCTAAAATCAGTATGATGACCCATTCATGCATGAATTATGACAACACATCAGGATTTTTGGTCTCCTTTCAGGCTGATAAAAATGCTGAATTGTGTGTTTTGTTTTTTTGATTGATGGATAGATATATAAATACATCCATACCTTATTAATCCCAAATGGAAATAAGAGAAAGTCATGTGTTGCAGTTGCACACTGAATGTCAGAGAGTTAAAGGGCAAAGTACACAAGCAATATTTAGACACATACATATGGAGATATTAAAATACAATAAACTAAAAGCTAGGACTACTGAACTACAAAGCAGACAGTGTCATTTATGAATATTAAAATATGTAATTGGATAAGCAGTATGCAGGTATCAGTACAGGGCTGTACAGCACACAATGAAATGCCAGGTATCAAATCAAAATTTATTTGTATAGTGCTTTTCACAACTGATGTCACAGAGCAGCTTTACAGAAATCAAGAATAAAAAGGTGAACAACACATGAAACAAAAGTTGAAACAAAAAACCCCAGTGAGCAAGCCACAGTGAGAAGGAGAAAGTCCCTCAGAGCTGGAGGAAGAAACTCTTGGAGGAACCAGGCTCACACGGGGGACCCATCCTCCTCTGATCAAACTACAGGGTAATGCAGTGTGTCCCATTATGTACATGTATAAATAAAGTGTCAGTGCAAAGTGATAGAGTATTAAATGTCCAGCTGAGTTCAGTGAGCCTGATCGGTTAGTGGTTCAGTATGTTATAATGAAATGTAATTATTTAAGATTTGTTAAAATATCTACTATTCACCTACAAGTGATCTTGCATTAATGGTCCAGTGAATGGAACAAATCAGTTTTTCTTTACAGATACATATAGGAAAATGGAAATTGATGCTTCTTACATTGTCACAGACAATATATATAAATATATAATATTTATATTACGTTAGTTTTCCATCTGAGGTGTTAATGTGACTGAGTGCTTCTGATACAATTTTCTCTTTTTAGAGTATATTGCGCGCTATGGATCCAAACCTGTATGGGCTGACTACAGACGGAACCATAAAGGTGGCATCCCTCCCCAGAAGACAAGGAAGACTTGTATTGTATGTGACTGATTTTCTATGTTATTGGATGTCAGTCCTAGTCCATAAGGATTACTGTCCTGCATGTTTTAAAGTGCATTCAAATGAACCCCGTAGTTCCTAGCAATGTGGACCTCACACGGTATCCAGCCAATTTAATGATGGTTCTAAACATCAGGAAGTGAAAATGTTCAGTTGGAGAATAACTGCAAACTAGGCAGTATTCTGACCAGAACTGAAAACCATTTTATTACATGATTATCTGATTTCAGTGCTTGTAAGGTGTAATCTGTGATGGACAGACACAGTGTCATTTTTTGTGTAATTTTATTTTATTGAAAAAATGTATTTTGTACAATAGAGAGGAGATAAGATCTGTGGGAACCCTTGTCCAATCTGCCGTGATAAAAATATCTTCATCCATTACCAGGTTTGGGCACATTTTCATTGGCCATCAGTGTGATTTTCCTTTTTACATTTACATCACGGCACTCTTGGGATTTTTTGTGTTCTATATTAAATTTATATTTTTTTTTACAGAATGTGAACCTTCTTCAGCAGTTTATAAGTCCTCACACAGGGATCGTGTATGATCCTACTCGGACTGGTATGTTTTACAATTTTGGTGCAGTATACAGGTTTTTTTGAGGAGTAGGTCTGTCACTGTCACAATCAAAACATAACTGATCAGCCTTAATATTATACTGTCTATTTTATCAGCTCCACTGACCCTATATTGTTAATCTATAATTACAGACTGTAGTCTATCTGTTTCTCTGCCTACTTTAAGCTTCCTTTCACACTGTCCTTCAGTGATCAGGACCCCAAAGTACCACTAAAGAGCCAGTATTATGAGGTTGGTGGGTCACCCTCAGCATTGCAGTGACGCTGACATGGTGATGGTGTGTTAGTGCATGTTACACTGGTCTGAGTACACCAGCAGCACTGTTGTGTCTGATTCAAACACTGTGTCTACTCACTGTCCACTCTATTAGACAGTCTTACCTAGTTGCTCAACCTTGTAGATGTAAAGTCAGAGGAAGATCACCTGTTTGTCAGTTTGTGTTTATCATCATCTTGTACTTTATCAGTGCTCACAGAACGCTGCCACAGGACACTGTTGGCTGCATATTCTGGTAAGTGGACTTTTTCAGTCCAGCAGTGACCCCAGCAACACTGCTGTGTCTGATCCACTTACTAGCAAAACACATACTATCACACCACTACATCAGTGTCGTTGCAGTGCTAAGAATGACCAACCACCCATATAATACCTGCTCTGTGGTGGTCCTATGGGGTCCTCACCATTAAAAACCCCACTGAGATAAGGCTAACAGAGTATGCAGAAACAGATGGACTACAGTCTGTATTTGTAGAACTAAATTTGTTGTGCTCCTGTGTGGTAAACAGAGCTGAGAAAATGGACAGTGACTAGAAACTGAGAGTTGGTCAGAATGTTATAGTTTCAGACTAAGTAAATGTGGTTAACAATATAAAACAATGTTTATTGTATTTATTTATTTATTGAAGTACAACTTTAAAGTGACCACTTCCTGCTGAAGACAGTTGCTCACTCTGGCTGTCGAATGAGTCAGAAATTTGAACCTAATTGTTTGTGTCCAACATGTATTTTCTCAAACAAATGTATCAAATCTGTAACTGTTAAGAGGTCAATAATTTATTGAATTAAATGTCATGATTTTACCAAGCTCTTATTAAATTTGATAACTTACTGTTGTACCACATTTCAGCTTGTGCTGTGGTGAATGGAATCGTTGCCATTCTTTTCTGCTAGGGATTCGTTTTCATTTTAACTAAGCAGGAACACCTTATGAACACACAATAAAAGATGGATATATTGTGTTTATCAGTGGTTTCAACAAATGACGACAAAAGTCATGCATGTAATAGACTAGCATTAGATTAGCATTTTTCATATTTGCTGTTTTTGTTGACAGGTGTATGCATGAAACAACAGCAACGGCTGAACAAGGCAATTAATACAGCAAGAGAGCATGGTAAGAATTGTTACTTTGAACAGTGTCTTGCAAAGGTATTCACCCCCTCAGCATTTCACCCATTTTGTTACATTAAAACCTGTATTTAAATAAAATGAAAATTGGCATGTACATATGTGTTCACCTTCTTGCTATGAAGCCCCTAATTAGTTCTCGTGCAACCACTTACATTCAAAAGTCACATGCTTAGTAAAATTAAGTCCAGCTGTGTGCAATCTGAGTCATATGATCTGTCAGTATATACACACCTTGTCTAAAAGGCCCCAGAGGCTGCAATACCACTAGCCAAACACCACCATGAATACCAAGATATATTGCCAGGGTCGGGTTATAAAAAGTAAATAAATCTGAATCTCTGATGCTTCCCTGGAGCGCCATTAAATCTGTTCATGTCAAATGGAAAGAACATGGTACTGCAACAAATCGTCCATCGAAACTCTGACTGGGCAAGGAGGGCATTAATAAGAGGACGAGACCAAAGGTAACCCTGAAAGAGTTCCCAAGCAGAGACTGGAGTACCTGTCCATATGAACACAATAAGCCATACATTCTAGAGTATACAAACACCTCATTACCCCAAGAACATAATCGTGGTGGCAGCACCATGCAGTGGAGGTACTTTACAGCAGAAGGGACTGGGAAACTGGGAGGATAGATGGTGCTAAATACAGGAATATTCTTGAGCAAAATTTGTCAGTGCTTTGATCCTGTGACTGAGGTTCACCTTCCAACAGGACAATGACCCAAAGAATACAGCTAAAGCAACACTAGAGTGTTTTTAAGGGGAAACATGTATTATGTATGTATTATGGCTTAATCAAAGCCCAGACCTTAATCCAATTGAGAATTTGTGGTCAGACTTGATTGCTGTTCACCAGAGGACACCATCTAACTTGAAGGAGCTGGAGTAATTTTGCCCTGAGGAATGGACAAAAATCCCAGTGGCAAGCTTATAGTGACTTATCCAAAGCGACTTGCCAAAAAAGGGGGCTCTACAAAGTACTGACTTTAGGGAGGTTAATTGTTATGCACATTTTTTGTTATTTTGTCCTATTTGTTGCTTCACATAAAAAAAAAAAAAAAATCGATGTTCCAAAAATGTTCCAGGTTGTGGGGTAGCAAAACACAAATACCAAGGGGGTGTATACTTTCACAAGGCAGTGTATACAATAACTGTATGATGGCAGCATGTATTGCGGTACTTAGATTTTTTCTTTCTTTCAGGCTTGATACCCACCCAGTTACCTTTTATAGACTACTCTGGAGAGAACTTCTCATATTCTCATGGAGCTGTGAGATACACACCACCCCCACCTACCGAAAACCCTGATGAACCTTGGTATTGGTGGTACGGTCAAATAGAGCCAAATGAACATGAATTGGCAAGAGTGAAAAAGATCTATAAAGCTTACCTAAAATAGACCTTAAACCTAATCATGAACCAGTTACTCTATATGAAGGGCAATTAATAGCCAGAGCTACCCTTCAGGGCCTGTAAATGATTAATAAATCAAATAGCAACGATTGAGCTGGGAAGAAGATAGATGTGAATTTGAATGGAGTAGTAAATATATTGTAATTTTTAGTCCTTGCACCATCTTTATTAAAGTGAAAAATGCTAAAAATTACCATAACTGGAGCAATTTGTCTAACCTTTACAGTGGAAAATGTGCTACATGTGGATTATTAAAAAATAAAGTACAAAAATGAAACATTTTCTTTAAAATCCATTTATTGTCTTAATCCATTACCAAGATTCAGATGCATCTTTAGTACCTCATCAAAGGTAGTTTTGTTTTGTTGGTGTTTATTTTTTACATACAAGCCTGACCAACACAAGTGTATTGCAGTTATTCCACTATTTTGAAAATGACTTGTTCCTGGTTCAGCATTGAATTGAGGGGTTAACAGAAAAGCTGACAGTCACAAGAAACCAGGGTTTTAAGAGTCAATTAACAGGTCACTTTCTATCAAATGTGTCCAAGTTAAACAGTGTTAGCAATGGAATTTATATTTAGAAGATGATGCAATGCAGATGTACAAAATTCTTAGAATACAATTCATTATACACCTGATATAGAGGTTCACAAAATTGTGCGACATGTCAAGTTGTATGGCATTGCACAACACTGCAAGAGTACAGGGCTGGTAATAATAAAGCCTGTATATAAGCCTGTGAAGTTGGCAACTTTGTGTATATGTGATGCACACACCCACGGCCTTCAGTAATGCCAGTTTGTGGGTGTTTATGGAACAGTTTACTCTTTAGATTTGATGGCCAAAGTTTCTCCAAGAGCCTCCAGCACTTCTCTCTTGTAGTCTTCAAAGTCTCCATCAATTTGGTTTACTGTCTGGTCCTCCACCACCCACAGGTGACACTGTGTCTCAGTGATCAGTCTGGCATCGTGGCTCACAATGATCACAGCTACATAAAAAATAACCATCACAAATAACCATCATACATTGTACATTTAAATCCTAAACAAAATCATTTACAGTGTTATAATTCATCACTGTCACAAAACATCCAGAAGTGCAAATTAACAGGATTAGGTGAAACCTTGACATTTAGTTGTTAATCAATGCAAAAAGCATTTCAGTTTTTGGAGCATTTTTACTGTTGCATTCATCATGATTTTATATTTCCACAAAGTAAACTGGCACATTTAAACTGTCAAAATTTGATATACAATGTTGGTGTAATATGCTTGTTTAGACGACTAAGTCTAAACTAGGTCATATGAGAGAATTTGAATATTTTGAAGGTTAATTTCTGTTCATAAATAAAGTTTAACCTTTTTGGTTTTAAAAGTAGACACTGAATAATGTACTTTAACACAAATTATAGGGTTATAAGCCATGCTTATACTTAAAGTAATGGTGTCGTTGTATCTGTAATTAATATAAAATTACAACTTCCTTCTTTAAATTTAATTGATGATGGACTTTTCTCCACAATATTCAAATGTCCTGAAACACACTAGTAGTTTTGAGTGCTAAACCAAATCAGGAATTTCAACATTATACATCAAACCTGATGAGACTTGATACAGGCATGTCTTAAGGTAAGTTTATTCAGAATGAAAATGGTTGTTTTTATGGCAGAAAGAGTTCACCCTGCTTAGAGCTGAATATGTATAATAGACAATAGGTTAGAAGAGAGTACATGTTTAGTAATATGATTTTACATTTATGCTTAATTTCAGCCAAACAACTAGAATGTCTAGCAGTATTTAATCACTGTGCTTGAGGTAATGGTGGTGAATTCTGCCATGACCTACTTAAAAACCTCTTAAGCCATCATTATAATAACAAACAAGCTATTTTACACATGTTCACATCTCCAGATACTAAAAGACACAAGACCATCAGCTGATCACACTAAGTTTCATAACATTGTGTGAATCACCCATACTGCATTAAATAACAATAAGGAAGTGAAACTGTCCTGTTCTAATGTAACACTTCAGGTTTTGGGTAAACTATCAAGAAAAAGCAAGACTTTAGCTGTAATCAATCTGCTTTGATGTGAGTACAAAAAAAAGAAAAAGAAAAAGAAACATACCTCCTTTGTATTCATTAATGGCTTCTGACAGGGCGTCAATTGACTCTATGTCCAGGTTATTAGTGGGCTCATCCTATAAAAAAAGTTAAAGGAAAAATGTGATAAATGTTATTTAGAGAGACTCCATGTGTTGATTATGATGCTACTAACCAAAATGAGGACGTCAGGTTGCCGACAGGAGAGTTCAGCAAATACCACTCTTGCTTTTTGACCACCTGTCAACAGGACAAAAAAAAAATAAAAAATGAAAAGAAAATGAAATGGTTGCCAAAACAGGTTTTAAAAAATAATCATGGCTAGATGAAGGTTTCTTAATCCTGCTCCTGGGCACCCACTGTCATACACAGATTCAACTATTCTGTGTTGAGGCTGATCAATCCAGCCATGAGCAATACACAGGAATAAATAGGAATAAAGCACTGCTGTAGTTTAGTTTAGTGATATACTGTAGCACATTTCATATAAGAAGGCAATTCCAAATTGTACATAAATGAAAACAGCATAAAGACCTAAACAAAAATAAAATAAGATTAAAGATGAAATAAAAACCACATGCTGCACCATGTTTAGTTAGAACTCTAGGCTCTATTAGTTACTTATAGACTAATATCAGCCCTTAAAATCAGGACTGTCAAACTAACAAAGTCAAAGTCAATGACCATTACAATAATCACCCCCTGCTCAAGAGGATAAAAGCATAGTTGGGTTTCTGCAGGGCTGTGACCAAACTGGATTTATGTTTTGGGGCACTAATAACTATGTAATGCCACTTGAGTGTCCGAATTGTAAAGTGGAATTTGAAAAGTGATTTTGTGGTCACTATAATCTCCCACAATTCACTGATAATTTTTAGTAAACATCATAGCTTACTACATGAACTGAATATGAACCAGAATGCAACTGAGTCTCATTCCTAAGCAACACAGTGGAACCAATTGAGCTGATGAATTTTGTTCATAAAGCTAGCTGCAAAGCCAGTGACAGTTACAAGCCACTGGACACTGTGACGTTCAGATGTTTTCCCAAGTAACATTAGTTCATTAATGAGAGGCTTATGTTTGTAAGCAACATAATCAATTATTCCATGAACAGCACACAGCTTTACTAACTTTAATACAGAATTCGATTTGTGTGTGTTCAGAGCTTAAAAACAGCTCACATGTTTATGTGACCAGTGTGGACACTATATATGAGGGACTAATAAGGGAATAGGGATTAATTTCGGTCACAATCTAAAATGTGAGCAGATTTTTTGTTTTTTCTTAATTAAGTCAAATTATTACTATTATTATTACTATTATTATTCCTCATCCTGTTACTGTGGTCTAAGCACTTACACAGTGAATCTGTCATGGTGGATTCATCTGGTGACAGTATTACTGTTTATCTGCATGACTATGATCATAAATGGTGCTTTTCTGAAGGATTTGGCCCAAAAAAATTAAACCAAGTCAGAAACCTTATCCTTGATAAATAGTAATGATCTATATATAAATTAAATGTGTGACTTTTTTTTGAAGAATGTTTATATGTGTACCACATAGGCACTTTTTAAATATTTCAAGTTTAAACCAAGCCCACCATAGTCAGACATTCAAACATTCATCATTCAAATCATTCAATCTTCGATTAAGATACAGCATATTCTCTGTATGACTGCATGCACTGAACTACATCACTGGTACCATGATTGTACACCCCTAGTAATTATAGTGAGGCATGTGGACCAGGTTGTTTCTAGGTGCTTGTAAAGACAGGCTAATTTCATGAGTTGGCTGTGTAGTACTGATGGGTCAGGTTAATATTTTTTAATAATTGAAAAATATAATTTAATTACACTGACTTGTGGAATAAGCTCTGAGGCAAACCTTCTTGGAAGGTTTTTCTTTACTCTGTTAACCCTGACAAAAAATGTGAGTATAGTTTATGCTCATATTAAGGATTGTAGAGAAATGATCCTACAGACTTTAATCCTTACCAGACAGTTTGGAAATCTGAATAGTGTGTGCATGACTCTCTAAACCAAAGCGCCCGAGACACTTCCTGCTGTCCTGGTAGGGAAGGTTAAAGTTCCTCTGCAGATACTCTGTGGGAGCCTCTTCCATATTCAGCTGATCTGCATACTGCTGGTTGAAGAAACCTATTTTCTACAAACAAAGAAAACCAATTCAACTGTATAATAAAAAAACAAGTTATTAAAGGATACAGCTATACATTTGGTACAGTATATGAACAATGAGATCTCCCTACTTACCAAACGGTGATTCTTTCTCATCTCTCCTTTCGTCTGAAACCGTAAAGGAAAATCATTCACCATGTGCATTGATCAGTATGAATGAAAAATGTGTACGGATTGTAAAATATGAACAGTATGAAAGAATAGAGCTTAAATGGAATATATAAATATAATAATGGGGCCATTTTACAGAAGGTCTGGGAAAGAAGCTTAACAAAAAGATTGGAACTCACAGGGGTTAGTTTTCCTGTCAAGAGAAGTAGGAGTGTACTTTTTCCAACGCCATTTGGTCCGACTATGCAGACTGAAACAAGACAGTTACATTAGTTTGAATAATTTCTTTTCTGTTTAGTTCTTTAGTATACTTACAGGACACTAAACTTAATTAAATATTAAGCACATTTAATATATTGATTATAAATGTTTCCTAAATAATTGTATTAATGACTTATTAAAACATTTTCTGACAAAGTCTAATTGAAATGCTAGCAGATTTAATTTCAGATTTTAAAGTGTTCATATTTTCTCTAGTCCATTAGATTTGACTTACTTCGAGACTCCATGTCAATTCCAAAGTCCACATTTCTGAACAGAGGTTTCTGACCTTCATAACCAAACTCCACACCTGAGCAGAAAAAAAAAAAAGAAGTTACAAAAAGAGCATGAAACCTTTTACGATGGTATTAATCAGTATAACTAACATGTAAATTAAAAATTAATTATTTAAAGAGTGTTTGTATAACACTCATACTGTGTGTACAGCTGCTTTGCTGTTAGGTGGTGTTAGGTGCTGTTAGGAGGTGACAACTACATGTCAGATACTGTAAATGAACACCTGCTCTGATTAAAATGATGCCTGAAACTTATTATACAATAAGTTTAAACGAATCCTATACAAGAAACCTAAAACATCCCACACATTTTATAACACAATTCCTACTTAATATATTGAGAAAAAAAAAGGTCAGCCAAGTCTCCAGACCTGAACCCCAAAGAGAATCCATGGAGGTTCTGTCAAAGGAAAGATGACAAGCTGAAGGCCACCATCAATGTAAGGGTTTTGATAACATCTCAGCAGTGCCACAAGCTGACTGACTCACCACACTGATTCAGTAATTCATGGTAAACGACCCCAAAATTAAATATAGTGTAAATGAACACACTTGTCAAAAGTTGGGTATTTCTATATTCTACACCCTTTTCAGTTTGATCTTAGAAATATTTGATATATTTCTGATTTCCATGAGTGATAAGCAAACTTCTCAAAGTAAAACAAAAAAAGACTTGAAATGCCATCAATGGGTGTAATTAATATATGACAGTAAATGTGTGCTACTCACTGTGCAGGCCAAGAATAGGTGGAGAGAGTGATGGTGGATTAGGGAAGGTGAACTTCACTGTGTATTCTTTAGGTCGCTTCAAAAGCTCTGGGGCTTCATTACTCTCTTCTTCTGGTCCCTTCTTCTTGCCCTTTTGCTGTTTCCTAGTCAATGCTTCTTTTGTTTGTTTCTCCTAAAATGTGGGAATACAGTGAGAACGGCCACAGACAAGACAGTAAATATGAAGCTATCAAAAATGCATATAAACTCACAGCTTGTTTGGTGGATTTTCCTCCTGCTTTCAGGTCTTTGAGCTTTTTCTCTTGTTTCTCATACTGTTTCAGAAGCTCCTTCTGTTTTTGAACATACATCTTTTTAAATGCCACTAGAAAACAAAGAAATTCAATGATTATATTTTAATGTGGCACCTTACAGTGAATAAATGTTTCAGTTTCTCATCATAAACGGATATGTGCTATGGTTGGGTACCATTCACATTTGATTTGATACGGTACTGGTATTTGGAATTCGGTATCGGTACCTAATGGTACTTTTTTAGATTTTACTGTCTCTGAAAGATATTTTACCATTAAAAGCACAGCCTTCAGTACCAAACTCAAGTATGTACAGAGATGCTTCGTAACACGTTTAAGAACATTATAATGAGTAGCTGGGTACACAGACATCATACTCACAGTAGTTGCCCCTGTAATAGTAGAGTTTCTGGTTGTCCAAGTGAATAATATCTGTACAAACATCATCTAAGAAACTCTGGTCATGGGATACAATTAGAAGGGTCTTCTTCCAACCTTGCAGATAGCTTGGGGGAAAAAAAGAAGGTAAAGATACTGTAAAGAACCATCAACAAGCAAGACTTTAAAATGATTGATTAAATAAATAAATAAATGTCTTGTCCTGAAACTTGTCTTCTCTACAGAACTAGAAAATGCATGTCCAAATGAAATGATTGTAAGTAACCACTTGGGTAAGCAATGAAGCCATGTAGTGTTTGTCCTGCATTCTGATATGTAGAGCATAAGGTCATTACTTGTTAAGCCAGATGACAGCATTAAGGTCCAGGTGGTTCGTTGGCTCATCCAACATCAACAGAGTAGGTTCCATGAAGAGAGCTCTACAGAGAACAGAAGCGCCATATGTCAAAATGGAGATATACAATCTAATGGACCAATATGCCATCAGACAATGTACACTAATTACACTTTAATTTGTAATTCATAATTAGTATATATTCATAATACATATGAATGCATATATTAATTCATAATTATATATTAATTTGATTTTTACCCAAATGTTCCCCCAATTTTGCAAGTGCCAATTCCCCAACATTACTAGCACTCTCCCCCTACGCATGCTTCTAACACTAGGAGGGTGAAGACATGCTTTGTGATAATTGTAGTCAGTAACAGACTCTTTTCACTATAGTATACTATTGTATTATTACTGAGAATCTGTATCCATCTGTCATCAGCCAGCATTACATGTTGCCGTTGGCAAGCAGCATGACTCAGGATTCAAACTTGCGATCCTCAGATCACAGAGGTAGTGCGCACTAGACCGCCGAGCCACTCTAACACCCAATTCCTTTGACATTTTAAGATTAATTTTTGCAAACCTGGCTAGTGACACTCTCATTCTCCAGCCACCAGAAAACTTTTTAGTTGGTCTGTTTTGCATCTCTGGGGTGAAGGACAAACCAGCCAGGATCCTGCGAGCCTTGGCCTCCGCTGCTGCTGCTCCAATTGCCCTCAACTCTTCATATACCTGCCAGTCAAGATCACATTTATAATCATGTGCCACTTTCCACACACAGAAAAAATCAAAACAAACAAACCTCTGAGAAAATTATTCAGCAAACCTGTCAACATTAATCCTAGATATAACTGGAATCAAATCCCTGAAGATCTAGAATATGCCCTAAATGTAATGTAATTTTAAAGTTCAGTGAATAAACATATTTCCTGTGCCTGAGATCTCTGATTTACTCTTTGTTCACATTAATCTGTGTTTATTTTTACTTGCCTTACATTTTGGTCAGCTATGGTTACAAGATAATCATTTATTAGGTTAGTTTTTAGCCTAGCAGGAGCAAGGCTTAAATGAAGGATGCTTTTACCACTAGTGCTTCCCCAAGATAGCCCAACATGGATACTGGCTGTAGGTTTCCAGCTTGCCAAAATTAAATGACCCTTTTCCAGACAGTGTCACCTAGGACAACTGCAGTCACAAGGCATAGTTCATGTAGCAACCCAAACTAGTCATTGCAAGGTTTCAGTTTTCAAATGGTAGTAGGCTTGTAGGCCGAGTGTATGTAAATATTGTAGGATTAAATTAAACTAACCAGTTTGGAGCTTTTGGAATTGGTTCAGTTCATAGTCCTGTTTTGCTTATGCCCAATTTTCCTTTGAACAGAGCAACAGATTTTGAGGTTCAAATTATAAAACTTTCATGTACTCAAGTCTCATTGTTAACTATGCCAAGGTGATACAGTCTGTGTTACCTTTACTCCAATAAAATCAATTTTCTCAGGAATGTTTATTGAAGAACATCATTGATTTGTAAATAATTAACTTGGAGGCTAAATGCATTCCCACTGACTTATGCATTAATACCTTCTAGGTTGTTTTACCTTGAAATATAATTTAGTTACAGATGCCATTCCTCCAATGACAAGTGGCAACTACGATAACATTGAGCTCTTCTAATTACTGACACAGTTTTATCCATGATTTAATCGTTTTGGAGGTCAAATGTTCACTGTTTAATCAATGTTATCCCAATGATCAATAAATAGACTAACAAAAAGAAAAAAACTTCAAAATATACTCTAATTATGAAAAACAGTACCTTTGTGAGTGACTTTGCTCACTCAGTGTGCAATGCGCTATTGGTTATCTTTTGGTTTAACAGCCCTGATTAACACTTGTGATTGTCCTCATTCAGGAGAAAGGTTTTTAGCTTAGTAGGCACTTTGACATGCTATTCTGTAGAAAACGTGCTAAATAAACGAACTTGGCTCATCTTAAAAAATGGCATTATTTTGGAAACTGATAAAACCACTACATTCAACAAGGACCTGTCATATGCATCCGTTATGCATCCTAGGCCAAAATACTCTTAAAAACAATCCTTGCCACACCTCTCCTCTGTGATTCATTGCAGTTTAACCCTAACACTTTGTCTGTAACATATGTGATATGTTCAGTAGCAGTGAATATAAAACATTTTAAACAACATCAAAATAAATATTGTAAGTACAATCTGTAGCTGAAAGCATACTGACCTTCTCAAGTCTCTCAGAGACACCATCTTCACCCTTTTCCAGGCGATTCTGCAGCTGCCTCTCCTCCTCAAGCAGCTTCAGCCGCCTTGTGTCAGCCTTCAGCACAGCCTGCACAGCCGGCGTGTCATCAGCGATGACCTCTGAAAAGGGATACAGCTTCTTAGTACATCAGCCAAACAGCACAAGTTCAAGGAAAAGGAATAAAACAAGAATCAAAAACACAAGGTGACCTTCAGTTGTCTGATTAACAAAAACGTATGTACCTTGTTCACAGAGCAGCACGTCAATATTGGGAGGAATGCTGAGGGCCCTGTTGGAAATGTGTTTCAGTAGTGTGGTCTTTCCTTTCCTAGTGTGCGTGTGACAGAGGGGATAAATCAGTTAGAGAAATACAAGGAAATATGATCATTTGAATTCAGCTGGTGCAGACCCAACATTAAACTGAAAGTTTTTATTACCATGCTGGATGATTTCCAACAGATCTGCTTACCCATTTGGTCCAACCAGACCATACCGGCGTCCAGCTACAATCAGAAGATCAGCATTCACAAACAGCTCCTTCCCATGAGCTGAGATGCTGAATCTCTCCAGCTATTACAAAATATAACAGAACTTTTGAATTATGCCTCAAATCGTCCAGTAACATACAAAATGAACTCCAATAAAGTATGTGTTCTTTAATATATAAATAACAATTATGTAATCATTAATAATTGGACTGTGAGTGAGGTGAATAACCTTTAGATGCGGCATTCCAGGCCTTTTTACAATCCAATTATTTGGATCTGCTTTAATAGGCTGCTTTATGGCAGTGACCAAAGCTCACAGAAGTCACATATTATATAGTTAACACTGTAACAAACACTGCTGGGACAGTATCTGCATGTATCAGCAGACACGGGTACAGTAAAGGCCATGGCCATAAGGCCTGGTTTCCATTGCAACTCATCTTTCCATAACTAGCAGAGTGCAAGTAATGTGGTACTCTCTAATGTTAGAAATTTCAAAAACAAAATTCTCCCAAAGTGGTCATGTTTCATTGCTTCTCCCTAGTTGACTATGGTTGGCAGGGCTTTTGCTATTGGGCTGGATGTATGTACATCTTGAGGGCATACATAACAAATCAAGACCTTGATTTGATGAAACAGTTATAGGGTTTGTAACTTGCCCAATTTATGGCAAATGGTTGGTACAGCATACAACAGTATGAAATGTTGGGTTTGTCACCTCCATGAACCGAACTCTCATTATCCAACAATACTAAGAAACAGTTTCCATTCTATCAAACAACCTTACACTAAATCTCTCTCCAAACACTTATTTAAGGTTATAGTTAATTGAGACTCAAATAAAACATTTGAGCATTCTAGAAAACTGACCTTGATATCTGAGGCATTTTCCAGCATGGCTTGCCTTGAGGACATCTCAGCCTGAGAGACAGAAAAGTCTCCCTCTGCAGCACTTTGAGCACGGACACTGGCCACCTGACGCTCATATTCCATCTGTCAAACAAATTATTTGCATCCACTTAGCTTTGGGCAGTGTTCAAAAATAGACTAAAAACAATCCTTGGATTAGGCAAAGAGAGCCTTGTTCACCATACTAATGTCAAGACAACAGTATGTATTAAATTCATTCTGAGGACAGGTACCATCTTCTTCTTCTTCTTCTTCTCCTTTTTGCTCAAGTTGGCAAAGGGGTCATCCTTTTCTTGGGTCTGCTCTGCAATGATAACATCTTCTGCACTCTGCAGGGAAAAAACACAGCAATTCTTTACACACAGATTTTTACTGTCACTTCATCTGTGTACAAGTGCTCATTAGAGCAAACCAGGACAAGAAGATACAGAGGACCTAAATACACTCTGCATGTGTAGAACCACACCCTTACAATAAATACCTCAGATATGAGACACAATTAAAGGAGTGTCAACAGCACTCATTACTGAATGTGATGTGGTAAGGAGAAGGTACAGGGATAAAATAGTGAACAATGCAAGTAATAAAGCAAAAAGTGATGTTACCATCATTGTGTCATTTTCATCACTCTTATCCTCCTCTTCATCATCACTAGGTGCACGAGCAGACTTGCCTTTCTGAAAATGGATAAGAGAGTTTGAACTGTGGACAGTTACTCTAGCTGAACTTAACCTTGCCCAGACAGACACAAACACACACAAAAAAATATTTTAGCCATGGCACAAATTAATTTTCACAAAGATTGCTGCCTCAGTTTTTTGGATTGTAAATTGTTAATATGTTACAATTATAAGCATTCAATACATTTCTTTTACTTTATATTCACAAATACATCCAGTTTAAGCGAAGCCTTAATACAGCGTTAACCCTTCTGCAATTCGCCTCGGCATGCGGGATATCAGCTTCTGGGGGAACTCCTGAATGAAGCTTGGAGTTGATCAGAGTTTCTGGGTTTTTGTTTGTCCACCCTCTTTCTGAGAACTGACCACAGGTCTTCAAAGGGGTTGAGCTCTGTAGATTCCTGGCCATGGACACAAAATGTCAATGTTTTGTTCACTGAGCCACTTGATTAGCACTTTTGCCTTGTGATATGGTCCGCTATCATGCTGTTCATCAAGAAAAATCCAGGACCATTGTTCTTGGAAGATGTTTTGATACCATTCCTTATTCATGGCAGTGTGCTTAGGCAACAAGTGAGCAAACCTAAACCTACTTCTCTGGATGAGAAGCAACCCCACACATGAATGGTCTCAGGAGGCTTCACTGTTGGCAGGTCTCTTGACAGTGCTAACCATTTATTCTCTGGACAATATTTTTTTCTCCAGTCTTAAGGGGGCCTTATCAGAGAAAATCACTATAATTCCTGCAGAATGTCAGTCTGTGCTTGATGTTTCTCTTGGAGAGAAGTGGCTTCTTTCCTGCCCTTCTTGACACTAGGCCATCCTCCAAAAGCCTTCCTAGCTGCATCCTCTTTAAGAGATAGTCCTGAAGCTTGCTTGACTTTCTTGGGTGACCTGAAGCCTTCTTCACTGCAATTAAATCACTCTCCTTGAAGTTCAAGATGATTGTGTCAATGGTGGATTGGTGTGCTCACTTACAAGCAGCAATGTCCATGCCTGTGAAACCCTTTTGATGCAATGCGATGATGACTGCACGTTTCCTTGGATGTAATCATTGTTAAAAGAAGAAAATTCAAAAGCAGCACTATCCCTTTAAAGCAACCAGTCTGCTCCTCTAATGAGAGTGATGACAGTGATATCAGCTGTCTTGTGCTCCTTAAACGTTCTCCTGAGCTAACAAGATCACTGAAATGATGTTAGCAGGCCATTTTGTATGGCTGAAATGCAGTGGCTAGAATTCAGTAATTTTTCATGGCAGAGAACATGCCATTCTCAAAGCTTTTGGCAATGACTATACATAGCCATAAGGCCCTATGATTACGTGGAAAAAAAAATGCATCCATTCATGATAAAACAGCTGTAAACACTGGCTAATTCTCCAACACTTCAAGCAGCGAAAACCAACACTGTGAGCGCCACTTCTGCCCCCTTGTTGAGAAAATGCTAAATTAAACACTTCACAGGATACACAGGATAAAGCACTTCACTAACCTTTGGCTGTTCTTTCTTGCCCATCTTTTGTGGCTTTTCATCTTTCTCCTCATCCTGCAGACATTAATCATTTCTCATGCATCACTTGTTCAAAAATTGTTTTCTTTATTAATAATGATATTAATAAAAAACAACAGGGACCAAAACATTATTGATTAAGGCTATTTAGATGACATGAAAAAAAACAAGTGGCACAAGGGTCAGTCTGAAGGTATCTGCTCACAACAATTGAAAAGGAATGAAGTATGGAATGAAAGATTATATTATTCCAGGTATCATCTCCAACCGCTTCTCCTGAAGTGTTAAACCAGCACAACTAAATATGCTACAAACCTTTCCCCCAGAACTGTGACCCTAATTAACCACAATGGGTACCTCACACATTACAAAATTCACTTTCTAAATGCACATTTGCACGAAAGTTCAATATGATTGTGTTACACACTAGGGGTTGAGTGGAGCGATTACCTTGCTATTGCCCAAATCCCCTTCATTCAATTTCACATTATAAGTTAATAGTGAAGTCCATCATTCTGATGTTGACTCACTTGAAGGTTTCTCCTTTTTACAACTTTACAGACTCACATGTATATAACTCTGATCTCCACTCACACACCTCTATGTATGATGTTGCAGCAGATGTATGGCCAAGGTCGAGATATTTCCTTATAGCTCTTATGAAAGAATGTTTACAAACCATAATGGTTTCAACCAAGACACTGTTCACAAAACCGTTTTTCACATTGTTATTGTTAAAATTTGTCAATTAATCCTCGGTTCACATTCCAGACTGCAGGGGTGATCATTACAGATCACAGATTATCACTGATCCATTACACCACTAGTGTCTATCTAGCCTGTTTATTACGTTACATATGTGTGTGAACAAAGAAAAATCCATCATTAGTCAAAATAAAATCATTTTGAATAGCACTGACCACCATCCTGCCAACACTTCATAAAATAACCTAAAATTTTACCTTAGATGCTTTGATGTCAGCCTTCTTATTCTTTTTCATGCTTTTCTTCTCATCATCTTTTTTCTCCTCGTGTTCATCTTCAGAAGCCTCCTGTTAGAGCACAGACAATGAAAAACAAGACTGACTCTTCTGTGTCTGACTCATCATCTTTGATGAGCCTTCTGTCAAAATACAGATCAGTGTTAGACAAAAAAAAAAAGACAAGATATGGAAAGGAAGAGAAAAGCAGGTTATGGGGCAAAAAGGGGATATTTACACAGGTAAACAGGGATAGGTCAGGAAAATCAAGTATATGAAGGAAGCATTCCCATGTACCCACCTTAGGTTTCTTAGACATATCTTTTTTCTTTCCTTTGGAAACTTTCTCAACCTCCTGAATCACATACATACACGTACAAACACATGTGTATATACATATTTAGCATTTTTGTTTCTCAGTAGCTCTTCAATAAAAGCCCAAAGTTAATTTGTTACATGAAGTAGAACCTAAGTAGACTGGAAACTTTATTCATGTTTTAATTGTATCCACTGAAATTAATGTCAAATTAAAACCTCAGACAATAAATTTAAACATAAATTTGAAAGTCTTATTAATATGTAACTTGATTTACAAAGCAATGGAGTCAATTATGGACTGACCAAAATGTAGATGACATTTAGTAATGGTTTGATATCCACAGGGAATGCTTGGAATGGAAGGAGAAATTAGGAACTTGAGGTACGAATTGAAAAGAAATCCAACAGGAATGGGCAGGATATAGGATTCATGACAAATGAAGGTATTATGAACAGTTACGCAGCTCCAGCACTCATTCATCAGCTCACCTACCACAATCAAGAAATAACTACTTCTACGGGTGTTTCAATGTATCAAAACTACCTACAGCCCTCTCCGCCAGTCATTTCACACAATAGAAAAGGATTCAAGAATGTAACACAGAAAATAAGTCCTGTAAAAACCAGAGATCAAGTAGTGCAAACAGCATAACCCACTAACCTTAGAGTTCTTCTTACTCTTAGGTTTATCATCATCATCATCATCATCTTCATCTTCATCACCATCACCATCACCATCACCATCACCATCATCCTCTTCATCACTTTGACCCTGACTAAGAGCAGCAAATTTGTTGCCACCCTAAGAGAGTTAAACAATAGACAACGTTCAACATAAAGCAGAAAAACCAAAGGTTCACTATATGGACAAAAGTATTGGGACACCTGCTCATTTATGGTTTCATTCAAATTAAAGAGTATTAAGAAGTTATCCTGTTTTGCTGAAATAGCTGTCAACTTTTCAGGGAAGGCTTTCTAGTAGATATTGGAGCGTTGCTGTGATTAGTTTATTTGATTCAGTGACAAGTGATTAGTGAGGTCATGATGTTGGATGATCACCAGCCCACCTCATCCCAAGTATTGGATAGAGCACCATCATTCCAGAAAACACTTAGCTCAATGTTGGGGGGGAGTGGTATACCCCTCTAGCCCCCACCTGGCATTACCCATGGTGCCAGCAGGTTAATGTTTATCAATGAGTCCTACTCAATACTTCTCTACAGGGACTAGACAAGCTGTTTTTGTGTGTGTGTGTGTGTGTGTGTGTGTGTGTGTGTGTGTGTGTGTGTGTGTGTGTGCGTGTCTCAACAATGGGTGTCTCAACTATGGGTGCAACTTAAAGTAGCTGAACACATTATAAATGTGTCCACAATATCTGAACATATGTTGCATACAGTTAAAGGTAAAGTCAATGACATAATGATGTAATTCAGTTTTAAACTAGTTGCAGATAGAGAGGAAAAACAATCACCTTGTTTCTCTTTCCCGTTTTTACAGGAGCTGTTACTGTAGAGCAAAGTGTAAATCACATTAATAAAAAAAGATATTTTTAAAACATACGATTTTGAGAACAATGTAAAAGAGGCTCTTGATTTTCTGACATTACCCTCTTCCACCTCCTCATCCTCATCACTGGGTTGGACAGACAGCTTCTTGAGTTTCTGCATGACCTCTTCATCATCCTCATCCTCATCTCCACCTCGAGCTTTTCGTCTGTCTTTCTTTTTCTTTTGGGGCTAATACATAATACAGGGTTGCAGACATTGAGAAACTCTTACAGAAACACACAGCATGAAGTTAGAAAATCAATTTAACATAGACCAGCAAAATAAAACATAAAACACAGTGACAGTACCTGCTTTCCTTGTGTTTCTTTCACTGGTGCAGGCACCTCTGTCTTTTCTTGTTTACTGTCAGCAGCCAGTTCATCAAAAAACTACAAATATTAAATAAATAGAGGTGGTGACATGTATACAAGTAACATTTTGATGGACCTGTACTTTCTGTATATTGATTCAAGTATATTCCTAAGGAAAGGCATCTACTCATAGTTATATGAGTCAATAAGTCAGACACCAAGTTGTTTTCTAGAAGGGTTCCTCAAGGATTCTTAAGTGAAAACAAAGGCCCTGTATAACACTTACATTACATTTCATAGAACAATTTGAGTGCTTGCATTATTCACTGTCTGGTTAAAGGAGCCATTAGTGGAAAACAGTGTGTGTGGCACGCTGTTAGGTTGGAGGCAGTATCTGCTGACGTGACAGCTTTATTTTGCATACATTTACATATGTATGACAAAGAAATAAGCATGTACTCATTTGGCAATTGTAGGCCAACGCCAATTTATAGACATTTATATAGTGTAGAAATTGGAATTAGAAATTAACACAGGGACACAAGTGAGTGACAGACAGAGAAAAGAAGACGTCGGAGAAGAACGTGAGTCAGAGAAATGTTAATTCACATGGTGTCTCTAGAAAGAGAAAAGAGGACTGAAAACTGCTTTAAAACATGTTTTTCTTCCCACAGACGGTAATGTCAGACACCGCTGTGAGAAGTTAAGCACTTTATATTCAGACGCACTGCATATTTTTAATGCAGCTCGCTTTTATTTAAATGATAAAAACCTGCATCTAGAGCACGTTACTAATCATTTATCAATGCAGTATGAATACTGACCATCAATAATGTCAAGGCATTATTAGCAATTATTTCTGGGACATTTGCTACGGCACACACATGCACACTGAATAAATCACTTATTGCTACTTTTGGCCACAATGTCATCAAAATAACAAAACCTATACTTGAGCATTGGACAAGGCATGACGACATGACTGGCACAGTGTATACATGAGATATGAAACAGTGACATGGGAATCATATTTAATATTTCAAACACCACAAGAGATTTTAAATCTAACATTTTACATGGACATGCATGTATGAACTGATTCATTCTGGGACTGAAGGACATTTATGTAAGGCTAGACATCAGCAACAAAGGATCTAGATTTTATTTTTACTGCTTTTGCCCTACATTAACAATATTTCTCTGCAATGCCAATCTAAGCAGTCCTCACTTCTGCCTTTTATATATGCTCATGTACTGTTACTGACAACAAAAAAAATACATGACCAAATCAGAAATTAGAATCCAGTTCCTATACTGGTTCAGTCTTAATAGTGTGAGGGGTGGGAAAGTCACATGCTGTTAAATCTAACCTAGCCCATTAAAGACAGCAGACCAGTTTACACATTCATCACTTACACTCTTCTTCCCCTTCTTATCTTTCTTTCCCTTCTTGACAGGTTTATCTGAAAGACAAAGCAAATGTGAGAAGATTGTTCCTCTGACATCCACAGGACGTTAAAGGTTGCTGACAAATGTCAAGCTGACGAGGCATATTGGAACAAAGAGCAGGCTGGAAGAGAAGAGCCCAGCAGACAGTGAGGGGTAGTCAGGAATTTGTTTTAAGCCCAGACTAAAGTGGGGTTTTGGTGGATTAGTGTTGGGTTCATATCAGAACTGATTAAAGGCCAGTTCGGGGTGTTTATAGTGACACACAGGATCCTGTCTGTTTCTCACACACACACACACACACACACACACACACACACACACACACACACACACACACACACACACACACACACACACACACACAAAGGAGACTGTAACGGTTCACCAGATGTGAATTTTCTCTTTGTAAGGTTTCTGTGTGGTTCAGAGCTGAAATCTAAACAGCTGTACAACACAGACCGACCTGCCTGCGGCTCCTCGTCGCCCTCCCATTCCGCCACTTCTTTAGACTTCTTCGGCATTTCTCCCCTCTCTAAAGCCCGAGACTATACAGGAGAGTCTGTACAGGAGAGTCTGTAGAGGCGCACAGGCTCTAAACACGCGGCCTCAGCTGCGCTGCAGTCACGCACCATAGACACCCGAATGCCGGTCGCTTTGGAAGCCACAGTGCCACTCCGCCACGTGCAGGCGAACCTCGGAACTGCAGCCTCCTCCGCCGTGGTATGAAGGCGCCTCTTCACTGCTCTTTCAGTTAGAGGTGGGCGATACCGGGAATCTTGGTATCGATCCAATACCAAGTAAATGCAAGGCCAGTATCGCCGATATCGATACCGATATTTAAGCTTCATAGATCCAAAGGACCCAAAAGACCTAGGACAGAATTTTGCCAAACATTGTACATGAGAACAAAATACTTTATTATCACAGTCAACATTTTTGTTTAGAAACAATGGAACAGTCACAAAACAAATTTTGCCTCAACATTAGGAAAATAAGTCTTTTTTTGAGGCAGAAAAGGAGAAACTACAATACAAAAATAAAAAACATTGTGCCCTCACTGACATCTTTTCTAGTTCTTTTGTTCTTTTATCAGACAGAATTTTTGTTAGAAAATACAATAAAAAAATAAGGACATTTCTTCCTTTCTGTGCAATTCTGTTTTTTCTTAAATAAACAGAGTAAAAAAATATCACAACACAACTTCAAATACAATCTGCTGAGGTAGAGGGCTGACAAACCACAACACAACAAAAAATAACACAACAACAAATACAGTTAACAGTTTCTTTCACACTTATTCTTTATTTATCAAGACAAACAAACAATAGAATAATACAGAAAGTGTCTCTGGGTGCTGCTGCTGTTTTATTTTCTGCAATAAAATAAATAAATTATAACATATAATAATACAATAAAACGAAGCGTCTCTCTCCGTACTGTGACGTGTCGACTCGAGGAGACCGCTGATTGGCGGGCCAGATTGAGTGGGTGGGCCAGGCTGAGTGTATCCGCATGGCTGATTGGCTGGCGCCGCTGAGACGCGTTACGAAGAATCAATAAAAAGCGAGCGTGGCGGAGGCAGGGTGCGCTATTTTGTGCTGTGATAGTGTCGCGCTTAGAGACAGGAGAGTTTGGTAAATACGCATGCAAAGCAGTCAGTGCTTGCAGAAGAGGAATAACGCTTGACAGGTGGGTCAAGCGGCTTGAGTATCGTTCTTTTTAAACCAGTATTAATCAATACCAGTTCCCCGTGTTCACGTGGGTTTCCTCCGGGTACTCCGGTTTCCCCCACAGTCCAAAGACATGCATCGTAGGTTAATTGGTGACTCTAAAGTGGCCCTTAGTGAGTGAATGTGTGTGTGTGCGCACTACGATGGATTAGCGCCCTGTCTAGGGTTGTTTCCCGTCCTTGCGCTCAGAGTTGCCGGCTGGGCACCGGCTCCCCCGTGACCCTATTCAGGAATAAGCGGTACAGAAAATGAATGGATGGATCGATCCGCCCACCTCTACTTTCAGTGACACACGCTGTTGACGGGTGTTCTTGAGCTGTTTTTCAGCTGTTGTAAGTCGTTTGGCCTTCACGTTTTCATTGTCAGACTATTAAAAGGGAAAAACAAAGCATTCAGGAGGACGCTCAGCAATGTTATTAACTGGTCATTGCACAATTACATTGACAGCATTTAGCAGATGCTCTTCTCCAGAGCAACTCACAGATGGGTCAGAGTAGTGTTAGGAGTCTTGCCCGAGGACTCCTATTGGTGTAGCTCAGCATAGTTGCACAGACTGGGAATCAAAGCCCAGTCTCCAATTAAGCAACATACATGACATTAAGCAACATGCATTAATGGTCTTTTGCTGTTTATAAACAACATTATAAGAATTCAGGGGACTTTCCATCATTTCCTTATCCTTCTAATTAAAAAAATATTTAACATATTTCATCAGTAAACTCCTGTAAAATAGTGCCTATCCTCCACTAGTACATGGTAATAAGTAGCTGGCCTTGGTGGTGGGGCTGTTTGAAAGCAGGGGGATCTTGTTTCCTTTGTTTTATTTTTGTTGATGTAAGTCTCAAGCGATGTCAATAAAAGGCAGTGTGCTGGTCCTGAGCCTGACAAGAATCAATGAGTGCAGAGCAGGAATACCCCCTGGACAGGGTTGCACAGGTTCTCACACACACACACACACACACACACACACACACACACACACACACACACACACACACACATATTTAGAAGGTGAGTGAATTGTTGGGTGCGGTGCCCTGGTAGGCTCTGGACCCACCACAACCATGGACAAGAAGAAGTGGATGAGAAGATGGACGGATGAATTGTTTCCCATACATTTTCATTTCTATCCACACACTTTTTATGTATGTTTATATGCACACTTTACATGAATGTTGCGGTGTATTTAACATGTCGTAGCTTTAAAAACTGTTAATTAACTCCAGTGTTATCACATTTTCATTTCTGAAGCTCCAGTGTATAATAAAGTCCATAACAGTTAATAATAAAACAGACCCACAGCTCTGAAAAACTGTCTGTGAACGAACAGGATTTGAAACCTTTTTTCGTGGAAAAACGCTGAACGCACCTCCACTACGCCCTGTCACCGACTGACAATGGCTGGTCCAAACGTGCTGCCTTGTCCCCTTCACAGGGAACTACTGCGGTGATTGGTACGCGCCTCAGAACGGAGACGGTGGATTCCGCACCGTAAATACAAACAGCGCCATGAGCGCCCCCTGGTGACCAGCTACAAACGACCAGCTGAGAAAATACAACCAGTATCTGAAAAGACAAGACAAACACGCGAATTGTAATATCACAGCACTAATACACGAATATCCAGCAGATTATGCGGTGCTGTGGACGTTTGAGTAGATTAAAACGCAAAATGAATTCCCTTCGGAAGACAGGACTTTTATTTTGAAGTGGCCGACCGTGCGCTGATGGCACTGTTCTAGAACGGCCCTGAGCGTAGGGCGCATGCGCAGTGACGGCGCGGTGAAGGGCATTAGAAGTGAACGAGACGTTGGCGGAGCTGTTGAGAGCGGCGGCCTGGCTTTAACGTAAACACGGGGTAACATTAACGCCACGGGACGTTTTGACAGGGTTCGGACGGACACCTGCGGTGTCACAGCGCCGCGGTGGTCACCCTCACTCCTCCGCGAGCAGGTCAGATAGACAGGTAGACTCTTTAGGCAGCAGTGATGGTCTGGACTCCTGAAACCATCTCCTACATTCCAGCTCTTTAACACCGCTCAGCTTAATAGAGCAGCTCGTATTTAAATGTAATTTGGCTGTGATCTAATTGTCCACCTCGTGTCACCTAACGTGACTGTGTTTGTCAGTATGTGCTTCATTAGGCTGTCTGTAGACGACGATATAGTGTGTTTTAAGGGAGAGTGATGGTATTGGGACACAGCCCATCCCCTCATTCTAGAGGATTAAATCAATTCAGTCTTCTACCTTGATTCCTAGTTCTGTACTAGGATCCATTAGCCCCGCCTCCCCTTTTTTAACAAACGTGCTGCTGCTGCCACTCAAAAGAGGACAGGTCCTGTGGAGCAGTCACTCTCTGCTCCTCTGACATGAGAGTTCCTCTGCTGTACATGTTTTACTGGCTTTAAAACCTCTTGCAATATTAATGTGTTGTTCCCTGCATGGTTGTAGTCTGCAGTTCACTCAGATCTGATGTCTGATGTGTGTTTTTGTGTTGTTCTCCAGCTGAAGGTATTCAATCATGGGTTTCTCATTTCCTCTTCCTACAGGTTTCCACTGAACCGCAGAGGAGCTGGAACAAGGAGTCAAAAGTGTCACTGGATGGAAAAATAATCACCAGCACAGCTGAATTATGCCAGTTCACTGATAGCATAGCAACGTGAGGTTCCCCAGCACCCTGACCTGAATGGCTGTGTGCAGAGGGGGTGTATCTTTCTGGGTGGGTTGCATCAGGAACCACGGGGGAAGGCAGCCGTTAAGGAAGCAGAGCTGGAGTGTATGGCAGGTGGGTGCACTTTTTCAAATTGACTTAAAAAAGAAATCTGCAGGATGAAAAATTCAGATGTAAATAGGATTCTGATTGGTTTGGTG
Source organism: Acestrorhynchus altus (assembly GCA_034509495.1). NCBI lineage: Eukaryota > Metazoa > Chordata > Actinopteri > Characiformes > Acestrorhynchidae > Acestrorhynchus > Acestrorhynchus altus. The sequence continues at coordinate 22,050,360 of CM067505.1, forward strand.
TAAAATGTGGCATTGTAGAGCTCAAATCTAAACATTTTAATGTTTTAAAATAAGATTATATTTGTGTGAGGATCAAATTTCAAGATGAAACGTGATGATTGGATGTGTCAGTGTTTCATTATCAATCCACCCAGCATCGGCCTACTACTAAACACAAGCTAATGTTTAGTGAAATGAAGTGTCATGTGCCTTCCTGCTTTTTAATTTTGGAATTACTTGGTTATTTTAACAACGTAAGCAGTGTATTCATCCCCATTTTTAAGAACAAGGGTGATGTGCAGAGTTGCAGTAACTGCAGAGATATAAAGTTGATGAGCCACACCATGAAGGTATGGGAAAGAGTTGTTGAAGCAAGGCTAAGGCGAGAGGTTCAGATCAGTGAGCAGCAGTTTGGTTTCATGTCCAGAAAGAGTACCACAGACGCAATTATTGAGTTGAGATTGTTGGTAGAGAAGTACAGAGAAGGTCAGAAGGAGCTACATTGTGTCTTTGTAGCTCTAGAGAAGGCATATGATAGGGTGCCAAGAGAGGAACTGTGGTACTGTATGAGGAAAGTCAGGAGTGGCTGAAAGGTATGTGAGGGTATGTATGAGGATAGTGAGACAGTGGTGAGGTGTGCAGTTGGAGTGACATGGTTTCAAGGTGAAGGTATGGTTACATCAGGGTTACTTCTTTCAACTTAATTAAAATCCCAGTTTAAATGCCATAGAAGCTTTTCATGCTTTTCATTCATTGTGAGTGTAAACAAATTGTCTTTAATACAGTTTCAGGAAGTTACACTTTGTTCCAATTAGTGTCATACATTTCCCTCACTATGGTAGTTTAATAATGCCAACTCACTCTTTTTGCTCTGTCCACCTTTTATTTTCTGCCATTACACAGCAAACACATGCATTAATGATAAAGAAGGGAAAGAAACCCAAACATGAGCACTTTTATGTACAAAGCACAGCTATTCCCTTAATACCATGTAAACCAAATTTACATTTGATAAATAGCTCCCAGCTTTCCAGGTGGAACTCGCACTTGTGAAATGTGGTTTCAAGATATGTTAATCGCTATTCGGCCACCTTGTGGACATTACTTGTATTACCATGCATTTTCTGACCGTGCTTTTAACTGCGATGGTTTAGTATGAATATATGTACTGATACACCTCCAATAAGTACATATAAAAACTTGTGTCTGTGTGTATATATATATATATATATATATATATGTATAGACAAATGTGTATACAGTGTATCCAGAAAGTAATCACAGTGCTTCACTTTTTGAACATTTTATGTTACTAATTTATTTCAAAATGCCTTCAATATTTTTTTTCCATTCTACACAAAATACCCCACAATGACAAAGTGGCAGCAATTACAGCCTCAAGTCTTTTAGAGTATGACACTACAAGCGTGGCACACCTGTTTTTGGGACGTTTCTCCCATTCTTCTTTGCAGAACCTCTGCAGCTCCATCAGATTGGATGGTGAGTGTCTGTGCACATCTGTTTTTAGAGTGGCTGGGCCACTCACAAGTTGTCATGATGCCACTCCTTTGTTATCTTGGCTGTGTCCATAGGGTTGTTGTCCGGTTGGAAGATAAACCTTCATCCCAATCTGAAGTCTAGAGTGCTCTGGAGCAGGTTATCGTCAAGAATGTCTCTGTACATTACTGCAGTCATCTTTCCCTCATCCCTGAGTAGTTTCCTGCTGCAGAAAAACATGCCCAGAGCATGATGCTGCCACCTGCATGTTTCACTGTAGGAATGGTATTGGGTAGGTGATGAGCTGTGCCTGGTTTCCTCCAGACATGATGCTTGGCATTCAGTCCAACAAGTTCAATCTTTTTGTTTCTCATGGGCTGACAGTGCCTTTTGGCAAACTCCAGATGGGCTGTCATGTGCCTTTTACTGAGGAGTAGCTTCCATCTGGCCACTCTACCATACATGCCTGGTTGGTTGAGTGCTGCAGAAATGGTGTCCTTCTTGAAGGTTCTCCTCTGCACAGAGCAACGTTGGAGCTCTGCTGAGTAACCATTGGGTTCTTGGTGACCTCTCTGACTAAGGCCCTCCTATCACAATCACTCAATTTGGCTGGGCGGCCAGCTCCATGACTTCATAGAAATGGTTAAATAGAATGCCTTTTTTATCACTATATACATGTACATAATGATAGTCTTTATTATGGTCCTGGCACTGAGTCTGAGTGGGTGTAAGTTGGGGCAGCAGGATGGAGAGATGATCTGACTATCCAAGATGGAGGGATTTGGCTCTGTACATGCATGCTTGAGGTTGGAGTAAACACGATCCAGTGTTCTGCCCTTCAGTAGAACACTTGACATGTTGATGAAAATTCAGGAGTACAGTTATTAAAGTCTCCTACAATTATGTGAACACGGTCGGGGTGGGCCCACTGCTGTTCATTTATGGTGTTCAGCTAACTATTGTTAGCTCTCTCGGTCAGATGAAAGGCCTGCATCTTACTGTACTCGAGGCATGTACTCGAGGTCTGAGATAAAAGTGTTTGTCTAGAATTTTCCTGTTATTAAACCAGTTCTCATTAAATACAGAGCCCTCTTCCTCTGCTCTCCCAGAGTAACAGAGTGTGGCCTGCTTGCTCCAAGCTAGTATTTGGTATCCTGGGGTGAAGCCAAGTTTCAGAAAGAATCGAAACACAGCAGTGTAATTTCAAGTCATCAGTTTTATGCACCATGGATCTGGCACTGGAGAAATCCAGGCTCAGTACAGGTAGCTTGTGTGGTGGTTTTCTTAGCCTTAGTATAATGCTGGACCTGCGGCCCCACTTCTGCTTTCTCTCTGTTCTTCGTCTGCATTGCTGCCTTGACCTGAAAAGACAGGTGCAAAACGTGAAGTGCTGTGAATATTTTCTGGATGTACTGTAAATACTGACCAATTTATACAGTAAATAAAATGATTATATGTGCAGCATTGTAGACAATGTATTATATAAACCCTTAGTTCATATAACCAACAGTATTGTTGGTATGTTTCACTCTAATGCACAATTTCACATTAGACCTCTCAGAATGTGTATACCAATGATTTTAAAAGATATTTAATTTCTAAATTTTTATTTTTGAATTTTTCTTTTAATAATTGGCTTAAAATAAAATAAAAAATCAGGTTGTTTGAACATTTACTGTAAGGCTGTCGAGGCTGGTCTCTAACCATGTCGCATTTTATTCTCCTATACAGACACATGACTCACACTTGAATAGCTCCTATAGAGTCCTTAGCAGCGCATCATGGGCTCTGGCACCCCCAAACAGTCTATGTTATCAGTCTGTTAAGAAGCCGTCCCTTTCTCATCCCTTCCATCATGCCTGCCAGCCACAGAGCCACAGAGTGCACAGTCTAGAAGAAGAATTTGATGATGCACTTAGCCTCTGTGTGCTTCTCAAACCTAGTGAGACGGACGAGCAGCATACCTTGGTGGAGGTGCCCCTGTTCGGCCAGGTTAAGTTGGGCCAGGCTGAGTTCCTAAATTTGCGAACCAGCAGGTCTCCTGACTTTGTTTTTTCCATAACCACTGTTGACGGAAGGAGAGAAGATGACATTAGCGTTACTGGTGTGGCATGGACTGAGAAAAAGCCTGAGGAACAGAGGGAAAGAGGCTCGTTCAGGAACTTGTTTGAGACTGAAGGGTGTCCAGCTCCGTTCATTTTGGGCTCACATTTTTACTGCTTTCACTGCCCTGGGATTGAGCCTGTGTATGCAGCTGGAGATGAGATGAGTTTGAGGAATGGACACGAAGCACATACCTGCTCTCCATCTTCTTCTACCATGCTGTGTAGTCATAATGAGACAGAGGGTATGGACAAACATCACAGTGAGAGAGACATGGAGAATGAGGAGAAACTAGCTGTGATGTACGAAAGGCTTCGGACTGAGGTAATACTTAAGGGAAAAATCTGCCAATATTCTGGTTTGTGCTTACTTGCAGCTGTTTGTCATTGTTAATAAACAGCTTTAGTGTCACATTTAAATTGCTGTCCTCTTTTGGTTTCAGCTTCCTGCATTTTTTATAAAGAATCATGATTACAGCATGTATTCCACCAATGTAGAATTCATCAATGGTATTCTGAACACCAAGACCAGGTAGGTATTTGTTGTTGTTATTATTATTATTATTATTATTATTATTATTATTATTATTATTATTATTATTATTATTATTATTATTATTATCATTATCATTATTATCATTTTTAGTAGTAATTAATTAACTTGGTGTTAACAATGCACTAATGTTAATTCTGGGCCAGTGCTGGTAGTCATTATCTTTTGCCTGTTTTCCGATATTTACATAATGTAAAAAACGAGACGGCATCCTTGGATTGGCTTTACAGAGATGGTATATGTATTACAAATGCGGTAAAATTAAGGCAATATGTTTTAATAATATTTAATTTGTCATCTTTTATTTTGTGTTAAAATAATAATAAAATAGCAGTAATTGTAGTTGTGTTCCACATAAACAAGCTTGTCACTTGTCATTATGCTGAGTTTTGTGCAGCAGTGAGTTAAAAGCGCACACAGAAGACAGCACCTTTAATATAATTGTACCCTTTTCTTTCTGCCTGCTTAGAGGCCGAGCAGCATACCAAATGACCTTGTCGCTATGGCGAATGCTGTGTCTGAGCTATTATGTGGAGTCACGACTAGAAGTTCTGAAGCTAACAAAGCATCCAGAGGATGGCTCCATCAAAGCACGCTGGAGGGTCAGAGGCCTCCCTTTCCACTCCTTACTGTTTCGTTTCTACAAGAAAGACAAGACCCAGCTTTACAGGTGAGACAGATAGTCAGCAGATTCCTCTGTTCTCCCTGTATATTCACTCTTCTTTGTGTGTTATGAGGTTGAGAGGGCTGTAAATCATTATTTAGCCCTGTTCAACTTTGCAGCTGATGTTCTGAGGTTGTAAATTGTCAATGAGAGTAGGAGACCATGACCACAGTGATATACATTGTTGAGTATGTGTATATTAGATGAATGGGCAGAGTCTAAATAAAGGCTGATTTTGACCATGAATGTATTTGGATGTTTGATTTAACAGGACCTACGATGCTTTCTCTACCTTCTATCTGAACTCTGATGGACTTATACATTGTCATAAAGTGGAAAAGGTGAGCATTTCTTTAGCTATTAATGTGTTGTTGTTTTTTTTGTGAAAATTAGTACAGGATGGTATAGGAATGCTGAATTATGCCAGTTTTTTAATTGTTTTTTAGGTAATGCAAGCTCAACCGCCCGTGCTGCCCAAAGTGACTTCGCTGTTAGCGGGGGCCCTGGTGGCCCTAGGTGTTCAAGAGCATCGGCCTGCCCTTAATCTGCTGCCGCTGTTCCTCTCCTCCTTCAGACAGGGTCAAGACTAAGGATTTTGGTATAGAAAGAGCACTGTGTGAATGTGTATGGGTACAGGTGCACTTTTTTCTGATGTCAAAGTGAGTGAGAGCGAAGGGTAATTTAAACTTTTGTCAGGGAAAAGAAAGGCGGATGTAGAGAAATGTGAAGCCCACAGCCAAGGATATGAAGAGCATCATTTACAGCTTTAAAGATATAGGAGGCTAAACTGTCATTATCCACTCTCTTAACTGTTTAATGTAGTTAAACAGATAATATGCTGTCTCATCACAATGTTCAGTAGAAGCAGAATGTTTTTTTTTGTTTGTTTTTTGTTTTGTTTTTTTGTTTTTTTTGTTTAATTTAATGTTATGTTATTTTATTTTATTTTATTATTATTATTTTTTTAGATTTCTCCTGCCCCGATTGTAAGACCTTATAAAATCATTTTTGTTCAAATTCTGTTATTTTTTTCCTTTATTTTTTTTCCCCCACTTTCAATGATTCTTTTCTTATTTTGTTTTTGTTTTTCATTACGGAAATGTGTCATCAAAAAGGTATCATTGCAGAAATCGTAGGGCCTTACATTAACTTCCATTTCCTGTAAAGATTAAACACTTTTATGGACTTGCAGGATTTGGGGGTTTACAAACATCCTTTCTGAGTGTAACCTGACAATAAGCTCATACATGTACAACAGAATATTAAACTGTAATGAATGTTCTAGGGTGGGGGATCGCCATACCAACACAATTGATCGTATAAAGAATTTAATCGGCTTGCCACAACAAAGTTACATATAGTACTGTGCAAATCATTTAGATACCTGAAGAGCCAGTTAATACAGTTTAAAAAGTAGTAATTTTTGCACATGGTTGAGTTTGCTTAACAGTTTCTGAGCCTTACCTTGTGGCAGCAGACTATTACTTATTACATGGTTATCATCTAGTACATGGTTTGGGTAATTTATTCAGAATTGCTGCTGCTGAAGAACCTATACAATTGCTGGAGGCAATGAGTGGGCATCTGGAGCCAAATCTTTATCGTGTTGCTTAGGTGCCTAAAATCTTTGCACAGTGTTGTGCATCATCGTTTTTGTGTATTTGTTTAGCATTTTTTGACAAACCTCGTAACATTGATTACCACTAACAGGACCAATCGCAGCAAATCAGCTAATCTGAGCAGTACAGAAGCATGAATTCTTCCTTTTTTGAGTGTGCAGCTTGCCACCCTGGGCATCGCTCCTGAGAAGTGCACATATAACACCATGATGAGTAAATCTCCGTACACTCCAATTCTGGCATGACAGCATGTGATTAGGGGTGAACCTCGCCTGCTGAAGGGTCAAGGTTGGCAGTAAGATGGAGAAACTTTGGTTCATTTGTTCAGCAACAGTGAGTTGTCTTCATTGATGTTACCACAAAGTTTATTACAAAACCCAACATATAGAAGCCAGTTCCTTTGTAGCGCACAAATCAGTCATGTGAGTCCAGCTACGGTTGAAGTACAAATGTAAGCTATAAACTTGTACTCATATTACCCTGTAAATTCAGATGGCCCTGCTATAAAGGACTGCTACAGCCCAAAGCATTTCTGTTCTTGTGCTCTCTGATAGTGTTTATTTAGATTAGCACGGATTTAATGTTTTGGGTAACAGTTAAAAGTACTGCATAATTTGTGGTATTGTGGGCCTTATTACGATGTAAAGGCCCAGTTATGCCTTTATGGAGCTGTACTGTACTGACTTCAGCCTGTTTTCAGCCCTGTTATATCTTTGTATGTTCATGAACAGTTCTCATCAGACGTCTTGGTACATATATACACCAACCCAGAAAATGCTATAAAGAATCTGATTCTAGAGAAGGGACAAGGTCGATGAAGTAGCTTAAGAGTTGTGTCCAAACTTACCCATAACCTCCTAATTGGTTCTGAATAGGGGACCTAATGAATGATTCACAAACCAAGACACCACATTCAGTCAAGGCATATATGAAGTAAAACCTTTCTTTTAACTCCATTAAAGTGTCAACAGATGACATTTCATCTATATTGATTTAATTAATTTGAATGTTTCTTTATAAATGTTTTTGTTGAAGGCCAGAAAGTCATAATTTTGTTAGAGCAAAGACCATCCATGGCTGTCCAGTCCATTGATTGATTAAATCCTACTGCTTGCACTTTCCTTTGGCAATAAAGCATTAAGATCTGTTCCACAGTCTGCTCTTTAGTTAACTAAGAAGAGGTAGCACCCAAATACTCCACAGAATCCTTGGTCTGGTGCCATAATGCATATTTATTTGCTGTCAGTAATCCAAATTCTAAACATGTGTGTGAGTAATAAAGTGTAAATGGACACTGTTTACCACATTCTCTGTTGTCATTCATTCAGTGGATAAGTAAGAACAAATGTATGGAAAAAGCACCTGGTTTTAAGTTGCTGCATCTTTAGTGTAGACAGGGAATCAATTATTGCCCTAAATCAAGGTAGATTTAGCAGAATAACTGAATCAGATGCAGATGATTCTGAACTGTAGTACTCCAAGCAAAGTAAAATACAGCACAAAATGGTACCATAGGTTTTTTCATTACATGGAACAGAAGAGTCTATTGATGCACTGATCACTCATAACATTAAAGTGTCCTAGAATGGACTGCATTTAGCTTCAAATAGATCAATAACATACTGTGAAAATCAAACTATTGATTTCATTGAGAACAAAAGGTCCACAGACTGTTGGACAGCATGCACTGGCAGCTGGAGGTCACTTTTTGTGGCTCTGGCAGTGTTCCTCTTGTTCCTCCTCACACAAAGGAGCAGATACCCATCCTACTGCAGGTTTGATGTCTTTTTTTGGCCCTGTGTTGCTCTGCTTGTGTAATGGCATGTCCTGGTATCTCCATGCTCTTGAAACTTTGCTGGGAGACAAAACACACCTTGCAACAGTACATAAGGATGTTTTAATTTTGGAGGAGCTGGACCACCTGTGCCACCTGAATGAGCTACTTGTTGCCAATAGTGACAAGGACACAAGCAAAACTAGAGAATAATCAGAAGAATGAGCCGATGTAAGAATAGTCATAAGAAGTCATAACCATGGCAGTTCTAAGAGCCACATGAAGTTTGAACAGAATTTCCATGTTCAGCAGTTCTTGAGTTATTGGTACTGGAAGAATAGTAAAAAGGATAAGTAGCAAAAGAAGCTAAGCGATTAGAGTACATTACTTTTGCATTTCTTCAGTTTTATGTTAGAAGGTTAAATCACCTCCATCCCTCAAAATTGGTAAAATGAAGATCAAATGTCAATATAATGTCCAATAACATATTTAAATATGTATAATAATGTTAAAGACTACAACAGAAGGAGCAGCTGGAGTCTTTAAGAGGAGCAAACGTGGAAAGAAGAAGAAGAAGTGTAGTATTGTATGATATGGTACAGTGCAGTATTGTATGATACGGTTCAGTGTAGGATGGTACGGTACAGTGTAGTGTATGATACGGTACAGTGTAGTATTGTATGATATGGTACAGTGTAGTATTGTATGATACGGTTCAGTGTAGTATTGTATGATACGGTACAGTGTAGTATTGTATGATATGGTACAGTGTAGTATTGTATGATACGGTTCAGTGTAGTATGGTATGGTACAGTGTAGTGTATGATACGGTACAGTGTAGTATTGTATGATACGGTTCAGTGTAGTATTGTATGATACGGTACAGTGTAGTATTGTATGATACGGTTCAGTGTAGTATTGTATGATGCGGTACAGTGGTATAAGGTGGTATAAGTGATGCGGTATAAGGTGTTCATGAGGTGTTGATTCTTACACTGACACTAACATCTTTCTTAGAACCAAGACACAACATCTATATCTGACAAGGTAAGAACCATTAATCACGTGATCATTAGATTTACTAATCACAACAACCTCAAACTGCTCTTTTTTGGTTTTATATTGAGTGACTGGACATTTATAGTGTCATCACTGTTTCCGTAGCAACTACATTAGTAGTTCTAGTTCTAGAATGTCCTCTGCTAATCGCATTGTTTCATTGTGATGTCATCGATGACATCATGGAACTGTAACTACAAATACAGTTGGAGACATCTTCCTTAGCTCTAGTTATCATTATTAGAATCAAGAAACAGCTTCTAATGATTCATTTCACACTGGATTCAATTCATTACAGGATTACAACGACCGTGATCTACTCATTTCTGATTTTTTTTAATTGAGTGACTGATCCAGGTCAGTGTCACATATGTACTATACATGTCTCTATGGTGTATTAGAGCAGAAGGTTTTTAATCTTGTGTCTCAGATTTCACCTGAACTGCAGAGGAGTTGGAACAAGAGATTGAAAGTACATGAAGGGGAAAAAAATCACTACCATAGGTTTGCTTCATAATCCCTATTCACTAAGATAGCATTGTGATGTTCTCCAGAATCATACCCTCTCCATTGAGTTCCTCCTTGCACAGTTGCCTTAGGAGCCATATAGGAAGACAACCATCAATTTCAGTGATTTTAAAAATAATTTAAAAAAATAATTGGTTCGATGTGCGACATATCATTCAAGAGCTCTGTTTGAACCATAAACATTTATTTACTACTCTATTTTTTAAATCCTTTTTTTTATTGTTTCTACAATCCCCTTTTAATAATTGGTTTGAATTTTGTTTTTCAGTTTGGTTGAACATTAAGGCTGTCTTGGTAGGCAGGTCTCTAATTTTGTCACATTTTATTCTCTTATACAGATACGTGCCTCACACTTCAATGGACACCGTAGCATCCTGTTGCCTTCAAACAGTCAGTGTTGTCAGACTGTTGAAAAGCCAACCCTTTCCCATGCCTTCCATCAGGTCTGCACACTGAAGAACAAAGGATTTTTATGCCCAGCAAGATGATGGGTTTTCTGGGATTACTGTATAAACCCATCGAGCCAGATAACCAGAACCATACCTTGGTGAAGGTGCCCCTATCCAACAAAGACAAGTTGGGCCAGTTTCAGTACATGGCTGGAGATAGCTCTCCATCTTCCTCTATCGCTTCCTGCAGTCATAATGAGACAAAGGGTGGGAGCGAAACGGACAATGAGAGAGACAACAAGGAGAAATTAACTATGATGTATGAAAGGCTTCATACTGAGGTAATACTTCAGGCACAAAAGTGTCCATCTACTGGGTCGTGTTTACTTGCAGCTAATTGTTTGTTATTCCTCTTCTTGAATGTTACATTTATATTACTGTGCTCTTTTGGTTTCAGCTTCCTCAATTTTTTGAAAAGAATCATGATTACAGCATGTATTGCAAAGATGTAAAGTTCACCAATGGTATTCTGAACATTGAAACAAGGTAGGTTTCATTATTATTTAGTTATTGATTGATTGTTAAGGGTGCACTCACGTGGATTATGGGACATTGCTAATAGTTTTTATGTATTTTCCAATATTTGTACATTATAGGAAAATGGGATAACATTTGGATTGGCTTTTGAAATATTACAAATGCAGTAAAATTGATCAATACTGATAGTTTAGTGCTATTTTTTAAGAGCCACCTAAACTGTTACAATGAATGATCAAATATGGGCTTGAAATCCACTGATGGCACTGCAGTTCTGATATTGTTATGCATCCCTAACAATATTAATAATAATGATTAGTGTTGATAATAAATTGTATATTATATATCATTTAATATTAATAATATTGTTGTAGTTGTGTTTTACATAAGTTATTAAAATAAATAGCTTGTCCCTCGTTCAATCACGGAATGAAGGCAGTCTTTTAAGGTAATTGTACTCTCTTCATTTTTGTCTGTTTAGAGGTCTTGTGGCATACAAGATGAGCCTGTCGTTCTGTCGATTGTTATGTGAGTGCTTTTACATAAAGCCAAAGATGGAGGTGCTGAGCCTAACAATGCATGAAGAGGAAAACACCATCAAATCACAGTGGAGGGTCAGGGGTCTGCCCACCTACTCAAGTCTGTTCTTCACTTTCAAGACGCAGCCTTACGGGTAAGACAGAGAACGAACAGATTCCTCTATTCTCCCTCTGTACTCACTCTTCTTTTAGTGTTATGTGAGGTGGAGTGTGCTGTAAATGATCATCGACTCCATATATTTGCTAATGCAACATGGCAGCCAGATATATATATATATATATATATATATATATATATATATATGATATAATTGGGCAGGATCTAAATAAAGATGTTACCTGAGTTTGACCAAGAATGTTTGTTAACAGGACCTGCAAAGCGCTCTCTACCTTCCATCTGGACTCTGACGGACTTATAGATCATCATGAAGTGATGAAGGTGAGAGCATTTCCTTAGCTTTTAATGTTTGTTGCGGTTCTTGTAGGCTTGTGACAATCATTAAATCAGCACAAGACAGTACAGAAATTCTGAATCATGACCATTTTTATTGTCTTTTCTGGTGACTCGATTTCAGCAACCTGGGACCTCAACGTCTTCAATGATGACAAAGTTGACAAAGCGCATGAGAATTCGGGAAATTATGATGCCAGGACTATAAGATGCTCATTATAACAGGGTTGAGACTAAGAAACACACAGTGCTTTGTGCCCAATGTGTGTTGGTACAGGAGCATGTTTCTGATGGCCAAGAGTGAGAGTGAAGCGTAGAAAAAACAGATATGGAGAAACATGAGGCCTACAGCCAAGGGTGAGGAGAGCACTGTTTACAGAAAGTGTATTTTTATTAGTATTGATATTTCAAGTCAACTCTGGAGTTCTGTTGCTCGTGAACCTATGCAATGGCTGGGGACAATAAAGCAAAGTCTGAAACCATTAATCATGTTGCTTAGGTGGCTAAAACCTTTGTTGTCTTTTGCACATCATTAGGTTTTCTAATTCTTCTTAACATTGTGTTATCTTGTGTTAACACTTCTGAACAAAACGTGGCTACCTGTAGCATTTGTCCATAACCCCCTAAATGGTTCTGATTAGGAGCCCTTATGAATGATTCACAAACCAAGATACAACATACAGGGAAGGCATGTCACTGAACGGAGAGGAACAAATTATTGGTGGGGACAATTCAACAATCGCTGGATATTGGAGAGACATGTCACCTCCGTCCATGCTAAATATACATCCTTGGGCTTAAACAATGTACAGTAGCTTTCTTTGTCATTTGTTTCTTTAGAGCCACTTTTTTGCCTTTAGTAACAAGTACTTTCAACAAATGCCAATTAACCTTGTTAGGATGCTTAATTTAACCCATAAAAATCATCTCACCTGACAAGCCTTTGACTAGCAAATTTACAAATGTTTTTACTATATACATCTACAGGTGAAGAAATAAAACTGAGTTATAATCAACTTTATTACTGTATTATAAAAAGATATCTATTATACACAAACAGAAACCCTATTGGCTCTTTTTTTGAATGGCGGCACTTCCAATCAAGTTGCAGAAACACCTGAAGGATGATCACTGGAAACAAGATGCACCTGAGCTCAATTTTCTGTTTCTGCCCCTGCACAGCTGGAAAAGGACAGACAGGTGTGTGGAAGACAGGGATGCCAACTTCAAGGTTTTCACGCCAAATTGGGCTTGTTTAAAAATGCAGTCGCAGGTGAATTTTTAAATGTTGCAGGGTGCAGTTTTTGGAGCCAATTTCACTAATACCCTGGCCTCCAAAATGTTTCCTTACAAAAAAGGAAGGAAAAAATGTTGGTGGTATAGCTCCCCCTCGGGAGACAAGGTGAACTGCCCGGCTTAAGAGCTTGATTAGAGACTGGTTACCGGAGGGGAGAACTGAAAACCACTCCTACTTACGGAGGGAAAAGGGTGAACTCAGCACAACTCCGGTTTTAAGAAGGAAAGGTGACATAAACAACTGTTAAGAAGGGAAAAGCAAGAAAGCACTCCTTATAAAGGAGGGAGATAAAGTAAGCACTCCTTTTTTAATGAGAGAGAGAAAGAAAGCACTCCAAGACAGGAGATGAGACCGGATGCCGGCTGCACAGTGACCCCAATACGCTGCACAAAGTGGGACACGAGGACACCTTAAGTAATCTCAGTGCATCTGATCTCCATCAGGGTGATTCTGGTTGTGATTGGTAGACGAGTGCGGGTGACTCCTTACAACATGGGTGCCAAACTCTGGCCCGCGAGACAAAACCAAATGACTACTAGAGCTGGCCTGCCGGCATTATACAGCGCATTCACCGCTAATACTAAAAATCCCATAATGCCCTGCCGTTGTTCTGGCGCGTAAATCAGGACAGGACCCACAAAAATGCCCTCTCCTCTGTGACAGTCTTCATAGCAACCTCATACAACAACTGTCAGCGTCTTAACCCTTCCCAAAAATGGCGAAAAGAAAGGCAGAAAACAGGCGCGTTATGGACAGGTGGGAGACAGAATCTCTCTCTCTCTCTCTCTCTCTCTCTCTCTCTTTCTCTCTCTCTCTCTCTCTCTCTCTCTCTATATATATATATATATATAAGGTTAATTTGTTCAATTTTGGCCCGCGACTTTGTTCAAGTTTTAAATTTTGGCCCACTGTATATTTGAGTTTGACACCCCTGCCTTACAACATGCTCCTGACATGTAAACTGACTGTGCAATAAAAGTTAAACAAGTGCAAAAATAATGTGCCATACCCCTCCTACTGGACATTTTCATACACTCTTCATATTATATATACTATTTTTCTATATTATTATTATTGTTATTGTTGTGGTTGTTGTTGTTGTTGTTGTTAGCTACTTTTCCGTCTGCACTGTAATGCTGCTGCTGCTGGAATCTTAATTTCCTTGAGGGAACCCTCCTCTATTTGTAGTTTGAATGTTTATTTTACAAAATGTAATTAAACATAAATGCAAACTTACTGATACAGTAGAAACAGACCTATGCCAACAGAGGAAGCCTGGTGATTCGTGTAAAGTTAAAGTTAACCTACAGAAAAAAAAGCCAGTTAAACAGTTTATGTTCTGGGCAGACATGAATGGACAATGTGCTATGACTTGTTTATGTATATATATATTACACATTCCTGTTTATAATAAGTTAATAGCTAATTCTAACTCTTGTCATCTAATTCTACCTGTAGATGGATATATCATTTCAGTTAAGGCAGCAGCTCCTGCAGAGGCCAGTCAGGTGAGAGGATTTTTACAGTCTGAATAAAACTCAAAATTTAAATTAGTATTTGATAAAAAAAAGAAATGCTTGGTATTAAAGCCAGGAAAGAGAGAAAGAAATACGAGATTGATCATGGTTGGACTGAAGAAGCAGGTCTGATGGAGGTTTGTGACATGATATTAAATTTGACTATACAAACCTGTTACTCATAGACATGAGCTGACATTACATTATTTACATTGCTTTTATCACTGCATGATCAGTACCTCTTATTAGTGGATGTATTGTAAACAGGAACAGAGTGCACAGACATTTTGGGGCCATGCCAAAATTATTCATAAAATTAAAAAAACAGACAAATAAATCAGAGTAGAATATTTAACTTATGTATTTATTTCTAACACAATGCACACTTAATAAAATATCTCAGATTGCATAAATAAATGGATAGAGCATTATATTTGGCCTACATATACAGTATTAGATTGTAATGTTAATTACCTAGCAAAAGTATTCCTCATTTGTAAACCTCAATGCTTATATGAAAAAAAAAAAAACTTAACTAAAAGTGAGTTTTGGCCAGGATGTTGTAATGATAAAATATTGTATCTTTGTATCTATTTTCAACACTTTACTTGAGATTCTCTTGCAAAATGTTTTGTGGTCCTGCTTCTTTAGTTTAAAAATAAGTACAATTTTAAATGAAACAAAACTGGAAAACTTGTCTAATTTGTAAAACAATAAAAATGCCCCCTTTCATCAAACATGACAAGCTCCAGTAAACAGATGGACAAGGCTTTGAAATCACTTTTCGCATGACTCATGTTTACAAAAGGTGTAGGCCAGCCTTATGCATGGCTTCTCTTTGTATGAAAAGGCAAGCGTTAATGTCTGTGTTAATGATCAGCAATTCAGAAAGGAATATTCAGAAAAAATGCTAACCACAAATATAATTATGCATAATGCAAAATATAAAACTAGCATAATATGTATCTGGACACTGGACTGTATCTCTGTCATTCCTATTTTCTGTTGATGAGGTTGCTATGATAGTGGCCTTGAGTTTGACTTTATTGCTTGGTCAGTGTATCTAAACTTTCTCTTGACAATATCCCGTAGAGTCTCTAAGGGATTCAGAACTACAGAGGTGATTTCATTTTTTTTTAGATGCACACCAGTATATATCCCACCCAGCAGATAATCAATGTGATTCACTTCACTGTCAGTGGTTTAATTGTTATGGCTGAAGTGTGTGTACATTCATGCAATAGTCATTTAAATTGTCCATCTTATAGTAACACCATGCAAAAATTGCATTCTTAAAATAAAGTTTATTTTAAACTATTTCACACAAAATCTGAATGTTGTAGAGAGTGAGATTTTAATGATGTGAGACAAACCATATGGTTCTGATTCTACCATTTTCAATCTGATTTGGAGTTTTTGCAGCACATTTTGATATAGAAGTAAAACTCTGATACAAGGGTCTTCTGACCGCTCCTTATTTGTGAAAGTAACTGACTTTAAGTGACACAATTAAATCACATTGTGGTGATTAAGCAGACAGGTCACAATATTAAGACTTCTGAAACTGTTTTATTGCAGGACAGTCGCATTCACAAGCAACAGGTACCTTCATATTTTTAAATCAGAAAAAGGAGGATAGCAGTGGTTGCAGAGCAAGACAGACTAAAGCATAGAATGATGAAGCTAGATACACAGGCTGCTACAGATAAATCATAGCTACAGCTACAATTTACAGTCTCCTTCAAGCTAATCTATCCTGCTGAATAAAACAACAGTATTTGTAGTACAGTAACCTCTGGTTACTACTGTTCAACTCAGAATAGACAAAGTACGTTTTTATTTCAAGTATGCATGATAATAACCTTGGACTGTACTTGTAATTATTGCCACTATTACAAACAAATAATTAAGACAATATACAACTAATGTACAACAGACATTACAAAGGAAGCCTTAAAAGATATACAGAAGTTCATTAAGAATGAAACGTGTTGTGAAACACTGGTCCCAAATATGTGGTCTACAGATCTGAAGATATATTGTTCACAACAAATGTGCTTCAATGGCTATTTCACACCAAGTTAAAAGTACAAAGATGAGCCCCCTTCACAGAAGAATCCAGCTCCTCTATTCACTGTCTGATCATTTTTGTCTGATTTTCCCACTTTGCAAAATCACTAAGAAATGATTGGGACAAATGAATTAATAATGATGCACAATTCATTTAACTCAGAGGTTAGGAGTTCTCAGAGAACGCCTTGTGTGTGTTGGGGAAACGCTGAGAGTTGTAGTCTGGATCTTCATTAACTCTCTTCTTTAAATCGTCCTTGACCTAAAAGAGATTTGAGAGAGAACTTTTATTACAGACCCTAGACCTCATAAATACACACCAATCAGTCATAACATTGAAACCACCAGCCGAATATTGTTCGCAGACAAAACAGCTTTGTTTTTAGCAAATAATTTACTGTAAATTGGCAGGTGAGGACTTGATGGATGGGGCACATTTGCCCAACATATCCTACAGATGTTCGATCAGGCCAAGTCAATACCTTGGACCCTGTCATGTTCCTCGACACCTTTCAGCATCAACGTTTTCAGAAATGTGTGTTACAGTAGCTCCACTGTGGGATCAGACCTAATGAGCTAGACTTGGATCCTCGGGCAAATGAACGAGCCTTGGACGCCCATAAAGCTGTCACTGGTTCACTGATTGTGCTGTCTAGGACCGTTTATTAAACATTGCAGATCAGGAACACATCAGAAAGACCTGCCATTTTGGAGATGTTCTGACTCAGTCTTCTAGTCTTATGTCTGTGTCCCAGATCCTTAATTTCAAGAACTGACTGTTCACTTGCTACCTAATTTAGATGACAAGCGTCACTATAAGCAAATCAGTGTTATTCCCAATATCTGTTCATGGTTTAACTCTCGTGACCAACTGACGTAGAATGGAAGCATGGAAACATGTTTTGTATTTAACAAAACATGAACAATAGGTACAATTTCTCTTGTGGCAACTTTTAATTGTAAGTAAAGTATTTGGGTTTTGGTTGGAGAGGCAAGATGCACTTAGATAGAACACACCTCATCCACTGGGGGGCACTGGGTTGCTCCCTGTGTTCAAAGGTTTCAGAAAAAGAAAGGAACTAGCCTGGTGTAAGAGAGAGTGATTAAACAAGTCTGGCATCAGTGTCCACCTTTGGTTCTTTTTGGTTTGGTTTGGAGTTTTTTTTGTATAATACTGGGCTCTTCATTCTTGAGGAGCAGTTCATACAATATATTTGAATAGAATTCAATGTAGACTCCATATTAAGGTTCTGTAAAAGTCTGTAATTACATTAATGCTACAAAATCTAATAGAAAGCCTTCTATAGACAGTAGAGACATTTACTTACAAAAAGCAGGATAAACTCTTCAATACATGATTTTAGAAAAAAACGTGAATGAGCAGGTATCCCAATATTTTGGTTCACATACATCTAACAAAGAACTGGCCTCACATCATCTCTAATACATACAATTATCTTTTAGTGGATTTGCTAACATTTTGCAACCCATTCATATTAAGCATGAATATCAAAAGGGCAAAAAGAACTGAAGTTATTCAGAAAACAAAGCACAAAGATCTATGTTTGGATCACTTGTCACCTGTTGTGTATAAGCCTCTTGTAGTTCTGGTGTTTCCAGCTCTCCCTGGAGGCTGTCTGGATTAGTGACAGGTCGTACTCCTACTGTTCTGGCAGCACGACTCACAGCCTCAGAGAGAGAAAGGTGTGGCCCCTCACCTTGAGCAGTCTAATATAGTACACACACAACATACACAAACATCCCTTATTATCTAGTTCTTTACAGTTTAAATGTTCCACTATATGACTCACCTATCCTACTTTGGAGGCAATGTGCTGCATACACAATCACTAACCTTTCTTCTTTTGGCTGGCATTCCTTGAAGGTAAGCATCAGATAGTGGTGGCTGAGCCTTCATTTTCCTCTGAGACAACATGTCATGTCTTATAATGGGCACCCACTCCTTAAAATAACAAACACACAGAAAACAGTAATTTAATGTGACAGAACACTTCAAGAACTACCACTGAGCACTCTGTTTAAGCACTCCAAGGTAGTGCTTTGCACAATGTACCACATGTGCAAGAAACTGTCTCTTACCACAGTGACTCAAGCAATTCTGTAATATTTAGAGCAACTGTAGATCAGACTCAGAAAGAAATATGTGAATTTAAGACAGAGGTCTCCTGCCTTACCCATAAACAACAGCTGTGATTGGAGGTATTTATTCCAACCAAGCAGGCGCACACCTGATAGGATGCACAATTTGTTTAAATACCATGACTGACATGATGTTCCTGTTTGTTTGGAATTAAAGCCTGTATGCAGGCTGGCCTTTTAAAGTGCTGTGTTAAGAATTTAACTATTAAGATAGATATTAAATTTAAGACCTTTTGCTTAGAAATGGCTTCATTTGACAAATACATTCAGCTAATTATGTTACCCCTAGTACTGAAGCTGTCAAGAATGTGTCCAAAAAACAAAAAAACACTGTGTTACACTATGGTGATTTTTACCCCAATTTTACCCTCAATTGTCTGGCTGAGTCTGTGCTGGTTGGTTCTGCAGATTTTTTTGGCAGATGAGAGTTGGAGAGAATAGATGGGCACACACTCTTCAAACCAGTCAGAGCATATCAAATGTTTAATGACTTTTGACCCGACTGAGCAGAATCTAGTAGTGTATACTGGACAGTGACTCAATCTGAATGGACCCAATCAAAAGCAAATCAAAACTGAGCACAAAAAATAAACACTGGCTGTGGATAAACAAAAACAGGCATGTGTTCATATTTAATTTTACGTTCCACATTAAATGATGAAACAGCTTCATTCTGGTTTTAGTTCATATCTAATACAGCAGCACAATTTACCGGGGGAACGGAACTTTGTATATGAAGCAAACATCTGCCTTGCATGAAAGGTAGCCTCGAACACATGCTGCTTACTTCCCAGCCGCGTCCTCAAAGGTTTAACAAGTCAGTGGAAACAGGGGCACAAACAATAAGTGCAGCAAGCTGCTGCACTTCCATATTTAATCTGAGCCCTCTTGGTAACACAAGCCATGTTTTGGGGGCATGTTTGGTTCAGTTCAGCAGCACGTTGAAGTTGCGTAGTGTATGATCATTTGTTGGTCGTTTGCAGTGTGGGGTGTTTTTTTTTGTTTGTTTTTTTTATTTGCTACCCAGTCTTTTTATAAGCTGCTACACAGAATCACATGGCTCTGTAAATTGATTCAAAAGAAATAAACTGGTGCACGTGTCTGATGCAACAACTCCAAGGAAAGAGTAGATTTGTTACTGCGGTTCATGCTTTTATCCACCAGGTGTTGCTAATGTTCCTCAGTACTACAACCAGTTTTTTTCCTGGGTGAGAAATCCATTCACTAGTACTCAGTGAAGAATCAGCAGGGACATGCTTACGGGTGGCATAGATGCTGCCCATGGCTCTGCCTCTTCACCCGAGTCCTCTCTTCCAGCAGCTCCAGCTCCAGCAGGCCCTCGTGTTTCTCCTGATGAAGGCCTATGAGGAGGGGTGAGATCTGCAGCTGGTTCTCTACTATCAGCACTCTCTCCTGAAGATGCCATGGCCTCTTCTGCAGTAGTGGCATGAGCTGGAGACAGGCTCTCTTCCATCTGTAAGTAGAAATGATGTATCATTATTATAAGATTCAATAAATGAAAGACTAATTACCAGGCCCATAATTATTGAACTCCTCAGAGTGTAAATGTTGATCAGGGATCAGTCTATGATATAAGTCTACCTTAAAAATCCCACATCCTGACCTGAACATGTCCTGTATTAGCCGGGCTATTTATTAGCATTGCATTTATTTCAGCTTGAAATGCCACTATTAGAACATACATTTTAAAAGGATGGATATATTTATATACCCATAAGAACGATTCTGCACGAGTTAGTCTTGTTGTGTTTATAAAGTGTCAATGTAACAAATACACTAAATGCCCAAATATTTGTTGACACCCATTTCTAACGAATACATTCAGCTACTTTAGGATGCACCAATCATTGACACAAATGTGCAAATGCACACACAGCTTGTCTAGCACCATGTCTAAACCTAGGTGTGCCAAAGGGGAAAAGCCCCCCCAGCAGTGAACTATGGATCAGTGGAGCTGTATTCTTTGGAATGGTGTTGCTTCACCCAATATTAATGGGAGGAGTTGGGGAGATGAGCTGGGGTCGTGATCATCCAACACCCTGATCTCACCAACATCCCTGGTCCTGGATGCAATCAAATCCTTACATCAATGTGCCAAAATCTAGTAGAAAGACTTCCCAGGGCAGTAGAGACAGTTAGAACAGAAGGATAAACTCTTTTGTCCACATATAGTAAATGTAATCTGATTTGAAAATAAACTTTGGGTTTAAAAGAATCTACCATCATGTGAGTAATAGACCCCTAGCATTGCAAGATACATTTCTCCACTGATTCTTTAAGAGGTTTTTATTAATTCTTATGATTTGATGGACATATACAGTATATGATTCTCTTTACACACACACACGCACCCTTTTCAACAGGAGCAATCTCTATGCATGCCAATTCGCAATCACGCAAAAACTCACCTCCACATTCTGGCTCTCTGTCTGCTGCACTGCTTGAGCATCTGCCTCCACTCTCACAGCAGACTCAGGCTAGAAAAATTGAAAATGGTAAAAATAATGTATTTAGAAAAATATGCATGAAAACACTTTAATTAATTAAATGGTTGTCAAAGTGGTACGAGAATCATTGTGTTCGAAAATTACCTGTGTGTAGAAAACATAACGCTGGATTTGGTCTTCTGTGACTGGATTATGGTCCAAAATTACATGAAGTCTCATGGACATCATACTGGTTAGCCAGTTCACTAGACTTGGATTCACCTCTGCAGACATTCTCCTCTACACACAAACACATGCACACATACAAAGTTTAGCTGCATCTTCAGTTTAACCACTTGAACCCTAGGCCATTAACCCCATCAGTTATTAATCTGTATGAAGAAACAATTAAGAATTGTTTTGTAACCTTTTGATGATTAAACTTTAGATGGTATGTAATCCATCTATTGCTTTTATACAACAGTTTGGAAATTAAATAAAGTAAGAAATTAATAAACTGAGCAGAGTTTAACATGTTTTATTGTTAACTTTTCCATCCACAGAATTGTAGTTCCTTAACTAGCAGCTTGTTGCTACATTATAGTAACAAACTGCACTCAGTTTGTACGTCTAGTAACTACCCTATTTTCTGGACTATAAGCCACTACTTTTTTTTCCACGCTTTAAACCATGCGTCTTATAATGAGGTGCAGTTTTTTCTTCTTATACATGTTATTTTCCAGGGTGCGGCTTATAGTCCGGTGCGTTTTATAGTCCAGAAAATACAGTACTTCTCCAGTTCCTACACAGACCAACACATTAAACTGTATCTCTGTTCTTTTTTGTCCTTTTAGACTTTTGTTATTGTCAATTCTTTTTGGGATCTCAACCCTGGCCAACTAACCAGCCAACCTCGCAAATACTCACAGAGACACACACAGACGTCTCTGTACAAACCAAGATTTTTTTTACTCTGTGCACAAGAGGATAATCCCCAAACCATGACACTTTTCTGAAGGGAACACTTCTCTGAGCTACCACAAGCCCTGACCAGATCCACTATTTGCCCAAACTAAGAGTCTGTGTCCAAATGCTGAGAGCTGATTATTTAAAGCAGCTTGGAGATTCTATCAAAGCAGTTGCAGTTGGCCCACAATCAGAGCAGAATGACGACACACTGGTGGCTCCAAATCAGGATCCACCACATTAGTTTCATCACTGCTGTTGTTTATTTAGTTATACAGTGTTCATACAAAAACATGCTGTTGTGGTGAGATAACAGCATGGTTTGAATGCTTGTCAACCAATCAGCATGCGTGGCTGGAACTAACTGTTGTATAAATATCAAACAAATGCTCTAAATAAGAATTAATTCAAATGTTTCTAATTTAAAAGAATCTGTCTATAAAGAGAGTGTGCAAAGAATGTGAACTTACAATGCGGTGGTTGATGACTGCAGTAAGAGCCCTCTGCTCTCCTCTTAAACAATACAGATTGAGAGCCAGACATTCAAACAGACCCTGAGTGCAGAGAAACAGCAGACGAGGACCAAAGGTGTGATCTGGGGGAAAAGAAATTAAGACATTTAAACATCCAACATTACAACTCATTAATGAGTTCAACATGACTGATGGACTACTGGAGTTGGAGCAGTATGTACCTGTACAGCGGAAAATGTGCGTGGCCATCTGTGTGAACTGCTGTCTGAGGAAGGACATGTTAGTCTGGATGATGTCCACTCCTTCCCGCACTGTAACTGTAGACTGTAAGTCATAGAAACATCAGGGTCATTGAGTAAATAGGCTGAAATGACAATACATGCATACATGCATTAAGCATTAACTTACAAAACTCTCTGCAATATACTCCTCCAGTCCATTGATGAGATCTTCAGCAGCATTCTAGAGGGGAACATTTAGATCCTCAATTTAAAAAAAAAGAAGAAAACTAAATGTTTTGTAAAATAAGAACATACGAGTTTGAAGTGAAGAAATTGTCCACCCCTTTCAAAACATATTGGTATACGTTTTAATTATTTACATTTACGGCTTCTTACAGAATCATATTACACAGTTAGGCATATGTACCATTAGAAGTCTTAATTAAGGAATCTTACTGGTGTAGTGTGGTGTGCTTACCCAGCCAGGGAATTAGACCCTGGTGTGCCTCAGAGGGCTGTCTTGTTACCCACTGCCAAATTGTGTGACCTAATCAACAGTACCTTCTACTACACAAACAAAGATCTCAAATACAGAATTCTACATCTATTCATCTACACAACGGTCCTCTTCTAGCCTACACAGGGTGAGCAATATAGTATCACTCATGAGACAATACATGTATTAGCCCAATGCCAATATAATAGCTGCCAGCTTTGCAGACCGAAAATGATACAGAAACAAAGTACAAGAGCACATAGCCCTGCACTCACAGCAATGTTGGTATCTGTAGGCTCTCTTCCCTGGAGATAGTGCTCAGTGAAGAAGGCGGTAAGTTCGGGCTGTATACGACTCAGAGGCTGAGGATTTCCATGCAGCAACAGCACCATGTCCACCATGGAGAAACTCTGACAGACCAGAGACAAAAGGTCTCCAAAGAACCCTGTTGCAGAGACAGCAAGGATATTAAACAAATCGAAAACCAAAATGAATCTGTCAAACATATGCTTCCTTGTATGCCTGAACCCACTTCACACTCACTTACCCACTGCATCACCAGACCCAGGTGTAAAGAGGTTGCTGGTCTGGGACAATCTCTGGATAAACTGGGCAATGCTCTCACTGTTGCCCTGGCCAGCCCCCAGAGAGCCCATCATGGTGGACAGCACACCTTGCACAATACCTGTGAACAGCTCTGGGCTCAGTGTTTCGCTTCCTGCATTGGGGGGCTGGGGAGGGTTGGGTGGTGCTGGCGAGGGTCCAGATGGAGCAGCAGAAGGTGGTGTGGACTGATGGTTTGGAGGGGGGAACACTGGCTGATTGGTCTATAAGATAAAGAGAGAAACCAAAAGAACTCTCTTTAAAAATAAGGGAAAATTTCAGGTTCTCAAAGCATTTGAATGCAGTTAGAAGGAAAGCATCACTAACCTGGATGAAATCAGACAAACCCTGGATGAAGGTAGGGACACCAGGAACAGTCACAGTGACTGAAGGTGGACCCCCAGAAACATTGCCACCAGCCACTCCAGCAGTACCACCCAAGAGAGAGCCAAGCAGCTGGCTTAGGTTCCCCTCTGTGCTTCCTTCCTGAGACTGGCCTACTGAAGCTGTGCTGGTGGTGTGAGTGGATGTCTGGCCAGACGTGTTGGCTGAAGAGTGAGAATTATTTGAAGAGGGGAAGGGAGAGGTAGAGGAGGAGGTAGAGAAAGAGAATGAATGGGACGAAGAGGCATTGGATATTTGATCACCTACGAAAAAAAATTGCACAGTTAGTTTAAGAGCAATTGCTCCAACTCCAGTTAGATACATTATACGGTCAAAAATACTGGGAAACATTCTCTGAAATCGATGGTTTTAAAAGAAACTTTATCATACTTTTTTGGAATAACGGTCTACCATCCAGGGAAGTCTTTGTGCTAGAATTTAGAGCATTGCTGTGAGGATTTGATTGCATTCAGAAACAAGATCACAACAACTCTTTCTCATCCACAACTATCCAATCATTGTCAAAGTACTGGACAGAGCACCACCAGGGGGGTTAATGCCCTTGTAATCCACACCTGTCATTAGGTATGTGCCAACATGTTCATGTTTATCTGCTTCATAGCCTGTACTATTGACAATGCTTCTCTACATAGACTAGACAAGCTGTGCGTGTGCATTTGCACATCTGTGTCTGTAATGGGTGCAATTTTAAGTAGCTGAATGCATTCATAAGAAAGTGTCCACAAACATTTTGACATATAGCATAGTTATTTACTCTAGTTATAGACAATGGGGGGAAAGACATGTGATGACATGCCTTAAAGATAGGTGGTGTGTTAGAAAGACTACGACTGCTTTGGGAGACCTACAACTACCTAGAAGAGACACCACAAGAAGGATGTTGTCTTAGTCTTGCCTCCAGATTTATAAAAAGCAACATTAACAGCTTGAAAGGGTGCACTGAAGGCTTTAAAAGAAACCCAGACAGGAGTTTCATAAAGAGTGCATCTCACCTGTGTGCATTGGCATTAGCAGCTGCCCAACTAAACCACTGACCATCTGAGTGAGTGGAGATGGAGTCCCAGGATTACCCTAGTAACAGAGTGAGAATAAAGACCATCGCAAAGAAACATACAAAAATAGAGGACAAAAATAAAAGTCATAGGCCACTTAAGTGTTGGACTACAAGTGGAAATGGTCTCTACAAATCCTATTAAAGCCAGTTGAACTCTCTCACCTGTCCAGGCTGTTGGCCGGCTGTTGGGGGCACTGTTGCCCGCAAGTTGATCGTTGTCCCTCTAGCGCCAGTGGGCTGTGGAATATGTGGGGAGAAGGAGGGTCGAGTGATGACTACCCTAGCTTGGGGAGGGGGGGGAGGAGGAGGAGCAGCAGCAGATGGTGCTTCTCCATTCTGGGCAGCTGGACCAGGAGCACTGGTCTGTTGGCCTTGGTGGCCAGCTGAGGCTGCAGTAGCCATGGCAGCAGCCTGCTGAGAGATCTGATGCACAATGGCCTGCATGAACTCAGGAGGCAGGCCTGGGATGTGTAAAGGTGGAGCAGTTCCTTTGGAGAGAGGAGATGAGGTTTTAAAATGAAGAATAACTAACACTAGGGATATTACTAGCACAGAAATAAAGTGTTCTACAGTGGAAGAATTCTACATACAGGGTGTGTGGCATACTACTTGCTACAGTCAACATAGCAATAAAGGGTTTCTTGGAAATAGGTGTTAACAGGACTGTTGAAACCAGAGTTGCTAGATATTGCTGCATTAAAACCTGTTAATGTCAGCACGTCTGCAGTAGGTATTCACTACAAGGAGCAGTGGACACTGACCAGTCTGTCCAGCAGCGTTGGGATTCTGTTGGCCTGGGGCCTGAGCTCCACTGCCTGAATCTGTTGCACAAAAATGCACAGATCAGTGGCTAGCACTGCACTACTGCCCCCCAGTCCGGGTCTGAGAGCATTCCCTTTTGTAGATTCTGCTCAACCATATAAGGTCACGTGTTGCAGAGAACTGTACTAGTATTGCCATGCCATTACACTCTGCAATGAGTGATTTATGTCCAATGGAGTTTCTCACAGACCAGGAATGGACAGCTGGATTCAAACACAGTGCTAATATGACAGTGGGATTCAATCTAGTCATTTACTGCTAGCTGACACATACCATCCAGGTTCATCTGCATCATGACCACAGGCTCCATAGTCTGGTGAGTGATTCTGATCACACGAGGAGTCCCCTGACCAGGCTGCTGATTGGCTCCGCTGGGTGGAGAGGGTGGTGTCTGCGTTGGACCCTGATCTTCCGCCTGACCAGATGGTTGAGATGCTGGAGGCTGACCTTCACCTGCCTGCCTGCCATTCGAGGTCATTGTAACAGTGGTGCCAATATTCATCTGTTGAAAATAGGTTCAGTTATAGGTCATCATATTTTGTAGTAAAAACACAGGAAACAACAATCAAATGCTCTATTGATGTGGTTGCTAGCTAATGAGGAATATCTCACTGGTATTGGTATATGGGGTAATCCACTCTGCAGCAGAAGTGGCGAGGTGTAGTGGGACATAGGTCGAACCACATGTAGATGGCGAGGAGGCTGAGCAGCTAAATTGCACCGAAGATCACTCAAAGCAACCAAGGTATTGCCTAGGAGACGAAGGGATTCTCCAACCATATTGAGAGTGCGCTGGTCTTCCTCACGCTCTTGTGTCTGTGACAGCATGAAACACAGAAAATGAATAAATGAAACAAATACATTAATAAAGC
This sequence comes from Acestrorhynchus altus, assembly GCA_034509495.1. Lineage (NCBI taxonomy): Eukaryota > Metazoa > Chordata > Actinopteri > Characiformes > Acestrorhynchidae > Acestrorhynchus > Acestrorhynchus altus. The sequence goes on from CM067505.1 coordinate 22,077,454, forward strand.
AAACAGTCATATATCATGTAAAATGACACTGCAATTACAAAAGCAACAATAATGTAAACAACGGAGTGTAACCCATACATTGTTGTTGTAATCAGCTAAGCTAGCTGCTCCGAGGATGGAGTGAGTTCTCTCCATAAAGGGTCGGAGTCTTTCCTCCACCCTCCGCACCTCTGAGAGGACCTCCACCAGCTCCAATGGGCTTGGGTGACTGAAGACAGAGACAGTAGAAGGTGTTTTATGACATTTTAGATAAACACAAGACAAAAAAAAATTAACAACCAACCAATTAATGTAAAATTTCTCTTACTTGGGTCCAGAGTGAGGAGGTCCTTCTGTTTGTGTGGAGGCAGATGAGGAGGATGAAGATGCAGGGGCTGGAGGTGGCGAAGTGTCCATTGGCTGTGCTAATGAAGAAGAGGAAGTGGAAGTTGGCGGCGAAGCTGCCGCACCTTGCTGAGCAGATGCTTCACTTGGTTGACCCTGAAAAGGATCATTTTACCTGACTATATGGTCATAATTTTAATTATTCAGAAAATATACTTTCAAAACAAAGTCATCGTTTGTATTGGCCCCATTAGTGCTGGTTATAAAAAGCCCATACCTCCAGTCTGTGAATCAAAGTCCGAGTCTCTCGCAACAAGTTTTCAGCCAATTGGAGCCTTATCCTTGGCTCACTCTGCACTGACTGGTCCAGGTTGATATGTACATCCACAGATCCATTGCTCTAGAAGAAACATTACAGGTAAAGCCATAACTATTAACAATTAACTGTGTCAAGATTACCTTAAAACAGCTGATGATTATGCACTGACAGGTTACATCTAAAGTGAACAGGGGAAGTTGTCTGTACAGACTGTACTGGCAATGCAATGTTACAGCCTTGGGACAAGCTGCTTACCCCAGTGCTGGTGCTAACTCTGGCATTCCGACCAGCTTCCCCAACACCTGCCATCATCTGCTGCACAGACATCTGATGGATAAGAAGAGGCACGTCTTTTTTCTACTAGTGCAAAGTCTGATAAACCAAAAGCAAACCCAATTCTCACGCATTCCCTCATATGTATCATGTAAATGAGACCTGAGAAAGGAGTTAACCTGTATCTGTTGGGGGTCCATAATGTTGACAGGGAGGTTAAAGGTCCCCAGCATGACATAGCTGTTGCCATTTCGGTCATGTGGAGCTCCCTGAGAAGTGGAAGTAGTGGAGTGAGAAGAGCTGGAGCCACCATCAGCTCCACTTGATGAGCCAGGTACTGCACCTCCTCCACCACCAGATTGAGTAGTCTGAGGGGGGGCTCGTTCAACAAGGTGAATAACCTTGCCATCAACATCTGAGAAAGAGCAAGAAAAACAAATTAGAGAATGTGACAGACATGTGCCACTAATCAATAGCATTTTGCATACAGTACTGGCTTGCTCACTGGTGCTCAGATCACTAAAGCTGCTCTGTGAAAACGCTGATTGTTAGGTGATATAAACAAACTTCACTACTGATAAACTGATGTACAAAACCATCATAAAGGATTATATAAGTGAGGATAATGTTAATGAACTCACGATTTCAAGTGATCTTGAAATATCTATTCAATACAAGCAATGTCAGGTTTAACTTTTAAAACATGAACTCCACAATTTGCATGCAGTTACATGCTGTTTTCTAGGCTTAACTCTGGATATGAGTGATCTACATATCATAAACTACCCTATATAACCCCATTTTCATCTATGTGTGATGAATTATCAGTGAAAAATCCACAACGGAAAATAGTTAGTTTCCAACTGAATTAAATTACAGTTTAAATCTAAAGCAGCATCCAGTGCATTTTTACTGCTCTGATGAGAGGGGTGGGCCTAATGTCATCACTGACCCAGATATTGAATTATAGAGGAAAATGAGAAGTGAGGGTCTGTATGCTCTCTTTCTTTGCTCGCAATTTCCAAATTTCAGAATAAAAGTCCTGAGAAAGGATAATACTGATACATAAATAATTAATAAACACTAATAATTCAGGTTATTTTATTTGGACTACTGTCAAGGAAGGACTACTGTAAAGAATGTATTCCTATAAATATCCTTGTCAATAGATCCATCACAAATAAATCAAAATTATTGCATTACAACTCAAAAACACTCAATTTCCAAAAAGATGTCTGAGATATAATGCAATAATTTTGATTTATTTGGACCTGGGTTCGATCCCTGGGTGGGGCGACCTGGGAAGTTTCTGTGTGGAGTTTGCATGTTCTCCCCGTGTTCGCGTGGGTTTCGTCCGGGTACTCCGGTTTCCCCCACAGTCCAAAGACATGCATGATAGGTGAATTGGTGACTGTAAAGTGGCCCTTAGTGTGTGTGAGCCCTACGATGGATTAGCGCCCTATCTAGGGTTGTTTCCCGCCCTTGCGCTCAGAGTTGCCGGCTGGGCACCGGCTCACCCGTGACCCTATTCAAGAATAAGCAGTTTGGAAAATGAATGAATGAATGAATGATGTCTGAGATATAAAGTGATTTTAGTCTTTATAAGCAAAAAAAAAAAAACCCAAAAAGAATGGTAAGCACAAGTACATTTTATATCAAAATATGCATTCTGTTAATTTTTACAACTCAAATAAAGACATATTTGACAAACCAAGGATCTCCTCAAAATAACAACATCTGTCATGTGTGACAGTCTCCTATATATTTCTGGTGAATAAAATAGATTAAATTAAGAAAACATCCGGCAGAATTAGCCTAGGGTTATAAAATGTTAATACACAGATTAGTTCAACTATTTGTTAATCTTTGTTTCCAATTTCTATATTTTGAAATGTCCTTTTGAGACAGTTTGAAGCACCAATTATGATTAAAGACATCACAATATTCAAAATGACATCCATTCATATATATTTTTAGAATTATATCCTCGGCTTTTTCGACCAAAAAAACACCATATAAACATTAAACAGTCTATGGTGGAAAAAACAAACAGAAAAACAACAACTGTATTTTATTCAATAATTCAGTCCTAATTTCTAGGATGTATTAGTGTGTGTATAAGCTGATATTAGCACAGACAAATAAATACATGAAAATATTGAATAGTAGCTCATAATTTCAGTGCGTTTCTAGGACTTACTATATTCCGTCAGCGTCCTGTCATCCTGCAGCACCCGGCCCTGATAGATCAGCCTCTGCTTATCCACTGGGATCTCCACAGAGGAGGCAATATGCTCTTTAAAATCCTTTACTGTCCACTGAGACAAAGGAAAGCAATCAGTCTGTCAGTCAGCCAAAATATAAAGCATTCGCATTGCCACACATACACACTCACACACACATACATACATACATACATACACACACACACACACACATACACGATTTATATATTTTTAATTATAAAAATATAATACAAACATATATGGTCCTTTTCCATCAATCACAATACTTTTAGGACAGAACCACAGTAGGTCAAAGACAGTCACGGTCCAGGGGGACACAGTTAAAGGGACTGTCAGTGATGAAGCTCACCTCTCCTCTAACAGTGTAGCTCCTGCTCTGCGAGTCCAGGGTTTTCACTGTAACCTCTATAGTCCCCGACTCCTCCATGGACCCCTTCACTGAGGAGAAGAGACCAGAGGGAAGAGGCTCAGAACATACAGCCCACCACACCTCTGCACTGCCCACACCCACACCCACACACAAACCAGCGGCAGCAGCAGCAGAGACAGCCTGTAACACAGCCCTCCTCTTCCACAGCAGTACAGAACTCAGTCCTTCAGCCGCTGCTCGCTCTGATAAACACAGCGGACTGAACTCGCGACGGAGCCCGTTATACCCGAATGAAACGCCCCGTCGCCAGTCTGGACAGATTAAATACCTGCTTTTACTTTGTTAGGAGGTTAAATCTGCGACGTTCTGTCCTAATCCCACTTTAACTCACGCCAGCTAGCTAAATTAGCCAACCAGCTAATCCAGCACCGTTTCCGAGCAACATCCACCACACTGTGCAAACGGTCTGCGTCCAAACTGCGCAGACACTCTTTGTAGGACTCTGCACTAAACAAGCAGACGGAGCGCGGAGAATGCGCACAAACGTACGCCGCCCAACCGCCTCCCGTGTAACGTGGAACTAAGCGCAGGAAATGACGTGGGTCAGCATTTCGGACCGTTTCTGTTACAGGTTGTTAAAAATAAGAACGTATAATAAATTACACATCCGATGTCCTTTATCCCCTTATATCCACCTTTTCACTTAGGTGTTTTTGTTTTTTGTTAATGTAATGTAATATATGTTAATGTGAATGTAAGTTAAGGGGTTAAATAATCGTTCTGATTTTCTCAGTAATAATAATAATAATAATAATGTTTATAATGTTTTATGGCGTATCACCATTATCTGTTTGAACATATTTTTGTTAAATGTTGCTTTCAGAGGAGGACACGTTCCAATATGCTTACTTGTAGTCTACGTAGTGATCTAGAACCCTTAGCTAGTACATAGTAGTACGTAACTAGTTCGTTGCGCCGCCGTAAATAATGACTGGTGTGGACTAGCTAGTGTACATGTCAGTACGTTTAAACGAGAACACGGACATAAACGTTGCTGCTCTGTTTCCAGCCGGACTGTTTTTATACGCACACCAGGTTGAATATTCCCCGCCGTGTTCGTCTGGCGGCTGAGCGCAGCTCCGGCAGACTGATGGAGGATAAAGAAGGACTGGAGGAGATGGAGAAGTCGAGGTTGCGCAGGTGCGACGAGTTTTCTACAATCACCGGTTCGGACAGCGCTGTGGCTCAGTGTTATCTTGCTGAAAATGACTGGGATATGGAGGTTGGTAACGGACGTTAGACACTTAAACTCTCTTCGGCTGAATTTTATTTTATCAACGCGAGTAAATGTGGTACAGAGGGCAAATCCAGCCTCAGAAAGAAGCTTTAGAACCCTCTGCTGACTGTGTGGAATATTTTAATACTGTTATTCGCCAAAACATTAAAAACAGTATTTATGCCAGGTGTTGATATTTTTAGGAGATCCTAGGCTACTCACACGTGCCTTCATTTGAGAGTAAGAGAATTTAGCTGGTGTTTGTTGGCTTATAACATGTAAATAAAACTTTACATTTCAGAAATCCTGCTGGAAATTGATCTTTCAGACTGTTTTGAATAGTAGTCTAGATAAAGTAAAACAAAAAAACCCTCCCTGAATGTCCTTTATTATTTTAAATATATGTATGTGTCAGTATTATGTCTCGGGACTTTTATTCTGAAATTTGAACATTGTGTGAGCAAAAACAACAACAGACAAACAGCCCCTCCCTTCCCATTTTCCTATATCCAAATATCTGGGTCAGTGACGTCACTGTATAATGCACCTGGGGAAGGCAGAATCAAGGGTCTGCACATGCTAGTTGATAGGTAACTTAACCTAATTTGACAGAACACCTGCTTCTAAATTAATTTCTTGTTTTTTTTCTAGCGAGCCCTCAACTCCTTCTTTGAAGCAAACATGGAGTCCGTTTTTGATGTGGAGGACACAGAAGAGAGGCCTGTGAATAAAAGAAAGGAGCATCAGCCAGAGAAGACTCTTGATGCTCCAGAAATAAAGAGGAGGATGAACTCTGTACAAGAGGACTGGTAAAATATAATGGTTTAATCAATCAGTAATCAAGTTAAATCTGGTGTACCAACAGCGTAATTATCATTTCATAGGACCTGCTGTTTTGGATAATAATAAAGATTAGTGGTAGGTGATATTCACTCTGACACTACAGCTTAGCACACATTGGGTTAAGTAACATCCAGGTAACGAGATCTTTGTGTTCAGACATTGGTGATTTTACTTTTAATAATGATTTGTTCTCTAGCATTGTGATATTACTCTGGGTATCCAAATTCTAGTATTGTGGCAACCCTTCTGTGATATAAATCATGGGATACCATTAATAAAGTTAATAAATAAGCATCCTGACTGTTCTCTGCTTAAGGGATGTCTAACAAATATAAATAGCTCGTACGATTATACTAGTGCATCTCAAAAATAAAATATTGTGACTGTTCATTCCTGTTCATAATGTCATTTCAGAAAGGTAAACTGTCCAACTTTCTATTCAACTGTATGACTCATAGCTCACAAAAATAGAAAACCCAGAATCTCAAATTATTGGAATATTTTATTGAGAGACTGAATAAGTTAATAAACAGACATAATCAAACATAAAACAAAGACAGACCTTTTTGAATTAAATTATGAACAACAAAAATCTTTTGCACAATAGTCCAATTTTTTGGGGTTCAACAGTTGTCATTGGTTACAGTTAGCAGGTTTATAAGTACTAAAATAACACGTTGCTTGACATTTATTTTGGTATAGATGATCTTATTGGAAGGGCATTTTAATAATGTAGTGCGTAATGTTCTTTTGTCATTATATTTGTAGAGTACAACAAATTTATTCTCTTTGCATATCCCAGCTTAGAACACCATGGTCAGAGCACAGGGTCAGCCATAATACAGTGCTTCTGGATCAGAGAGGTTTAAGGGTTTTGCTCAACTGTGGCAGCCTATTGAATATTCCTGTTCAATATAATTTAATCAATAAACCACTGCTCTAAGCAATGAACCACCACTGCTCAACACTGAGCCATTATTTAGTTATTTATTATGCTTTCATTCAAAACAGCCTGAAACACCCAGCAAATTGGAAAAATAAGAAGAATAGAACAGAAGAATAGAAGAAGAATATAACTTTATTGATCCCTTGGGAGGGTTCCTTCAGGGAAATTAAGGAAAAAGAAAAAGTCCCTGTATCAACGTTTTACTAGATATTCTTACATTTAAAATACAGTAAACAGTACAGTAAAAGGAATGCTCATACAGATGACCACTCAGCTCTACTTGGAAAATTAAAGAATTGTCTGTTGGATAATGTTTAAGGATTCATTTTGTGATTTCAGTATTGATTTAACAGAGGAGGAGGAGCCAGCCTGCTCCAGCAGCACCAGTTCAAAGCAAAATGAGGATGATGGTGACAGCAAGCTCTCACTTATCTCCTGGAATGTGGATGGCCTGGACACACTAAGTCTTGCAGAACGTGCCAGAGGCCTCTGTTCTTACTTGGCACTGTGAGCCTGCTTCAGTAAATCTGAAACTTAATAATATATTGTGTATTTAATATGCTGAGTAACATTTGCTGAGATTTTTTTAGGTTTATTTTGGCTGACTCTTTTGCAGGTACACGCCAGATGTGGTGTTCTTACAAGAACTTATTCCTTCCTATGCTCAGTATGTAAAGAAGCGTGCTGTCAGCTACCTGTTCATTGAAGGTAGGAATCTGAACTTGATGTCATGTGTTAAAGGTGTAACTATGCCAGTACAAGAATTACATTTGCAGCAGTGCATCTAGGAATAGGTATTGACTTTTTAACCTTCATCCAGTTCCGATCCTTAGTATTGCTGTAACAGAGTGATGCAATTTGGTTGTTCTTGTCCAGGAACAAAGATATTCTATTCCATTAAATTCATTTGAAATATGCTCCCACTTTGTCTTTACTCTTGAATTACAGCTGTTTTAAAGGAACAGGAAGCAGAATGTTCCAGGAGGTCAGTCAGTGTTAATTATAGGTGCACTAAATATACTATTAGGCCTGCTACACTAACCAGCTATCATACATATGGCCATGACCTTTTCATCATTTTTGTTGAAAATGATATTGCCTTGTGTAGAGAGCTTATGAATGTGAAAGAGCTAATTATTTATGCTTCTTTATTTAGGATATTTAATTTTTGCTAAATGCATAATTTGTTATTATTTTATCATTATATCAGTGGAATAAAATTGACTTAAAACTGCAATAATTTTGTTTATCGCAGTTTATCTTGGAAAATATATTGTCTCAAAAATAAGAGTTCTGATGACAGGTCAACCCACTATAACTTTTAAATGGTCATTTAAAACCTTTGCTACTGAACAACATAAATGAGTCCAGAATGTCTCATTATGTAAACTGTTCTCTAAAAAATAAATCAATTTAATTAACAGCACAGTTTACCTACGTTGTGGGGAGATTTTATTTATACAAACACAAATATCAGTTTGAATTGGTATCCCTTGATTTAATCAGGTCAGCAATAAATTACTCTGATCAAATTTGAAATTTGAAAAATGTACATCACTATAAACAGAATCCTTATAGGCAAGTCTGTTCACTCAGCCATCACCTTTTTAATGCCGCCAGGAAGTTATTTCTTGCCTCACGAGACCAGATTCCTGTCTCTGTGAAATGTGGGAAACCAGAATAATTAAAACTGAAGGTCAATTTATGGTGAAACACTTAAAAAAGTGTTTTTTAAATCACTGATAAGATCTGAAAAAACTTCATGAATAGTTTGTAGCGTTTGACTCAATACACTGCGTTCCAAATTATGCAAATTGTATTTAAATGTCAAAGAATAATTTGTCAATTAAACTAATGGGTGGTATTGTGTCTTATGGCTCTGTGGATCACTAAAATCAATCTAAGACACCTGTGATAATTAGTTTGTCAGGTGAGGTTTTGAGAACCTCTGGAGTTTCTTCAAGCAAAAGATCTATGAGGGTGGCCGGCAGTTCACATCAAAACAGCAGCCCTGGGAGGCTATTCTGACATCCTTAAAAAAAAAATTCAAGCAGAAACTGGCCAAAAATTCACAAGTTCAATGTATGCAAGAATTGTGAAGGTGATTTCACAGAAGGGGTGTTAAGTTGGACTGTTTAGATGCTTTTGATTTCAGTAAATGTGACGTCTTAATGCTGCAAATTCAACAAATTACCATTTTCAGTTGACTACAACCTATAACAGGTTTTGAAACTCAGTGAAAGTTGAAATGTGCAAATGAGTTATTAGTTTATTTTGTTTGGGTTTTTTTTTTTTTGGTAAAATGTGCAAAAAGTGAAGTGCTGTGAATACTTTCAGGATGCACATTAATGTTATATATTAATATTAACATGAGCTCAGTGCACATAATCAGACACTTCTTATTGTTCCCATATTTGAAAATGTACAAGTATAAGACATCTGCATATTGTATAACTGTACTCATAGAATACATAGAAGTACTCTTCTGATTATATTATCCATTAAAGGAAACGAGGACGGATACTTCACTGGCCTCATGCTGAAAAAATCACGAGTAAAACTACAAAAGAGTGAAATCTTTTCTTACCCAACAACTCAGATGATGAGAAATCTTTTGTGTGCCCAGGTAGGTTTTGATCTATTCACACCAACAGTCAGAATTGCTCAGATGTTCTGCTGTCATACCTTGATGTTTGTAGAAACTGATCTGGATGTGTTTTAAGAGAGCTCTTCATACGTTTGGGTGCAGAACCACAGATAATGACTTTAGTTGCCAACAAGACATGATGACATTATTGAACAGGTTGAGGAATAGTTGGAGATCTGCACTGCTTTGGTTTGTAATATGAGAGCCTACCACCATTGACCATATGTCACACAAAATCTATCACTCTATTCCTTTCATTACTGCGAAATCAGAAAAAAAAATAGTGTCATCCCTATCTTCAACTGCCTGCATCACCCACATCATGACCACTCACTGTCCGTTAAGACATGGATTAGTCTTTGTGCAGAACCATCTTCACATAGTCACTACCTTCTTAGTTCTCCTTGAGTGATAGTACCCACCCACTCTAACCTGCAGCATGTTGGCTGTTCCTGTCAGTTACTTTGCAGAACTTGGACAGAAACTTGCTTTGTGCAGACCTATATTTTAGGTGACATCAGCCAAACAATCACTAGATAAATCACTTGTTAAATCCCTTTAAGAGCTTGCAACGAGGTGTGCAGTTCCTTTAGAACAAGTCAAGGTACGCCACCAAATACACTATATGGACAAACATAACATGCTCATTCTTTGTTTCTTCTGAAATCAAGAGTATTCAAATGGATTTTATGCCTAACTGATTCTACTGTCCAGAGAAGGCTTTCTATTAGATTTTGGAGCATTGCTGTGAGGATTTGATTGCATTCAGGGACGAGCATTAATGAGGCCAGGATGTTTGGTGATCCCCACTTCACCTCTTCCCCAACTCCCGGAGTTCTCCTAAAAGTATCAAATGGAGCACCATCATTCCAGACAACACAGTTACGCTGCTCTGCAGCTCAACAATGTGCATTAGGCATGGTGCCAATAGGTTTTTGTTGATCTGCTCCAGAGAGTCATATATTGTCATTATATTGTCAATACTTCTCTACTGAGAATAGGCAAGCAGTATTTGTGTATTTGCACATCAGTGTCAGCAATGGGTGCAACTTAATAGATGATGAACACATTCATTAGAAGGGGTGTGTACAAATATCTGCACTTCTATTTGTTTTGGTGTGCATAGGTGATCATTACAGAAGGCATTGTTTAAACAGTTCTTTGGGTTTTGAACTGCTGTATAATAATGCATGGATTTATAGAAATATGCCTTTAGTCTGTGTGCATGAATCTAAACCCTATCTAACCACGTGGTCTGCAATGTACAGGTAACCTTTTTGGGTCAAGAAGTATATTTAATGACTTCACACTTGGAGAGCTGTAAAGACCAGGCTACAGAGAGGATGAAACAGCTAGAGATGGTATTCCAGAAGACAAAAGAGGCTCCAGATAACATGACTGTTATTTTTGGAGGTGACACCAATCTTAGAGACTCTGAGGTAATGTTCATTGTTAATGAAAAAATCTTACATTTCCTGATGCAGGCATATTAATACATTACACTAACCAAAAAAGATGGCTCATAGTGATAGTGGAACCCTTTTTGTTTGAAGAAAGCTTTAACACAGCAGCATTTAAGCATTCAGTATGAATAACCAATATGGCCTTTTCTGAAGAACCTTTGAAGAACTCTTTGTGGAGAATACTTCTTTGCCAGGTTTCAAGTAATTCTGAATTGTAGGGCTTTTTGACATACATTATGTGTGGTACTGTAAACTGGTTCATTACTCTAGAAGATCTCTGCTAGTAAAAGGAAAAACAGTCCACAAAACTTTAGTAAGCTGGTAATCTTATGTCAGTCACCTTGTGATGCAGGGTCCTGCAGCAAAACGGTGATTTTAAACACACAAGTAGGCTCATGCCGGAATGACAGAGCAAACAGTACTGTAAATAAATTAAAACGTGCTTGTCAAAGTCCAAAAGCCTTGGCAGAATAATTCTTCTACTTTAAAAAGTTCAATAAATACTTTTTAAACGACATTCAGCCAATTAGTTTACTATGCTTCATTTGTTGTTCTGCTATTCTGTGTGTGAGTAGGTAGCAAAGGTGGGAGGTCTACCTGCTGGTGTGATTGACGTGTGGGAGGACCTTGGCAAACAAGAGCACTGCAGATACACGTGGGACACCAAAGCGAATAGCAATAAGGATGTGTCTTACGTCAGTAGGTGTCGCTTTGACCGTATCTACCTGAGGCCCTCTAAAACAGGCCCGAGGATGGCTCCTGAACACATGACCTTAGTTGGAATGGAGAAACTGGACTGTGGCCGTTATACAAGTGATCACTGGGGCATCTACTGCACTTTTACAACCTGATTTTCAACCTTTACAGCGTTGTCTTTTGAATTGGGGCCCCTTGATCATGTTCAGTTCAGTTATTGAAGGCTGTACACTGACTCGAGCAAAAAGTCAGGACATTTCCACTTTTCCATTCATCTTCAGAGTGGTATGACTATAGGTGCTTAGGTGCATTTTTATATTTTACTCCTGTCTGTAAGTAAGGACACAACTTAACAGCTGCTTTTGAATTTAAACAGAAGAATAACAGCCATAATCGACCGTGGGCATGATCTTGACTGTTTAACGATTTATATCATCTTGTTTAGGTACCAACATTGCTTCTCTTAGGACTGGTTCCTTTGAGAGATTCTGCTTCACCTTAGGCTTAATGACACAATAAGCACCTACCACTGAGTTTACTCATCGGGCTTCACCTGTTCTGTTATTTTAAAGTATCGGTTCATGGATTCTAACATTAATATTTATGATTGATGTTTACTGTTATTACCTCACGTTTTGATTTTCATGTATGTTTTAAGTATGCAAAAGCTTAATAAACTAAAGATTCACTCTAATTTATACAGCGATCATGCAAAATGGTTTTATGTAAATATACTTGATCAACCACAAGGTGTCACAATTATCTAAACTGGAACATCTGGCAAGAAACTGTATGTAAAGAAAAATAAGCATGTGTGTTTCTGAAATTCACTAATGTCCTAGGGGAACGTGGTAAACAGTCCATGAAATCGGAGAAATGGTGCTTTGGAAGAGGAAGCCATAGAGATCAAAGAACAGGCTGTTCATGTTTGGGGTGTAAGAAACAAGGAAGTGTTGGACTAATTAAGAAATGGACTGCAATGAAAATAAAGACTAGTCTATTTTCAGTCAATTTTATGTAATATGTGTTTTGAAGCAATGTCCCGTTATAATTATGACCCCTTTTACACAACATTATAGTTTTGGGTCTCATGACAATAAATATCATGATAATGGAATAGATAGAACACTACAGCGTGGGTTTTGTGGACAGAGATTAAACCTAGTCCAGGACTACAACAAATCTTGAGTGGAGACTTTCCTTTGAAATAAGA